>CM026387.1:25512054-25543532 GCA_014843695.1 Archivesica marissinica
CACATGGAAAAACCCAATATAACATGTATATATATATAAATGCACACATTGAACAACCCAATATAACATGTATATATATATATAAATGCACACATTGAACAACCCAATATAACATGTATATATATATAAATGCACACATGGAACAACCCAATATAACATGAATTTTAATGATTAAACCTAGATTGCATAAATTCATTGAGTATTGAGAAGATTAAGGAATCATCACTTCTTCATTTGTAGGCATACATACATATATAATAAATCTCAGTTTTATCTCTATGTATTATTGAGCTTTATCTCTATGTATTATTGAGCTTTATCTCTATGTATTATTGAGCTTTATCTCTATGTATTATTGAGCTTTATCTCTATGTATTATTGAGCTTTATCTCTATGTATTATTGACCTTTATCTCTATGTATTATTGAGCTTTATCTCTATGTATTATTGAGCTTTATCTCTATATGTATTATTGAGCTTTATCTCTATGTATTATTGAGCTTTATCTCTATGTATTATTGAGCTTTATCTCTATGTATTATTGAGCTTTATCTCTATGTATTATTGAGCTTTATCTCTATGTATATTGACCTTTATCTCTATGTATTATTGACCTTTATCTCTCTATGTTTTATTGAACTTTATCTCTATGTATTATTGAGCTTTATCTCTATGTATTATTGAGCTTTATCTCTATGTATTATTGAGCTTTATCTCTCTATGTTTTATTGAGCTTTATCTCTCTATGTATTATTGAGCTTTAAATCTCTTGTATTATTGAGCTTATCTCTCTATGTATTATTGAGCTTTATCTCTATATATTATTGAGCTTTATCTCTATGTATTATTGAGCTTTATCTCTATGTATTATTGAGCTTTATCTCTATGTATTATTGAGCTTTATCTCTATGTATTATTGAGCTTTTCTCTATGTATTATTGAGCTTTATCTCTCTATGTATTATTGAGCTTTATCTCTATATATTATTGAGCTTTCTCTCTATGTATTATTGAGCTTTATCTCTATGTATTATTGAGCTTTATCTCTATATGTATTATTGAGCTTTATCTCTATATATTATTGAGCTTTATCTCTATGTATTATTGAGCTTTATCTCTCTATGTTTTATTGAGCTTTATCTCTCTATGTATTATTGAGCTTTATCTCTATATATTATTGAGCTTTATCTCTATATATTATTGAGCTTTATCTCTCTATGTATTATTGACCTTTATCTCTATGTATTATTGAGCTTTATCTCTATGTATTATTGAGCTTTATCTCTATGTATTATTGAGCTTTATCTCTATATATTATTGACCTTTATCTCTATGTATTATTGAGCTTTATCTCTCTATGTTTTATTGAGCTTTATCTCTCTATGTATTATTGAGCTTTATATCTCTATGTATTATTGAGCTTTATCTCTCTATGTATTATTGAGCTTTATCTCTATATATTATTGAGCTTTATCTCTATGTATTATTGAGCTTTATCTCTATGTATTATTGAGCTTTATCTCTATGTATTATTGAGCTTTATCTCTATGTATTATTGAGCTTTATCTCTATGTATTATTGAGCTTTATCTCTCTATGTTTTATTGAGCTTTATCTCTCTATGTATTATTGAGCTTTATATCTCTATGTATTATTGAGCTTTATCTCTCTATGTATTATTGAGCTTTATCTCTATATATTATTGAGCTTTATCTCTATGTATTATTGAGCTTTATCTCTATGTATTATTGAGCTTTATCTCTATGTATTATTGAGCTTTATCTCTATGTATTATTGAGCTTTATCTCTATGTATTATTGAGCTTTATCTCTCTATGTATTATTGAGCTTTATCTCTATATATTATTGAGCTTTCTCTCTATGTATTATTGAGCTTTATCTCTATGTATTATTGAGCTTTATCTCTATATGTATTATTGAGCTTTATCTCTATATATTATTGAGCTTTATCTCTATGTATTATTGAGCTTTATCTCTCTATGTTTTATTGAGCTTTATCTCTCTATGTATTATTGAGCTTTATCTCTATATATTATTGAGCTTTATCTCTATATATTATTGAGCTTTATCTCTCTATGTATTATTGACCTTTATCTCTATGTATTATTGAGCTTTATCTCTATGTATTATTGAGCTTTATCTCTATGTATTATTGAGCTTTATCTCTATATATTATTGACCTTTATCTCTCTATGTTTTATTGAACTTTATCTCTATGTATTATTGAGCTTTATCTCTATGTATTATTGAGCTTTATCTCTATGTATTATTGAGCTTTATCTCTCTATGTTTTATTGAGCTTTATCTCTCTATGTATTATTGAGCTTTATATCTCTATGTATTATTGAGCTTTATCTCTCTATGTATTATTGAGCTTTATCTCTATATATTATTGAGCTTTATCTCTATGTATTATTGAGCTTTATCTCTATGTATTATTGAGCTTTATCTCTATGTATTATTGAGCTTTATCTCTATGTATTATTGAGCTTTATCTCTATGTATTATTGAGCTTTATCTCTCTATGTATTATTGAGCTTTATCTCTATATATTATTGAGCTTTCTCTCTATGTATTATTGAGCTTTATCTCTATGTATTATTGAGCTTTATCTCTATATGTATTATTGAGCTTTATCTCTATGTATTATTGAGCTTTATCTCTCTATGTTTTATTGAGCTTTATCTCTCTATGTATTATTGAGCTTTATCTCTATATATTATTGAGCTTTATCTCTATATATTATTGAGCTTTATCTCTATATATTATTGAGCTTTATCTCTCTATGTATTATTGAGCTTTATATCTCTATGTATTATTGAGCTTTATCTCTCTATGTATTATTTGAGCTTTATTACTCTATGTATTATTGAGCTTTATCTCTCTATGTATTATTGAGCTTTATCTCTCTATGTATTATTGAGCTTTATCTCTCTATGTATTATTGAGCTTTATATATCTCTATGTATTATTGAGCTTTATCTCTCTATGTATTAGTGAGCTTTATCTCTCTATGTATTATTGAGCTTTATATCTCTATATATGATTGAGCTTTATCTCTATGTATTATTGAGCTTTATCTCTCTATGTATTATTGAGCTTTATATCTCTATATATTATTGAGCTTTATCTCTATGTATTATTGAGCTTTATCTCTATGTATTATTGAGCTTTATCTCTCTATGTATTATTGAGCTTTATATCTCTATATATTATTGAGCTTTATCTCTATGTATTATTGAGCTTTATCTCTCTATGTATTATTGAGCTTTATTTGCTTGTATTAAACATACATTTGTTGATGCTTTTCTTTTTATGCCTTACAAATATATTGTTACTTTTCAGTACTAGTGAAGCAAAAACTGACTTTATGCGCATAATAAGACAAACTATACGAGATAGTGTACGTAAACTGACTATCCCAAACTCGCAATGTAGTGGGAAAAGCAAATATATTCCATATGGCGGTAAACGACTGGAGGCATTGACATCAAACACTCGTAGCTCACTCAGTAAGAAAAGAAACCCTTCAAATAGTGCAGTTCCAGACGGGGTACGACATTCGATGGAATTAGAAGAAAAATTACATGTTGACGAAGACCTAGTATTCAGAATAAGGAGTAAAACCGTGGGTGACATAAACGAAGTAAGTTTGGATGATAATGATGATGAAATATGCATTGCCACTTCAGAACCACACATAGCAGAAAATGGTGGTGACAGTGAGACCTCCTCCTGTTCCAATCTTAGTCTATCTAGTCATTCTACTTCATCTGCAAAATTGACATTTTCCAGCACAAATCCATTAAAATATTGCAGTGCCAACTCACGTGCCCCCCCAACTAGCTCTCCAATATGGAAACCAAGAAATGAAGCAAATATTAATAAACAACAAGAATTCCTTGCTGAAGACTTGAATGAAAACATTGGATCTCAAAAATTGATCATAATTGATGACAAAATAGATAGTGCAATGCCACATACAGAATGCTGAGTCCCGAAACAAGACACATTGTGCACAGTGACATGCATTGCATTATATATAGGTGCACCTCTATACATATAGAATGTAGGCCTTTTATATGGACATATAACATGGTGCATACACATATAATGTATGAGCATATAACATGGTGCATACACATATAATGTATGAGCATATAACATGGTGCATACACATATATTGTATGAGCATATAACATGGTGCATACACATATAATGTATGAGCATATAACATGGTGCATACACATATATTGTATGAGCATATAACATGGTGCATACACATATATTGTATGATCATATAACATGGTGCATACACATATAATGTATGAGCATATAACATGGTGCATACACATATAATGTATGAGCATATAACATGGTGCATACACATATATTGTATGATCATATAACATGGTGCATACACATATAATGTATGAGCATATAACATGGTGCATACACATATAATGTATGAGCATATAACATGGTGCATACACATATATTGTATGAGCATATAACATGGTGCATACACATATATTGTATGAGCATATAACATGGTGCATACACATATATTGTATGAGCATATAACATGGTGCATACACATATAATGTATGAACATATAACATGCTCCTTTGTACCAGTTCTTCCTCCATAAACCCGAGTTTAAATAATTACACTGTTTTTACATTATTCTATCTGTATACTGTATCTACATTACTATATCTGTATACTGTATCTACATTACTATATATGCACACTGTATCTACATTACTATATCTGTATACTGTATCTACATTGCTCTATCTGTATACTATATCTACATTGCTCTATCTGTATACTGTATCTACATTACTCTATCTGTATACTGTATCTACATTACTCTATCTGTATACTATATCTACATTACTATATCTGTATACTGTATCTACATTACTCTATCTGTATACAGTAGTTATCTATTACTCTATCTGTATACTATATCTACATTACTATATCTGTATACTATATCTACATTACTCTATATGTATACAGTAGTTATCCATTACTCTATCTGTATACTATATCTACATTACTATATCTGTATACTGTATCTACATTACTCTATCTGTATACTGTATCTACATTACTCTATCTGTATACTTTATCTACATTGCTCTATCTGTATACTGTATATACATTGCTCTACCTGTATACTGTATCTACATTGCTCTATCTGTATACTATATCTACATTGCTCTATCTGTATACTGTATCTACATTACTCTATCTGTATACAGTAGTTATCCATTACTCTATATGTATACTGTATCTACATTACTCTATCTGTATTCAGTAGTTATCCATTACTCTATCTGTATACAGTAGTTATCCATTACTCAATCTGTATTCAGTAGTTATCCATTACTCTATCTGTATACAGTAGTTATCCATTACTCTATCTGTATACATTGGTTATCCATTACTCTATCTGTATACAGTAGTTATCCATTACTCTATCTGTATAGAGTAGTTATCCATTACTCTATCTGTATACAGTAGTTATCCATTACTATATCTGTATACAGTAGTTATCCATTACTCTATCTGTATACATTGGTTATCCATTACTCTATCTGTATACAGTAGTTATCCATTACTCAATCTGTATTCAGTAGTTATCCATTACTCTACCTGTATACAGTAGTTATCCATTACTCTATCTGTATACATTGGTTATCCATTACTCTATCTGTATACAGTGGTTATCCATTACTCTATCTGTATACAGTAGTTATCCATTACTCTATCTTTATTCAGTAGTTATCCATTACTCTATCTGTATACAGTAGTTATCCATTACTCTATCTGTATACATTGGTTAGCCATTACTCTATCTGAATACAGTAGTTATCCATTACGCTATCTGTATTCAGTAGTTATCCATTACTCTATCTGTATACAGTGGTTATCCATTACTCTATATGTATACTGTATCTACATTACTCTCTCTGTATACAGTAGTTATCCATTACTCTATCTGTATACAGTAGTTATCCATTACTCTATATGTATACTGTATCTACATTACTATATCTGTATACTGTATCTACATTACTATATATGCACACTGTATCTACATTACTATATCTGTATACTGTATCTACGTTGCTCTATCTGTATACTATATCTACATTGCTCTATCTGTATACTATATCTACATTACTCTATCTGTATACTGTATCTACATTGCTCTATCTGTATACTGTATCTACATTACTCTATCTGTATACTGTATCTACATTACTCTATCTGTATACTGTATCTACATTGCTCTACCTGTATACTGTATCTACATTACTCTATCTGTATACTTTATCTACATTGCTCTATCTGTATACTGTATCTACATTGCTCTACCTGTATACTGTATCTACATTACTATATCTGTATACTATATCTACATTGCTCTACCTGTATACTGTATCTACATTGCTCTATATGTATACTGTATCTACATTGCTCTATATGTATACTGTATCTACATTACTCTATCTGTATACTGTATCTACATTATTCTATCTGTATACTGTATCTACATTACTCTATTTGTATACAGTAGTTATCCATTACTCTATCTGTATACTGTATCTACATTACTCTATCTGTATTCAGTAGTTATCCATTACTCTATCTGTATACAGTAGTTATCCATTACTCTATCTGTATACAGTGGTTATTCATTACTCTATCTGTATACAGTAGTTATCCATTACTCTATCTGTATACAGTGGTTATCCATTACTCTATCTGTATACAGTGGTTATCCATTACTCTATCTGTATTCAGTAGTTATCCATTACTCTATCTGTATTCAGTAGTTATCCATTACTCTATCTGTATACAGTGGTTATCCATTACTCTATATGTATACTGTATCTACATTACTCTCTCTGTATACAGTAGTTATCCATTACTCTATCTGTATACAGTAGTTATCCATTACTCTATATGTATACTGTATCTACATTACTATATCTGTATACTGTATCTACATTATTATATCTGCACACTGTATCTACATTACTATATCTGTATACTGTATCTACATTGCTCTACCTGTATACTGTATCTACATTGCTCTATCTGTATACTATATCTACATTGCTCTATCTGTATACTATATCTACATTGCTCTATCTGTATACTGTATCTACATTGCTCTATCTGTATACTATATCTACATTACTCTATCTGTATACTTTATCTACATTACTCTCTCTGTATACTGTATCTACATTGCTCTACCTGTATACTGTATCTACATTGCTCTATATGTATACTGTATCTACATTACTCTATCTGTATACAGTAGTTATCCATTACTCTCTCTGTATACTGTATCTACATTACTCTATCTGTATACTGTATCTACATTACTCTATCTGTATACAGTAGTTATCCATTACTCTCTCTGTATACTGTATCTACATTACTCTATCTGTATTCAGTAGTTATTCATTACTCTATCTGTATACAGTAGTTATCCATTACTCCATCTGTATACAGTAGTTATCCATTACTCTATATGTATACAGTAGTTATCCATTACTCTATCTGTATACAGTGGTTATCCATTACTCTATCTGTATACAGTAGTTATCCATTACTCTCTCTATATACAATAGTTATCCATTACTCTATCTGTATACAGTAGTTATCCATTACTCTATATGTATACTGTATCTACATTACTCTATCTGTATACTGTATCTACATTACTATATATGTATACTGTATCTACATTACTATATCTGTATACTGTATCTACATTGCTCTACCTGTATACTGTATCTACATTGCTCTATCTGTATACTATATCTACATTGCTCTATCTGTATACTATATCTACATTGCTCTATCTGTATACTGTATCTACATTGCTCTACCTGAATACTGTATCTACATTGCTCTATCTGTATACTTTATCTACATTGCTCTACCTGTATACTGTATCTACATTGCTCTATCTGTATACTATATCTACATTGCTCTATCTGTATACTATATCTACATTGCTCTATCTGTATACTGTATCTACATTAATATATATGTATACTGTATCTACATTACTATATATGTATACTGTATCTACATTACTATATCTGTATACTGTATCTACATTACACTATATGTATACTGTATCTACATTACACTATCTGTATACTGTATCTACATTACACTATCTGTATACTGTATCTACATTACTATATCTGTATACTGTATCTACATTACTCTATCTGTATACTGTATCTACATTACTCTATCTGTATGCTGTATCTACATTACTCTATCTGTATACAGTAGTTATCCATTACTCTATATGTATACTGTATCTACATTACTCTATCTGTATTCAGTAGTTATCCATTACTCTATCTGTATACAGTAGTTATCCATTACTCAATCTGTATTCAGTAGTTATCCATTACTCTATCTGTATACAGTAGTTATCCATTACTCTATCTGTATACATTGGTTATCCATTACTCTATCTGTACACAGTAGTTATCCATTACTCTATCTTTATTCAGTAGTTATCCATTACTCTATCTGTATACAGTAGTTATCCATTACACTATCTGTATACATTGGTTAGCCATTACTCTATCTGTATACAGTAGTTATCCATTACTCTATCTGTATTCAGTAGTTATCCATTACTCTATCTGTATACAGTGGTTATCCATTACTCTATATGTATACAGTAGTTATCCATTACTCTATCTGTATACAGTAGTTATCCATTACTCTATCTGTATACAGTAGTTATCCATTACTCTATCTGTATACAGTAGTTATCCATTACTCTATCCGTATAATGTATCTACATTACTCTATCGGTATGCAGTAGTTATCCATTACTATATCTGTATACAGTAGTTATCCATTACTCAATCTGTATTCAGTAGTTATCCATTACTCTATCTGTATACAGTAGTTATCCATTACTCTATCTGTATTCAGTAGTTATCCATTACTCTATCTGTATACAGTAGTTATCCATTACTCTATCTGTATACAGTGGTTATCCATTACTCTATCTGTATACAGTAGTTATCCATTACTCTATCTGTATTCAGTAGTTATCCATTACTCTATCTGTATACTGTGGTTATCCATTACTCTATCTGTATACAGTGGTTATCCATTACTCTAACTGTATACAGTGGTTATCCATTACTCTATCTGTATACAGTGGTTATCCATTACTCTATCTGTATACATTAGTTATCCATTACTCTATCTGAATACAGTAGTTATCCATTACTCTATCTGTATACAGTAGTTATCCATTACTCTATCTGTATACAGTGGTTATCCATTACTCTATCTGTATACAATAGTTATCCATTACTCTATCTGTATACAGTGGTTATCCATTAGTCTATATGTATACAGTAGTTATCCATTACTCTATCTGTATATGGTAGTTATCCATTACTCTATCTGTATACAGTAGTTATCCATTACTCTATCTGTATACAGTAGTTATCCATTACTCTATCTGTATACAGTAGTTATCCATTACTCTATCTGTATACAGTGGTTATCCATTACTCTATCTGTATACAGTAGTTATCCATTATTCTATCTGTATACAGTAGTTATCCATTACTCTATCTGTATACAGTAGTTATCCATTACTCTATATATATACAGTAGTTATCCATTACTCTATCTGTATACTGTATCTACATTACTCTCTATCTGTATACAGTAGTTATCCATTACTCTATCTGTATACAGTAGTTATCCATTACTCTATCTGTATACTGTATCTACATTACTCTCTCTGTATACATTGGTTATCCATTACTCTATCTGTATACAGTAGTTATCCATTACTCTATCTGTATACAGTAGTTATCCATTACTCTATCTGTATACAGTAGTTATCCATTACTCTATCTGTATTCAGTAGTTATCCATTACTCTAACTGTATTCAGTAGTTATCCATTACTCTATCTGTATTCAGTAGTTATCCATTACTCTATCTGTATACTGTAGTTATCCATTACTCTATCTGTATACAGTAGTTATCCATTACTCTATCTGTATACAGTGGTTATCCATTACTCTATCTGTATACTGTATTTATATTACTCTATCTGTATGCAGTAGTTATCCATTACTCTATCTGTATACAGTAGTTATCCATTACTCTATATGTATTCAGTTGTTATCCATTACTCTATATGTATATGGTAGTTATCCATTACTCTATATGTATTCTGTATTTACATTGCTCTATCTGTATTCAGTTGTTATCCATTACTCTATCTGTATTCAGTAGTTATCCATTACTCTATCTGTATACAGTGGTTATCCATTACTCTATATGTATACTGTATTTATCATTACTCTATATGTATACAGTAGTTATCCATTACTCTATCTGTATACAGTAGTTATCCATTACTCTATATGTATACTGTATTTATCATTACTATATATGTATACTGTATCTACATTACTATTATATGTATACTGTATCTACATTACTATATCTGTATACTGTATCTATCATTACTCTATCTGTATACTGTATCTACATTACTCTATCTGTATACTGTATCTACATTACTCTATCTGTATACTGTATTTATCATTACTATATCTGTATACTGTATCTACATTGCTCTATCTGTATACTGTATCTACATTGCTCTGTCTGTATACTGTATTTACATTACTATATATGAATACTGTATCTACATTACTCTATCTGTATTCAGTAGTTATCCATTACTCTATCTGTATACAGTAGTTATCCATTACTCAATCTGTATTCAGTAGTTATCCATTACTCTATCTGTATACAGTAGTTATCCATTACTCTATCTGTATACATTGGTTATCTACATTACTCTATCTGTATACAGTAGTTATCCATTACTCTATCTGTATACTGTAGCTACATTACTCTATCTGTATACAGTAGTTATCCATTACTCTATCTGTATACTGTAGCTACATTACTCTATCTGTATACTGTATCTACATTACTCTATCTGTATACAGTAGTTATCCATTACTCTATCTGTATACTGTATCTACATTACTCTATCTGTATACAGTAGTTATCCATTACTCTATCTGTATACAGTATCTACATTACTCTATCTGTATACAGTAGTTACATTACTCTATCTGTATACTGTATCTACATTACTCTATCTGTATACAGTAGTTATCCATTACTCTATCTGTATACAGTATTTATCCATTACTCTATCTGTATACTGTATCTACATTACTCTATCTGTATACTATATCCATTACTCTATCTGTATACAGTAGTTATCCATTACTCTATCTGTATACAGTAGTTATCCATTACTCTATCTGTATACAGTAGTTATCCATTACTCTATCTGTATACAGTGGTTATCCATTACTCTATCTGTATACAGTAGTTATCCATTACTCTATCTGTATACAGTAGTTATCCATTACTCTATCTGTATACAGTAGTTATCCATTACTCTATCTGTATACAGTGGTTATCCATTACTCTATCTGTATACAGTAGTTATCCATTACTCTATCTGTATACAGTAGTTATCCATTACTCTATCTGTATACAGTAGTTATCCATTACTCTATATATATACAGTAATTATCCATTACTCTATCTGTATACTGTATCTACATTACTCTCTATCTGTATACAGTAGTTATCCATTACTCTATCTGTATACAGTAGTTATCCATTACTCTATCTGTATACAGTAGTTATCCATTACTCTATCTGTATACAGTGGTTATCCATTACTCTATCTGTATACAGTAGTTATCCATTACTCTATCTGTATACAGTAGTTATCCATTACTCTATCTGTATACAGTAGTTATCCATTACTCTATATATATACAGTAATTATCCATTACTCTATCTGTATACTGTATCTACATTACTCTCTATCTGTATACAGTAGTTATCCATTACTCTATCTGTATACAGTAGTTATCTATTACTCTATCTGTATACAGTAGTTATCCATTACTCTATCTGTATACAGTGGTTATCCATTACTCTATCTGTATACAGTAGTTATCCATTACTCTATCTGTATTCAGTAGTTATCCATTACTCTATCTGTATACAGTGGTTATCCATTACTCTATCTGTATACAGTGGTTATCCATTACTCTATCTGTATACAGTGATTATCCATTACTCTATCTGTATACATTAGTTATCCATTACTCTATCTGTATACAGTAGTTATCCATTACTATATCTGTATACAGTAGTTATCCATTACTCTATCTGTATACAGTGGTTATCCATTACTCTATCTGTATACAGTAGTTATCCATTACTCTATCTGTATACAATAGTTATCCATTACTCTATCTGTATACAGTGGTTATCCATTAGTCTATATGTATACAGTAGTTATCCATTACTCTATATGTATATGGTAGTTATCCATTACTCTATATGTATACTGTATCTACATTGCTCTATCTGTATACAGTTGTTATCCATTACTCTATCTGTATAGAGTAGTTATCCATTACTCTATCTGTATACAGTGGTTATCCATTACTCTATCTGTATACAGTAGTTATCCATTACTCTATATGTATACAGTAGTTATCCATTACTCTATCTGTATACAGTAGTTATCCATTACTCTATATATATACAGTAGTTATCCATTACTCTATCTGTATACTGTATCTACATTACTCTCTATATGTATACTGTATCTACATTACTCTATCTGTATACAGTAGCTATCCATTACTCTATCTGTATACTGTATCTACATTACTCTATCTGTATACTGTATCTACATTACTCTATCTGTATACAGTAGTTATCCATTACTCTATCTGTATACTATATCTACATTGCTCTATCTGTATACTATATCTACATTGCTCTGTCTGTATACTGTATCTACATTACTATATCTGTATACTGTATCTACATTACTATATCTGTATACTGTATCTACATTGCTCTATCTGTATACTATATCTACATTGCTCTATCTGTATACTGTATCTACATTGCTCTATCTGTATACTATATCTACATTGCTCTCTCTGTATACTGTATCTACATTACTATATCTGTATACTGTATCTACATTACTATATCTGTATACTGTATCTACATTACACTATCTGTATACTGTATCTACATTACTATATCTGTATACTGTATCTACATTACTATATCTGTATACTGTATCTACATTGCTCTATCTGTATACTATATCTACATTGCTCTATCTGTATACTGTATCTACATTGCTCTATCTGTATACTATATCTACATTGCTCTCTCTGTATACTGTATCTACATTACTATATCTGTATACTGTATCTACATTACTATATCTGTATACTGTATCTACATTACACTATCTGTATACTGTATCTACATTACTCTATCTGTATACTGTATCTACATTACTCTATCTGTATACTGTATCTACATTACTCTATCTGTATACTGTATCTACATTACTCTATCTGTATACAGTAGTTATCCATTACTCTATCTGTATACAGTAGTTATCCATTACTCTATCTGTATACAGTAGTTATCCATTACTCTATCTGTATACAGTAGTTATCCATTACTCTATCTGTATACAGTAGTTATCCATTACTCTATCTGTATACAGTGTTATCATTACTCTATCTGTATACAGTGGTTATTCATTACTCTATCTGTATACAGTGGTTATCCATTACTCTATCTGTATACAGTAGTTATCCATTACTCTATCTGTATTCAGTAGTTATCCATTACTATATCTGTATACAGTAGTTATCCATTACTCTATCTGTATACAGTGGTTATCCATTACTCTATCTGTATACAGTAGTTATCCATTACTCTATCTGTATTCAGTAGTTATCCATTACTCTATCTGTATACAGTGGTTATCCATTACTCTATCTGTATACAGTGGTTATCCATTACTCTATCTGTATACAGTGGTTATCCATTACTCTATCTGTATACATTAGTTATCCATTACTCTATCTGTATACAGTAGTTATCCATTACTCTATCTGTATACAGTAGTTATCCATTAATCTATCTGTATACAGTTGTTATCCATTACTCTATCTGTATACAGTAGTTATCCATTACTCTATCTGTATACAATAGTTATCCATTACTATATCTGTATACAGTGGTTATCCATTACTCTATATGTATACTGTATCTACATTACTCTATCTGTATACTGTATCTACATTACTCTATCTGTATTCAGTAGTTATCCATTACTCTATATGTATACTGTATCTACATTACTCTATCTGTATACAGTAGTTATCCATTACTCTATCTGTATACTGTATCTACATTACTCTATCTGTATACAGTAGTTATCCATTACTCTATCTGTATACAGTAGTTATCCATTAATTTATATGTATACTGTATCTACATTACTCTATCTGTATACAGTAGTTATCCATTACTCTATCTGTATTCAGTAGTTATCCATTACTCTATATTTATACTGTATCTACATTACTCTATCTGTATACAGTAGTTATCCATTACTCTATCTGTATACTTTATCTACATTGCTCTATCTGTATACATTGTATCTACATTACTATATCTGTATACTGTATCTACATTACACTATCTGTATACTGTATCTACATTACTCTATATGTATACTGTATCTACATTACTCTATCTGTATACTGTATCTACATTACTCTATATGCATACTGTATCTACATTACTCTATCTGTATACAGTAGTTATCCATTACTCTATCTGTATTCAGTAGTTATCCATTACTCTATCTGTATACAGTAGTTATCCATTACTCTATATGTATACTGTATCTACATTACTCTATCTGTATACTCTATCTACATTACTCTATATGTATACTGTATCTACATTACTCTATCTGTATACTGTATCTACATTACTCTATCTGTATACAGTAGTTATCCATTACTCTATCTGTATACTGTATCTACATTACTCTATCTGTATTCAGTAGTTATCCATTACTCTATCTGTATACAGTAGTTATCCATTACTCTATCTGTATACAGTGGTTATTCATTACTCTATCTGTATACAGTGGTTATCCATTACTCTATCTGTATACTGTATCTACATTACTATATCTGTATTCAGTAGTTATCCATTACTCTATCTATATACAGTAGTTATCCATTACTCTATCTGTATTCAGTAGTTATCCATTACTCTATCTGTATTCAGTAGTTATCCATTACTCTATCTGTATACAGTGGTTATCCATTACTCTATCTGTATACAGTGGTTATCCATTACTCTATCTGTATACAGTGGTTATCCATTACTCTATCTGTATACAGTAGTTATCCATTACTCTATCTGTATACAGTAGTTATCCATTACTCTATCTGTATACTGTATCTACATTACTCTATCTGTATTCAGTAGTTATCCATTACTCTATCTGTATACAGTAGTTATCCATTACTCTATATGTATACTGTATCTACATTACTCTATCTGTATACTGTATCTACATTACTCTATCTGTATACAGTAGTTATCCATTACTCTATCTGTATTCAGTAGTTATCCATTACTATATCTGTATACAGTAGTTATCCATTACTCTATCTGTATACAGTGGTTATCCATTACTCTATCTGTATACAGTAGTTATCCATTACTCTATCTGTATTCAGTAGTTATCCATTACTCTATCTGTATACAGTGGTTATCCATTACTCTATCTGTATACAGTGGTTATCCATTACTCTATCTGTATACAGTGGTTATCCATTACTCTATCTGTATACAGTAGTTATCCATTAATTTATATGTATACTGTATCTACATTACTCTATCTGTATACAGTAGTTATCCATTACTCTATCTGTATTCAGTAGTTATCCATTACTCTATATGTATACTGTATCTACATTACTCTATCTGTATACAGTAGTTATCCATTACTCTATCTGTATACTATATCTACATTGCTCTATCTGTATACTATATCTACATTGCTCTGTCTGTATACTGTATCTACATTACTATATCAGTATACTGTATATACATTACTATATCTGTATACTGTATCTACATTACACTATCTGTATACTGTATCTACATTACTCTATATGTATACTGTATCTACATTACTCTATCTGTATACTGTATCTACATTACTCTATATGTATACTGTATCTACATTACTCTATCTGTATACAGTAGTTATCCATTACTCTATATGTATACTGTATCTACATTACTCTATCTGTATACTGTATCTACATTACTATATCTGTATACAGTAGTTATCCATTACTCTATCTGTATACTGTATCTACATTACTCTATCTGTATTCAGTAGTTATCCATTACTCTATCTGTATACAGTAGTTATCCATTACTCTATCTGTATACTGTATCTACATTACTATATCTGTATTCAGTAGTTATCCATTACTCTATCTGTATACAGTAGTTATCCATTACTCTATCTGTATTCAGTAGTTATCCATTACTCTATCTGTATTCAGTAGTTATCCATTACTCTATCTGTATACAGTGGTTATCCATTACTCTATCTGTATACAGTGGTTATCCATTACTATATCTGTATACAGTGGTTATCCATTACTCTATCTGTATACAGTAGTTATCCATTACTCTATCTGTATTCAGTAGTTATCCATTACTCTATCTGTATACAGTAGTTATCCATTACTATATCTGTATACAGTGGTTATCCATTACTATATCTGTATACAGTGGTTATCCATTACTCTATCTGTATACAGTGGTTATCCATTACTCTATCTGTATACAGTGGTTATCCATTACTCTATCTGTATACAGTGGTTATCCATTACTATATCTGTATTCAGTAGTTATCCATTACTCTATCTGTATACAGTAGTTATCGATTACTCTATCTGTATACAGTGGTTATCCATTACTCTATCTGTATACAGTAGTTATCCATTACTCTATCTGTATACAATAGTTATCCATTACTCTATCTGTATACAGTTGTTATCCATTAGTCTATATGTATACAGTAGTTATCCATTACTCTATCTGTATACAGTAGTTATCCATTACTCTATATTTATACTGTATGTACATTGCTCTACCTGTATACTGTATCTACATTGCTCTATCTGTATACTATATCTACATTGCTCTATCTGTATACTGTATCTACATTGCTCTATCTGTATACTATATCTACATTGCTCTACCTGTATACTGTATCTACATTACTCTATCTGTATACTTTATCTACATTGCTCTATCTGTATACTGTATCTACATTGTTCTACCTGTATACTGTATCTACATTGTTCTACCTGTATACTGTATCTACATTGCTCTATCTGTATACTATATCTACATTGCTCTATCTGTATACTGTATCTACATTGCTCTATCTGTATACTATATCTACATTGCTCTATCTGTATACTGTATCTACATTGCTCTATCTGTATACTATAACTACATTGCTCTATCTGTATACTGTATCTACATTACTATATCTGTATACTGTATCTACATTACTCTATCTGTATACTGTATCTACATTACTCTATCTGTATACTGTATCTACATTACTCTATCTGTATACAGTAGTTATCCATTACTATATCTGTATACAGTAGTTATCCATTACTCTATATGTATACTGTATCTACATTGCTCTATCTGTATACTGTAGTTATCCATTACTCTATCTGTATACAGTAGTTATCCATTACTCTATCTGTGTACAGTAGTTATCCATTACTCTATCTGTATACAGTGGTTATCCATTACTCTATCTGTATACAGTAGTTATCCATTACTCTATCTGTATACAGTAGTTATCCATTACTCTATCTGTATACAGTAGTTATCCATTACTCTATATATATACAGTAGTTATCCATTACTCTATCTGTATACTGTATCTACATTACTCTCTATCTGTATACAGTAGTTATCCATTACTCTATCTGTATACAGTAGTTATCCATTACTCTATCTGTATACTGTATCTACATTACTCTCTCTGTATACAGTGGTTATCCATTAGTCTATATGTATACAGTAGTTATCCATTACTATATCTGTATACAGTAGTTATCCATTAATCTATATGTATACTGTATCTACATTACTCTATCTGTATACTGTATCTACATTACTCTCTCTGTATACAGTAGTTATCCATTACTCTCTCTGTATACAGTGGTTATCCATTACTCTATATGTATACAGTAGTTATCCATTACTCTATATGTATACTGTATCTACATTACTCTATCTGTATACTGTATCTACATTACTCTATCTGTATACTGTATCTACATTACTCTATCTGTATTCAGTAGTTATCCATTACTCTATATGTATACAGTAGTTACCCATTACTCTATCTGTATACAGTAGTTATCTATTACTCTATCTGTATACAGTAGTTATCCATTACTCTATCTGTATACAGTAGTTATCCATTACTCTATCTGTATACAGTGGTTATCCATTACTCTATCTGTATACAGTAGTTATCCATTACTCTATCTGTATACAGTAGTTATCCATTACTCTATCTGTATTCAGTAGTTATCCATTACTCTATCTGTATACTGTATCTACATTACTCTATCTGTATACAGTAGTTATCCATTACTCTCTCTGTATACAGTAGTTATCCATTACTATATATGTATACAGTAGTTATCCATTACTCTATCTGTATACAGTAGTTATCCATTACTCTATCTGTATACAGTGGTTATCCATTACTCTCTCTGTATACAGTAGTTATCCATTACTATATATGTATACAGTAGTTATCCATTACTCTATCTGTATACAGTAGTTATCCATTACTATATATGTATACAGTAGTTATCCATTACTCTATCTGTATACAGTAGTTATCCATTACTCTATCTGTATACAGTAGTTATCCATTACTCTATCTGTATACAGTAGTTATCCATTACTCTATCTGTATACAGTAGTTATCCATTACTCTATCTGTGTACAGTAGTTATCCATTACTCTATCTGTATACAGTAGTTATCCATTACTCTATATGTATACAGTAGTTTACCGTGTTAGTTGTAATGAATCTGTGAATTATACATTTTATAAATAAAAAGTTCCCACAACGGTGCCAATCAAACATTTTTACAATCATATTATATCGTACACCGCCAAGAGAAACAGCCAGATCGCGGCCGTCAAGCAACGATCAGCGAGATTTATCAAGGGTGTTTACATGATGGCAAGCAGTACCAACCAAATGATGACAAGCAGTACCAGCCAAATGATGACAAGCAGTACCAGCCAAATGATGACAAGCAGTACCAGCCAAATGATGACAAGCAGTACCAGCCAAATGATGACAAGCAGTACTAGCCAAATGATGACAAGCAGTACCAGCCAAATGATGACAAGCAGTACGAGCCAAATGATGACAAGCAGTACCAGCCAAATGATACATAGTCTTGGCTGGAAGCACTGCAAGAACGTTGTGCCAATGTCCAGCTTGTGATTGTGTACGTGCCAATGCCCAGCTTATGATTGTGTACGTGCCAATGCCCAGCTTGTGGTTGTGTACGTGCCAATTCCCAGCTTGTAATTGTGTACGTGCCAATGCCCAGCTTGTGATTGTGTACATGCCAATGCCCAGCTTGTGATTGTGTACATGCCAATGCCCAGCTTGTGATTGTGTACGTGCCAATGCCCAGCTTGTGATTGTGTACGTGACAATGCCCAGCTTGTGATTGTGTACGTGCCAATGCCCAGCTTGTGATTGTGTACGTGCCAATGCCCAGCTTGTGATTGTGTAGGTGCCATTGCCCAGCTTTTGATTGTGTAGGTGCCAATGTCCAGCTTGTGAGTGTGTACAGGCCAATGTCCAGCTTGTGATTGTGTACGTGCCAATGCCCAGATTTTGATTGTGTAGGTGCCAATGTCCAGCTTGTGATTGTGTACAGGCCAATGTCCAGCTTGTGATTGTGTATGTGCCAATGCCCAGCATGTGAGTGTGTACATGCCAATGCCCAGCATGTGAGTGTGTACGTGCCAATGCCCAACTTGTTATTGTGTACATGCCAATGTCCAGCTTGTGATTGTGTATGTGCCAATGCCCAGCTTGTGATTGTGTATGTGCCAATGCCCAGCCTGTGAGTGTGTTCATGCCAATGCCCAGCTTGTGATTGTGTACATGCCAATGTCCAGCTTGTGATTGTGTATGTGCCAATGTCCAGCTTGTGATTGTGTACGTGCCAATGTCCAGCTTGTGATTGGGTATGTGCCAATGTCCAGCTTGTGATTGTACAGGCCAATGTCCAGCTTGTGATTGTGTATGTGCCAATGTCCAGCTTGTGATTGTGTATGTGCCAATGTCCAGCTTGTGATTGTGTATGTGACAATGCCCAGCTTGTGAGTGTGTACAAGCCAATGTCCAGCTTGTGAGTGTGTATGTGCCAATGCCCAGCTTGTGATTGTATATGTGCCAATGCCCAGCTTGTGATTGTGTATGTGCCAATGTCCAGCTTGTGATTGTGTACAGGCCAATGCCCAGCTTGTGATTGTGTACAGGCCAATGCCCAGCTTGTGATTGTGTATGTGCCAATGTCCAGCTTGTGATTGTGTATGTGCCAATGTCCAGCTTGTGATTGTGTATGTGCCAATGCCCAGCTTGTGATTGTGTACATGCCAATGTCCAGCTTGTGATTGTGTATGTGCCAATGCCCAGCTTGTGATTGTGTACGTGCCAATGCCCAGCCTGTGAGTGTGTACATGCCAATGCCCAGCTTTTGATTGTGTACGTGCCAATGCCCAGCTTGTGATTGTGTACGTGCCAATGCCCAGCTTGTGATTGTATACGTGCCAATGCCCAGCCTGTGAGTGTGTACATGCCAATGCCCAGCTTGTGATTGTGTACGTGCCAATGCCCAGCTTGTGATTGTGCTCGTGCCTTATGTCCAGCTTGTGATTGTGTACGTGCCAATGCCCAGCTTGTGATTGTGTACGTGCCAATGTCCAGCTTGTGATTGTGCTCGTGCCTTATGTCCAGCTTGTGATTGTGTACGTGCCACAACTGCTATGTATCATACACAACTGCTATGTATCATACACAACCACTATGTATCATACACAACCACTATGTAATATATACAACCACTATGTATCATACACAACCGCTATGTATCATACACAACTGCTATGTATCATACACAACCACTATGTATCATACACAACCACTATGTAATATATACAACCGCTATGTATCATACTCAACCACTATGTATCATACACAACCACTATGTATCATACACAACCACTATGTAATATATACAACCACTATGTATCATACACAACCGCTATGTAATATATACAACCGCTATGTATCATACACATCCGCTATGTATCATACACAACCGCTATGTATCATACACAACCACTATGTAATATATACAACCACTATGTATCATACACAACCGCTATGTATCATACACAACCACTATGTATCATACAAAACCACTATGTATCATACACAACTGCTATGTAATATATACAACCACTATGTATCATACAAAACCACTATGTATCATACAC
The DNA here is from genome assembly GCA_014843695.1 of Archivesica marissinica. Lineage (NCBI taxonomy): Eukaryota > Metazoa > Mollusca > Bivalvia > Venerida > Vesicomyidae > Archivesica > Archivesica marissinica. The sequence continues at coordinate 25,533,723 of CM026387.1, forward strand.
AACTGCTATGTAATATATACAACCACTATGTATCATACAAAACCACTATGTATCATACACAACTGCTATGTATCATACACAACCACTATGTATCATACACAACCACTATGTATCATACACAACCACTATGTATCATACACAACCACTATGTATCATACACAACTGCTATGTATCATACACAACCACTATGTATCATACACAACCACTATGTAATATATACAACCACTATGTATCATACACAACCACTATGTATCATACACAACCACTATGTAATATATACAACCACTATGTATCATACACAACCACTATGTATCATACACAACCACTATGTAATATATACAACCACTATGTATCATACACAACCACTATGTATCATACACAACCACTATGTAATATATACAACCACTATGTATCATACACAACCACTATGTATCATACACAACCACTATGTAATATATACAACCACTATGTATCATACACAACCACTATGTATCATACACAACCACTATGTAATATATACAACCACTATGTATCATACACAACCACTATGTATCATACACAACCACTATGTAATATATACAACCACTATGTATCATACACAACCACTATGTATCATACACAACTATGTATCATACACAACCACTATGTATCATACACAACGCTATGTATCATACACAACCACTATGTATCATACACAACCACTATGTATCATACACAACCACTATGTATCATACACAACCACTATGTATCATACACAACCACTATGTATCATACACAACCACTATGTATCATACACAACCACTATGTATCATACACAACCACTATGTATCATACACAACTGCTATGTATCATACACAAATTGTTTGACGATACCTCAGAGTGGGATTTTGTGCAGTACCGGAAGAAGATATTTATTTTCTTAGCATCCTTTTAGAACATTTGCTCAAATGAAGAACACCCAGTACATGATGTTACATAGCAAATATCCTGCTAGTGCTCTCAGATACATAAACAATGTAAGGTTGTTTGTGCTCTCAGATACATACACAATGTAAGGTTGTTTGTGCTCTCAGATACATACACAATGTAAGGTTATTTGTGTGCTCTCAGATACATACACAATGTAAGGTTATTTGTGCTCTCAGATACATACATAATGTAAGGTTGTTTGTGCTCTCAAGTACATACACCATGTAAGGTTATTCGTGTGCTCTCAGATACATACATAATGTAAGGTTGTATGTGCTCTCAAGTACATACACCATGTACGGTTGTTTGTGCTCTCAGATACATAAACAATGTAAGGTTGTTTGTGCTCTCAGATACATACACAATGTAAGGTTGTTTGTGCTCTCAGATACATACATAATGTAAAGTTATTTGTGTTCTCAGATACATACATAATGTGAGGTTATTTGTGCTCTCAGATAGATACATAATGTAAGGTAGTTTGTGCTCTCAGATACATACATAATGTAAGGTGGTTTGTGCTCTCAGATACATACATAATGTAAGGTGGTTTGTGCTCTCAGATACATACATAATGTAAGGTGGTTTGTGCTCTCAGATACATACATAATGTAAGGTTGTTTGTGCTCTCAGGTACATACACCATGTAAGGTTGTTTGTGCTCTCAGATACATAAACAATGTAAGGTTGTTTGTGCTCTCAGATACATACACAATGTAAGGTTGTTTGTGCTCTCAGATACAAACATAATGTAAAGTTATTTGTGCTCTCAGATACATACATAATGTAAGGTTATTTGTGCTCTCAGATAGATACATAATGTAAGGTGGTTTGTGCTCTCAGATACATACATAATGTAAAGTTATTTGTGCTCTCAGATACATACATAATGTAAGGTTATTTGTGCTCTCAGATAGATACATAATGTAAGGTGGTTTGTGCTCTCAGATACATACATAATGTAAGGTGGTTTGTGCTCTCAGATACATACATAATGTAAGGTGGTTTGTGCTCTCAGATACATACATAATGTAAAGTGGTTTGTGCTCTCAGATACATACATAATGTAAGGTCGTTTGTGCTCTCAGATACATACATCATGTAAGGTTGTTTGTGCTCTCAGATAAATACATAATGTAAGGTGGTTTGTGCTCTCAGATACATACATAATGTAAGGTTATTTGTGCTCTCAGATACATACATAATGTAAGGTTGTTTGTGCTCTCAGATACATACATAATGTAAGGTGGTTTGTGCTCTCAGATACATACACTCATGTAAGGTTGTTTGTGCTCTCAGATACATACATAATGTAAGGTTGTTTGTGCTCTCAGATACATACATAATGTAAGGTGGTTTGTGCTCTCAAATGCATACATAATGTAAGTTTGTTTGTGCTCTCAGATACATACATAATGTAAGGTGGTTTGTGCTCTCAGATACGTACACCCATGTACAGTTGTTTGTGCTCTCAGATACATACATAATGTAAGGTTATTTGTGCTCTCAGATACATACATAATTTAAGGTGGTTTGTGCTCTCAGATACATACATAATATAAGGTTGTTTGTGCTCTCAGATACATACACCATGTAAGGTTATTTGTGCTCTCAGATACATACATAATGTAAGGTGGTTTGTGCTCTCAGATACATACATACATAATGTAAGGTTGTTTGTGCTCTCAGATACATACATAATGTAAGGTTGTTTGTGCTCTCAGATACATACACCATGTAAGGTTATTTGTGCTCTCAGATACATACATAATGTAAGGTTGTTTGTGCTCTCAGATACATACATAATGTAAGGCTGTTTGTGCTCTCAGATACATACATAATGTAAGGTTGTTTGTGCTCTCAGATACATACATAATGTAAGGTTGTTTGTGCTCTCAGATACATACACACTGTAAGGTTATGTGTGTGCTCTCAGATACATACACCATGTAAGGTTATTTGTGCTCTCAGATACATACACCATGTAAGGTTGTTTGTGCTCTCTGATACATACACCATGTAAGGTTATTTGTGTGCTCTCAGATACATATACCATGTAAGGTTGTTTGTGCTCTCAGGTACATACACCATGTAAGGTTATTTGTGTGCTTTCAGATACATACACCATGTAAGGTTATTTGTTTGCTCTCAGGTACATACACAATGTAAGGTTATTTGTGTTCTAAGATACATCCACCATGTAATGTTATGTGTGTGCTCTCAGGTACATACACCATGTAAGGTTATTTGTGTGCTCTCAGATACATACACCATGTAAGGTTGTTTGTGCTCTCAGATACATACACCATGTAAGGTTGTTTGTTCTCTAAGATACATCCACCACGTAAGGTTATTTGTGTGCTCTCAGATACATACACCATGTAAGGTTATTTGTGTGCTCTCAGATACATACACCATGTAAGGTTGTTTGTGCTCTCAGATACATACACCATGTAAGGTTATTTGTGCTCTCAGATACATACACCATGTAAGGTTATTTGTGTGCTCTCAGATACATACACCATGTAAGGTTATTTGTGTGCTCTCAGATACATACACCATGTAAGGTTATTTGTGCTCTCAGATACATACACAATGTAAGGTTGATTGTACTCTCAGATACATACACACTGTAAGGTTATGTGTGTGCTCTCAGATACATACACCATGTAAGGTTGTTTGTGCTCTCAGATACATACACCATGTAAGGGTGTTTGTGCTCTCAGATACATACACAATGTAAGGTTGTTTGTGCTCTCAGATACATACACAATGTAAGGTTGTTTGTGCTCTCAGATACATACACACTGTAAGGTTATGTGTGTGCTCTCAGATACATACACCATGTAAGGTTATTTGTGCTCTCAGATACATACACCATGTAAGGTTGTTTGTGCTCTCAGATACATACACCATGTAAGGTTATTTGTGTGCTCTCAGATACATACACCATGTAAGGTTGTTTGTGCTCTCAGGTACATACACCATGTAAGGTTATTTGTGTGCTCTCAGATACATACACCATGTAAGGTTATTTGTTTGCTCTCAGGTACATACACAATGTAAGGTTATTTGTGTTCTAAGATACATCCACCATGTAATGTTATGTGTGTGCTCTCAGGTACATACACCATGTAAGGTTATTTGTGTGCTCTCAGATACATACACCATGTAAGGTTGTTTGTGCTCTCAGATACATACACCATGTAAGGTTGTTTGTTCTCTAAGATACATCCACCATGTAAGGTTATTTGTGTGCTCTCAGATACATACACCATGTAAGGTTATTTGTGTGCTCTCAGATACATACACCATGTAAGGTTGTTTGTGCTCTCAGATACATACACCATGTAAGGTTATTTGTGCTCTCAGATACATACACCATGTAAGGTTATTTGTGTGCTCTCAGATACATACACCATGTAAGGTTATTTGTGTGCTCTCAGATACATACACCATGTAAGGTTATTTGTGCTCTCAGATACATACACAATGTAAGGTTGTTTGTGCTCTCAGATACATACACAATGTAAGGTTATGTGTGTGCTCTCAGATACATACACCATGTAAGGTTGTTTGTGCTCTCAGATACATACACCATGTAAGGTTGTTTGTGCTCTCAGATACATACACCATGTAAGGTTATTTGTGTACTCTCAGATACATACACAATGTAAGGTTGTTTGTGCTCTCAGATACATACACCATGTAAGGTTATTTGTGTACTCTCAGATACATACACAATGTAAGGTTGTTTGTGCTCTCAGATACATACACCATGTAAGGTTATTTGTGCTCTCAGATACATACACCATGTAAGGTTATTTGTGCTCTCAGATACATACACCATGTAAGGTTGTTTGTGCTCTCAGATACATACACCATGTAAGGTTATTTGTTCTCTCAGATACATACACAATGTAAGGTTGTTTGTGCTCTCAGATACATACACCATGTAAGGTTATTTGTTTGCTCTCAGATACATACACCATGTAAGGTTATTTGTTTGCTCTCAGATACATACACCATGTAAGGTTATTTGTTTGCTCTCAGATACATACACCATGTAAGGTTATTTGTTTGCTCTCAGATACATACACCATGTAAGGTTATTTGTGTGCTCTCAGATACATACACCATGTAAGGTTATTTGTGTGCTCTCAGGTACATACACCATGTAAGGTTATTTGTGTGCTCTCAGATACATACACAATGTAAGGTTATTTGTTTGCTCTCTGATACATACACCATGTAAGGTTATTTGTGTGCTCTCAGGTACATACACCATGTAAGGTTATATGTGTGCTCTCAGGTACATACACCATGTAATGTTATTTGTGTGCTCTCAGGTACATACACCATGTAAGGTTATTTGTGTTCTAAGATACATCCACCATGTAATGTTATTTGTTTGCTCTCAGGTACATACACCATGTAAGGTTATTTGTGTTCTAAGATACATCCACCATGTAATGTTATTTGTTTGCTCTCAGGTACATACACCATGTAAGGTTATGTGTTTGCTCTCAGGTACATACACCATGTAAGGATATTTGTGTTCTCAGGTACATACACCATGTAAGGTTATTTGTGGTCTCAGATACATACACCATGTAAGGTTGTTTGTGCTCTCAGATACATACACCATGTAAGGTTGTTTGTGCTCTCAGATACATACACCATGTAAGGTTATTTGTGTGCTCTCAGATACATACACCATGTAAGGTTATTTGTGTGCTCTCAGATACATACACCATGTAAGGTTATGTGTGCTCTCAGATACATACACCATGTAAGGTTATTTGTGTGCTCTCAGATACATACACCATGTAAGGTTATTTGTGTGCTCTCAGATACATACACAATGTAAGGTTATGTGTGCTCTCAGATACATACACCATGTAAGGTTATTTGTGTGCTCTCAGATACATACACCATGTAAGGTTATGTGTGCTCTCAGATACATACACCATGTAAGGTTATTTGTTGCTCTCAGATACATACACCATGTAAGGTTATTTGTGTGCTCTCAGATACATACACCATGTAAGGTTATTTGTGTGCTCTCAGATACATACACAATGTAAGGTTATGTGTGCTCTCAGATACATACACCATGTAAGGTTATTTGTGTGCTCTCAGATACATACACCATGTAAGGTTATTTGTGTGCTCTCAGATACATACACAATGTAAGGTTATGTGTGCTCTCAGATACATACACCATGTAAGGTTATTTGTGTGCTCTCAGATACATACACAATGTAAGGTTATGTGTGCTCTCAGATACATACACCATGTAAGGTTATTTGTGTGCTCTCAGATACATACACCATGTAAGGTTATGTGTGCTCTCAGATACATACACCATGTAAGGTTATTTGTGCTCTCAGATACATACACCATGTAAGGTTATTTGTGTGCTCTCAGATACATACACAATGTAAGGTTATGTGTGCTCTCAGATACATACACCATGTAAGGTTATTTGTGTGCTCTCAGATACATACACCATGTAAGGTTATTTGTGTGCTCTCAGATACATACACAATGTAAGGTTATGTGTGCTCTCAGATACATACACCATGTAAGGTTATTTGTGTGCTCTCAGATACATACACCATGTAAGGTTATTTGTGTGCTCTCAGATACATACACCATGTAAGGTTATTTGTGTGCTCTCAGATACATACACAATGTAAGGTTATGTGTGCTCTCAGATACATACACCATGTAAGGTTATTTGTGTGCTCTCAGATACATACACCATGTAAGGTTATGTGTGCTCTCAGATACATACACCATGTAAGGTTATTTGTGCTCTCAGATACATACACCATGTAATTATTTGTGCTCTCAGATACATACACCATGTAAGGTTATTTGTGTGCTCTCAGATACATACACCATGTAAGGTTATGTGTGCTCTCAGATACATACACCATGTAAGGTTATTTGTGTGCTCTCAGATACATACACAATGTAAGGTTATGTGTGCTCTCAGATACATACACCATGTAAGGTTATTTGTGTGCTCTCAGATACATACACCATGTAAGGTTATGTGTGCTCTCAGATACATACACCATGTAAGGTTATTTGTGCTCTCAGATACATACACCATGTAATTATTTGTGCTCTCAGATACATACACCATGTAAGGTTATGTGTGTGCTCTCAGATACATACACCATGTAAGGTTATTTGTGCTCTCAGATACATACACCATGTAAGGTTATTTGTGCTCTCAGATACATACACCATGTAAGGTTATTTGTGCTCTCAGATACATACACCATGTAAGGTTATTTGTGCTCTCAGATACATACACCATGTAAGGTTATTTGTGCTCTCAGATACATACACCATGTAAGGTTATTTGTACTCTCAGATACATACACCATGTAAGGTTGTTTGTGCTCTCAGGTACATACACCATGTAAGGTTGTTTGTGCTCTCAGGTACATACACCATGTAAGGTTGTTTGGGCTCTCAGATACATACACACTGTAATGTTATTTGTGCTCTCAGATACATACACCATGTAAGGTTGTTTGTGCTCTCAGATACATACACACTTGTAATGTTATTTGTGCTCTCAGATACATACACCATGTAAGGTTATTTGTGCTCTCAGATACATACACAATGTAAGGTTATTTGTGCTCTCAGATACATACACCATGTAAGGTTATTTGTGTGCTCTCAGGTACATACACCATGTAAGGTTATTTGTTTGCTCTCAGGTACATACACAATGTAAGGTTAGTTGTTTGCTCTCAGGTACATACACCATGTAAGGTTATTTGTGTGCTCTCAGATACATACACCATGTAAGGTTATTTGTGTGCTCTCAGATACATACACCATGTAAGGTTATGTGTGCTCTCAGATACATACACCATGTAAGGTTATTTGTGTGCTCTCAGATACATACACCATGTAAGGTTATTTGTGTGCTCTCAGATACATACACCATGTAAGGTTATTTGTGCTCTCAGATACATACACCATGTAAGGTTATTTGTGTGCTCTCAGATACATACACCATGTAAGGTTATGTGTGCTCTCAGATACATACACCATGTAAGGTTATTTGTTGCTCTCAGATACATACACCATGTAAGGTTATTTGTGTGCTCTCAGATACATACACCATGTAAGGTTATTTGTGTGCTCTCAGATACATACACCATGTAAGGTTATGTGTGCTCTCAGATACATACACCATGTAAGGTTATTTGTGTGCTCTCAGATACATACACCATGTAAGGTTATTTGTGTGCTCTCAGATACATACACAATGTAAGGTTATTTGTGCTCTCAGATACATACACCATGTAAGGTTATTTGTGTGCTCTCAGATACATACACAATGTAAGGTTATTTGTGCTCTCAGATACATACACCATGTAAGGTTATTTGTGTGCTCTCAGATACATACACCATGTAAGGTTATGTGTGCTCTCAGATACATACACCATGTAAGGTTATTTGTGCTCTCAGATACATACACCATGTAAGGTTATTTGTGTGCTCTCAGATACATACACAATGTAAGGTTATGTGTGCTCTCAGATACATACACCATGTAAGGTTATTTGTGTGCTCTCAGATACATACACCATGTAAGGTTTTTGTGTGCTCTCAGATACATACACAATGTAAGGTTATGTGTGCTCTCAGATACATACACCATGTAAGGTATTTGTGTGCTCTCAGATACATACACCATGTAAGGTTATTTGTGTGCTCTCAGATACATACACCATGTAAGGTTATTTGTGTGCTCTCAGATACATACACAATGTAAGGTTATGTGTGCTCTCAGATACATACACCATGTAAGGTTATTTGTGTGCTCTCAGATACATACACCATGTAAGGTTATGTGTGCTCTCAGATACATACACCATGTAAGGTTATTTGTGCTCTCAGATACATACACCATGTAATTATTTGTGCTCTCAGATACATACACCATGTAAGGTTATTTGTGTGCTCTCAGATACATACACAATGTAAGGTTATGTGTGCTCTCAGATACATACACCATGTAAGGTTATTTGTGTGCTCTCAGATACATACACAATGTAAGGTTATGTGTGCTCTCAGATACATACACCATGTAAGGTTATTTGTGTGCTCTCAGATACATACACCATGTAAGGTTATGTGTGCTCTCAGATACATACACCATGTAAGGTTATTTGTGCTCTCAGATACATACACCATGTAATTATTTGTGCTCTCAGATACATACACCATGTAATTATTTGTGCTCTCAGATACATACACCATGTAAGGTTATGTGTGTGCTCTCAGATACATACACCATGTAAGGTTATTTGTGCTCTCAGATACATACACCATGTAAGGTTATTTGTGCTCTCAGATACATACACCATGTAAGGTTATTTGTGCTCTCAGATACATACACCATGTAAGGTTATTTGTGCTCTCAGATACATACACCATGTAAGGTTATTTGTGCTCTCAGATACATACACCATGTAAGGTTATTTGTGCTCTCAGATACATACACCATGTAAGGTTGTTTGTGCTCTCAGGTACATACACCATGTAAGGTTGTTTGTGCTCTCAGGTACATACACCATGTAAGGTTGTTTGTGCTCTCAGATACATACACACTGTAATGTTATTTGTGCTCTCAGATACATACACCATGTAAGGTTGTTTGTGCTCTCAGATACATACACAATGTAAGGTTATTTGTGCTCTCAGATACATACACCATGTAAGGTTATTTGTGCTCTCAGATACATACACAATGTAAGGTTATTTGTGCTCTCAGATACATACACCATGTAAGGTTATTTG
>CM026387.1:25544532-25625973 GCA_014843695.1 Archivesica marissinica
ATGTGTATTGGTAGTGGCTATGCTATATATATCAATATATACATGTGTATTGGTAGTGGCTATGCTATATATATAGCACTGTATACATGTGTATTGGTAGTGGCTATGCTATATATATCAATATATACATGTGTATTGATAGTGGCTATGCTATATATATCACTATCTACATGTGTATTGGTAGTGGCTATGCTATATATATCACTATGTACATGTGTATTGGTAGTGGCTATGCTATATATAGCACTATATACATGTGTATTGGTAGTGGCTATGCTATATATATCAATATATACATGTTTATTGGTAGTGGCTGTGCTATATATAGAAATATATACATGTGTATTAGTAGTGGCTGTGCTATATAGCAATATATACATGTGTATTGGTAATTACTATGCTATATATAGAACTATATACATGTGTATTGGTAGTGGCTGTGCTATATATAGTAACTATATACATGTGTATTGGTAGTGGCTGTGCTATATATAGCACTATATACATGTGTATTGGTAGTGGCTGTGCTATATATAGCACTATATACATGTGTATTGGTAGTGGCTGTGCTATATATAGCACTATATACATGTGTATTGGTAGTGGCTGCTATATATAATATATATATGTGTATTGGTAGTGGCTGTGCTATATATAGCACTATATACATGTGTATTGGTAGTGGCTGTGCTATATATAGCACTATATACATGTGTATTGGTAGTGGCTGTGCTATATATCACTATATACACGTGTATTGGTAGTGGCTGTGCTATATATATCACTATATACATGTGTATTGGTAGTGGCTGTGCTATATATAGCACTATACATGTGTATTGGTAGTGGCTATGCTATATATAGCACTATATACATGTGTATTGGTAGTGGCTGTGCTATATATATCACTATATACATGTGTATTGGTAGTGGCTGTGCTATATATAACACTATACATGTGTATTGGTAGTGGCTGTGCTATATATAGCACTATATACATGTGTATTGGTAGTGGCTGTGCTATATATATCACTATATACATGTGTATTGGTAGTGGCTGTGCTATATATAGCACTATACATGTGTATTGGTAGTGGCTATGCTATATATATCACTATATACATGTGTATTGGTAGTGGCTGTGCTATATATATCACTATATACATGTGTATTGGTAGTGGCTGTGCTATATATAACACTATACATGTGTATTGGTAGTGGCTATGCTATATATAGCAATATATACATGTGTATTGGTAGTGGCTGTGCTATATATATCACTATATACATGTGTATTGGTAGTGGCTGTGCTATATATATCACTATACATGTGTATTGGTAGTGGCTATGCTATATATTCACTATATACATGTGTATTGGTAGTGGCTTGCTATATATATCATATATACATTGTATTGGTAGGGCATGCTATATATAGCACTATATACATGTGTTTGGTAGTGGCTGTGCTATATATAGCACTATATACATGTGTATTGGTAGTGGCTGTGCTATATATAGCACTATATACATGTGTATTGGTAGTGGCTGTGCTATATATAGCACTATATACATGTGTATTGGTAGTGGCTGTGCTATATATAGTAATATATACATGTGTATTGGTAGTGGCTGTGCTATATATAGCACTATATACATGTGTATTGGTAGTGGCTGTGCTATATATAGCACTATATACATGTGTATTGGTAGTGGCTGTGCTATATATAGTAATATATAATACATGTGTATTGGTAGTGGCTATGCTATATATAGCACTATATACATGTGTATTGGTAGTGGCTATGCTATATATATCACTATATACATGTGTATTGGTAGTGGCTATGCTATATATATCACTATCTACATGTGTATTGGTAGTGGCTATGCTATATATATCACTATATACATGTGTATTGGTAGTGGCTATGCTATATATAGCACTATATACATGTGTATTGGTAGTGGCTGTGCTATATATAGCACTATATACATGTGTATTGGTAGTGGCTGTGCTATATATAGCACTATATACATGTGTATTGGTAGTGGCTGTGCTATATATAGCACTATATACATGTGTATTGGTAGTGGCTGTGCTATATATAGCACTATATACATGTGTATTGGTAGTGGCTGTGCTATATATAGCACTATATACACGTGTATTGGTAGTGGCTGTGCTATATATAGAATATATATACATGTGTATTGGTAGTGACTGTGCTATATATAGCACTATATACATGTGTATTGGTAGTGGCTGTGCTATATATAGCACTATATACATGTGTATTGGTAGTGGCTGTGCTATATATAGTAATATAATACATGTGTATTGGTAGTGGCTGTGCTATATATATCACTATATACATGTGTATTGGTAGTGGCTGTGCTATATATAGCACTATATACATGTGTATTGGTAGTGGCTGTGCTATATATAGTAATATATACATGTGTATTGGTAGTGGCTGTGCTATATATAGTAATATATACATGTGTGTTGGTAGTGGCTGTGCTATATATAGCACTATATACATGTGTATTGGTAGTGGCTGTGCTATATATAGCACTATATACATGTGTATTGGTAGTGGATGTGCTATATATAGCACTATATACATGTGTATTGGTAGTGGCTGTGCTATATATAGCACTATATACATGTGTATTGGTAGTGGCTGTGCTATATATAGCACTATATACATGTGTATTGGTAGTGGCTGTGCTATATATAGCACTATATACATGTGTATTGGTAGTGGCTGTGCTATATATATCACTATCTACATGTGTATTGGTAGTGGCTGTGCTATATATATCACTATATTCATGTGTATTGGTAGTGGCTATGCTATATATATCACTATATACATGTGTATTGGTAGTGGCTATGCTATATATAGCACTATATACATGTGTATTGGTAGTGGCTATGCTATATATATCACTATCTACATGTGTATTGGTAGTGGCTATGCTATATATAGTAATATATACATGTGTATTGGTAGTGGCTGTGCTATATATAGCACTATATACATGTGTATTGGTAGTGGCTGTGCTATATATAGCACTATATACATGTGTATTGGTAGTGGCTGTGCTATATATAGTAATATAATATATGTATTGGTAGGGCTGGCTATATATAGCACTATACATGTATTGGTAGTGGCTGTGCTATATATAGCACTATATACATGTGTATTGGTAGTGGCTGTGCTATATATAGTATATATTACATGTGTATTGGTAGTGGCTGTGCTATATATAGCACTATATACATGTGTATTGGTAGTGGCTGTGCTATATATAGCACTATATACATGTGTATTGGTAGTGGCTGTGCTATATATATAGCACTATATACATGTGTATTGGTAGTGGCTGTGCTATATATAGCACTATATACATGTGTATTGGTAGTGGCTGTGCTATATATAGCACTATATACATGTGTATTGGTAGTGGCTATGCTATATATAGCACTATATACATGTGTATTGGTAGTGGCTGTGCTATATATAGCACTATATACATGTGTATTGGTAGTGGCTATGCTATATATATCACTATATACATGTGTATTGGTAGTGGCTATGCTATATATATCACTATATACATGTGTATTGGTAGTGGCTATGCTATATATATCACTATCTACATGTGTATTGGTAGTGGCTGTGCTATATATAGCACTATATACATGTGTATTGGTAGTGGCTGTGCTATATATAGCACTATATACATGTGTATTGGTAGTGGATGTGCCATATATAGTAATATACATGTGTATTAGTAGTGGATGTGCTATATATAGCACTATATACATGTGTATTGGTAGTGGATATGCTATATATAGCAGTATATGCACGTGTATTGGTAGTGGATGTGCTATATATAGCACTATATACATGTGTATTGGTAGCGGCTATGCTATATATAGCAATATATGCACGTGTATTGGTAGTGGCTATGCTATATATATCACTATATACATGTGTATTGGTAGTGGCTATGCTATATATATCACTATATACATGTGTATTGGTAGTGGCTATGCTATATATATCACTATATACATGTGTATTGGTAGTGGCTATGCTATATATAGTAATATATACATGTGTATTGGTAGTGGCTGTGCTATATATAGCACTATATACATGTGTATTGGTAGTGGCTGTGCTATATATAGCAATATATACATGTGTATTGGTAGTGGCTGTGCTATATATAGTAATATATACATGTGTATTGGTAGTGGATGTGCTATATATAGCACTATATACATGTGTATTGGTAGTGGCTGTGCTATATATAGCACTATATACATGTGTATTGGTAGTGGCTGTGCTATATATAGCACTATATACATGTGTATTGGTAGTGGCTATGCTATATATATCACTATATACATGTGTATTGGTAGTGGCTATGCTATATATATATCACTATCTACATGTGTATTGGTAGTGGCTGTGCTATATATATCACTATATACATGTGTATTGGTAGTGGCTATGCTATATATAGCACTATATACATGTGTATTGGTAGTGGCTATGCTATATATATATATCACTATCTACATGTGTATTGGTAGTGGATGTGCTATATATAGCACTATATACATGTGTATTGGTAGTGGATGTGCTATATATAGCACTATATACATGTGTATTGGTAGTGGCTGTGCTATATATAGCACTATATACATGTGTATTGGTAGTGGCTGTGCTATATATAGCACTATATACATGTGTATTGGTAGTGGCTATGCTATATATATCACTATATACATGTGTATTGGTAGTGGCTATGCTATATATATTACTATATACATGTGTATTGGTAGTGGCTATGCTATATATAGCACTATATACATGTGTATTGGTAGTGGCTATGCTATATATATCACTATCTACATGTGTATTGGTAGTGGCTATGCTATATATAGTAATATATACATGTGTATTGGTAGTGGCTGTGCTATATATAGTAATATATATATGTGTATTGGTAGTGACTGTGCTATATATATCACTATATACATGTGTATTGGTAGTGGCTGTGCTATATATAGCAATATATACATGTGTATTGGTAGTGGCTGTGCTATATATAGCACTATATACATGTGTATTGGTAGTGGCTGTGCTATATATAGTAATATATACATGTGTATTGGTAGTGGCTGTGCTATATATAGCACTATATACATGTGTATTGGTAGTGGCTGTGCTATATATAGCACTATATACATGTGTATTGGTAGTGGCTGTGCTATATATAGCACTATATACATGTGTATTGGTAGTGGCTGTGCTATATATAGTAATATATACATGTGTATTGGTAGTGGCTGTGCTATATATAGCACTATATACATGTGTATTGGTAGTGGCTGTGCTATATATAGCACTATATACATGTGTATTGGTAGTGGCTGTGCTATATATAGCACTATATACATGTGTATTGGTAGTGGCTGTGCTATATATATCACTATATACATGTGTATTGGTAGTGGCTATGCTATATATAGCACTATATACATGTGTATTGGTAGTGGCTATGCTATATATATCACTATATACATGTGTATTGGTAGTGGCTATGCTATATATATCACTATATACATGTGTATTGGTAGTGGCTATGCTATATATAGTAATATATACATGTGTATTGGTAGTGGCTGTGCTATATATAGCACTATATACATGTGTATTGGTAGTGGCTGTGCTATATATAGCACTATATACATGTGTATTGGTAGTGGCTGTGCTATATATAGTAATATATACATGTGTATTGGTAGTGGCTGTGCTATATATAGCACTATATACATGTGTATTGGTAGTGGCTGTGCTATATATAGCACTATATACATGTGTATTGGTAGTGGCTGTGCTATATATAGTAATATATACATGTGTATTGGTAGTGACTGTGCTATATATAGAACTATATACATGTGTATTGGTAGTGGCTGTGCTATATATAGCACTATATACACGTGTATTGGTAGTGGCTGTGCTATATATAGCACTATATACATGTGTATTGGTAGTGGCTGTGCTATATATAGCACTATATACATGTGTATTGGTAGTGGCTGTGCTATATATAGCACTATATACATGTGTATTGGTAGTGGCTATGCTATATATAGCACTATATACATGTGTATTGGTAGTGGCTGTGCTATATATAGCACTATATACATGTGTATTGGTAGTGGCTATGCTATATATATCACTATATACATGTGTATTGGTAGTGGCTATGCTATATATATCACTATATACATGTGTATTGGTAGTGGCTATGCTATATATATCACTATATACATGTGTATTGGTAGTGGCTGTGCTATATATAGCAATATATACATGTGTATTGGTAGTGGCTGTGCTATATATAGCACTATATACATGTGTATTGGTAGTGGCTGTGCTATATATAGTAATATATACATGTGTATTGGTAGTGGATGTGCTATATATAGCACTATATACATGTGTATTGGTAGTGGCTATGCTATATATATCATATATACACGTGTATTGGTAGTGGATGTGCTATATATAGCACTATATACATGTGTATTGGTAGCGGCTATGCTATATATAGCAATATATGCACGTGTATTGGTAGTGGCTGTGCAATATATAGCACTATATACATGTGTATTGGTAGTGGATGTGCTATATATAGCACTATATACATGTGTCTTGGTAGTGGCTATGCTATATATAGTAATATATACATGTGTATTGGTAGTGGCTGTGCTATATATAATACTATATACACGTGTATTGGTAGTGGCTGTGTTATATATAGTACTCTATACATGTGTATTGGTAGTGGCTATGCTATATATATCACTATATACACGTGTATTGGTAGTGGCTGTGCTATATATAGCACTATATACACGTGTTTTGGTAGTGGCTGTGCTATATATACTAATATATTAATATATGTGTATTGGTAGTGACTGTGCTATATATAGAACTATATACATGTGTATTGGTAGTGGCTGTGCTATATATAGCACTATATTCACGTGTATTGGTAGTGGCTGTGCTATATATAGCACTATATACATGTGAATTGATAGTGGCTGTGCTATATATAGCACTATATACATGTGTATTGGTAGTGGCTGTGCTATATATAGCACTATATACATGTGTATTGGTAGTGGCTATGCTATATATAGCACTATATACATGTGTATTGGTAGTGGCTGTGCTATATATAGCACAATAACATGTGTTTTTGTAGTGGCTATGCTATATATATCACTATATACATGTGTATTGGTAGTGGCTATGCTACATATAGCACTATATACATGTGTATTGGTAGTGGCTATGCTATATATATCACTATCTACATGTGTATTGGTAGCGGCTATACTATATATAGTAATATATACATGTGTATTGGTAGTGGCTGTGCTATATATATCACTATATACATGTGAATTGGTAGTGGCTGTGCTATATATAGCATTATATACATGTGTATTGGTAGTGGCTGTGCTATATATAGTAATATATACATGTGTAATGGTAGTGGCTGTGCTATATATAGCACTATCTACATGTGTATTGGTAGTGGCTATGCTATATATAGTAATATATACATGTGTATTGGTAGTGGCTGTGCTATATATATCACTATATACATGTGTATTGGTAGTGGCTGTGCTATATATAGTAATATATTAATATATGTGTATTGGTAGTGACTGTGCTATATATATCACTATCTACATGTGTATTGGTAGTGGATGTGCTATATATAGCACTATATACATGTATATTGGTAGTGGATGTGCTATATATAGTAATATATACATGTGTCTTGGTAGTGGCTATGCTATATATAGTAATATATACATGTGTATTGGTAGTGGCTGTGCTATATATAATACTATATACACGTGTATTGGTAGTGGCTGTGTTATATATAGTACTCTATACATGTGTATTGGTAGTGGCTATGCTATATATATCACTATATACACGTGTATTGGTAGTGGCTGTGCTATATATAGCACTATATACACGTGTTTTGGTAGTGGCTGTGCTATATATACTAATATATTAATATATGTGTATTGGTAGTGACTGTGCTATATATAGAACTATATACATGTGTATTGGTAGTGGCTGTGCTATATATAGCACTATATTCACGTGTATTGGTAGTGGCTGTGCTATATATAGCACTATATACATGTGAATTGATAGTGGCTGTGCTATATATAGCACTATATACATGTGTATTGGTAGTGGCTGTGCTATATATAGCACTATATACATGTATATTGGTAGTGGATGTGCTATATATAGTAATATATACATGTGTATTGGTAGTGGATGTGCTATATATAGTAATATATACATTTGTATTGGTAGTGGATGTGCTATATATAGCACTATATACATGTATATTGGTAGTGGATGTGCAATATATAGTAATATATACATGTGTATTGGTAGTGGATGTGCTATATATAGCACTATATACATGTGTATTGGTAGTGGCTGTGCTATATATAACACTATATACATGTGTATTGGTAGTGGCTATGCTATATATAGCACTATATACATGTGTATTGGTAGTGGATGTGCTATATATAGCACTATATACATGTGTATTGGTAGTGGCTATGCTATATATAGCACTATATACATGTGTATTGGTAGTGGATGTGCAATATATAGCATTATATACATGTGTATTGGTAGTGGATGTGCTATATATAGCACTATATACATGTGTATTGGTAGTGGATGTGCTATATATAGCACTATATACATGTGTATTGGTAGTGGATGTGCTATATATAGCACTATATACATGTGTATTGGTAGTGGATATGCTATATATAGCAGTATATGCACGTGTATTGGTAGTGGATGTGCAATATATAGCACTATATACATGTGTATTAGTAGTGGATGTGCTATATATAGCACTATATACATGTGTATTGGTAGTGGCTATGCTATATATATCACTATCTGCATGTGTATTGGTAGTGGCTATGCTATATATAGCACTATATACATGTGTGTTGGTAGTGGCTGTGCTATATATAGTAATATATTAATATATGTGTATTGTTAGTGACTGTGCTATATATAGAACTATATACATGTGTATTGGTAGTGGCTGTGCTATATATAGCACTATATACATGTGTATTGGTAGTGGCTATGCTATATATATCACTATCTGCATGTGTATTGGTAGTGGCTATGCTATATATATCACTATATACATGTGTATTGGTAGTGGCTATGCTATATATATCACTATCTACCTGTATATTGGTAGTGGATGTGCTAAATATAGCACTATATACATGTATATTGGTAGTGGCTGTGCTATATATAGCACTATATACATGTGTATTGGTAGTGGCTATGCTATATATAGCACTATATACATGTGTATTGGTAGTGGATGTGCAATATATAGCACTATATACATGTGTATTGGTAGTGGATGTGCTATATATAGCAATATATGCACGTGTATTGGTAGTGGATGTGCAATATATAGCACTATATACATGTGTATTGGTAGTGGATGTGCTATATATAGCACTATATACATGTGTATTGATAGTGGATGTGCTATATATAGCACTATATACATGTGTATTGGTAGTGGCTGTGCTATATATAGTAATATATTAATATATGTGTATTGGTAGTGACTGTGCTATATATAGAACTATATACATGTGTATTGGTATTGGCTGTGCTATATATAGCACTATATTCACGTGTATTGGTAGTGGCTGTGCTATCTATAGCACTATATACATGTGAATTGATTGTGGCTGTGCTATATATAGCACTATATACATGTGTATTGGTAGTGGCTGTGCTATATATAGCACTATATACATGTGTATTGGTAGTGGCTATGCTATATATAGCACTATATACATGTGTATTGGTAGTGGCTGTGCTATATATAGCACAATAACATGTGTTTTGGTAGTGGCTATGCTATATATATCACTATTTACATGTGTATTGGTAGTGGCTGTGCTATATATATCACTATCTACATGTGTATTGGTAGTGGCTATGCTATATATATCACTATCTACATGTGTATTGGTAGTGGGTGTGCTATATATAGCACTATATACATGTGTATTGGTAGTGGATGTGCAATATATAGTAATATATACATGTGTATTGGTAGTGGCTGTGCTATATATAGTAATATATACATGTGTATTGGTAGTGGATGTGCAATATATAGCACTATATACATGTGTATTGATAGTGGATGTGCTATATATAGCACTATATACATGTGTATTGGTAGTGGATGTGCTATATATAGCACTATATACATGTGTATTGGTAGCGGCTATGCTACATATAGCAATATATGCACGTGTATTGGTAGTGGCTGTGCTATATATAGTAATATATACATGTGTATTGGTAGTGGATGTGCTATATATAGCACTATATACATGTGTATTGGTAGTGGCTATGCTATATATAGCACTATATACATGTGTATTGGTAGTGGATGTGCAATATATAGCACTATATACATGTGTATTGGTAGTGGATGAGCTATATATAGCAATATATGCACGTGTATTGGTAGTGGATGTGCAATATATAGCACTATATACATGTGTAATGGTAGTGGATGTGCTATATATAGCACTATATACATGTGTATTAGTAGTGGATGTGCTATATATAGCACTATATACATGTGTATTGGTAGTGGATATGCTACATATAGCAGTATATGCACGTGTATTGGTAGTGGATGTGCAATATATAGCACTATATACGTGTGTATTGGTAGTGGATGTGCTATATATAGCACTATATACATGTGTATTGGTAGATGCTATGCTATATATAGCAATATATGCACGTGTATTGGTAGTGGATGTGCAATATATAGCAATATATACATGTGTATTGGTAGTGGATGTGCTATATATAGCACTATATACATGTGTGTTGGTAGTGGCTATGCTATATATAGTAATATATACATGTGTATTGGTAGTGGCTGTGCTATATATAGTAATATATACACGTGTATTGGTAGTGGCTGTGTTATATATAGCAATATATACATGTGTATTAGTAGTGGCTGTGCTATATATAGTAATATATACATGTGTATTGGTAGTGGCTATGCCATATATATCACTATATACACGTGTATTGGTAGTGGCTGTGCTATATATAGCACTATATACACGTGTTTTGGTAGTGGCTGTGCTATATATACTAATATATTAATATATGTGTATTGGTAGTGACTGTGCTATATATAGAACTATATACATGTGTATTGGTAGTGGCTGTGCTATATATAGCACTATATTCACGTGTATTGGTAGTGGCTGTGCTATATAGTGCACTATATACATGTGAATTGATAGTGGCTGTGCTATATATAGCACTATATACATGTGTATTGGTAGTGGCTGTGCTATATATAGCACTATATACATGTGTATTGGTAGTGGCTATGCTATATATAGCACTATATACATGTGTATTGGTAGTGGCTGTGCTATATATAGCACTATGACATGTGTTTTTGTAGTGGCTATGCTATATATATCACTATATACATGTGTATTGGTAGTGGCTGTGCTATATATAGCACTATATTCACGTGTATTGGTAGTGGCTGTGCTATATAGTGCACTATATACATGTGTATTGGTAGTGGCTATGCAATATATAGTAATACATACATGTGTATTGGTAGTGGCTGTGCTATATATATCACTATATACATGTGTATTGGTAGTGGCTGTGCTATATATAGTAATATATACATGTGTAATGGTAGTGGCTGTGCTATATATAGCACTATATACATGTGTATTGGTAGTGGCTGTGTTATATATAGCACTATATACATGTGTATTGGTAGTGGCTGTGCTATATATAGTAATATATTAATATATGTGTATTGGTAGTGACTGTGCTATATATAGAACTATATACATGTGTATTGGTGGTGGCTGTGCTATATATAGAAAACAACAAAAAACAAACCAAAAAAAAAACCAAAAAAACAAAGCTAATATACACTATATACAGTATTGGTAGGGCTGTGCTATATATAGATTATAATGTGTATTGGTAGTGTTGCATATATAGAATATATACATGTGTATTGTAGTGGCTTGCTATATATACACTATATACATGTGTATTGGTAGTGGCTATGCTATATATATCACTATCTGCATGTGTATTGGTAGTGGCTATGCTATATATATCACTATATACATGTGTATTGGTAGTGGCTATGCTATATATATCACTATCTACATGTATATTGGTAGTGGATGTGCTAAATATAGCACTATATACATGTATATTGGTAGAGGCTGTGCTATATATAGCACTATATACATGTGTATTGGTAGTGGATGTGCAATATATAGTAATTTATACATGTGTATTGGTAGTGGATGTGCTATATATAGCACTATATACATGTGTATTGGTAGTGGATGTGCAATATATAGTACTATATACATGTGTATTGGTAGTGGCTGTGCTATATATAACACTATATACATGTGTATTGGTAGTGGCTATGCTATATATAGCACTATATACATGTGTATTGGTAGTGGATGTGCTATATATAGCACTATATACATGTGTATTGGTAGTGGCTATGCTATATATAGCACTATATACATGTGTATTGGTAGTGGATGTGCAATATATAGCATTATATACATGTGTATTGGTAGTGGATGTGCTATATATAGCACTATATACATGTGTATTGGTAGTGGATGTGCTATATATAGCATTATATACATGTGTATTGGTAGTGGATGTGCTATATATAGCACTATATACATGTGTATTGGTAGTGGCTATGCTATATATAGCAGTATATGCACGTGTATTGGTAGTGGATGTGCAATATATAGCACTATATACACGTGTATTGGTAGTGGATGTGCTATATATAGCACTATATACATGTGTATTGGTAGTGGATGTGCTATATATAGCACTATATACATGTGTATTGGTAGTGGATGTGCTATATATAGCACTATATACATGTGTATTGGTAGTGGCTGTGCTATATATAGCACTATATACATGTGTATTGGTAGTGGCTATGCTATATATATCACTATCTGCATGTGTATTGGTAGTGGCTATGCTATATATATCACTATATACATGTGTATTGGTAGTGGCTATGCTATATATATCACTATCTACATGTATATTGGTAGTGGATGTGCTAAATATAGCACTATATACATGTATATTGGTAGAGGCTGTGCTATATATAGCACTATATACATGTGTATTGGTAGTGGATGTGCAATATATAGTAATATATACATGTGTATTGGTAGTGGATGTGCTATATATAGCACTATATACATGTGTATTGGTAGTGGATGTGCAATATATAGTACTATATACATGTATGTGTATTGGTAGTGGCTATGCTATATATAGCACTATATACATGTGTATTGGTAGTGGATGTGCTATATATAGCACTATATACATGTGTATTGGTAGTGGCTATGCTATATATAGCACTATATACATGTGTATTGGTAGTGGATGTGCAATATATAGCATTATATACATGTGTATTGGTAGTGGATGTGCTATATATAGCACTATATACATGTGTATTGGTAGTGGATGTGCTATATATAGCACTATATACATGTGTATTGGTAGTGGATGTGCTATATATAGCACTATATACATGTGTATTGGTAGTGGATGTGCTATATATAGCACTATATACATGTGTATTGGTAGTGGATGTGCAATATATAGCACTATATACACGTGTATTGGTAGTGGATGTGCAATATATAGCACTATATACATGTGTATTGGTAGTGGATGTGCAATATATAGTAATATATACATGTGTATTGGTAGTGGCTATGCTATATATAGTAATATATACATGTGTATTGGTAGTGGCTGTGCTATATATAGCACTATATACATGTGTATTGGTAGTGGATGTGCTATATATAGCAATATATGCATGTGTATTGGTAGTGGCTATGCTATATATAGTAATATATACATGTGTATTGGTAGTGTATGTGCAATATATAGCACTATATACATGTGTATTGGTAGTGGATGTGCTATATATAGCACTACATACATGTGTATTGGTAGTGGCTATGCTATATATAGTAATATATACATGTGTATTGGTAGTGGGTGTGCTATATATAGCACTATATACATGTGTATTGGTAGTGGATGTGCTATATATAGCACTATATACATGTGTATTGGTAGTGGATGTGCTATATATGGCACTATATACATGTGTATTGGTAGTGGCTGTGCTATATATAGCAATATATACATGTGTATTGGTAGTGGATGTGCAATATATAGTAATATATACATGTGTATTGGTAGTGGCTATGCTATATATAGCAATATATGCACGTGTATTGGTAGTGGATGTGCAATATATAGGACTATATACATGTGTATTGGTAGTGGATGTGCTATATATAGCACTATATACATGTGTATTGGTAGTGGCTATGCTATATATAGCAATATATGCACGTGTATTGGTAGTGGATGTGCAATATATAGCACTATATACATGTGTATTGGTAGTGGCTATGCTATATTTAGCAATATATACATGTGTATTGGTAGTGGCTGTGCTATATATAGTAATATATACACGTGTATTGGTAGTGGCTGTGCTATATATAGCACTATATACATGTGTATTGGTAGTGGCTGTGCTATATATAGCACTATATACATGTGTATTGGTAGTGGATGTGCTATATATAGCACTATATACATGTGTATTGGTAGTGGATGTGCTATATATAGCACTATATACATGTGTATTGGTAGTGGATGTGCTATATATAGCACTATATACACGTGTATTGGTAGTGGATGTGCTATATATAGCACTATATACATGTGTATTGGTAGTGGATGTGCAATATATAGTAATATATACATGTGTATTGGTAGTGGCTATGCTATATATAGTAATATATACATGTGTATTGGTAGTGGATGTGCTATATATAGCACTATATACATGTGTATTGGTAGTGGATGTGCTATATATAGCAATATATGCATGTGTATTGGTAGTGGCTATGCTATATATAGTAATATATACATGTGTATTGGTAGTGGATGTGCAATATATAGCACTATATACATGTGTATTGGTAGTGGATGTGCTATATATAGCACTACATACATGTGTATTGGTAGTGGCTATGCTATATATAGTAATATATACATGTGTATTGGTAGTGGCTGTGCTATATATAGTAATATATACATGTGTATTGGTAGTGGCTGTGCTATATATAGTAATATATACACGTGTATTGGTAGTGGCTGTGCTATATATAGTACTATATGTAGTGGCTGTGCTATATATAGTAATATATACACGTGTATTGGTAGTGGCTACGCTATATATAGTACTATATACATGTGTATTGGTAGTGGCTATGCTATATATAGTACTATATACATGTGTATTGGTAGTGGCTGTGCTATATATAGTACTATATGTAGTGGCTGTGCTATATATAGTAATATATACACGTGTATTGGTAGTGGCTGTGCTATATATAGTACTATATACATGTGTATTGGTAGTGGCTATGCTATATATATCACTATATACACGTGTATTAGAAGTGGCTGTGCTATATATAGCAATATATACATGTGTACATGTGCATTGGTTGTGTCTGTGCTATATATAGAACTATATACATATTTATTGGTAGTGGCTGTGCTATATATAGTAATATATACATATTTATTGGTAGTGGCTGTGCTATATATAGTAATATATACATGTTTATTGGTAGTGGCTGTGCTATATATAGAACTATATACATGTGTATTGGTAGTGACTGTGACAGACAGACAGACAGACAGACAGACAGACAGACAGACAGACAGACAGACAGACAGACAGACAGACAGACAGACAGACAGACAGACACAGACAGACAGACAGACAGACAGACAGACAGACAGACAGACAGACAGACAGACAGACAGACAGACAGACAGACAGACAGACAGACAGACAGACAGACAGACAGACAGACAGACAGACAGACAGACAGACAGACAGACAGACAGACAGACAGACAGACAGACAGACAGACAGACAGACTGTGGACACGAACTTGCTTGCAGTTCGTACTCGTATATACTACTCCCAGACGTTGTCATGGAAATAGGTACTATTATAAAATTATATTCTCTTGGTGAACTATGTTTATAATTATATCTTACAACGTTTGCAATATACTATTCTATAAATATTCACCCCAACCTGTACATGTGCATACAAGGAAATAAACAGTTTACATATGAATCAACAGTAATAAGCTGAAGGGAGTTAGAACGAAAGAGACATTGTTCACCATATTAATAGACAGAGGTATAATTTACTGAACAGGGGCCTCCGTGGTCGAGTGGTTACGATCGTTGACTTAAAAATCACTTGCCCCTAACCGCTGTAAGTTCGATACCCACTGTCGAATTATTTCAAATGAGGAAGTTATCCAGTTTCCTTACGGTAGGTCGGTGTTTCTACCCGTGTATACGCCCGTGCCTGAAATACTGTAACACGTGGACACCAAACCCCTTTCTGACCCTCATTTACATTTACAGACATGTATGTACATACTAGGCTTATCTTAAACACTATATATAGGCTTATCATACATTTAATATTTAGATCCTACTGAGTAGCAGCGATATGTTAGTGATGTTATGGACAGCATTAATAGCGATACCTTCAGTGGCCCTAGCCATGGCATTGACCTGGAGCGACTGTTGTAAGCACGTTTAATACCTCATTTTATTTCGGGAGAAATTACTGTCTACATCCGTTATGTCAAAGTCGGTTATGTCGAATTCTCCGGTTATCTCGAAGTCGGATCAGACACTATTGTGGTATAACTGGCTCCGTTTATATCGAATTTCGTTACGTCAAATTTCGATTATGTCGAAGTATTTTGTTCGGTCCGACGAAATTCGACATAGCGGATGTAGACTATAGTAATCGAATACCAAGAGTGCTATTTTTATACTCACTAATTAATACATGTCAAGTCTCTTGGTTTCTCCGTGAGACTGTCTCACGGTTTCTTAGTTTATACACATTTATTTGATCTCGATTGCGAAACAAGTTCTTACAACTTATATTAATAACTCTCGGGACCTCAATCCTGATGGAATACATCGCCACGATGGAGAGAGAGAGAGAGAGGAGAGAGAGAGAGAGAGAGAGAGAGAGAAGAGAGAAGAGGCAACATGTAATTTAAATGCCTTGTCTAATGGCACAATCGTAACGGCTCCAGTGGGCTCGAACTCCGGATCTTTCGCACCTGAAGCGAACGTGCATCCACTGCGCTATCACGACTTCCACGGTTTCTTCGTGAGTCTCACGCATTTCCCAATGAATTCGAAGTGTGCATGCATTACAAAGATCAAAACTGAAATCATATCATGGTAATAAATCGTATTTGCTTTAATTGATTTCATAACCTCAGACCTTAAATTAGTTCAATTCAAACAAATTAATGCATAATGAATGAAAAGTCCTTGTAAAATAAGTGATTGCCAGAGTTGTGAAAATTACCCTAGAATGCACCACAGACGATCTAAGGGAAACAACATCGGGGATATGGGGGTGGGCATGTCCCCGAACCCCGAACCCCGGCTTAGCAAGCTCACTATGATAATCAAAGTAGAGAATTTTGAACATTGGCTGATTAGTTCTGAGAAGAATACGTTTGAAAGCTCTCGTAAAAGGTTGATATTTCACCGTCTAGTTTAATCATGTTTTATTGCTCGATTCGGTTTTACAGAACAGAACAGAACAGAATAGAACATAAGTTTATTCATGATGTATACATAAGTACATAGTCATAATATATACATATAATTACATATAAATAAACAAGTGATCAATAAAGCTATCGTATAGCTACTGTAATACAATTTAAAATAGAGGATGAACATTCTAGTTAGTTGTTTTGTGTAATTAAGAAGACAAAGCGTTCAATATTGAGTTCCTATGGTTTAAAGCATTCTTAATAAATCGAGCCAAGCTTAATAAAACTTTTCTATTATCACTGTTCATTAAAGAACACAATTTATACATACTTGGTCTCGTGTAGTAGTATTTTTTAATAAGTACTTTCCTCAAATATGAGTAACACGGACAAATTAAAATAAAGTGATACTCATCTTCAATATCTCTAACATTACAACATTGACAATAACGCTCATTTCTCTGTATTCTATTGTTAGAGAATCTACCAGTATGGATTCTAAGTGAATGGGCAGAAGTCCTTATTCGGGTTATAAATAATCTCAAGTTGGAAGGTAATATATCTAAGTATGTTTCATAGCTAAAATCATGTTTACAATTATTATACAATTCGAGTACATTACTAGATGACTTATTAGTAATCCAAGTTTGTATGAAACAATCAATAACCCGTTGCTTAAATATACATAAGAAATGATTAACATTGATATTACATGGGTTATTCCAGATATGTGAAAAACCATATTCGTCTAGTAATTGTTTAACATGTGTCAACCAATTATCATAACCATTATTACAATCAGACAATAATTGTGCATATAATCGTTGAAGTATAATATTTTCCGAGTTGAAAACTTTAAGCCAATATTTAATTATACGTATGGTAAACATTTGGCCATATATAGAAACAGTTTAATGTATTTACATAATACATTACTATTTATATATAACAATAATAAACATTTCGTGCAAATTGGGGTTTTGCACACCAGATGGTGCCTAATTGGACAAACAGTCTGTCGAAAGTATTTATTTAAAAGACTTAGGAAGTAAAATATTTGTATTTCAGTTATTTATTGGCGAATAAAACATGGTTTGCGGTTCTGACTAGTAGGAAGTAACCATGCAGGCCGTATGCCTAAGTGGTTCATTCCGGTGCTCAGAACGGCAAACCATGTTTTATATATTAAAGGCAAATACAAATAGTATTGTAACATAACCAAAATATCTAAAAAGCGTAAAAATAGTTTAGAAAGCGAACCATTTTAATGACGTCACACAACTACACAAACCGTCACGTTTGACATCATATGCTAAACCGTGTTTTATTGCAGATCTAAGCACGGTAAAATTCATTCTTTGCGTATTCATACAACATGCTGAGCCATGTTATAACTAGAATTGTCATTTAGAAACTGGTGAGAAAAACATTGGCTTATCTCCCATACTCCATAACTATTAACTTCCTTCGTTGTCATGAACTTGAACTTTAACTTTCTGCATTAACATATATTAATATTCTCATACCAGCTACTCACCATGACAGCGATGTCGTCGCAGTCTCATCCATTGACGTCACACCAAACAACATCCTCTTCCCTGGTGACCTTCACGTCAACATAAACCTAACAATCAAGCAGCGCATTGAGCACGTACTACTTGATTTTGAAGTATACAGAGATCTATTTGGATATCCTTTGAAAATACCTTGTATACTCGGCTCTATTATTGGATCATGGTTTGTATAATATCACAAAATGTTTCAAATTTACAAACACCTGCAGTTAATTAGCATACATTGTGCATACCTATTCATACTTGTTTGTCTCAATCGTTGTTTACATTTAAATTAACACGTATTGACGTTGTTAATAGCATGCATTTGTGTGTCTCAATCGTTGTTTACATTTCAATTAACACGTATTGACGTTGTTAATAGCATTCATTTGTGTGTCTCAATCGTTGTTTACATTTAAATTAACACGTATTGACGTTGTTAATAGCATGCATTTGTGTGTCTCAATCGTTGTTTACATTTCAATTAACACGTATTGACGTTGTTAATAGCATGCATTTGTTTGTCTCAATCGTTGTTTACATTTCAATTAACACGTATTGACGTTGTTAATAGCATGCATTTGTTTGTCTCAATCGTTGTTTACATTTCAATTAACACGTATTGGCGTTGTTAATAGCATGCATAACGCATAACTGTGATTCATAGCACCAGGTGAACGGTACTGTTCCCACAATAGTTCTTGTATTGTAGGTACATTATGATACACCATAGGCACACTCAGAGCTTTAATGTTAACGCAGGTGAACATGAACATAGCTTTAATGTTAACGCAGGTGAACATGAACATAGCTTTAATGTTAACGCAGGTGAACATGAACATAGCTTTAATGTTAACACAGGTGAACATGAACATAACTTTAATGTTAACGCAGGTGAACATGAATATAGCTTTAATGTTAACGCAGGTGAACATGAACATAACCTTAATGTTAACGCAGGTGAACATGAACATAGCTTTAATGTTAACGCAGATGAACATGAACATAGCTTTAATGTTAACGCAGGTGACCATGAACATAACCATTCTGACCCTAATGAAATTAACAGTCTTTCAGATGGGACGTTAAACCGAGGTCTCGTGTCGGTGCATCACACCGTGCACGTAAAAGAACCAGCTACTCTGGAATGGGTCTCTGTCTGTATCATTGCACTATGCTCTAAACAACATCTAAAATAACTAATCTCTTCAGGAGGCGTCGCTCATATGGGCAACCGGTAGCGACGATAAATAAACGTAAAACACACACACATACTGTCACTGACACATACCTTACTATGATTTGTTAATAAAGTACTAATATTAAGAAAAACATGACTTCTTTGACTCTAACATTCTTAACAGTAAATGATTTGAATGACTTTCCCAATTACGTAATACGTGCACACGTTGCGGTGATATATTCAAACCTGACGCAATTACGTAATACGTGCACACGTTGCGGTGATATTATTTAAACATGACGCAATTACGTAATACGTGTACACGTTGCGGTGATATTATTTAAACCTGACGCAATTACGTAATACGTGCACAAATTGCGGTGATCTATTTAAACCTGACGCAATTACGTAATACGTGCACAAATTGCGGTGATCTATTTAAACCTGACGCAATTACGTAATACGTGCACAAATTGCGGTGATCTATTTAAACATGGCATGACAGTATTACGTTTTACTGATATAACTAGCATTTTTTACCAGGTTAATGTATAAAAACGGAGCTTAATCATATTTTAAAATATATATAAGCATTAAATTTTCCTTTTACATAAGCGATTGGAACTCACTGATTAAAAGTTTCGTATTATATACTCACACGAAAAAGAAAGTGTGCACTTGGTGAGAGGGAACATTTTATACTTATATAAAGAAGTAATAAATAGGCAAATTTGGTATCAAAATGTGCAAAAATGTATTGGATACACGATGTTTTACTTTTAATTGAAATTTGATCATTATCAGAACTCTGTATTACGTGTACATATAAGTATATAATTTTCCCTCTAACCAAATGCACAATTTCTTTTTCATGTCAGTATAGTATGTATGTATAAGGACTTGCCAGTAGATTTTTTTTCACAGACGGATCTGTAGTCCAGTGGTAACACGCTGGACTGGTAATCCATGGATCGCAGGTTCGATCCCCGTCTGACCCTAATACAATTAACAGTCTGTCAGATGGGACGTTAAACCGAGGTCTCGTGTCGGTGTTTTACACCGTGTACGTAAAAGAACCAGAGGAGACTCTGGAATGTGTCTCTCTCTGTATCATTGCACTATCCTCCAACAATCTAAAATGACTAATCACTTCAGGAGGCGTCGCTCATATGAATGGTAGCGACGATAAATAAACGTAAAACACACAGTAGTATTGGTATGCCGTTTTGTTTCATCACTTTCATAATAAATAAATAAAATATCTTAAAAAAAAGCTAACATAGTTCTAAGCAGCCATTCACATTTTCAGCAACAATGTGGACGCTTGCCATATCTTTAGAATTATTCTAAACGACCCTAACAACCAGGGCGACTATGGACACCAGGCGGAGTCGATCATGCTCTCTGCTCTAGGTCACTATATTGAGTGTCCGCTTGCTTTGGGAACAATACTGCTGAACGACGCGGTGGTCAAACTTGGCGCGATACACGATATGTGGCACTTATTGACTGATGTAAGTTTCACACACCAATGTTTGTCTGTGTTGGGATTTAAAGTTTGTCTTTTTGGGGGGTTAATGTCTGTCTGTTTTGGGGGGTTAATGTCTGTCTGTTTTTGGGGGTTAATGTCTGTCTGTTTTTGGGGGTTAATGTCTGTCTGTTTTTGGGGGTTAATGTCTGTCTGTTTTGGGGGTTAATGTCTGTCTGTTTTTGGGGTTAATGTCTGTCTGTTTTGGGGGGTTAATGTCTGTCTGTTTTTGGGGGTTAATGTATGTCTGTTGTTGGGGGTTAATGTCTGTCTGTTTTGGGGGTTAATGTCTGTCTGCTTTTGGGGGTTAATGTCTGTCTGTTTTGGGGGGTTAATGTCTGTCTGTTTTGGGGTGTTAATGTCTGTCTGTTTTGGGGCTTAATGTCTGTCTGTTTTGGGGGGTTAATGTCTGTCTGTTTTGGGGGGTTAATGTCTGTCTGTTTTGGGGGGTTAATGTCTGTCTGTTTTGGGGAGTTAATGTCTGTCTGTTTTTGGGTTAATGTCTGTCTGTTTTGGGGGTTAATGTCTGTCTGTTTTTGGGGGTTAATGTCTGTCTGTTTTGGGGGGTTAATGTCTGTCTGTTTTGGGGGGGGTTAAAAGTCGCACCAACAGTTTAGGTCATATAACGACTCTCCATGGTATATTGGTGTGCCCCTCTGCGCAGTATTCCAGCCACGGACGGGTACCAAGCTAGAACACCAGACGTTACGCATGCCAGCTGGATGTGCCCTCTGAGCAGTATTCCCGGCACAGCGGGTACCAAGCTAGAACACCAGACGTTACGCAAGCCAGCTGGATGTGCCCTCTGAGCAGTATACCAGGCACGGACGGGTACCAAGCTAGAACACCAGACGTTACGCAGGCCAGCTGGATGTGCCCTCTGAGCAGTATTCCAGACACGGACGGGTACCAAGCTAGAACACCAGACGTTAAGGAAGCCAGCTGGATGTGCCCTCTGAGCAGTATTCCAGGCACGGACGGGTACCAAGCTAGAACACCAGACGTTACGCAAGCCAGCTGGATGTGCCCTCTGAGCAGTATTCCAGGCACGGACGGGTACCAAGCTAGAACACCAGACGTTACGCAAGCCAGCTGGATGTGCCCTCTGAGCAGTATTCCAGGCACGGACGGGTACCAAGCTAGAACACCAGACGCTACGCAGGCCAGCTGGATAGTTTCCTCACTTGAACAAAGAAAGCACCACCATACAGCGGTGAGGGACGACCGTAACCACCCAGCCACGGAGACCCAAAGAAAGCACCACCATACAGCGGTGAGGGATGACCGTACCCACCCAGCCACGGAGACCCAAAGAAAGCACCACCATACAGCGGTGAGGGGCGACCGTAACCACCCAGCCACGGAGACCCAAAGAAAGCACCACCATACAGCGGTGAGGGGCGACCGTAACCACCAGCCACGGAGACCCAAAGAAAGCACCACCATACAGCGGTGAAGGACGACCGTAACCACCCAGCCACGGAGACCCAATTCAATTCAAACTGTATTTATGATCGGAGATTTTACAAAAATACAACATTAGCAATACAGATATTTACTAACATACAATAAATAAATAATAATGTTGATAACAATGCCCCATACATTCGGATAAGTGTGTTTTACATGAAAAACAATAACTATATAAATACATAGTTTTAACCATTTTAGAATATTTTTAGTTGTTCAGTTTGTGTTTAGTTATAAATATGTGACATATCTTTGATGGAATCCTTCGTATTTCGTTTTCACGTAATACTAATCATATAATGTAGATGTGCGTTTTCTATATCCTCTAGTATATAATGTAGGTGTGCGTTTTCTATATCCTCATGTATATAATGCAGGTGTGCGTTTTCTATGTCCTCTAGTATATAATGTATGTGTGCGTTTTCTATGTCCTCTAGTATATTATGTAGTTGTGCGTTTTCTATGTCCTCTAGTGTATAATATAGGTGTGCGTTTTCTATGTCCTCTAGTATATTATGTAGGTGTGTGTTTTCTATATATATGTCCGATTCTATGTCTACGTTCGATTCGAATGGCTCGTATGATAAACGCATGCATTTCAGGGAGACTACTCGATAAAGGTGAAGGCAAAGGAAACAGCAGACGGACCATACTCTATCGGCTGTATAGCAATCAATGTGACTCTAGGGCGAGATTCCGGTTCGCTAGTCGTGGGTTGAATCTATACAGAACGCGCTTAACTGTAACCATAACATTCAGAAATAAATTACAAGACATTAAATGTTTGTGGTCAATGCTTTATCCCGGCTTTGCCTCTAGACACGTGTTGCCCAAACCAGGAAAGTGGTCAATGCTTAATCCCGGCGGTGCCTCCAGACACGTGTTGCCCAAACCAGGAAAGTGGTCAATGCTTAATCCCGGCGGTGCCTCCAGACACGTGTTGTCCAAACCAGGAAAGTGGTCCATGCTTAATCCCGGCGGTGCCTCCAGACACGTGTTGTCCAAACCAGGAAAGTGGTCAATGCTTAATCCAGGCGGTGCCTCCAGACACGTGTTGCCTAAACCAGGAAAGTAGTCAATGCTTAATCCCGGCGGTGCCTCTAGACACGTGTTGTCCAAACCAGGAAAGTGGTCAATGCTTAATCCCGGCGGTGCCTCCAGACACGTGTTGTCCAAACCAGGAAAGTGGTCAATGCTTAATCTCGGCGGTGCCTCTTCAATGCTTAATCCCGGCGGTGCCTCCAGCTGCTTAATCCCGGCGGTGCCTGTAGACACGTGTTGCCCAAACCATGAAAGTGGTCAATGCTTAATCCCGGCGGTGCCTCCAGCTGCTTAATCCCGGCGGTGCCTCCAGACACGTGTTTCCCAAACCAGGAAAGTGGTCAATGCTTAATCCCGGCGGTGCCTCCAGACACGTGTTGCCCAAACCAGGAAAGTGGTCAATGCTTAATCCCGGCGGTGCCTCCAGACACGTGTTACCCAAACCAGGAAAGTGGTCAATGCTTAATCCCGGCGCTGTCTCCAGACACGTGTTGTCCAAACCAGGAAAGTGGTCAATGCTTAATCCCGGCGGTGCCCCCAGACACGTGTTGCCTAACCCAGGAAAGAATTACCCTAAGCTTGTAGCATTCAGTTCTAGCCACATGCCACGATATAAATGTATGTTTCTGTACATTTCGCAATGTATATTACGTATCCTGATAAATAAATATGTTTAAACCAACACATTTACTTCTAGATGTTATACTCACTGTTCAATGTGAGATGGTACGGTGGTCGCCAGATCGGATAGATGGGCTATCTCCGTGTACTCCGGTCCCCCCCCCCCCACACACACACACGAATGACCACATATACGCTTTAATCCAAGCCAATGAGAGTGATTAATATAAGTTGTTAGAACTTGCTTCGCAATCGTTGTAAAATAAATAAAGTTTAAACTGTTTTTAAGTATAAGCATAGCATTGCAGTTGTAATATTTTGTTCATATATTTATCATGTTTATATTTAAGAAATAATAAGTATCAACCGTGGTATATCGTAGAATAACCCTCGTTTGTCGTTCTTATGCGTAGCAATATATCCGACTCATTTCGAATCTAACACGACTTACTTCTAATAATTTTAGACGAGAATCAGAGGAGTATTTTCTTCAAACGCCGTGCTCCGTTGCATTTGGCTTTCGAAATTTCCTCCCGCGTAAGGTGTGATGACGTTATTTGTTATGGAAAATATCTATCTAGTGCATAAATGAACAAAAGTTGTAACTGATCAATAATGTTATATATATTTAAAACTGTACAGAATAGTAACTGAAACGTTACTTAATAGAAAAACAAGAGATTATCTGATTCTAAAAATAGCTCACTTCCGCGAATTCCCACGGTACAAACATCACGTGACTTTCATTCATAAAACTTTACACGCATTGTATAAATGGAATAGTCAAAACACGGTGCGCGCGCAGCATAGTTCAATGTAGGTATATCGCAGAATAACCCGAGGTAGATTTTACTCTACAAGTATGTATGTCATTAGCAGGGTCGTGTTAGAATTATAATTATATTGTATATACAACTAACAATACAATATAATCAAACCTCCAGAACTATATTAGCCGTAGTAAATGTTTGGAAGATCGTGCAAGATACGGAAGACGCTCCAATTCTAGAAGCATTCCTCGTTCTTTAAATGTTCGATGCCGTTACAGGTGTGCCCTCTAAGGCAGCATGATACTTATATGCCACAACGCCTCTAATCTCTCCATCAAGGCGATGTATTCCACCAGGAATGAGGTTTTAAGAATGCATAATCTAATGTAGTGACAATTTGCTTCACAATCGAGCTAAGCTCAATTTGTATAAATTAAGCAGCCGTCGAAGTGAGTGATGAACAACTGTTGCTTAGTCAAGATCAGGCCCGTAGCCACACTGAGGTACACCGAGAAATTAAAGAAATGATATGCAAAAAATATCCCATTTCTGTATAAAATATTGACTGCTAGAGAGCTGAAAGGTCAACACATAGTTATACGTTTAAACTCATTAAATCAGAAAACGCAGGAAATCGCTTCTATACCTCAACACTTTAAGGGGGAACATGTCTGGTGACGAACTCTCGAATGATAAACAAACCGTTCATCTCGGAATTAAAAGGACAGTAGCTGGAAATGTTAACGTCGATGAGAAAATAGCATTAGGCAGGAAAGCTGCATACTCCCTCTTTGGAGTCGGGTTACATAGCGGTAACGGTCTGAAACAATCCCATCTGTGCAAAATTATGGTCTTCTGAAATTGTGCCAAGAATGACATATGGTCTAGACACTTTAGATGTAAAACAATACCAAATGTGTAAACTCGAAGCCTTTCAAAGAAAATGTTTAAAACAAATACAAGGACTTCCTGATAAGGCCCCTAACTCATCTGTGCTCGCATTGCTAGGTATTGCGCCGGTTGAAATAATAATTCACAATACACAGTTAACATTATTCGGAAAGATAATCAGAAATCAGGGTAGTGTTGAATATGAGATAGCAATGCGGCAGCTTGTAATGAAGTCAATATCAGAACATAGCTGGTTCAATAGTATTAAAGCGTTACTCCTGAAGTATAATCTTCCATCCGCATACCAGTTATTAACAAATCCGCCGTCAAAACTGGAGTGGAAAAAATCAGTAAATAGTGCTCTCTATGGCGAAGTGTGTGAAGGATGGTGTGAAGATGTATCTGTGAAATCATCGTTGAAATATATCAACCCAACTTCACTACGCGTGGGAATCCCTCATCCGATCTGGGGAACAGTGCGGGACAACGTCCACGACAGCAGACGGGCCCAGCTGAAGTGTAGGATCCTGACGGGAACGTACAGCCTACAGAGCAACAGAGCGGTGTTCAACCAGTATTGAATCGACCCCACCTGTAAACTCTGCTGCGGACAAACCGAAACGAGACAACACTTCCTAGCCGAATGCGATGCCCTCGTACCAGAAAGGGACAGATTCCTACAGCAGATTTCTCCAATCACACATGATCTAAATATAGACACTAGAAACCCTGTGACACTTGTTAAGCTAATCCTAGACCCGACGTGGTTAGTGAACATCCCTGATGATATAGCGAACATTGAACTCCAGAGCCGTGTACTGATACATAATCTGCACCACAAACGCATTCGACTCCTAAGTGAGGTTGAAAGGCAACAGGGCTTCGGAGATTGTGGCTGAGCAGCTTCTCCATCTAGTTTCAATGCAAACACTGGTGACTTGTAAATAAAAAGAACTAACCGAACTACAACAATAATAATAATAACAATATTTAAATTACGTCCATATGGACGGTGCGTCGAAAAATAAACGACGGATCCTTACGACAACAACAACAACAACAACATGGCAGAAAGAAATCCTGGCGTAGATTTTGGTTTGTTTTATCTGTTTTATTACTTTACCTGTTGAAATTTATTGTGACATGGTTAACATCTGTTTCACAAGTAACCAACTAACAGTTTGCTGCAATTGTCTAATTAAGTTGCTGCATTTATCTAACTGTAAACAGTGTTGGAATGTTGCCATTTCATGAGTTTGGCTTTTGACATTAAATGTTCAATGTATTTGACACCGTGTATATTAAGTTGGCATTGTCACAGATTATAGATAAATTCCTGCAAATCGATGATGTTACTAAAAACTTTATGCAATTTGTATCGGTTTATCAGGTCGGTGATATGGGTCAGTCTATTAGATACTTTAGCACCAGTCTGATTATCCATAATAATTAATATCTTATCATCTAGACCAGGCAGGGGGAGTGGGGGGTGACATAGTGTTTGGGTATTCTGACCCGTCTGTCACACTTATTTTAGCCTCATTTACTCCTTCAGTTCTCATCCAATTCAAATTACACTTGGTATGTGTCGTCAACATGAAGTGAACTTGCTCAATTTGTCTGCACTTTCCGATAATTAGTTTATACAAATTTATTTTAGCTCGATTGCGAAACAAGTTCTTACAACTTATATTAATCACTCTCGAGACCTCATTCCTGATGTAATCCATCGCCACGAGGGAGAGAGAAGAGGCAATGTGGAATTTAAATGCCTTGCCTAAAGTCACAATCGTAACGGCTCCAGCGGGGCTCGAACTCCGGGTCTTTCGCACCTGAAGTGAATGCGCTATCAAGACTTCCACATGATTACTGTGACACTAAAAAAGGTGAATATTGATCTGTTTTTGCTCAATTTTGTGTTTGGCAGTTTTAGCATCTACCATATAATCCAAGTACCTGCTACTGACAGCGATTTGCCCAATAAAAGAGGCGGGATCTAGAGACAAGTGGGTGTGGATTGCATTATGTTGACATTTTTCAGATCCATCCTGGATTCACAATGTGAATGTCAATTTACCAGCTACGAAGCGTAGGGCTGAGCAGCTGGGTCTTAGAAGAACTGTGAAGAAACAGTGGCAGGTAGAATTATATATACATGTATACTTTAATACACAATATAAACATGTTTTACACACAGAATATAAAATAAATTGAGAGAAAATTCTAGGTGAAATATATTTGTGTGAGAACAGATATTGGTTTGAGTGAAAGACACATATATATCGTGTGGCGTCCGTGATCCAGTGGTAGGGCGTCGGATTTGGAATCAAACGGTCCCGGGTTCGATACTCGGGTCAGGCCACGTATGTAGTATTGTAGTCATTGAGCAAGGCACCTCACACACATTGCTTAGTACTGGTTAATCGCTTAGGTCGGCTAAGCCTGCCCAGGAAAACATGTCTAAGTCCCCGCGAGGGGTTTGACATTAAAGGAACATACATACATACATATATCACTTCTGGTTTCACGTGAACTGTGAGAATGACCTCATTAGGGGCCGTAAAAATATTAAATGATTATGGTCACTGACTTCAAATCACCGCTGTATGTTCGCGTCACACTGGGGGTGTCGGATTCTTTCATGTAAGCAAGCTATCCAGCTAGCTTGTGGAATGTCAGTTTTTCTACCTGGGTGCAGGTCTGTGAACGAAATAGCTCGGAGAGGTGCCCAGGGCCTTTCCCAAACGTCGCCAAATTACCTACGCTGTTGGTGCGACTTTAACCCCAAATGCAATTTTAAAAAAACCTATCTATTCACTTGAATGTAAGAATGACTTTTTTAGGGGTCATACAAATATTCATTTATAAGGTATATTTATTATGGACAAGGAACTGTTGCGTGACAGAGTGATGCTTAAATGTATTCTTCTCAATTTTGTGTTTATTATTTGTCCGTAATACTGTAATATCAGTATCAATAAAGTGCAATGGGCCGCTACCAGAGTTCGGTAATGTGCCCGGTCCCTTGCCCATGTCTGTACTTGGCCCCAGCATCATTTCCCGCCCTCATCTCTTTCTCAACAGATCTTCTCCAAGTTTCCGTTTGTCGACCTGTTTTCCTCTGTCCAATTTATGATGAGCATTTAGGCAATGAATAAACTGTACTACATATTCCTATGGGAATAGATAACAGAGTGGAGCAGTGACCAGGGATCATTTTAGAGGGCGATGTCGGCAAAAATTGTCGCCCTAGGGACCCTGACTTCGCCCTCTGGGGGCCCCACTTCTCCCTAAAAAAAATAATATATATATATAATGGTTTTTACGATTTTCAAACCAAATTTTGTCTAGTAAGATACACTGGCCCATTATAAAGCACTCCTTCTATTCAAATGTTGTATTTAATGGTTGTACTGTGCATTTTAACCCTATTTTGTAAGTGTATTAATTTAAAGAACACCATTTAAGGAAGCGATCACGCGCTTTCTCACTTCTCCCAAACATTCTGACCTAGAATGAACCCTGAGTGACTATATGATGGATGAGATAAGGGTGTTGAATTTTGTTTATGCAGAGTAAAAGATTAAATTATGCAATACAGAACTCGCCGCTCTAGGTTTGAATCCCACTGGACGTGAAATTAATTCATGTGGGGAAGTATCCAACTGCCTTGCGGTAGGTCAGTGGTTCTACTCGTGTGCCAGCCCATGCCTGAAATACTGCACGGTGGGGCACCCGGGGTCTTCCTATACCAATAGTAGCTGGAGAGTTGCTGTATGACCTTAGTTGTTGGTGCGACTTAAAATATATGAAGTCTTGACTCAATCAAATCTTCTACATATTCTATATGAAAACATTCTCCATGAACTAAAAAAAGTTAGAAGTTAGAAAGCTGAATGAGATTATTTCTACCAAATCACCACCTAGCTTTAAGCTCTGTATTACATCAGAAAACATAACAATGGAATTTCAACATAGACGCATTACAAATATGGACGGCTTAATTAAATAAGCTTTGGATTATTATGGATTATATGGATTATATTATACCTGCGGCTTAAAGTTGACTTTCTGTGCATTCCAGCTAGCTTAAACATTATTAAAGAAGATAATATAAATATGTCAAGTATTCAGCATACAATACCTAGTATCCATTGACCAGACCTGATGTTTCACAGTATCTGTACACCAGACCTGATGTTTCACAGTATCTGTACACCAGACCTGATGTTTCATAGTATCTGTACACCAGACCTGATGTTTCACAGTATCTGTACACCAGACCTGATGGTTCACAGTATATGTACACCAGACCTAATGGTTCACAGTATCTGTACACCATACCTGATGTTTCACAGTATATGTACACCAGACCTGATGTTTCACAGTATCTGTACACCAGACATGATGGTTCACAGTATCTGTACACCAGACCTGATGTTTCATAGTATCTGTACACCAGACCTGATGGTTCACAGTATCTGTACACCAGACCTGATGGTTCACAGTATATGTACACCAGACCTGATGTTTCATAGTATCTGTGTAGCAGTGCTGATTTTAGCCTTTTTGTAATAACACACATAGTTCCCTTAATGCTTGCATTTACCCCTGTTATGTAATGGAATGGTCCAAATGGTTGAATTCAATGTAGTTCAAAGTTGGAAGGTTACTTAGGTCAGATGAATAGTTATGATTTCCCGCGGTTGGTTTTGATTGGTAGATTAGGTGAACAGTGATCAGCTGTTGATACGCCATTTGTATTTGAGATGCCAGTTTTGACATTCGTCTAGTTAATTTAGTTAGACATCTCTTTTTTAAAGTATTTTAATCAACCAGGAATCTGTTGCAATGGTTAGTATTTGTTATTGCATTGACTGGGTTTCGTTAGTTTTGTTGTAGCAATGTGTTATTGCGGTTCTAAGATTATCGCTTCGGTAATGTCATATATTTTCGCGACGGGTGTCAATGATTGACTTGTCTATTGCTGTCATGTTTCTTGCTATTCTAACAATGCATGTTACGAATTGGTTTTGGTCTTACAGTAACTGCACAGTATGTGAGCAAAGGAGTTTGTAGTCGTGGCATGATGGTGAAGAGGATGTTGTCTTATAGACAAGGTATGTATAGAATGACATGAACTATCATTTTATGTGCATATATGTTTTAATATGTAATTAGCTGAACAATGTCTGTGAAAGTTAGAAACAGTTAATCGTACCACTATGCGTAATTACTTGATTGTATCTTTTAATGTTGTACTTACGACAAACCGAGATATGTACATGATCGGTAATGATAAAGTTGTAAGTTGTAAGTTGTCATATACCATAAACTGTTACATTGATAAATGTATTGATGTATGTATGTATGTATGTATGTGTATACCTTATTGTTATTATGCTTAATGTATAATTACAGATCTTATAAACGAGAGAGAAATAAAAGCTTCATTGGATCATCATCATAGAGTTTTCGTCTTATTCATCACGGTTTTATTCATGACTTATTTCTTCACTAGGATTTACTCTAAACATTATGATGTACTTGTACAGCAAGATTACATCTGTACACCAGACCTGATGGTTCACAGTATCTGTACACCAGACCTGATGTTTCACAGTATCTGTACACCAGACCTGATGGTTCACAGTATCTGTACACCAGACCTGATGTTTCACAGTATATGTACACCAGACCTGATGGTTCGCAGTATCTGTACACCAGACCTGATGTTTCACAATATCTGTACACCAGACCTGATGTTTCACAGTATCTATACACCAGACCTGATGTTTCACAATATCTGTACACCAGATCTGATGTTTCACAGTATCTGTATGTAGCCATGTTGATTTCGCTAACTAAATTTAGTGGTTTTAAACATTATTTCTTTTCGTTCTTTATTTTTCTTGTCGGTTCACTTGGGTAGCAAAATCATGTGATCACGAGAGAAACGTATTTCGAAAAGGCTTCCAAATAATTATATTAAATAAATGTAGAATGCGTTAATTATTAAACTGAATACCAGTACGTTTGATGGTTAGTATTGTTGTTTATGGTATTCTCTTGTATTCCATTCGGTTGCAACAAGTTAATTCTTATTTATAATGCTGTATGGTTTTAAACGAAGCTGTGTAATATGTTTCCGCGACATTTGAAATGGCAGCATTTACTTCTCTATTAACGCTAGGATTTCTTACTTAATAACTTACCCTGCATGTTTTAATTTACAGCAGTAGCTAACACGCACTGGGAGATTGGCGAAATGTGGATGAAAGGCATTATGGTTCCATAAACCGGTAAGGATTGTGATGTGTAAATTGGCATGAATTTGTACATGTAACTTGTTATTTGTAACTTGTTAAGTTGTATACTATAGTTGTATACAACTAGAGATATATAATCGAACCGGACATTATTTATATACATGTATTGTTATAAATGCAAGTTGTGTATGTTTACATGTATGATGGTAAATCGTTTATTGTTTTAATTGTATATCTGGATGGTATTGTTATGGCAGTTGAGCATTTGTTTTCATATATGTATAACTAGTGTATTTATGGTATTTGTTTGCCATTGCAGAATGTGTAAGCTGGTGTAAGCTGTTTGTTTACCTGGTTATCTTCTGTAAGAAGAACAACACGTGTTGTCACCTGATTAGCTCCATGCCACTGTCAGTACAGTACCGATCCAGATTGACACTATATCGATAGGTCTACATGTAAATAAAGACAGATCTATCCTGAACCCTCTTCGACTTCCTTTTTTGTCATTATATTAGACTCTTAATGGGCAGAAGAGCCATATGTTTTGTTACACAAAAGGAAGGACACACACAGGTGTAACATGTACACCATACCTGATGTTTCACAGTATCTGTACACCAGACCTGATGTTTCACAGTATCTGTACACTAGACCTGATGTTTCACAGTATCTGTACACCAGACCTGATGTTTCACAGTATCTGTACACCAGACCTGATGGTTCATAGTATCTGTACACCAGACCTGATGTTTCACAGTATCTGTACACCAGACCTGATGTTTCATAGTATCCATTGACTAGACCTGATGTTTCACAGTATCTGTATATCAGACCTGATGATTCACAGTATCTGTACACCAGACCAGATGTTTCAC
This sequence comes from Archivesica marissinica, assembly GCA_014843695.1. Classification (NCBI taxonomy): domain Eukaryota; kingdom Metazoa; phylum Mollusca; class Bivalvia; order Venerida; family Vesicomyidae; genus Archivesica; species Archivesica marissinica. The sequence goes on from CM026387.1 coordinate 25,578,687, forward strand.
AGTATCTGTACACCAGACCTGATGGTTCACAGTATCTGTACACCAGACCTGATGGTTCACAGTATCTGTACACCAGACCTGATGTTTCACAGTATCTGTACACCAGACCTAATGTTTCACAGGTCTAATTTATGGCTGTTGAATTTTGCTCCCACTGTAAAGAACATATTTATGAATGAAAATCATGTGACCTAAATAATAAGTTGTAATAAAATATCTGGAAGTGAATACAGTGATTGGGCAGGATTTTTGTGTTAATAATCAACCATACAGGAAACATAGTATTGATAGCTGGAGGATGATTTTCAGTACCACCGGAATACAGAAGGTATTTTACAGGGAGGTATTTTGTAAAGCCATCAGGCAAATAACAGACAAGGAGACAAAGTAACATTATATTGAGTTAGGTGTTTGAATGGAAATTGCTACTAATCAGAACTAAGAAACAGTGTTTTATTCGCCAATAACCATGAACGGCATAACACATATTATTTCCTTTGGAATTTCCACGCTCTATATGGACTTGCATACACACATGGTACTGTGTAAGTATCGTGACAGAAGCAGATTACCTGTACATGAGTCAATTCATAGTGTATCTATCATACAGTATGCATGTTCATACATGTATATGGGGGGCCAAGTGATTACGGTCGTTGACTTCGAATCACTTGCCCCTCACCACTGTAGGTTCAAATCTCACTTGGGGGGATCAGATTCGCTCATGTGAGGAATCTATCGAGCTGGCTTGCTGTAGGTCGCTGGTTCTACACATGTGCCAGTGAAATACTGCTCAGTGTAGCATCTGGAAGCTTCATCCACTAATTCAGGGTTCATTCTAGGTCAGAATTTTTGGGAGAAGTGAGAAAGCGCGTGATCGCTTCCTTAAATGGTGTTCTGTAATATACTTCTGCAAAATAGGGTTAAAATGCACAGTACAACCATTAAATACAACATTTGAATAGAGGAAGTGCTTTATAATGGGCCAGTGTATCTTACTAGACAAAATTTTATTTGAAAATCGTAAAAACCATATATTTTTTTATATTTTTATTTATTTTAGGGAGAAGTGGGGCTCCCAGAGGGCGAAGTCAGGATCAATAGGGCGATAATTTCGCCCACATCGCCCTCTAGAATGATCCCTGCTAATAATAGCTGAAAAGTCACCATATAACCTAAGCTTTTGGTATGACATTAAACCACCAAAACAACAACAAAGCCAAAAATACATTATGCATGCGCATATTTTATCTATTGCATGTTGGGATAATGTATGTTGTATTTCTATGTAGGCTGCATGGGAGTTGAGGGCAGTGTCGTGTATAGATTTAACCACGTTGGCGGGAGATGACACGCTTGCTAATGTTAACAGACTGTGCTTTAAGGCAAAGCATCCAGTTCGATCAGACCTGCTTCAAGCAATGGAGATGCTGGATATCGGTAACATTGGTTGGACATATAAAGATAGAGTGTAGTTCCCACCCCCGGTCATAATCCCTCCCATGTTTTTGACACAGGCAGACATACATGTACTCCCCCTCCCCTAGGTGTGACATAATTCCTCCACCCCCGGTCATAATCACACCCATGTTTTTGAGACAGGCAGGCATATTACATGTACTCCCCCTCCCCCACGTGTGACATAATTCCTCCACCCCCTTTCATATTCAAGGGAGGACCCTAAAACTAACTGTAAGCCTAGACGAGGAGATTTTGTCATGCTGTGTTGAAACTACATGGGGGGAGTATGTCCGTATCCTATAATGATATTATGACTTCTAGTCTCTCAGAGTAAATTGGCTCAAAACCCATCTTTTTATTCAAGTAACGCAAAAGGGTGGTTTTTTTTTATAGTAATGGGTTGGGCCTAACTAACTGGAAGGGTTCTATGATCTATCCACCAATCTTGGTGCTCTGTCCTTCACAGGGATACATCCCCCAACAATATTACTATTTAGAAATTCTAATTGTGACAATCAGGCATGTATATGGCCTTACACATACAGTCTAACCTGTGTTAATGGTCACCTCCATTAAGCAGCCAACCTGTATTAAGCAGCCAGTTTCCAGATTCCCAATATGTTGATTTATTATACATTTGACCTCTATTAAGCAGCCACCTGTGCTAAGCAGTCACTCTGTGAATCCCGTGGGTGGCTGCTTAAGACAGGTTTGACTGTATATAATGTCAGAAACTAAGGTATTACATTGTAAATATTTTATTCTATGCTTCCCAGTGAAATACAATGTGTTATTCCACTCGTTGAAAGCATTGAAATCACGTATTTTATTCTCTCTGCTTCACACCTATTGTTCCCAGCCACTTCAGGTTGAAATATTGTGTGTTTTACGTTTATTTATAGTCGCTACCGGTTGCCTATATGAGCGACGCCTCCTGAAGAGATTAGTCATTTTAGGTATTTGGAGGATAGTGCATGATACAGACAGAGACCCATTACAGAGTCTCCTCTGGTTCTTTTACGTGCACGGTGTAAATCACCGACACGAGACCTCAGTTTAACGTCCCATCTGAAAGACTGTTAATTTTATTAGGGTCAGACGGGGGATCGAACCTGCGATCCCTGGATTACCAGTCCAGCGTATTACCACTGGACTACAGATCCGTCTGTGGTTGAAATATTGTTAGTTTAAACATTATTTATTTCAGTATTTTACATGTACATAACATAATTAACATTTTACATATAAATTAACAGCAGTAGACTGAAAGGGATTAGAACAAAAGAAAACTTATATAGTTCTTCTCCATAATTGAAATATTGTTAACGTGAACGTTTTCAAACTCTAGCCGTCAGTGATGTCATTTATGATATCGTCTTAAGTTCGACATTCTAGAGCCATGGTTGCATCGAACACTTTTCAAACTTAAAGCGACATTACATTGCAAAATGCAAATAAAATGCAGTTTTTCACGTATATATGTATTGCTACAACACATTCTTCCGAATACATTCGAACACTAACATTGAATCAATAAACAGTGTTTTTGTGAATTGAAAGTATGATTTCATATAACGGTCGTCCATGCTCCTGAATTGATGTTTGTTTGTTATCGGAGTCCATACTAATTGCGAGATAATGCCGTTTAGAGATAATTTAACTAAGAATAGGCACACAATGAGATATAACGGTAAATAAGTACCATAAATCGTGTTATTCAAGATACACTAGTTGTATTACGCATGTATGTTTACATTATTTTGTTATGTCAACAAACCTTGTGTACGACGTTTGTTTATTAGTTGAAATACTCAGTATTTGAGGCAAATATTTGGATAATAATAGAAAAATACATTATGTAGAAATTTGTGTTTTCACTGATGTAGTGTCGCTTTAAATTAAAAAAATAACATGTGTTGGTTTAAGTGAATTATCGAATAATTTTTCACTCATGAGCATAGAAAACTATCACTATCTCACGTACGGTTGGCTAGCACTAGGCTAATTAATATTGCTTTCAATGTTCATTTGGTGAAATATAATTTGATCATACACTGAACCAATCAAATATCCTCTATGTATGTCACTGATTAATATTATTGTAAAGCATGAAATGAATATATAGGTATGTATGTGTACACGTGTGTTCAAACATAGTCGGGGCATACATAGTATGTCGACCTGGACAGCTGATTGTAACATTACTAGAAGAATTCCTCTGTTAGCTCTGGCTGTGGTGCGCTCAGTCTATGGTGCGCTCCGTCTGTGGTGCGCTCCGTCTATGGTGCGCTCCGTCTGTGGTGCACTCCGTCTATGGTGCGCTCCGTTTATGGTGCGCTCCGTCTGTGGTGCGCTCCGTTTATGGTGCGCTCCGTTTATGGTGCGCTCCGTCTGTGGTGCGCTCCGTTTATGGTGCGCTCCGTTTATGGTGCGCTCCGTCTGTGGTGCGCTCCGTCTATGGTGCGCTCCGTCTGTGGTGCGCTCCGTTTATGGTGCGCTCCGTCTGTGGTGCGCTCCGTCTATGGTGCGCTCCGTCTGTGGTGTGCTCCGTCTATGGTGCGCTCAGTCTATGGTGCGCTCCGTCTATGGTGCGCTCCGTCTGTGGTGCGCTCCGTCTGTGGTGCGCTCTGTCTGTATTTGGAGACATAATTGGACAACAAAAATAGCAGGCTTGCGAAAATGGTGCCTCATTTTCCACATATATTACAAGATTTGCATAATCTTGCTTGTAGTTGTGTAGAATTATGAGATATTCAAATGAGGTGATAGTTACATGTATATAGCAGGATTACTAAAGTAGCACTACAGTCAAACCTGTGTTAGTGGTCACCTCCATTAAGCAGCCATGTTCTCAGTGGATATACAGTCAAACCTGTGTTAGCGGTCACCTTCATTAAGCAGCCATGTTCTCGGTGGATATACAGTCAAACCTGTGTTAGCGGTCACCTTCATTAAGCAGCCATGTTCTCGGTGGATATACAGTCAAACCTGTGTTAGTGGTCTCCTCCATTAAGCAGCCATGTTCTCGGTGGATATACAGTCAAACCTGTGTTAGCGGTCACCTTCATTAAGCAGCCATGTTCTCGTTGGATATACAGTCAAACCTGTGTTAGCGGTCACCTTCATTAAGCAGCCATGTTCTCAGTGGATATACAGTCAAACCTGTGTTAGTGGTCACCTCCATTAAGCAGCCATGTTCTCAGTGGATATACAGTCAAACCTGTGTTAGTGGTCACCTCCATTAAGCAGCCATGTTCTCAGTGGATATACAGTCAAACCTGTGTTAGTGGCCACCTCCATTAAGCAGCCATGTTCTCAGTGGATATACAGTCAAACCTGTGTTAGCGGTCACCTTCATTAAGCAGCCAACCTGTATTAAGCAGCCAGTTTCCAGATTCCCAATCAGTTGTTTTATTATATATTTGATCTCTATTAAGCAGCCACCTGTGCTAAGCAGCCACTTTCTCTGACTCCCCTGACTGGCTGCTTAAGACAGGTTTGACTGTATATCGTAAAAACGGATGTTTTTTTCGTAAAATATAAATACTAATAATGTATAGTGTTTACAATAATCGAAATAGTCACTCAGAAACGATAAAAATCCAATAAATATACACCGTTGTATACGCGAATTGATTATCAACAAACAAAATGTAAACACCCACAGCGTGCATGCGTGAAACAACAGCGGATGTAGAAACGCACGTTGGAATGTCAACAAATTTTGAACATGGAAGACTATCTATCTATCTTCCTCTAATGTCCTTCGCGGGGATGTACACATGTCCCTAAAAGACTTAGATAACAGAGGTATGAATCGACATCTCAAGTAATTCAATTAAAAAAGACAACGTGGGACAAATGGGGACGATGCATTCCGAATGTAAACAAGTGCGGACGATGCGTTCCTATTGTAAACAAGTGCGTGACCGACCAACTCGGAAAGTTCTACTTTCGGTTTCGAGTTTATTTTATCGCAAAAAAACACTGTTCACTAATTGAATATAATTATACAAATTATAATATAAGAATGTGCAGCGGCATTGCTACCCATATGTAAAATTTGAATTTTTCAAATATCTTTTATTTCATACGATAGCTGCTTTAAGTTCTCTTTGATATTTTAAATAGTTATTCAGATTTTAAGTAAAAAGTTTAAGAATTGCACATAAATGAACTGGTTTTTGTAAGATTACTATTTGTAAATTACCTACCTTTGTGGATATACAGTGGCTAAAATTGACACCTAGGATAAATTTGCATCAGAAATATAGCTTTATTTTTCTAATTGAAGAAAGTTAAACCCAAGGACGTGGCTTTAATATTCATATTTCCTATTTTACAGGATTGACCGTGGGAGCAGTATGTGTGTATCCCAGCCGCGTGTCGGATGCCGTGAACTCCCTGAAGGCTGCTGGAGCTGGCCACATCCCAGTAGCCTCTGGTTTGTTCCAATTTGTTTATCATAACCAAATCTTGTGAAATCACCACAGCAGTAGATTTCTATTTAAAACACTGTAACTGTGATGTCATACCTTTGTACTTGCAGTCCATTATTATTAATATTGGACTGCTGGTGTCAAAATACCAGAGTATTATATTAAATCCTACACGTACATGTACGAAATTAACAATTTTAATCAGTAGGATATTGTTATATATGGGTGTGTTTTAAGTAAGATATAAGCGTCAAATGGATCCAATATGTAAAATATTGCTACCATCTTCGGCACTACACGCCTCACACAGTCCAATATTTTACATATTGGATCGTTTTCAGCTTATATCCTATACATACGCCTGCAATATAGCCTATAATAGTGCTGATGCAGGCGTAAAACCCAAACAGACTTGTAATAAATGCTGTAGAATACCATTATCCCTTCTCATAATTTTGGCTATGATTATTGTATCTGCATGTGCATCTATGCTATAAAGATCAATTGAAGACAACCTTGTGGAAGGCGTGATAGCGCAGTGTGCTTCAGGTGCGAAAGGTCCGGAGTTCGAGCCCTGCTGGGGCCGTTACGATTGTGTCCTTAGGCAAGGCATTTAAATTCCACGTTGCATCTTCTCTCTCCCTCGTGCCGATGGATTCCATCAGGAATGAGGTCTCGAGAGTGATTAATATAAGTTGTGAGAACTTGTTTCGCAATTGAGCTGAAATAAATTTGTATAAACTAAAGATGACCGTAATGAGGACTAGTTTAGAACTAATTAGGTTACGCTCTATAAATAAATAAATCTATCTATCTCTAGTTATGTCAGTTAATCTACCATTTAACCCATTCAACACCAAGTAACTGACATGGACTGGTGCACTATATTTATAGACCAATCAACGGAATAGGAAAACTGATTTGATTTCTATACGTTTATTTATCATTTGGTCCGCCTCCGTGGTCGAGTGGTTATGGTCGCTGACTTGTATACCACTGTAACCTATACTCACTGATGGTCACGGGTTCGAGCCCCGCTCAGGCCATGTTTCATTTATATGAAAAAGTTGGCAGTTTCTGATGGAGGTTGGTGCACCTAAGTACTGGTTAACCGCTGGAGCCTGCCCAGGAAAGGTGTTGTTAAGTTAACTGCCCGCCGGCGATATAGCCCGAAATGGTGCTGATGCAGGCGTAAAACCCGAAATATATAATAACATATTATTTATCATTTGACTGCGAATCCAGGGATCGCATGTTCTGTAAGCGAACGGTCCCGTGTTCGAACCCCATGTTGGCTTCACATTTCTATTGTATTTATTTGCTTCTTATTTTCATAGTACGACTGTCTTAATGTCGATCAACGTATCCAAACATCTTCCAGCCACGTGTCGAGAAATGTTTATAATATACCTAGATCTGGGCAGAAAGACTGGATGAAAATTTATCAACTATTAAAATTGTTAAATTTTTTGCTTTCAGTTGCAACAGGTTTTCCGACTGGCCAGACACCTCTAAAAACACGCCTTGAGGAAATACGATTGGCTGTCGAAGATGGTGCGCGTGAAATTGACATCGTTATTAACAGACAGATGGCTCTAACCGGTGACTGGAAGGGTAAATAATTAATAAGTCCTAGATAATTTTCGCTTCTGCTGTTTAATCCTATATCTACCTGCTGGGGACCTCATTATCTATCTATCCTACAGGTAGTCGAACCCCTGCTGGGGACCTCATTATCTAACTATCTTCTTGATAGTCAAACGCCTGCTGGGGACCTCATTATCTATCTTATATTCCAGATAGTCAAACCCCTGCTGGGGACCTCATTATCTATCTATCTTCCAGATAGTCAAACCCCTGCTGGGGACCTCATTATCTATCTATCTTCCAGATAGTCAAACCCCTGTTGGGGACCTCATTATATATCTATCTTCATAACCCTTCATAAAAACAATTTTCAGCCTAAAATAAAAAGAATATTTGTTAGTTTAAATGAATGATCGAATAATATTTCACTTGAGCCAGTTTGCGACTATAGGATTCCGCTTGTCCGTCCGTATGTACATCAACACCCATACTATTGGACTAATTGGCTAGGAGGACAATAGGTTTACTGTCTAGGGTTAGGGGTTATGTGGCTTGTAGCTATATAAACTTGTGTGTGGATCAATTCTATTTATGTGGTTATAGAGATCACAGGAATAGCCTCTTAATATACAATTTTGGGTGTGTCTGTCGAACATTCGTGTCCGGGCTGTAACTTGTCATTCATTGGGGGATTTTCAAATAACTACGCACAAATGTTTGCCACGTCAAGACGATGTGCTGCGTCCAATTTTGCAATCGAGCTAAAATAAATGTGTACAAACTAATACAATGTCTCAAAAATAAATCTTGAAATTTTCAACTACCAAATGAGAAAGTTGTGACTTATTTAGCAACAAATATAGACAGAGATGTATTTGAAAGAATATTTGAAACGTCGCGCCAACATTAATGCTAATCAGTATTTTGGTCTCTTATGACTTCGGTATATTTTTACTATCAATGGGAAACATTAGTCAGTTACTTCCCCTGAATACTCACAAGAGTTGATTGGTCCTCTTAATTGGTTTCCTCTGTTTTTATCGTTGTTTCCTTTGCACCACATGCTATCCATATTTTTCCGTTTTCTAATTTTTATGATTATTAAATAAATAAATCTTGGCAGATACCCTACAACATATCCAATTGATACGTTATTGTAAAGATTTTATCAATCAAATCAATTAACATGACTGATAGAATCACAATTAGTATACCGCTGCATGCATCTTGGGATAAATCAATCTGACTTTACCGGTCAAGGGAGGTAATAGATAAACCAGTAATGTCTCTCATTTTAAGAAATGCACATTATATAAGATGAGATATACCTATCGTTCACATCATCATTAGCATTATAATATGTACATTGTACTTGCAACTGTTTGACTAGGAGTGTATGAGGAGGTGAGGTTGATGAAGGAGGCATGCGGGGAGGCACATCTGAAGACAATATTAGCTACAGGTGAACTCGGAACTCTCGCCAACGTGCACAAAGCCAGCATTGTATGCATGATGGCAGGTAAGCACTATCTATCTATCTGCCTGATAGTCAAACCCCTGCTGGGCACCTCACTATCTCTCTATCTTCCTGGTAGTCAAACCCCTGCTGGGCACCTCACTATCTATTTTCCTGATAGTCAAACCCCTGCTGGGCACCTCATTATATATCTATCATCCTGATAGTCAAACCCCTCCTGGGCACCTCACTATCTATCTTCCTGGTAGTCAAACCCCTGCTGGGCACCTCACTATCTATCTTCCTGGTAGTCAAACCCCTGCTGGGCACCTCACTATCTATTTTCCTGATAGTCAAACCCCTGCTGGGCACCTCATTATCTATCTTCCTGATAGTCAAACTCCTGCTGGGGACCTCATTATAATATATCATCCTGATAGTCAAACCCCTGCTGGGCACCTCATTATATATCTATCATCCTGATAGTCAAACCCCTGCTGGGCACCTCATTATATATCTATCATCCTGATAGTCAAACACTTCATAAAAACAATTATCAACCTAATATAAAAAGAAAATATGTTTGTTTAAATGAATGTTCGATCCCCCGCCTGACCCTAATAAAATTAACAGTCTTTCAGATGGGACGTTAAACTGAGGTCTCATGTCGGTGCTTTACACCGTGCACGTAAAAGAACCAGAGGAGACTCTGGAACGGGTCTCTCTCTGTATCATTGCACTATCCTCCAATATCTAAAATGACTAATATCTTCAGGAGGGGTCGCTAATATGGGCAACCGGTAGCGACGATAAATAAACGTAAAACACACACATTAAATGAATGATCAGATAATATTTCACTCGCCAGCCACTCATGATAACAATAATGCTTTCAATGTTCATGTAATACCATCATATACTGAAACAAACAAATATTCTCCTAGTCTTCAGTTTAACGTTTTTAACCTGCACCACTGTTCGCATTAATAGCTGGCTACTCATTTTATATATTAACCCATTCAACACCAAGTAACTGACATGGACTGGTCCATGATATTTTTAGACCAATAAATTAATAACAAAATTACATTTGGATCAGTTCATTTATCAAAATGGGTAAAAAAAATTCTAAAAATAGTTATATTACTTGAAAAAAGTGCAGATCCTGATGAGACGGCTCGTCACGAGCCGGCTCATCTGGATCTACACTTTTTTGTAAGCCAATTTAGAGGTCTGTGGTGTTGAAAGGGTTAATATATATAAAGTTGGTAAAACTTGTGGCCCAACCCATTTGCTTCAACAGTTATTGACAATTCTTGTGCACAACAATGACATAAATCCTATATACATATACTATGCATAATTATACAAGTGTGTTCATTTGTATTGTTCTGTGCATTGTATATATATAGAATGAACGCAATAAAATATGATTAAACTGATATACTATGCATAAGTATACAAGTGTGTTCATTTGTATTGTTCTGTGCATTGTATATATAGAATGAACGCAATAAAATATGATTAAACTGATATACTATGCATAATTATACAAGTGTGTTCATTTGTATTGTTCTGTGCATTGTATATATAGAATGAACGCAATAAAATATGATTAAACTGATACTATGCATAATTATACAAGTGTGTTCATTTGTATTGTTCTGTGCATTGTATATATAGAATGAACGCAATAAAATATGACTAAACTAAACTATAGTCAAACCTGTGTTAGTGGTCACCTCCATTAAGCAGCCAACCTATATTGAGCAGCCAGTTTCCAGATTCCCAAAATGTTATTTTGTTATACATTTGACCTCTATTAAGCAGCCATCTGTGCTAAGCGGCCACTTTCTGTCATTTCCTTGGCTGGCTGCTTAAGACAGGTTTGACTGTATATTAATATTATGCTGTTCGCATTGTGTCTGCAACAGAAGGAGTTTTATTACATGAACATAATTATATGCACATTTCAGGGGCTGACTTTATAAAGACATCTACCGGTAAGGAAGGAGTGAATGCCATTCTAATGGTGGCGCTGGTGATGGTGCGTGCTATCAGGGAATACTTCGAACGGACTGGACATAAGGTCTGTTTGTGTTTATAGAAGTGTAAAATCCAGCAATATATTGTGTGGGGGTCCTCTGGTGTGGAGTAGTTTATTTTGTATACTGACAGTCCATTGCCACTCACCATCCAGTCCGTTGCCACTCACCATCCAGTCTGTTGCCACTCACCATCCAGTCCGTTGCCACTCACCATCCAGTCCGTTGCCACTCACTATCCAGTCCGTTGCCACTCACCATCCAGTCCGTTGCCACTCACCATCCAGTCCGTTGCCACTCACTATCCAGTCCGTTGCCACTCACCATCCAGTCCGTTGCCACTCACCATCCAGTCCGTTGCCACTCACTATCCAGTCCATTGCCACTCACCATCCAGTCCGTTGCCACTCACTATCCAGTCCGTTGCCACTCACCATCCAGTCCGTTGCCACTCACCATCCAGTCCGTTGCCACTCACTATCCAGTCCATTGTCACTCACCATCCAGTCCGTTGCCACTCACCATCCAGTCCGTTGCCACTCACTATCCAGTCCGTTGCCACTCACCATCCAGTCCGTTGCCACTCACCATCCAGTCCGTTGCCACTCACTATCCAGTCCGTTGCCACTCACCATCCAGTCCGTTGCCACTCACCATCCAGTCCGTTGCCACTCACTATCCAGTCCATTGTCACTCACCATCCAGTCCATTGCCACTCACCATCCAGTCCGTTGCCACTCACTATCCAGTCCGTTGCCACTCACCATCCAGTCCATTGCCACTCACCATCTAGTCCGTTGCCACTCACTATCCAGTCCGTTGCCACTCACCATCCAGTCCATTGCCACTCACCATCCAGTCCGTTGCCACTCACCATCCAGTCCGTTGTCACTCACTATCCAGTCCGTTGCCACTCACCATCCAGTCCGTTGCCACTCACCATCCAGTCCGTTGCCACTCACTATCCAGTCCGTTGCCACTCACCATCCAGTCCGTTGCCACTCACTATCCAGTCCGTTGCCACTCACTATCCAGTCCGTTGCCAATCATCATCCAGTCTGTTGCCACTCACTATCCAGTCCGTTGCCACTCACTATCTGTGGGTATGAGTCCTACAGGAGTCAGAGGAGGAAGCTCTCCAGCTGGCTTGTATGAGGTCGGTTGCTCCACCCATGTGCAATCCCATGTCCCGTTGATACTCCTATAAGCTCTCGTGAGTTACCATGAGGGGCTTCTATGGCTGAGGGGTTAAAAAAGATTTAAACTTTATTTATTTTACAACGATTGCGAAGGAAGTTCTAACAACTTATATTAATCACTCTCGTTGGTGAGGATGAAAGCGTAATGTGGTCATTCGTGTGGGAGGAAACCGGAGTACCGGGAGAAAACCCACCTGTCCGATCAGGCGACCACCGTACCATCTCACATACTTCCTTGTCCGAGGATCGAACCCAGTTTGCATTGGTGAGAAGCGTGCGTGCTAACCACTGCGCTAATCAGACAGCCAAGGCTGAGTGGTTATGATCGATTGCTTCAAATCGCTTGCTCTTCGCGGCTATATGTTGAAATTCCACAAATTATTTCAAGTGAGAAAGCTGGCTTGCAGCAGGTTGGTGGTTCTACCTGGGTGCATGTTGTAAATACTTGCCGCAGGGCTTCGAGTGTCATCACATGACCTACGCTGTTGATGCGACTTTAAACCCCAAATAGTCGTGATAGCGCAGCTTCAGGTCCGGAGTTTTGAGCCCCGCTGGAGCCATTACGATTGTGCCCTTAGGCCAGGCATTTAAATTCTTTCTTTCTCCTTTGATGCGGTTTGGAAACCAGGAATATGCCAAAAGAAAACAATAGTCTGTGTGTTCTGATTGCTAACGGCGATAGAGTTATTAACAGTACAGCTAAATTTGTATATCATGCTTTCAAACTTAGAGCACAAATAAGGTAATATATATTACTATGAAGTTTGATCCCATGCAGCATTATTTGATTATGACTGGTATATAATGAGTTCTTCCTTGCTAATGCTAGTTATACTTGCGAATTTATATTTCACCATGTTTATTGATGTTTAAGGCTATAAACATGTACATGTAAATGTTTTATGCAAATAAACTTTATGTTATGTTATGATTGCATACAGCTTGATGCGGTTTGGAAACCAGGAATATAAATCAACAATAATCACTTTCATAGATTCTCTTATCCCAATTCCTCTCAGGTTGGATTCAAGCCCGCTGGAGGCATCAGGAATGCCAAAGAAGCTTGTACCTGGCTCTCACTGATGAAAGAAGAGTTAGGGGATGAGTGGACAACACCAGCTCTTTTCAGAATAGGGGCCAGCTCCCTACTTATTGATATTGAACGCCAGCTCTTCCACTTTGTCTACGGGAGATATGCAGCTTCGCACGAGATCCCAATGTCTTAGATGAGCTTACGGCACGTGATGAGATAACTGCACTGAGGAGGACGGTTTTAACAATTTAAAAACGCATTAACTGTAGAAATCTCACATAGCTGTAGATTTTGTATGATTTGCATGTACATGGTGTGATGTTAGTGATAACTGCGTGGTGCTAGTGATACGGCGTGTTGCTAGGGTTACGGCGTGATGCTAGTGTTACAGTGTGATGCTAGTGTTACGGCGTGTTGCTAGTGATAACTGCGTGTTACGGCGTGTTGCTAGTGTTACGGCGTGATGCTAGTGTTACGGCGTGATGCTAGTGATATGGCGTGTTGCTAGTGTTACGGCGTGTTGCTAGTGATACGGCGTGATGCTATATTCAGGTATGACCATTTGTGAATACTACGGGTAATTTGATGATTCTCTACATGTTGTGCATTTTTCCTTCATTAACAACTTTATATATTATAGTCACAAACACAGGTGTAAAATAATTACTAGATATTCATACGCCAGAATATCCCCCCAGGACATAATCCCCCCGGACATAATCCCCCAGGACATAATCCCCTCAGACATAATCCCACCAGGACATAATCCCCCAGGACATAATCCCCCGAACATAATCCCACCAGGACATAATCCCCCAGGACATAATCCTCCGAACATTATCCCACCAGGACATAATCCCCCAGGACATAATCCCCCGAACATAATCCCACCAGGACATAATCCCCACATACATAATCCCCCCAGGACATAATCCCCCAGGACATAATCACCCAGGACATAATCCCCCGAACATAATCCCACCAGGACATAATCCCCCAGGACATAATCACCCAGGACATAATCACCCAGGACATAATCCCACCAGGACATAATCCCCACATACATAATCCCCACATACATAATCCCCCGAACATAATCCCACCAGGACATAATCCCACCAGGACATAATCCCCACATACATAATCCCCCAGGACATAATCCCCCGAACATAATCCCACCAGGACATAATCCCCCAGGACATAATCCCCCGAACATAATCCCACCAGGACATAATCCCCACATACATAATCCCCCAGGACATAATCCCCCAGGACATAATCCCCATGGACATAATCCACCATTGGGAGGCCAATCCCCCAGATAATTCCTGGGTTTCTATATGGGGGGATTATGTCTGCCAGTGTCAAATAATGGGCGGGGATTACGTTCTGGGGGGATTATGTTCTACACTCTCATACCCCACCCATCTGTATTCCTATATGTGTATATTTTCACAATAGATCAATATTTCAAACTTATCAACATGTACATGTACAATACCATATGCTCATGTCAAACATTTGGGAGCCTTTTTTTGAGATACTTTTATTTATCGCCACCCGCTTGTTAATCGGGGCGACGCCTTCAGTAGTATGTTACATCATTTTATATTTGGAGGATATTGCACGATATAGAAGGACCTCCAATGAGAGACATCGGTCAGTTACTGCCCCTGAATACTCCCTAAAAGTAGATAGGTCATATTAAGTGTTTTCCTCTGTTTTTACCGTTGTTTCCTTTGCACAACATGCTAGCAATTTTCTTCCACTATCGCTTGTTATGAGTATTAAATTACTACATTTCGACAGATCCCATACAATATAAAAATTATGCAATGGGAACTTATTTGTAAAACAATGTTATCAGTTAATTAACATGATTTTGATAAAATCACATTTATCATACCGCAACACCTGGTTAGGGAACAACAGTAAAAACAAAGGATTCTAACTAAAAGGACCTATTCACATTTTGGAATAAATCAGAATTTATCTGCCAAGGGAGGTAATAGAAAATTAGAGATGTCTCTTATTCCAGAAGCGTCCCATGTTCTGTTACATGCCCGATGAACATGTATAGCACCAATACATGAGAACTGAAATTTAATTGTAATTTAAAATAGGATTATAATTTATTACGTTAACCCATTGCATTCTGGATACCGTTCAAACAGTATTTGCAAAGAACATAGAGCCAGATCGGCTGCCACGGAATGTGCCATCTCATCAGGCTCTATGCTGTTTGCTATTCAGATGATCTTGCTAAGACACTTGGCTATGTAGCAAATATATGTTGTTTGCAAAAGCCTTTAAATGTATCCAGAATGAAATGGGTTTAGATGGGGGATCAGACATGCGATCCTTGGATCACTGACCCATCTGCCTTTCTGTAAAATTATTTATATATATTGTGAAAATACATTCCAGTGTGTATGCTGCAGGAAATAAGACTATCATGCCCTGAGGTTATAAAACTTTTCTCCAATCTCAAAACTCAGTCTGAAGCGTCCGATTGGTTCAGCTGACAGTAACACTCAGCATCAACCAATCAGATCATTTGAGCTCGAGTTTGAGATCTGAGAAAAAAAATTATTTCCTCGAGGCCATGGCATGTCAGAGTCAGCAAGATCATGAATATACCTGTATCGCGATTCTCAGGTTTTCTGATCGCAAAACCAAATAAACGTGCTGTAATTTTCTGTTAAATGGTCAATACAGAACAGACTTTAGCTGCGACTCGTTAGCAATTTACTTTGCGCTCTTTATTGTACCCCAGTTCGGCCGGGACTAATTCATAGCGTCGTATTTTATTGATGAAGCTAACGGATTTCTCTAGCAAGCATTATTTATTTCCCGCCTTCGGGATTAAATTTTAACCATAGCCTGGTTTACGTGTGCTGAATTATTTAAAACTATAAATGTTGTTTCTTGTGTTTTTGGAACAATCTCGTGTTTTGTCAGGCCTGCAAGAATATGGCAAATACTATTCAATGAAATAGATCTATATAGAATATACAAATTTATATTAGCTTGATTGCAAAGCACATTTTTACAACATTAATTTAATCTCTCTCGATACGTCATTCCTAATGGAATCTATCGCCATGAGGGAGATAGGAGGGGCAATGTGGAATTCAGTGTCTTGCCTAAGGACACCACCACCGTGGTACCGACGGAGCTCGAAATCGTATCCACTCGGTTTCCAGGCTATCCATTACACCACGGAGGCTCCACGTACAACGGAGACACCACTATAACTAAAAGTGATATTTGCATTTTCTAAAAAGGTTGTATAAGTTTATCGTTTTACATTTATTTAGAATGTTTCTCAATTAAGAATTATTAACCCCCGCTGTTGTGAATGGATGTTAATGTTTCGGGGCTACATCTGTGTCTGTGTGGACAGAATAACTCGACATAATGTGAGTGGAGTTTGATGAAACTTTGTGGATATATATAGATGGTTGGTAGGAGGAAGTGATTTGGGAGAAATATGTCGAGGCGCATTGTCTGGGTTGCTAAGTGTCCACACCCATTGACTTCTATAGTAAATTATGCATGCATCGCCATGGACATGGACATGTTACTTGGGGTTGCTAAGTGTCCACACCCATTGACTTCTATAGTAAAGTATGCATGCGTCGCCATGGACATGTTACTTGGGGTTGCTAAGTGTCCACACCCATTGACTTCTATAGTACATTATGCATGCGTCGCCATGGACATGTTACTCGGGGTTACTTGAAGACTATCATGCAAGATAGACATATAGTTCCAACACCTACATGAAACCTCAGATGACCTTTCAAATAAATCATGCTCCATGACCTTGAGGTTGACCTTTCAAAGTGAAATCAAGGCTATGTGAAATTGAACATTTGTTACTGCGTCAAATACCATCTGAGTGCTATCTAGTTGTATTTTGCTATAGTCAATTGTATTAATTCCAATTTTAGAATGTAAATATCTCCAATAGTTTGGTTATGTACATGTATATTATTGTGCTTTTGTTTGTTTTTGTTTTCCTCGTTTATGTTTGGGTGTTTTGTTGGACACAGTTTATCACTAAGCTTCACTGAAATCCTGGATTTGTTGTGTTGTATTTCAAGTTGTGGATCACCGCGCGTATATTGATGTGAAGATCACAATGAATGTTTACATAATACATGTATATACAGAGTGTAGTTTAGATATTATATTACTCCATATACACATAAGCAGCAGTTGTGTGCCTTAGTTTATACAAATTTATTTTATCTCGATTGCGAAACAAGTTCTTTCAACTTATATTAATCGCTCTCGAGACCTCATTCCTGATGGAATCCATCGCCACGAGGGAGAGAGAAGAGGCAACGTGGAATTTAAATGCCTTGCCTACGGGTACAATCGTAACGGCTCCAGTGGTGCTCCTGTGCCTACTACAACGTTTACATATTAGTATTATAAGAAATATCTGATTGGTTCTTGACTATATTTATTTAATGGGCGGCGAGGATTGGATAAACTTATAGCGGCAAGCTGCAGCGAGCCATCGCTGTTTTTCCTCACAAGCCTAATAAACAAATGGAGCCAGGAAGCAACCAATTTATTGCTACATTATGCATTTATAACTTTTTTGGGATACGTATATTGCCGCCCCCTGGTTAATTGGGGGATAGTACAAGATACAGAAGACGCTCCAATTCCAGAAGCATCCCTGGTTCTTTTAGATCTTGATTTATAGTCCCATCAAATATTTATAGTATTAAATTCCAACAATTTTATTCCCCAGTTTATGAAAAGAAGGTGAGATGCGTGACGTCACGGACGCATTGTCTCACTTACTTTTGAAATGTTCTTGATTTTAGTCGGATGCAATAGTATTTTCATTTGTAATTTTTCAGGGATCATTTTAGAGGGCGATGTGGGCGAAATAGTCGTCCTAGGGACCCTGACACCCTCTTATCCCTAAAAAAATTTTTTTTGGTTTTTACGATTTTCATACACAATGTTGTCTAGTAAGATACACTGGCCCATTATAAAGCACTCCTTCTATTCAAATGTTGTATTTAATGGTTGTACTGTGCATTTTAACCCTATTTTGGAGAAGTATATTAAAGAACACCATTTAAGGAAGCGATCACACGCTTTCTCACTTCTCCCAAAAATTCTGACCTAGAATGAACCCTGTTTTTTGAAGTTGTACTGTGTTTTTCAAGCATGTCTCTAGAAATGGTGTAAATCAGCTATAGGATATTTATAGTATTCATTCAACAAGTATTCTAACATGACTTGATATTTTACTCCTATGAACAAAGAACAAATCTACCATTGTTAAATCCGCAATATACCACGGCTACAGCCAGTCTATTTTATGGCTGTTGAATTTTGCTCAGTCAAAATGTGTAACATTCAAATAGCAGTCATTTGCACAACTTTTACCAATTTTACATTGGAATTGAATGCAGCGATTGGGCAGGATTTGTAGTGTTAATAACCAGCCATATAGGAAATATATATATAGTGTTGATAGCTGAAGGATGATTTTCAGTGCCACTGAAATACTGAAGGTATTTTACAGTGAGGTATTTTGTAAAGCCATCATCCAAATAACAGACAAGGAGACAAAATTGCACACTGCCATAGGTTTGCGTGGTTTATTTGCTTATAAACAAGGACGAAGATTATTTGCTAATTTAAACATATGTTTCATGTCAGCCAAACATTCGATCAGTATTTATTTTAAACAACACATTTGGCCAAGTACAGCTCGCTTCAGTGAGTTTTCGTTTACAAGAAAGTATATTATGTGAGGCCTGAATTTATTATATTTAGGTACAAATACATGTTATATATTTCAAGTTCTTGTTTGTATGCCATAACAATTGAAATCTGCTGCTGGCTACCAGTAAAGTGCACCAGTCTATGATGGCTAGCGGGAAGGTGGGCCAGTCTATGCTGGGTACCAATATGGTGCACCAATCTATGCTGGGTACCAGTCGGTGTATCAGTCTATACTGGGTACCAGTATTATGCATGCTGGGTACCAGTCGGTGCATCATTCTATACTGGGTACCAGTATTGTGTATGCTGGGTACCAGTCAGTGCATCAGTCTATACTGCGTACCAGTATTGTGTATGCTGGGTACCAGTCTGTGCATCAGTCTATACAGGGTACCAGTATTGTGCATGCTGGGTACCAGTAAGGTACATCAGTCTATGCTTTCTGTTCGCTCTATCTTGGTTTAGATTCCGTCTGCATGGAACGGTGAATTGAAAGAGGCTAAAGTGCAGCAGAGTAGACCTCTGTGGAGTGGAAATCCTTAATTTCACTTTTTACGTAATTTGTTCAGTCTCGTACTGCCATTATCCATTTGACAATCAGTTGGAAACACAGGGTTTATATTCATGGCCTTGCATTTTTAATTATATCAAAAACCAGCAGATAATCTACTATATTTGTTTTCAATGTTTCATGTGCCAAATCATAAATCTGGTTTACGGTTTTCTAGTCGTTAAATGTCTCATTCTGGAATGCCATATTAGAATAGGGTTTTTGTTATATAATAGAAAAGAATAGTTTAATAGATAATAGATCGTGTACAGATCCCTTATTGTTATGATAAAAAAATAGTTGTTAGTTTTTTTGGAACATTTCGAATGTAAGCTATGTCAGTTGTTGCATAGACAGCATTTGTTTTGTTTATGGAAAATTTATTAAGAAATCATTTGTAAATTCGATCCAATGAGTGATCAATTCTGCTATTTCCTTTCCGGCACTGTCATGTGGGGGAGGGGGTGTTGATTTGGTCAGTGAGCTGTAGGCACATGCCTACACATTGTTTTCAAAAATTGAAAACTGCACTAATTATGAAGGGTAGTGAGGTTGTGGTGTAAACTATGATGTTCTGCGAACTCATCGAATATGCTTAGAGGGAATCGGATAACAGAAACTATGAAACTTATTATTGATTTATTTTGGCATATTCCTGTGTTTGGATCCTGTATAGCCCAGAACTGTCACCTTCAGCGTCCGAGGTTTGTTGGGTTTACTTAAATATTAATATAGTTGTTCCCCTATGGATTAGTACTATATATATATGGTGACCCGTAAACCCTTTCAACACTACAGACCGATATAATGTCAACTTTTGCAAACAGTGCAGGTCCAGATAAGTTGCCCATAACACCAGGATCTCCACTGTCAATAATTTTCACTTTCTCAAGAATGGACTACTCTGAACATTTGAATGGACCAATATAATCATTCCAAACAGTAGTATAGACTAATCCAATAACTTACATAAGGTTGAAATGGTTATTGATGCACCATCTAGTTCGTCATATGTTAAGGACATTTGTTCTTTATAATTGTTACTTGATTGTTTATTGACCTTGATGTGTTATATAAAATTATACAGGTACTTAGAATAATGTATTAGATTTATAATAATTAATTTATATACTACATGGCAGCTGGCTATCAATTTTGTAACAATCAGTAGAACATTGTAATGTTTATTGCTATAGAACAACTTCAACACTTTGCATGCTGGGTAAGCTTTAACTGTAAACTTTATTTATTTTAACAAACAAAACAAGCTTTAACAACTTATATTAATCACTTCCGTTGGCTCGGATGAAAGCGTAAATGTAGTCAATCGTGTGGGAGGAAACCGGAGTACCCGGAGAAAACCACCTGTCCGATCTGGCGACCACCGTACCATTTCACATACTTCCCGGTCGGATCGAACCATTGCGCTAATTGGACAGTCTGGGTAAGCTTAATGTCTATAAATTGTTCAAATAATTGTAGCAGACCACAATTCATTAACTTGTTTTTCTTATTTGTAACTAGAAACTGTGGAAATATGTCGTGGAATTTCATATTCCAAGACATATCTGACTGTTGTCTATGCGGCTAGCATGCAAAGAGTCCTGTTCCTGTTCAAACTGACTTTAACAATTTCTAAAAATGTGGTTGTCATACAATTGTATCATTTTTACAAAACCAGAACTACCACTACAAGTTTTTCAGTACAGAAATGCAAACTTATTAAAATATTTAATACGTCGAGTTTTAAAACGACACTACATTAGTGAAAACACAAATTTTTATAGAATGTTACAATGTATATGGTACAATTTTTTCCCAAATAGTTGCCTCAAATACTGAGTATTTTAACTAATAAGCAAACGTCCTATACGCAGTTTGTTGACATAACAAAATAATGTAAATAGGGTCGACATTCATGCGTAATACAATGGGTGTATCCTGAATAACATGAGTTATGGTACAGATTTACCGTTATATCTCACATGTGTGCCTATGCATATTTATTTGTAGACTAGTCTGTTTTCAATTATCTTTAAACGACATTATCTCGCTCTTAGTATTGACTCCGATGACAAACACACGTCAATTCAGGAGCGTGGATGATCGTTATATGAAATCCTACTTTCAATTTTGAAAGTTTGTGGATCACAAACACACTATTTATTGATTCAATGTTAGTATTCGAATATATTCGAAGGAATGTGTAGTAGCAACGCATTTATACGTGAACAAATGCATTTATTTGCTTGTTGTGGTGTAATGTCGCTTTAATGCATTGATGAAAACTATACAATACATAGAGTGGTGAAACCTATGCTCGGCGTAAATCCCACATATAATGACCAGTATAAAATGTTAATAGCACTTGCCGTATATTATTATTTTCTTAAATCGTGAACACAACTTTCATTACACTCTTGTTGACAGTTTTAGCTTCAGCACGTGACCATGCTGCTCAATACAGCTATCGCAACAGTGTTGGTCGGTACCAGTTTATATGGGGAACTGAAGACTTCAGGGCACCTATGCACGGCATACTTGTTATTTTTTATTTATCCACCATAACTTGTTGAATATCTTATTTTGAAATAGTACATCATTGAGTAAAAACATTTATTGGTCTTAATCAGAAATGGTATAGAAACTATGTTTCGGGTTAGGTGTAGATATTTTAAATTCGGATAGCTACCCGAATTGCTCATACACCGTAACAGTTTCGGTGGAAATATTCTCCCAATTATTTGCTAGTTTATATTCGTGTGCTGGACCAGTCACGTGACAGTTGCATCAGCCTACCGATACACTCAAAGGAATGCTATTGAACCATGCTTCAGCTATGTCGATGAAATTATCCTAGAACTATATAAATATTTTAAATACGGATGAAAATGGGAAATACGCCGAGCATAGGTTCCACCACTCTGTATATATATAAAAAAACTCTATAGCAAATCATAATCACAAAGAAATGAGTGTGCATACATCATTTATAGCATGTTTTATTAAGAGTGCAAGTATAACACACTATACACTCGAATACATTGAAATTTCTGCTGTTTTGAACAGGAAGAAGACTTTAAACTGACTTTTGACAAGGGTTGTAAAAGATCCATTTTTTTGGTTGTCGCTAAATACATTATAATTTTATTAGATGGATTAAAGTAAAAAAATAAATGGGACTATTTGTTGTCAATAGTTTAGAATAGTGTCATGCCCCTGATGTGGTTGGATTCATTTATTAATCGGGGCAACACCCTCAGAAGTATAGTAGTCATTATATTGTTTCGGCGGATGGTGCAACATACAGACGCATCCCTGGTTCTTATTCATGTCCGGTGTCTAGCACTGATACATGATACCTCAGGTTATAGTCTTATCTGGAACACTTATATTATTAGTCTATGACGGAGGATCGAACCTGTGATCCCTGCATTCGCAGTCCAACATGTACCAATACCAATGGACCACTGACACGTCTCTATGCCCCTGATCCCGAAGAGCCATGTGGCTGATAAGATTACTCGGTCCACCCGTACCAGTTCAGTTTGTGCTACTACTACACCCACTAAGGGTGGCACCACCACTGCAAAGCAGTGCAGACTAACTTGAAATCATGCCGTATATGTGTGCATGCGCCCATCTCACTTCATTGTCGAATTCGCTTCAGGTCGAAAGCGCTTCTTAATATTCCTTATAGCAAGCATAAATGTGACGAGTAACTTCCTCCGCCAGTAGGTTATGCCAGGATCTATTTGATTGGCATCTATGATTCTGGTTATGCTTTCATCACGGTGCGTCTGTGTCTGTCAGTTCCGTGGTTACGGTCGTTGATTACAAATAAGTTGTCCCTTAATGTAGGATGGATCGTATCCCACTGGAGATGTTGAATGTTCTCAAGTGAGGAAGCTGGCTTATGGAAGGTCAGTGGTTCTACCACGGCACTAATATCTGCCTTCGCCACCAATGATAGCCGGAGTGTCGTCATATAACCTAAGTTGTTTGTGTGACTTTGAACATCAAAACAAAACAAAACCGGTAGTGTTATGATGATTGAGCGTATTTACCCTCGCCTCCGGCGAACCATGTGGGTATTGTTAGTAGGATGTTCATGATTTTGAGAGGTGCAACATGGATTCTATAAAATGGACCCGTTCGAAAGAAGCAACACATGACTTGTCACCCTGCGAAGAAGGAAGATGTCACAATAAGCTACTTAGATCGACATAATCAATATAGACGATTCACTGGCCCAAATTCACTCGCACAACTTGATGTTTGACAGGTGTTTTTTTGTTTTTGTTTTTTATACTTTATTTATTTTACAATGATTGCGAAGCAAGTTTTAACAACTTATATTAATCACTCTCGTTGGCTCGGATGAAAACGTATAATTATGTGGGAGGAAACCGGAGTACCCAGAGAAAACCCACCTGTCCGATCTGGCGACCATCGTACCATCTCACATACTTCCCTATCGGAGGATCAAACCCGGGTCGCATTGGTGAGAAGCGAGCATGCTAACCACTGCGCTAATCGCACAGCCAAAGGTGACATTTTGAAGATTTTTACTAAAGAATGCGGTTTATGCATATTATATATATTTAGTTTAAACATTATTTATTTTAGTATTTTTACATGTAAGCAAGAAATGAAAATTTTACATATAGATTAACAGCAGTAGACTGAAAGGGATTAGAACGAAAGAAAACTTATATAGTTCTTATCCCTATCAATCGATTGATATACAATAGACAGGAGAATAATATATTAAAAATACGTGAAATGTATTTCAAAACAATTTCAAATTATTATGTGAACCACAAATGTGTGTGTTTTATTTATCGTCGCTACCGGTTGCCCATATGAGCGACGCCTCCTGAAGAGATTAGTCATTTTAGATTTGTTTTTTGACAATAGTGCAATGATACGATATAGACCAATTCCAGAGTCTCCTCTGGTTCCTTTAAGTGCGCGATGTAAAGCACCGACACGAGACCTCGGTTTAACGTCCCATCTGAAAGACTGTTCATTTTATTAGGGTCAGAAGGGGAATCGAACCTGTCCACTGGATAACAGATCATAGCCTGGGAACAAGCTTCGATATGCCTGGTCAGTCAAATAAATATATTTTAACACCGTATTAAGTTTCTGATAATGTCATTTTGCCGGAAGTTAAAAAGTGAAAAATCGACAGACTGGAACCCAGGCTAAACAGATCGTCTGTTAACCACAAATGTTGGTATTAGTTAGTAAATAGCTTTGGATGTTAAAAATGTAAATGGTTAGCATGTAAATGAATATTTGAAGAAAGTTCAGGAACATAAATAATCGAAACGGAGCACGAAAAGAATAGATTAATTTAAAGGACAGTTAGTTAGAATGACAGGGCGTATGCGTGTTTTAGAAGTGTTCGAATTCGGTTTTTAAAATAAGTACATCAAATTAATTCAATTTTCTGTTAACAGCTTGTCTGCAATTGAATGTTTATATTTGCAAACCGTATACTCATAGATAGAGAGACAATACGTTTACATATACCATATTAGTAGTGTGTTTACATGTATAAATGTAATATATAGTTTATACAAATTTATTTTAGCTCGATTGCGAAACAAGTTCTTAAAACTTATATTAATCACTCTCGATACCTCATTCCTGATGGAATCCATCGCCACGAGGAAGAGAGAATAGGCAACGTGGAATTTAAATGCCTTTCCTAAGGGCACAATCGTAACGGCTCCAGCGGGGCTCGAACTCCGCACATGAAGCAAACGCGCATCCGCTGCGCTATCACGACTTCCATATATTGTTGTATACTAGTATCGTACCGTGTGCACATATAATATACATATAATATACATATAAAATACATATAATATACATATAATATACATATAAAATACATATAATATACATATAATATGCATATAATATACATATACTATGTACACTGTCAGAACCCGTACCACTCTGGTATCACTGTAGCTCGAATATCTTGATAGTGTTATGATCGTATTCGGTGACATATAATGTACACTGCCGTGGATTAAAACATACTGACAGTGGTTCCTTCACACCACCTGGCGGTAGAGCTATCTCACCTATCTTCTTTCCGTCTTGTCCCAGTTGTATAACATTGTTAGACGAATATCCACATACTAACACGTTTCCTCTACCATCTGTACAAACTGCTGTTGCATTTGTTAACTGAGAATCGGTGAATGTACTGATATGTTGTCCCTGTACATCGAGAGTGATCAAACTACTGTTGTTGGTGGAGGATACATATACACTGTCACCACTATCACTGATAGCAATCTGCCTAATGCCGTTAAATATACTATTCCCGGAACTGTCTTGTGTTACCGTCTGCAGCAGGCCACCTGTCATGTTATATATATACAGGGATCTATCATAGTCAGATACGTACAATCTGTCATTCTTGTAGGCAATACCGTAGCAGCAATGATTCATCTTCAGTTGTCGTGTACGTGTCATTTGTTTACCGAGGGAGACAAACTGGATGAGTTTGCCGTTGCAAATACTCACTGCCACTTCTTGTTTACTGATGCAACATACTCCGGCAGCATTACCGGGTATGTGGCAGTGATCTATGTCAGACATATTTGTAATGTTTAAACGTTTCAGTTTGTTATTATTATAATCGGCTAATAACAGTTGGCCGTCTTCTGATAAGCACGATCCAAACACCCAGCACGTGTATTTCTCATCTGGCATCTGAATATTAATTTCTCTCGTTTGTTTGACTTTGTAGAGGTCTGTCTTTGGCTGAACAAGCGTGGATGTATTTCCACCTCCAGTTACACGTCCAAGAATGTTCAGATGTTGAAAGAAGTCACGTATAGCTGCATCTGCTGTAAACACGATCTTAACATCGGTAAGAGACTTCAATGAACATTTCATAGCATCTACTTCTTTCAATTTATTCCGTGCAGTGTTCATAGAGACAAACTGTTGGGCTTTGTTTCCTTCTGCTTTCCTCAAGTCGTCCGCAGCTTGTTTCATTATATCCGCTTCATTGACAGCCTGCTTTCTCTCCTCCTCTAAAATGGACTTTAATTTTAGAAATTCTTGTTCCACTTCTTGTAGCGATTGCTTTTCAAGATTTTCATTCATTGTTTCGATTTCTCTTCTGAATAGGTTTACCGCTGCCATTGCTTTCGTCTTGGATTTGTTCAGCTCTTGCAACAAATGTTCCTTTGTTTTTCCAATATTCTCCACCGAGTTCTTCTTATCAATCACGTTCTGGTAGGTTGTATTGGCATCGTCTGTCTCGAAAATGGTGTCGACAACATCTTGTATCGATTGCACGTCAGTGCATGTCCTGTACAGAAGGAATAAATATCAAAATAAATGTACAAGTAGTTCTTTGTATTCTCATACCATGTTATTTCTACTTTGCATGACATGTACTAGGTTGAATTTAATGTATATTTTAACGATGACATCTCCAATTACTATTAAATGTTGCAATGCTCTAGCTAACTCGTGCCGCTACATTTAAAGATATATGGTTACATATTTACACGCATATACAACATTTTGCGGGATGACACGACTTTAATCAAGGTAATGCTAATATTCTCGACGTCTACATATTGATACTTGTGGACGAAATGCTTAGGTGGGAAACCCCGCCGATACACAATGTCAACGTTAGTCACGTCAAAAACTGGGGGGGGGGGGATCTGGAATGCATCCGGCATGACTTATTCCCGCCGATAGTTTCAGATACTAATCACTATAATTTAATAAATAGCACAAATTGGCTAACATTAGCTAGGAGAAATGAGATTTATTCATAATCTGCCATTCAATTAACTATGCAACAAAATTAGGCAAGCTATGACAACATTACAATCGATCCTCAACATTGTATCAGATATAGAAGCTATGACAACATTGCAATCAATCCTCAGCATATCAATCGTAACGGCTCCAGCGGGGCTCGAACTCCGCACCTTTCGCACATGAAGCAAACGCGCATCCGCTGCGCTATCACGACTTCCATATAATGTATCATATATTGTTGTATACTAGTATCGTACCGTGTGCACATATAATATACATATAATATACATATAAAATACATATAATATACATATAATATACATATAATATACATATAATATACATATAAAATACATATAATATACATATAATATACATATAATATACACATAAAATACATATAATATACACATAAAATACATATAATATACATATAATATACATATAATATACATATACTATACATATAATATACATATAATATACATATAATATACATATACATATAATATTTACACTGTCAGAACCCGTACCACTCTGGCATCACTGTAGCTCGAATATCTTGATAGTGTTATGATTCCATTGGGTGACATATAATGCACACTGTCGTGGATTAAAACATACTGACAGTGGTTTCTTCACACCACCTGGCGATAGAGCTATCTCACCTATCTTCTTTCCATCTTGTCCCAGTTGTATAACATTGTTAGACGCATAGCCACATACAAACACGTTTCCTCTACCATCTGTACAAACTCCTGATGCATGTGTTAATTGAGAATCGGTGAGTGTACCGATATGCTGTCCCTGTACATCGAGAGTGATCAAACTACTGTTGCTGAAGGAGGATACATATATACTGTCACCACTATCACTGATAGCAATCTGCCCACTGCCGCTAAATATACTATTCCCGGAACTGTCTTGTGTTACCGTCTGCAGCAGGTCACCTGTCATGTTATATATATACAGGGATCTATCATAGTCAGATACGTACAATCTGTCATTCTTGTAGGCAATACCGAAGCAGCGATGATTCATCTTCTGTTGTCGTGTACGTGTCATTTGTTTACCGAGGGAGACAAACTGGATGAGTTTGCCGGTGGAAACACTCACTGCCACTTCTTGTTTACTGATGCAACATACTTCGGCAGGATTCCCTGGTATGTCGCAGTGATCTATGTCAGACATATTTGTAATGTTTAAACGTTTCAGTTTGTTATTACTATTATCGGCTAATAACAGTTGGCCGTCTTCTGATAAGCACGATCCATACACCCTGCACGTGGATTTCTCATCTGGCATCTGAATATTAATTTTTCTCGTTTGTTTGACTTTGTAGAGGTCTGTCTTTGGCTGAACAGGCGTGGGTGTATTTCCACCTCCAGTTACACGTCCAAGAATGTCCAGATGTTGAAAGAAGGCACGTATAGTTGCATCTGCCGTAAACACGATCTTAACATCGGTAAGAGACTTCAATGAACATTTCATAGCATCTACTTCTTTCAATTTATTCCGTGCTGTGCTCATAGAGACAAACTGTTGGGCTTTGTTTCCTTCTGCTTTCCTCAAGTCGTCCGCAGCTTGTTTCATTATATCCGCTTCATTGACAGCCTGCTTTCTCTCCTCTTCTAAAATGGACTTTAGTCTTAGAAATTCTTGTTCCACTTCTTGTAGCGATTGCTTTTCAAGATTTTCATTCATTGTTTCGATTTCTCTTCTGAATAGGTTTACCGCTGCCATTGCTTTCGTCTTGGATTTGTTCAGCTCTTGCAACAAATGTTCCTTTGTTTTTCCAATATTCTCCACCGAGTTCTTCTTATCAATCACGTTCTGGTAGGTTGTATTGGCATCGTCTGTCTCGAATATGGTGTTGACAACATCTTGTATCGATTGCACGTCAGTGCATGTCCTGTACAGAGGGAATAAATATCAAAATAAATGTACAAGTAGTACTTTTTATTTTCATACCATGTTATTTCTACTTTGCATGACATGTACTAGGTTGAATTTAATGTATATTTTAAACACGATGACATCTCCAATTACTATTAAATGTTGCAATACTCTAGATAAATAGTGCCGCAACATTTAAAGACATATGATCACATATTTACACCCATATCCAATATTTTGCGGGATGACACGACTTAATCAAGGTAATGCTAATATCCCCGACGTCTACATATTGATACTTGTGGACGAAATGCTTAGGTTTGAAACGCCGCCGATACACAATATCAACGTTAGTCACGTCAACATACTTGGGTGGAAATCTGGAATGCTACCGACATACTTACATGACTTATTCCCGCCAATAGTTTCAGATGCTAATCACCATAATTTAGTAAATAGCACAAATTGGCTAAAAATAGATTGGAGAAATGAGATTTATTCAAAATCTGTCACTCAATTAACTATGCAACAACATTAGGCAAACTATGACAACATTACAATCGATCCTCAACATTGTATCAGATATACAAGCTATGACAACATTACAATCGATCCTCAGCATTGCATCAGATATACAAGCTATGACAACATTACAATCGATCCTCAGCATTGCATCAGATATACAAGCTATGACAACATTACAATCCACTCTTAGCATTACATCAGATATACAAGCTATGACAACATTACAATCGATCGATACTACAATTCAATTTAAATGTAAGAACGAATGCTTTCTAGAGGGAAACAACATATGTAGAAAAACGACAAGTATGCTCAGATATCATAGTCCCACAACATAGTCGAAGGTTCGAATCTCGTCAGGGGTTCGTTCTGATATGGCCGGTTGGTGAGCCGCCAGCTAGTTAAATAATGGTTACCGATTGCCTACCAGCCTGACGTCTGGCACACAAGCATATGATTCGGGAAGTACTGATGTTCATAAAAAATAGGTGTCTCATAAATCAGAAATGGCTGGCCCTTTAAATAGGGGTAACACTATAATAAACAAACACTTTACTTTACTTTTACTTTACATAGACCTTTGTTACCAGAGTAAAGCATACTACAATTTAACTATTGTGTAATTTATATACACGTTAACTAATGGTTGGTGTATGTAAACTATGTATATCCTAGCTCAGTGATAACAAGCTGGACTGGTAATCCAGGGATCGCAGGTTCGATCCCCCGTCTGACCCTAATACAATGAACAGTCTTTCAGATGGGACTTTAAGCCGAGGTCTCGAGTCGGTGCTGTACGCCGTGCATGTAAACGAACAAGAGGAGACTCTGGAATGGGTCTCTGTCTGTATCATTGCAATATCCTCCAAAAATCTAAAATGACTAATCTCTTCAGGAGGTGTCGCTCATAAGGACAACCGGTAGCGACGATAAATACACGTCAAACACGCCCAAGCCGTGTCTCTTTATATGCACACGTTGGCAGTGGTGCAAAAAGTACCGGAAAGGTGTTGTTAGGTAAATGCCCGTCGCTTACATGGACAACCGGTAACGACGATAAATAAACTTAGAAACAAAACGTGTGTTTCAGATGCCCAAATGCAGCTATGAAACAAACAATTAAACTTTAAACACATTTATATAGTCCTTGTGTGTTCTTGCAATCTAGGAGACGCACATTCGATCTCCCGCTATGCAATACTATACTAACATAGTATCCCGTATGGGACTTTAAACTGAGGTCTCGTGTCGGTGCTTATACCGTGCCCATAAAAGAACCTGAGGATTGTCTGGAATTAGTTTATACAAATGTATACACATTTATTTTAGCTCGATTGCGAAACAAGTTCTTACAATTTATATTAATCACTCTCGAGACCTCATTCCTGATGGAATCCATCGCCACGAGGGAAAGAATTTAAATGCCTTGCATAAGGGCACACTCGTAACGGCTCCAGCGGGGCTCGAACACCGGACCTTGCTGCCCCTGAAGTGGACCCGCATCCACTGCGTTATCACGATTTCCACGTCTGGAATTGGTCTTTGTATGTAACATTACACTACGTGTATCATCCAAAATCTAACATAGCTAATCGCTTCAGCATGGGCAACATGTAGTGACGATAAATACACGTCAAAATCACACTAATTACTATGTATGGAGTGAATTTATTTCTGCTTTTATGAGCGGGTGTGTATACTTGGGTTACATATATCCTAATTAGTGTCGAACATGATTAAATTGTGGGTTTTAAAAATAGATATGGAGGTATGCAATACAGATAAACCGCCTGAACAGTATATATGTGTCTGATTACAGATACACCGCCTGCAAAGACGGGTATGTAGTCCAGTGGTAACACGCTGGACTGGTAATTCAGGGATCGCAGGTTCGATTCCCGTCTGACCCTAATAAAATTAACAGTCTTTCAGATGGGACGTTAAACCGAGGTCTCGTGTCGGTGCTTTACACCATGCACGTAAAAGAAACAGAGGAGATTCTGGAATGGGTCTCTGTCTGTATCATGCACTATCCTCCAAAATCTAAAATAACTAATCTCTTCAGGAGGCGTCGCTCACATGGGCAACCGGTAGCTACGATAAATAAACGTAAAAATAAATACACCGCCTGAACAGTATATATGTGTCTGATCAGCCCGGTGGATAGGATGTCAGAGTTTGAATTATTTTTTTTCAGATGGACAATGGTTCGAACTCCACTGGCACTTAAATGTTTTTACATTTGTTGTTTTTATTTTCACATTCCTTTATATGCGGTTATAAAGTTTGTAAATGTATGAACTGTGAAACAAATAAATAAAATGTTAAAATAGAATGTGAAAATAAAAACAACAAATGTAAAAAAAAAATTTAAGCGCCAGTGGAGTTCGAACCATTGTCTATCTGAAAAAATGTCATTCATGTATATATTGATTGTTCCTCAAAAACGTAATATGACAACTCTCTACAGTAGCCCTCGGGCACGTTTGCAACAAATAGCGACGATAAATGGCATAAAATATATAACATGCGGGCTATGATTGTTCCTCAGTACTGCAGATAAACATGCATACAACACAACATACGAGCTATGAATGTTCCACAGTACTGCAGATAAACATACATAAAACACACAGCATACAAGCTATGAATGTTCCTCAGTACTGCAGATAAACATACATAAAACACACAACATACGAGCTATGATTGTTCCTCAGTACTGCAGATACACATACATAAAGCACAAAGCATACGAGCTATCATTGTTCCTCAGTACTGCAGATAAACATACATAAAGCACACAGCATAGGAGATATGATTGTTCCTCAGTACTGCAGATACACATATATAAAACACACAACATACAAGCTATGATAGTTCCTCAGTACTGCAGATACACATACATAAAACACACAGCATACAAGCTATGATTGTTCCTCAGTACTGCAGATAAACATACATACAACACACAACATACGATCTATGAATGTTCCTCAGTACTGCAGATAAACATACATAAAACACACAACATACAAGCTATGATTGTTCCTCAGTACTGCAGATAAACATACATAAAACACACAGCATACAAGCTATGATAGTTCCTCAGTACTGCAGATAAACATACATAAAACACAACATACAAGCTATGATTGTTCCTCAGTACTGCAGATAAATATACATAAAACACACAGCATACAAGCTATGATAGTTCCTCTGTACTGCAGATAAACATACATATAACAGAACATACAAGCTATGATTGTTCCTCAGTACTGCAGTTAAACATACATAAAAAACACGACATACAATCTATGATAGTTACTCAGTACTGCAGATACACATACATAAAACATATGACATACAAGCTATGATTGCTCCTCAGTACTGCAGATAAACATACATAAAACACACAACATACAAGCTATGATTGTTCCTCAGTACTGCAGATACACATACATAAAGCAAATAACATACGAGCTATGACTGTTCCTCAGTACTGCAGATACACATACATAAAATAAAACACACAACACACAAGCTATAATTGTTCCTCAGTACTGCAGATACACATACATAAAGCAAATAACATACGAGCTATGACTGTTCCTCAGTACTGCATATACACATACATAAAACACACAGCATACAAGCTATGATTGTTCCTCAGTAAGGCAGATAAACATACATAAAATAAAACACAAACACACAAGCTATAATTGTTCCTCAGTACTGCAGATAAACATACATAAAACACACAACATATAAGCTATGATAGTTCCTCAGTACTGCAGATAAACATACATACAACACACAACATACGAGCTATGATTGTTCCACAGTACTGCAGATAAACATACATAAAACACACAGCATACGAGATATGATTGTTCCTCAGTACTGCAGATAAACATGCATACAACACAACATACGAGCTATGAATGTTCCACAGTACTGCAGATAAACATACATAAAACACACAGCATACAAGCTATGAATGTTCCTCAGTACTGCAGATAAACATACATAAAACACACAACATACGAGCTATGATTGTTCCTCAGTACTGCAGATACACATACATAAAGCACAAAGCATACGAGCTATCATTGTTCCTCAGTACTGCAGATAAACATACATAAAGCACACAGCATACGAGATATGATTGTTCCTCAGTACTGCAGATACACATATATAAAACACACAACATACAAGCTATGATAGTTCCTCAGTACTGCAGATACACATACATAAAACACACAGCATAAAAGCTATGATTGTTCCTCAGTACTGCAGATAAATATACATACAACACACAACATACGATCTATGAATGTTCCTCAGTACTGCAGATAAACATACATAAAACACACAACATACAAGCTATGATTGTTCCTCAGTACTGCAGATAAACATACATAAAACACACAGCATACAAGCTATGATAGTTCCTCAGTACTGCAGATAAACATACATAAAACACAACATACAAGCTATGATTGTTCCTCAGTACTGCAGATAAATATACATAAAACACACAGCATACAAGCTATGATAGTTCCTCTGTACTGCAGATAAACATACATATAACAGAACATACAAGCTATGATTGTTCCTCAGTACTGCAGTTAAACATACATAAAAAACACGACATACAATCTATGATAGTTACTCAGTACTGCAGATACACATACATAAAACATATGACATACAAGCTATGATTGCTCCTCAGTACTGCAGATAAACATACATAAAACACACAACATACAAGCTATGATTGTTCCTCAGTACTGCAGATACACATACATAAAGCAATAACATACGAGCTATGACTGTTCCTCAGTACTGCAGATACACAACATAAATAAAACACACAACATACAAGCTATAATTGTTCCTCAGTACTGCAGATATACATAAAGCAAATAACATACGAGCTATGATGTTCCTCAGTACTGCATATACCATACATAAAACACACACATACAAGCTATGATTGTTCCTCAGTAATGCAGATAAACATACATAAATAAAACACAAAACACAAGCTATAATTGTTCCTCAGTACTGCAGATAAACATACATAAAACACACAACATATAAGCTATGATAGTTCCTCAGTACTGCAGATAAACATACATACAACACACAACATACGAGCTATGATTGTTCCACAGTACTGCAGATAAACATACATAAAACACACAGCATACGAGATATGATTGTTCCTCAGTACTGCAGATAAACATGCATACAACACAACATACGAGCTATGAATGTTCCACAGTACTGCAGACAAACATACATAAAACACACAGCATACAAGCTATGAATGTTCCTCAGTACTGCAGATAAACATACATAAAACACACAACATACAAGCTATGATTGATCCACAGTACTGTAGATAAACATACATAAAACACACAGCATACAAGCTATGATTGGTCCTCAGTAATGCAGATAAACATACATAAAATAAAACACACAACACTCAAGCTATAATTGTTCCTCAGTACTGCAGATACACATACATAAAACACACAATATACAAGATACAAGCTATGATAGTTCCTCTGTACTGCAGATAAACATACATACAACACAACATACAAGCTATGATTGTTCCTCAGTACAGCAGATACACATACATAAAACACATGACATACAAGCTATGATTGCTCCTCAGTACTGCAGATAAACATACATAAAATACACAACATACAAGCTATGATTGTTCCTCAGTACTGCAGATAAACATACATAAAACACACAGCATACAAGCTATGATTGTTCCTCAGTACTGCAGATACACATACATAAAGCAAATAACATACGAGCTATGACTGTTCCTCAGTACTGCAGATACACATACATAAACCACACAGCATACAAGTTATGATTGTTCCTCAGTAATGCAGATACACATACATAAACCACACAGCATACAAGCTATGATTGTTCCTCAGTACTGCAGATACACATACATAAACCACACAGCATACAAGCTATGATTGTTCCTCAGTAATGCAGATAAACATACATAAAATAAAACACACAACACACAAGCTATAATTGTTCCTCAGTACTGCAGATACACAAAAATAAAACACACAACATACAAGCTATGATAGTTCCTCAGTACTGCAGATAAACATATATACAATACACAACATACAAGCTATGATTGTTCCTCAGTACTGCAGATAAACATACATAAAACACACGACATACAAGCTATGATAGTTCCTCAGTACTGCAGATACACATACATAAAACACATGACATACAAGCTATGATTGCTCCTCAGTATTGCAGATAAACATACATAAAACACACAGCATACAAGCTATGATTGTTCCTCAGTACTGCAGATACACATACATAAAGCAAATAACATACGAGCTATGACTGTTCCTCAGTACTGCATATACACATACATAAAACACACAGCATACAAGCTTTGATTGTTCCTCAGTAATGCAGATAACCATACATAAAATAAAACACAAACACACAAGCTATAATTGTTCCTCAGAACTGCAGATACACATACATAAAACACACAACATACAAGCTATGATAGTTCCTCAGTACTGCAGATAAACATACATACAACACACAACAAACGAGCTATGATTGTTCCACAGTACTGCAGAAAAACATACATAAAACACACACCATAGCAGCTATGATTGTTCCTCAGTACTGCAGATAAACATACATAAAACACACAGCATACGAGATATGATTGTTCCTCAGTACTGCAGATAAACATTCATACAACACAACATACGAGCTATGAATGTTCCACAGTACTGCCGATAAACATACATTAAACACACAGTATACAAGCTATCAATGTTCCTCAGTACTGCAGATAAACATACATAAAACACAAAACATACAAGCTATCATTGTTCCACAGTACTGTAGATAAACATACATAAAATACACAACATACAAGCTATGATTGTTCCACAGTAGTGCAGATAAACATGCATAAAACTCACAACATACAAGCTATGATTGCTCCTCAGTACTGCAGATACACATACATAAAACACACAACATACAAGCTATGATTGTTCCTCAGTACTGCAGATAAACATACATAAAACACACAGCATACAAGCTATGATTGTTCCTCCGTACTGCAGATACACATACATAAAGAAAATAACATACGAGCTATGACTGTTCCTCAGTACTGCAGATACACATACATAAAACACACAGCATACAAGCTATGATTGGTACTCAGTAATGCAGATAAACATACATAAAAATAAAACACACAACACACAAGCTATAATTGTTCCTCAGTACTGCAGATACACATACATAAAACACACAACATACAAGCTATGATAGTTCCTCTGTACTGCAGATAAATATACATACAACACAACATACAAGCTATGATTGTTCCTCAGTACTGCAGATAAACATACATAAAACACACGACATACAAGCTATGATAGTTC
The DNA here is from genome assembly GCA_014843695.1 of Archivesica marissinica. NCBI lineage: Eukaryota > Metazoa > Mollusca > Bivalvia > Venerida > Vesicomyidae > Archivesica > Archivesica marissinica. The sequence continues at coordinate 25,615,943 of CM026387.1, forward strand.
CTCAGTACTGCAGATACACATACATAAAACACACGACATACAAGCTATGATTGCTCCTCAGTATTGCAGATAAACATACATAAAACACATAGCATACAAGCTATGATTGTTCCTCAGTACTGCAGATACACATACATAAAACAAATAACATACGAGCTATGACTGTTCCTCAGTATTGCAGATACACATACATAAAACACACATCATACAAGCTATGATTGTTCCTCAGTAATGCAGATAAACATACATAAAATAAAACACACAACACACAAGCTATAATTGTTCCTCAGTACAGCAGATACACATACATAAAACACACAACATACAAGCTATGATAGTTCCTCAGTACTGCAGATAAACATACATACAACACACAACATACGAGCTATGATTGGTCCACAGTACTGCAGAAAAACATACATAAAACACACATCATACGAGCTATGATTGTTCCTCAGTACTGCAGATAAACATACATAAAACAAACAGCATACGAGATATGATTGTTCCTCAGTACTGCAGATAAACATGCATACAACACAACATACGAGCTATGAATGTTCCACAGTACTGCAGATAAACATACATAAAACACACAGCATACAAGCTATGAATGTTCCTCAGTACTGCAGATAAACATACATAAAACACACAACATACAAGCTATGATTGTTCCACAGTACTGTAGATAAACATACATAAAACACACAACATACAGGCTATGATTGTTCCACAGTAGTGCAGATAAACATGCATAAAACACACAACATACAAGCTATGATTGTTCCACATTACTGCAGATAAACATGCATAAAACACAAAACATACAAGCTATGATTGTTCCTCAGTACTGCAGATAAACATACATTAAAAAAAACATACAAGCTATGATTGTTCCTCAGACTGCAGATACACATACATAAAACAAATAACATGCGAGCTATGATTGTTCTTCAGTACTGCAGATAAACATACATAAAACACACAACATACAAGCTATGATAGTTCCTCAGTACTGCAGATAAACATACATAATACAAATAACATGCGAGCTATGATTGTTCCTCAGTACTGCAGATAAACATACATAAAACACACAACATACAAGCTATGATAGTTCCTCAGTACTGCAGACAAACATACATAAAACACAACATACAAGCTATGATTGTTCCTCAGTACTGCAGGTACACATACATAAAACAAATAACATACGAGCTATGATTGTTCCTCAATACTGCAGATACACATACATAAAACACACATCATACAAGCTATGATAGTTCCTCAGTACTGCAGATAAACATACATAAAACAAATAACATGCGAGCTATGATTGTTCCTCAGTACCGCAGGTACACATACATAAAACAAATAACATACGAGCTATGATTGTTCCTCAGTACTGCAGATACATATATATAAAACACACAGCATACAAGCTATGATAGTTCCTCAGTACTGCAGATAAACATACATAAAACACAACATACAAGCTATGATTGTTCCTCAGTACTGCAGATAAACATACATATAACACGCAACATACAAGCTATGATAGTTCCTCAGTACTGCATATACACATACATAGAACACACGACATACAAGCTATGATTGCTCCTCAGTACAGCAGATATACTTACATAAAACACACAACATACAAGCTATCATTGTTCCTCAGTACTGCAGATAAACATACATAAAAAAAAACATACAAGCTATGATTGTTCCTCAGTACTGCAGATACACATACATAAAACACAACATACAAGCTATGATTGTTCCTCAGTACTGCAGATAAACATACATATAACACGCAACATACAAGCTATGATAGTTCCTCAGTACTGCAGATACACATACATAGAACACACGACATACCAGCTATTATTGTTCCTCAGTACTGCAGGTACACATACATAAAACAAATAACATACGAGCTATGATTGTTCCTCATTACTGCAGATACACATACATAAAACACACATCATACAAGCTATGATTGTTCCTCAGTACTGCAGATAAACATACATAAAACAAACAACATGCGAGCTATGATTGTTCCTCAGTACTGCAGATAAACATACATAAAACACACAACATACAAGCTATGATAGTTCCTCAGTACTGCAGATAAACATACATAAAACACAACATACAAGCTATGATTGTTCCTCAGTACAGCAGGTACACATACATAAAACAAATAACATACGAGCTATGATTGATCCTCAGTACTGCAGATAAACATACATAAAACACACAACATACAAGCTATGATTGTTCCACAGTACTGCAGATAAACATACATAAAACACACAGCATACAAGCTATGATTGTTCCTCAGTACTGCAGATAAACATACATAAAACACAACATACAAGCTATGATTGTTCCTCAGTACTGCAGATAAACATACATAAAACACACAACATACAAGCTATGATAGTTCCTCAGTACTGCAGATACACATACATAAAACACACAACATACAAGCTATGATTGTCCTCAGTACTGCAGAAACATACATAAACACACAACATACAAGCTATGATTGTTCCTCAGTACTGCAGATAAACATACATAAACACACAACATACAAGCTATGATTGCCTCAGTACTGCAGATAAACATACATAAAACACACATCATACAAGCTATGATTGTTCCACAGTACTGCAGATAAACATACATAAAACACACAACATACAAGCTATGATTGTTCCTCAGTACTGCAGATAAACATACATACAAACACACAACATACAAGCTATGATTGTTCCTCAGTACTGCAGATAAACATACATACAAATAACATATGAGCTATGATTGTTCCACAGTACTGCAGATATACATACATAAAACACACAACATACAAGCTATGATTGTTCCTCAGTACTGCAGATAAACATACATAAAACACACAACATATAAGCTATGATTGTTCCACAGTACTGCAGATACACATACATAAAACAAACAACATATGAGCTATGATTGTTCCACAGTACTGCAGATATACATACATAAAACACACAACATACAAGCTATGATTGTTCCTCAGTACTGCAGATAAACATACATAAAACACACAACATATAAGCTATGATTGTTCCACAGTACTGCAGATACACATACATAAAACAAATAACATATGAGCTATGATTGTTCCACAGTACTGCAGATATACATACATAAAACACACAACATACAAGCTATGATTGTTCCTCAGTACTGCAGATATAAACATACATAAAACACATGACATACAAGCTATGATAGTTCCTCAGTACTGCAGATACACATACATAAAACACACAACATACAAGCTATGATTGCTCCTCAGTACTGCAGATAAACATACATAAAACACATAGCATACAAGCTATGATTGTTCCTCAGTACTGCAGATACACATACATAAAACAAATAACATACGAGCTATGATTGTTCCTCAGTACTGCAGATAAACATACATAAAACACACAGCATACAAGCTATGATTGTTCCTCAGTACTGCAGATAAACATACATAAAACACACAACATACAAGCTATGATTGTTCCTCAGTACTGCAGATAAACATACATAAAACACACAACATACAAGCTATGATAGTTCCTCAGTACTGCAGATAAACATACATACAACACACAACATACGAACTATGATTGGTCCACAGTACTGCAGAAAAACATACATAAAACACACATCATACGAGCTATGATTGTTCCTCAGTACTGCAGATAAACATACATAAAACAAACAGCATACGAGATATGATTGTTCCTCAGTACTGCAGATAAACATGCATACAACACAACATACGAGCTATGAATGTTCCACAGTACTGCAGATAAACATACATAAAACACACAGCATACAAGCTATGAATGTTCCTCAGTACTGCAGATAAACATACATAAAACACACAACATACAAGCTATGATTGTTCCACAGTACTGTAGATAAACATACATAAAACACACAACATACAGGCTATGATTGTTCCACAGTAGTGCAGATAAACATGCATAAAACACACAACATACAAGCTATGATTGTTCCACAGTACGGCAGATAAACATGCATAAAACACAAAACATACAAGCTATGATTGTTCCTCAGTACTGCAGATAAACATACATTAAAAAAAACATACAAGCTATGATTGTTCCTCAGACTGCAGATACACATACATAAAACAAATAACATGCGAGCTATGATTGTTCTTCAGTACTGCAGATAAACATACATAAAACACACAACATACAAGCTATGATAGTTCCTCAGTACTGCAGATAAACATACATAATACAAATAACATACGAGCTATGATTGTTCCTCAGTACTGCAGATAAACATACATAAAAACAACATACAAGCTATGATTGTTCCTCAGTACTGCAGATACACATACATAAAACACAACATACAAGCTATGATTGTTCCTCAGTACTGCAGATAAACATACATAAAACACACAACATACAAGCTATGATAGTTCCTCAGTACAGCAGATAAACATACATAAAACACACAACATACCAGCTATGATTGTTCCTCAGTACTGCAGATACACATACATAAAACACACAACATACGAGCTATGATTGTTCCTCATTACTGCAGATACACATACATAAAACACACAACATACAAGCTATGATTGTTCCTCAGTACTGCAGATAAACATACATAAAACAAATAACATACGAGCTATGATTGTTCCTCAGTACTGCAGATAAACATACATAAAACACACAACATACAAGCTATGATAGTTCCTAAGTACTGCAGATAAACATACATAAAACACAACATACAAGCTATGATTGTTCCTCAGTACAGCAGATAAACATACATAAAACAAACAACATACGAGCTATGATTGTTCCTCAGTACTGCAGATAAACATACATAAAACACAAAACATACAAGCTATGATTGTTCCACAGTACTACAGATACACATACATAAAACACACAGCATACAAGCTATGATAGTTCCTCAGTACTGCAGATAAACATACATAAAACACAACATACAAGCTATGATTGTTCCTCAGTACTGCAGATAAACATACATATAACACACAACATACAAGCTATGATAGTTCCTCAGTACTGCAGATAAACATACATCGAACACACTACATACAAGCTATGATTGCTCCTCAGTACTGCAGATATACATACATACAACACACAACATACAAGCTATCATTGTTCCTCAGTACTGAAGATAAACATACATAAAACACACAACATACAAGCTGTGATTGGTCCTCAGTACTGCAGATACACATACATAAAACACACATCATACAAGCTATGATTGTTCCTCAGTACTGCAGATAAACATACATAAAACACACATCATACAAGCTATGATTGTTCCTCAGTACTGCAGATAAACATACATAAAACACACAACATACAAGCTATGATAGTTCCTCAGTACTGCAGATAAACATACATACAACATACGAGCTATGATAGTTCCTCAGTACTGCAGATAAACATACATAAAACACAACATACAAGCTATGATTGTTCCTCAGTACTGCAGATAAACATACATAAAACACAACATACAAGCTATGATTGTTCCTCAGTACTGCAGATAAACATACATAAAACACACAACATACAAGCTATGATAGTTCCTCAGTACTGCAGATACACATACATAGAACACACGACATACCAGCTATGATTGTTCCTCAGTACTGCAGATAAACATACATAAAACAAATAACATACGAGCTATGATTGTTCCTCAGTACTGCAGATAAACATACATAAAACACACAACATACAAGCTACGATAGTTCCTCAGTACTGCAGATAAACATACATAAAACACAACATACAAGCTATGATTGTTCCTCAGTACTGCAGATAAACATACATAAAACAAATAACATACGAGCTATGATTGTTCCTCAGTACTGCAGATAAACATACATAAAACACAAAACATACAAGCTATGATTGTTCCTCAGTACTGCAGATAAACATACATAAAACACACAACATACAAGCTATGATTGTTCCTCAGTACTGCAGATAAACATACATAAAACACAACATACAAGCTATGATTGTTCCTCAGTACTGCAGATAAACATACATAAAACACACAACATACAAGCTATGATTGTTCCTCAGTACTGCAGATAAACATACAAAACACACAACATACAAGCTATGATTGTTCCTCAGTACTGCAGATAACAAACATAAACACACAACATACAAGCTATGATTGTTCCTCAGTACTGAGATAAACATACAAAAAACACACAACTACAAGCTATGATAGTTACAGTACTGCAGATAATACATAAAACACACACATACAAGCTATGATAGTTCCTCAGTACTGCAGATAAACATAATAAAACAAAAAACATACAAGCTATGATTGTTCCTCAGTACTGCAGATAAACATACATAAAAAAACAACATACGAGCTATGATAGTTCTCAGTACTGCAGATAAACATACATAAAAACACACAACATACAAGCTATGATTGTTCCTCAGTACTGCAGATAAACATAAATAACACACACATACAAGATATGATTGTCCTCAGTACTGCAGAACATACATAAAACAAACAACATACAAGCTATGATTGTTCTCAGTAATGCAGATAAACAACATAAAACACACAACATACAAGCTATGATTGTTCCTCAGTACTGCAGATAAACATACATAAAACACACAACATACAAGCTATGATTGTTCCACAGTACTGCAGATACACATACATAAAGCAAACAGCATACGAGCTATCATTGTTCCTCAGTACTGCAGATAAACATACATAAAGCACACAGCATACGAGATATGATTGTTCATCAGTACTGCAGATACACATATATAAAACACACAACATACAAGCTATGATACTTCCTCAGTACTGCAGATACACATACATAAAACACACAGCATACAAGCTATGATTGTTCCTCAGTACTGCAGATAAACATACATACAACACACAACATACGATATATGAATGTTCCTCAGTACTGCAGATAAACATACATAAAACACACAACATACAAGCTATGATTGTTCCTCAGTACTGCAGATAAACGGACATAAAACACACAGCATACAAGCTATGATTGTTCCTCAGTACTGCAGATAAATATACATAAAACACACAGCATACAAGCTATGATAGTTCCTCTGTACTGCAGATAAACATACATACAACACATCATACAAGCTATGATTGTTCCTCAGTATTGCAGATAAACATACATAAAACAAACGACATACAATCTATGATAGTTCCTCAGTACTGCAGATACACATACATAAAACATATGACATACAAGCTATGATTGCTCCTCAGTACTGCAGATAAACATTCATAAAACACACAACATACAAGCTATGATTGTTCCTCAGTACTGCAGATAAACATACATAAAACACACAGCATACAAGCTATGATTGTTCCTCAGTACTGCAGATACACATACATAAAGCAAATAACATATGAGCTATGACTGTTCCTCAGTACTGCAGATACACATACATAAAATAAAACACACAACACAAAAGCTATAATTGTTCCTCAGTACTGCAGATACACATACATAAAACACACAACATACAAGCTATGATAGTTCCTCAGTACTGCAGATAAACATACATACAACACACGACATACAAGCTATGATTGCTCCTCAGTATTGCAGATAAACATACATAAAACACACAGCATACAAGCTATGATTGTTCCTCAGTACTGCAGATACACATACATAAAGCAAATAACATACGAACTATGACTGTTCCTCAGTACTGCATATACACATACATAAAACACACAACATACAAGCTATGATAGTTCCTCAGTACTGCAGATAAACATACATACAACACACAACGTACGAGCTATGATTGTTCCACAGTACTGCAGATAAACATACATAAAACACACAGCATACGAGATATGATTGTTCCTCAGTACTGCAGATAAACATGCATACAACACAGCATACAAGCTATGAATGTTCCTCAGTACTGAAGATACACATACATAAAACACACAATATACAAGATACAAGCTATGATAGTTCCTCTGTACTGCAGATAAACATACAAACAACACAACATACAAGCTATGATTGTTCCTCAGTACTGCAGATACACATACATAAAACACATGACATACAAGCTATGATTGCTCCTCAGTACTGCAGATAAACATACATAAAACACACAACTTACAAGCTATGATTGTTCCTCAGTACTGCAGATAAACATACATAAAACACACAGCATACAAGCTATGATTGTTCCTCAGTACTGCAGATACACATACATAAAGCAAATAACATAGGAGCTATGACTGTTCCTCAGTACTGCAGATACACATACATAAAACACACAACATACAAGCTAAGATTGTTCCTCAGTACTGCAGATAAACATACATACAACACACAGCATACAAGCTATGATTGTTCCTCAGTAATGCAGATAAATATACATAAAATAAAACACACAACATACAAGCTATGATAGTTCCTCAGTACTGCAGATAAACATATATACAACACACAATATACAAGATACAAGCTATGATTGTTCCTCAGTAATGCAGATAAACATACATAAAATAAAACACACAACACAAAAGCTATAATTGTTCCTCAGTACTGCAGATACACATACATAAAACACACAACATACAAGCTATGATAGTTCCTCTGTACTGCAGATAAACATACATACAACACAACATACAAGCTATGATTGTTCCTCAGTACTGCAGATAAACATACATAAAACACACGACATACAAGCTATGATAGTTCCTCAGTACTGCAGATACACATACATAAAACACACGACATACAAGCTATGATTGCTCCTCAGTATTGCAGATAAACATACATAAAACACATAGCATACAAGCTATGATTGTTCATCAGTACTGCAGATAAACATACATAAAACAAACAACATACAACAACCCCAAACAAAAACCAAAAAAACAAAAACAACAGCTATGATACTTCCTCAGTACTGCAGATACACATACATAAAACACACAACATACAAGCTATGATTGTTCCTCAGTACTGCAGATAAACATACATAAAACACACAACATACGATATATGAATGTTCCTCAGTACTGCAGATAAACATACATAAAACACACAACATACAAGATATAATTGTTCCTCAATACTGCAGATAAACATACATAAAACACACAGCATACAAGATATGATTGTTCCTCAATACTGCAGATAAACATACATAAAACACACAGCATACAAGCTATGATAGTTCCTCAATACTGCAGATAAACATACATACAACACACATCATACAAGATATGATTGTTCCTCAGTACTGCAGATAAACATACATAAAACAAACAACATACAATCTATGATAGTTCCTCAATACTGCAGATAAACATACATAAAACACACAACATACAAGCTATGATTGCTCATCAATACTGCAGATAAACATACATAAAACACACAACATACAAACTATGATTGTTCCTCAGTACTGCAGATAAACATACATAAAACACACAACATACAAGCTATGATAGTTCCTCAGTACTGCAGATAAACACACATAAAGCAAATAACATACGAGCTATGACAGTTCCTCAGTACTGCAGATAAACATACATAAAACACACAACACAAAAGCTATAATAGTTCCTCAGTACTGCAGATAAACACACATAAAACACACAACATACAAGCTATGATAGTTCCTCAGTACTGCAGATAAACATACATACAACACACAACATAAAAGCTATGATAGCTCCTCAGTACTGCAGATAAACATACATAAAACACACAACATACAAGCTATGATTGTTCCTCAGTACTGCAGATAAACATACATAAAACAAACAACATACAAACTATGACTGTTCCTCAGTACTGCAAATAAACATACATAAAACACACAACATACAAACTATGATAGTTCCTCAGTACTGCAGATAAACAT
>CM026387.1:25626973-25642320 GCA_014843695.1 Archivesica marissinica
TGCATATAATATATATATAATATTTACACTGTCAGAACCCGTACCACTCTGGCATCACTGTAGCTCGAACATCTTGATAGTGTTATTATTGTATTCGGTGACATATAACGCACACTGCCGTGGATTAAAACATACTGACAGTGGTTCCTTCACACCACCTGGCGGTAGAGCTATCTCACCTATCTTCTTTCCGTCTTGTCCCAGTTGTATAACATTGTTAGACGAATATCCACATACAAACACGTTTCCTCTACCATCTGTACAAACTGCTGTTGCATTTGTTAACTGAGAATCGGTGAATGTACTGATATGTTGTCCCTGTACATCGAGAGTGATCAAACTACTGTTGTTGGTGGAGGATACATATACACTGTCACCACTATCACTGATAGCAATCTGCCTAATGCCGTTAAATATACTATTCCCGGAACTGTCTTGTGTTACCGTCTGCAGCAGGCCACCTGTCATGTTATATATATACAGGGATCTATCATAGTCAGATACGTACAATCTGTCATTCTTGTAGGCAATACCGTAGCAGCAATGATTCATCTTCAGTTGTCGTGTACGTGTCATTTGTTTACCGAGGGAGACAAACTGGATGAGTTTGCCGTTGCAAATACTCACTGCCACTTCTTGTTTACTGATGCAACATACTCCGGCAGCATTACCGGGTATGTGGCAGTGATCTATGTCAGACATATTTGTAATGTTTAAACGTTTCAGTGTGTTATTATTATAATCGGCTAATAACAGTTGGCCGTCTTCTGATAAGCACGATCCAAACACCCAGCACGTGTATTTCTCATCTGGCATCTGAATATTAATTTCTCTCGTTTGTTTGACTTTGTAGAGGTCTGTCTTTGGCTGAACAAGCGTGGATGTATTTCCACCTCCAGTTACACGTCCAAGAATGTTCAGATGTTGAAAGAAGTCACGTATAGCTGCATCTGCTGTAAACACGATCTTAACATCGGTAAGAGACTTCAATGAACATTTCATAGCATCTACTTCTTTCAATTTATTCCGTGCAGTGTTCATAGAGACAAACTGTTGGGCTTTGTTTCCTTCTGCTTTCCTCAAGTCGTCCGCAGCTTGTTTCATTATATCCGCTTCATTGACAGCCTGCTTTCTCTCCTCCTCTAAAATGGACTTTAATTTTAGAAATTCTTGTTCCACTTCTTGTAGCGATTGCTTTTCAAGATTTTCATTCATTGTTTCGATTTCTCTTCTGAATAGGTTTACCGCTGCCATTGCTTTCGTCTTGGATTTGTTCAGCTCTTGCAACAAATGTTCCTTTGTTTTTCCAATATTCTCCACCGAGTTCTTCTTATCAATCACGTTCTGGTAGGTTGTATTGGCATCGTCTGTCTCGAAAATGGTGTCGACAACATCTTGTATCGATTGCACGTCAGTGCATGTCCTGTACAGAAGGAATAAATATCAAAATAAATGTACAAGTAGTTCTTTGTATTCTCATACCATGTTATTTCTACTTTGCATGACATGTACTAGGTTGAATTTAATGTATATTTTAACGATGACATCTCCAATTACTATTAAATGTTGCAATGCTCTAGCTAACTCGTGCCGCTACATTTAAAGATATATGGTTACATATTTACACGCATATACAACATTTTGCGGGATGACACGACTTTAATCAAGGTAATGCTGATATTCTCGACGTCTACATATTGATACTTGTGGACGAAATGCTTAGGTGGGAAACCCCGCCGATACACAATGTCAACGTTAGTCACGTCAAAAACTGGGGGGGGGGGATCTGGAATGCATCCGGCATGACTTATTCCCGCCGATAGTTTCAGATACTAATCACTATAATTTAATAAATAGCACAAATTGGCTAACATTAGCTAGGAGAAATGAGATTTATTCATAATCTGCCATTCAATTAACTATGCAACAAAATTAGGCAAGCTATGACAACATTACAATCGATCCTCAACATTGTATCAGATATACAAGCTATGACAACATTGCAATCAATCCTCAGCATTGCATCAGATATACAATCTATGACAACATTACAATCGACCCTCAGCATTGCATCAGATATACAAGCTATGACAACATTACAATCAATCCTCAGCATTGTATCAGATATACAATCTATGACAACATTACAATCGATCCTCAGCATTGCATCAGATATACAAGCTATGACAACATTACAATCGATCCTCAGCATTGCATCAGATATACAAGTTATGACAACATTACAATCCACCCTCAACATTGCATCAGATATACAAATTATGACAACATTACAATCGATCCTCAGCATTGCATCAGATATACAAGCTATGACAACATTACAATCCACTCTTAGCATTACATCAGATATACAAGCTATGACAACATTACAATCGATCGATACTACAATTCAATTTAAATGTAAGAACGAATGCTTTATAGAGGGAAACAACATATGTAGAAAAACGACAAGTATGCTCAGATATCATAACCCCACCACATAGTCGAAGGTTCGAATCTCGTCAGGGGTTCGTTCTGATATGGCCGGTTGGTGAGCCGCCAGCTAGTTAAATAATGGTTACCGATTGCCTACAAGCCTGACGTCTGGCACACAAGCATAGGATTCGGGAAGTACTGATATCCATAAAAAAGAGGTGTCTCATAAGTCAGAAATGGCTGGCCCTTTAAATAGGGGTGACACTATAATAAACAAACACTTTACTTTACTTTTACTGTACATAGATCTTTGTTACCAGAGTAAAGCATACTATATTTTAACTATTGTGTAATTTATATACACGTGAACTAATGGTTGGTGTATATAAACTACGTATATCCTAGCTCGGTGGTAACACGCTGGACTGGTAATCCAGGGATCGCAGGTTCGATCCCCCGTCTGACCCTAATACAATGAACAGTCTTTCAGATGGGACTCTAAGCCGAGGTCTCGTGTCGGTGCTGTACGCCGTGCATGTAAACGAAATAAGGAGACTCTGGATTGGGTCTATGTCTGTATCATTGCAATATCCTCCAAAAATCTAAAATGACTAATCTCTTCAGGAGGTGTCGCTCATATGGACAACCGGTAGCGACGATAAATAAACGTAAAACACGCAAACGTTGGCAGTGGTGCAAACAGTACCGGAAAGATGTTGTTAGGTAAATGCCCATCGCTTACATGGACAACCGGTAACGACGATAAATAAACTTAGAAACAAGACGTGTATTTTAGTCGCCCAAATGCAGTTATGAAACAAACAATAACACTTTAAAAACATTTATATAGTCCTTGTGTGTTCTTGCAATCTAGGAGACGCACATTCCATCTCCCGCTATGCAATACTATACTAACATAGTATTCCGTATAGGACTTTAAACTGAGGTCTCGTGTCGGTGCTTATACCGTGCCCATAAAAGAACCAGAGGATTGTCTGGAATTAGTTTATACAAATGTATACACATTTATTTTATCTCGATTACTAAACAAGTTCTTACAATTTATATTAATCACTCTCGATACCTCATTCCTGATGGAATCCATCGCCACGTGGGAAAGAATTTAAATGCCTTGCATAAGTGCACAATCGTAACGGCTCCAGCGGGTCTCGAACTCCGGATCTAGCTGCACCTTAAGTGAACGCGCATCCACTGCGCTATCACAACTTCCACGTCTGGAATTGGTCTTTGTATGTAACATTACACTACGTGTATTATCCAAAATCTAAAATAGCTAATCGCTTCAGCATGGGCAACATGTAGTGACGATAAATACACGTCAAAATCACACTAATTACTATGTTTTTTTCCCTCTGCTTTTATGAGCGGGTGTGTATACTGGGGTTACATATATCCTAATTAGTGTCGAACATGATTAAATAGACAATATTGTGGGTTTTAAAAATAGATCACACATGTAAACACATCAATATTGGATATTTGGGGGTATAAAATACAGATATCGATCCCTAGATTACGGATTTGTAGTCCAGTGGTAACACGTTGGAGTGGTAATCCAGGGATCGCAGGTTCGATCCCCCGTCTGACCCAATATTGTGGGTTTTAAAAATAGATATGGGGGTATGCAATACAGATAAACCCCCTGAACAGTATATATGTGTCTGATTACAGATACACCGCCTACAAAGACGGATATGTAGTCCAGTGGTAACACGCTGGACTGGTAATCCAGGGATCGCAGGTTCGATTCCCGTCTGACCCTAATAAAATTAACAGTCTTTCAGATGGGACGTTAAACCGAGGTCTCGTGTCGGTGCTTTACACCATGCACGTAAAAGAACCAGAGGAGATTCTGGAATGGGTCTCTGTCTGTATCATGCACTATCCTCCAAAATCTAAAATAACTAATCTCTTCAGGAGGCGTCGCTCATATGGGCAACCAGTAGCGACGATAAATAAACGTAAAAATAAATACACCGCCTGAACAGTATATGTGTCTGATCAGCCCGGTGGATAGGATGTCAGCGTTTGAATTTTTTTAATTTAGATGGACAATGGTTCGAACTCCACTGGCACTTAAATGTTTTTACATTAAATTTTGTTGTTTTTATTTTCACATTCCTTTATATGCGATTATAAAGTTTGTAAATGTATGAACTGTGAAACAAATAAATAACATGTTAAAATAGAATGTGAAAATAAAAACAACAAATGTAAAAAAAATATTTAAGCGCCAGTGGAGTTCGAACCATTGTCTATCTGAAAAAAAGTCATTCATGTATATATTGATTTGAATGTTCCTCAAAAACGTAATATGACAACTCTCTACAGTAGCCCTCGGGCACGTTTGCAACAAATAGCGACGATAAAAGGCATAAAATATATAACATACGAGCTAGGATTGTTCCTCAGTACTGCAGATAAACATACATAAAACAAATAACATACGAGCTATGATTGTTCCTCAGTACTGCAGATAAACATACATAAAACAAATAACATACGAGCTATTATTGTTCCTCAGTACTGCAGATAAACATATATAAAACAAATAACATACGAGCTATGATTGTTCCTCAGTACTGCAGATAAACATACATAAAACAAATAACATACGAGCTATGATTGTTCTTCAGTACTGCAGATAAACATACATAAAACACACAACATACGAGCTATGATTGTTCCACAGTACTGCAGATAAACATACATAAAACAAATAACATACGAGCTATGATTGTTCCTCAGTACTGCAGATAAACATACATAAAACACACAACATACGAGCTATGATTGTTCCACAGTACTGCAGATAAACATACATAAAACAATAACATACGAGCTATGATTGTTCCTCAGTACTGCAGATAAACATACATAAAACACACAACATACGAGCTATGATTGTTCCTCAGTACTGCAGATAAACATACATAAAACAATAACATACGAGCTATGATTGTTCCTCAGTACTGCAGATAAACATACATAAAACACACAACATACGAGCTATGATTGTTCCACAGTACTGCAGATAAACATACATAAAACCAATAACATACGAGCTATGATTGTTCCTCAGTACTGCAGATAAACATACATAAAACACACAACATACGAGCTATGATTGTTCCTCAGTACTGCAGATAAACATACATAAAACACACAACATACAAGCTATGATTGTTCCTCAGTACTGCAGATAAACATACATAAAACACACAACATACAAGCTATGATTGTTTCTCAGTACTGCAGCTAAGCATACATAAAACAAATAACATACGAGCTATGAGTGTTCTTCAGTACTGCAGATAAACATACATAAAACACATAACATACAAACTATGATTGTTTCTCAGTACTGCAGATAAGCATACATAAAACAAATAACATACGAGCTATGATTGTTCCTCAGTACTGCAGATAAACATACATACAACACACAACATACAAACTATGATTGTTCCTCAGTACTGGAGATAAACATACATAAAACATATGAGCTATGATTGTTCCTCAGTACTGCAGATAAACATACATAAAATACACAACATACAAACTATGATTGTTCCTCAGTACTGCAGATAAACATACATAAAACACACAACATACAAGCTATGATTGTTCCTCAGTACTGCAGATAAACATACATAAAACACACAACATACAAGCTATGATTGTTCCTCAGTACTGCAGATAAACATAAATAAAACACACAACATACAAACTATGATTGTTCCTCAGTACTGCAGATAAACATACATAAAACACACAATATATAAGCTATGATTGATCCTCAGTACTGCAGATAAACATGCATACAACACACAACATACAAGCTATGATTGTTCCACAGTACGGCAGATAAACCTGCATAAAACACACAACATACAAGCTATGATGGCTACTCAGTATTGCAGACTCTTGAAATTGAATGTCTGTCTGAAGTGTGCATTCGTAAAATACACTTGACACTATTTTAAGGGACGAACCCATCAATCATCTAACCAGGGTCCATTCAGGGATTGGAACCACATAAGCTACTTGGTTAATGGAAATTATAAATGGAATATGTGCTAAGTTATCAAATATAACATTATAAAACATCCTCATTATATCCTCATAGATATTTGGAGGATAGTGCAATGATACAGACAGAGACACATTCCAGAGTCTCCTCTTGTTCTTTTACGTGCACGGTGTACAGCACTGACATGAGACCTAGGTTTAACGTCCCATCTGAAAGACTTAATTTTATTATGGTCAGACGGGGGATCGAACCTGCGATCCCTAGATTACCAATCCAGCGCGTTACCATTGGACTACAGATCCGTCTGTATTCGTATTCTAACAGTAATATCGGTATTATTTGTCAATTTTAACCGATTGTCGACATCTACATAAACACTGAAATACGATACTCTGCAATATTGGGTAATTTAATTGGGATTTGGGATAACACTACGTGTACTTAAAGGTGGAAGTCGTGATAGCGCTTAGGTATTGTGTTCGCGTCAGGTGCGAAAGATCCGGAGTTCGAGCCTCGCTGGAGCTGTTACGATTGTGCCGTTAGCCAAGGCATTCAATTTCACGTGTTGCCTCTTCTCTCTCTTCTCTCGCTCCATCTCCCCCTTCCTCCCTCCCTCCCTCTCTCTCTCTCTTCCACGTGGTGATGGATTCCATCGAGAGTGATTAATATAAGTTGTAAGAACTTGTTCGCAATCGAGCTAAAATAAATTTATATTAACTAAACCTAACGGTCTAAATGGGCTGAAATGGATTTGTGGGAAAATTAATTTGCATAATCTAAACCTAATGGTCTAAATGTGCTTAAATGGGTTTTTGGGCAAATTAATTGGGTATTTACCCAGATACACAGCTTATATGGGGCTCTACCCCCAACCCAGTAAAACACTGTATGCACAATTATGTTATGTCATGTTATATTTAGGGTTTTACGCCTGCATCAGCACCATTTTGGGCTATATCGCCGGCGGGCAGTTTACCTAACAACACCTTTCCTGGGCAGGCTCCAGCAGTTAACCAGTACTTCGGTGCACCAACCTCCGTAAGAAACTGCTATCTTTTTCATATAAATGAGACACGGTCTGAGCGGGGCTCGAACCAATGACCATCAGTGATAATAGGTTACAGTTGTATACAAGTCAGCAACCTTAACCACTCGACCACGGAAGCGGACTGTATGCACAGTAGTATCATGGCGTGTAACCCGTTAGCCCGCGGATATTATATTTTAATAACTACTTATTCATGCAGGTGTCGGACTAGCCCCTGTAGCTGATGAACTATGAATAGGTCATGGACAAACGTACCATATCCAATGCCAGGTTTTCTTCAAGTAAAGAACATTTCCGTGATTGAAACTGTTTTTGGTAAAACTTAAACCGAATTGCTTTGTATGAAATACAAAAGCGTAATTAAATGCGTGTATAATTAGGGGATGTTAGAAGCAGACAAGCGCTGGTAAATTGTACATTTCCCCCTCAATTTCATTATGTAGCAGAATAATCAGACATTATTCTAAAAACGGTAACAGTATTTACTGACTAGCGAAGGATACGCACCGGTTACAGGTATGTTCATACTCAAGTGTACACTACCATGGCCCCGATCAATCGCAAGGGGCAGAGGGTCTTGACAGTTGCAAAACCATCTTATCTTCAAAATATGCAATATAAAGACAATTAAATCGAACATGGGCAGTCCACACCCAAACAATGCACATCATTGTGAAAAATGAAATAAAAAACACGCCCCCCCCCCCAATACGGGGAGGCGAATACATACTTTGATCTTTATTCACATTTCAGATGTTTATAGGCCTACTGGTATCGCGAATAGACACCCATATATATAGGCAGGTAGACATTTGAATAGACAGCTGGGTGTGTATTTCTGATTACACATCTGCATAACTTGACTGTGTATTCCTGATTACACATCTGCATAACTTGACTGTGTAGTCCTGATTACACATCTGCATAACTTGACTATGTAGTCCTGATTACACTTCTGCATATCTTGACTGTGTATTTCTGATTACACATCTGCATAACTTGACTGTGTATTCCTGATTACACATCTGCATAACTTGACTGTGTAGTCCTGATTACACATCTGCATAACTTGACTGTGTATTCCTGATTACACATCAGCATATCTTGACTGTGTATTCCTGATTACACATCAGCATAACATGATGGTGTATTTCTGATTACACATCAGCATAACATGATGGTGTATTCCTGATTACACATCAGCATATCTTGACTGTGTATTCCTGATTACACATCAGCATAACATGACTGTGTATTTCTGATTACACATCAGCATATCTTGACTGTGTATTCCTGATTACACATCAGCATAACATGACTGTATTTCTGATTACACATCAGCATAACTTGACTGTATATTCCTGATTACACATCAGCATAACTTGACTGTGTATTCCAGATTACACATCAGCATATCTTGACTGTGTATTCCTGATTACACATCAGCATAACTTGACTGTGTATTTCTGATTACACATCAGCATATCTTGACTGTGTATTTCTGATTACACATCAGCATAACTTGACTGTGTATTCCTTATTACACATCAGCATAACTAACTATCGTCTAAAAGCCAACTTCACGACCTCAGTTTGCTTGTTAATCTACAATAGCAGGGACAGTGATTCTTCAATATGTATTTAAATTAATTTACCTGTGTTCTAGAGACATACAAGTCGTACAACCGACTGCGTCGTGGTTTCCACAGTACATATCTATAACCTTTATCTTGTGCTTGGCACATCTCTCCATCGGTACTGTCGGAAGCTCGGAAGTAGGACCTGTCGACTTAAAACTGGATTTATCTAGAAGCTGGTGACCCTTTAAAGCCGGAAATCGTATGTGCATGTCTGTACATGACTGACAACAATATCCTTGACATTCCACACAGTACTTTACTGCGTCTCTATTTTTGTTTACCTCAGCACAAGAGGTACATTTAATGTTTACTATTTCATCCGGATACATTTCACAACCACCTGTAGCCATTGTATTACTTTATTCCGTTAAAGATCGACTTGCTCTTTCAATATCTCTTCAAAGTAACTTAAAATTACAGCTCCGAGTCCAATGTCACAATGTGTATGGAAAACTACCAAGTTGATGTACTAAATAATAAACCAAAGGCCAAATACTGCTAAATTACATTTCCCATATAGTGCATCACACCACTGTATTTTCTCCTTATTCGTGCTATTATAAATCGATGAACTGTCACAGTCAAAGTCTCAGTTCCGAACAAGAATAGATTAAACTTTATTAATTTTACAACGATTCCGAAGCAAGTTCTAACAACTTATATTAATCACTCTCGTTTGCGCCGATATAAGCGTATCAATTGTATTATGTTGTCATTCGTCTGGGAGGAAACCGGAGTACCCGGAGAAAACCCACCTGTCCGATCAGACGACCACCGTACCATCTCACATACTTCTCGGTCCGAGGATCGAACCCGGGTTGCATTGGTGAGAATCGGACGAGAAGCGAGCGTACTAACCACTGCGTTAATCGGAAAGCCAAGAATAAATTTGTATAAACTAAGTAATGCGATCATCATGCAAGTTTTCACAAACACCGGATGTAAACAAACACCGTTTCAAAATGTAAACAAACACAGGTTCAAAATGGAACGGGATCCTAGCTGCCATACAGGGCAATTTACTCATCAATGCAAATCTAAGTGAGGGCTTTACTACGCGAATCGAGGTATAATTGCATTTAATCCATCGTAATATATACATGTGTATTGGTAGTGGCTATGCTATATATATCACTATCTACATGTGTATTGGTAGGGTATGCTATATATATCACTATCTACATGTGTATTGGTAGTGGCTATGCTATATATATCACTATATACATGTGTATTGGTAGTGGCTATGCTATATATATCACTATATACATGTGTATTGGTAGTGGCTATGCTATATATATCACTATATACACGTGTATTGGTAGTGGCTGTGCTATATATAGTACTATATACATGTGTATTGGTAGTGGTTGTGCTATATATAGAACTATATACACGTGTATTGGTAGTGGCTGTGCTATATCTCACTATATACACGTGTATTGGTAGTGGCTATGCTATATATATCACTATATACACGTGTATTGGTAGTGGCTGTGCTATATATAGCAATATATACATGTGTATTGGTAGTGGCTATGCTATATATATCACTATATACATGTGTATTTGTAGTGGCTGTGCTATATATAGCAATATATACATGTGTATTGGTAGTGGCTGTGCTATATATAGCAATATATACATGTGTATTGGTAGTGGCTGTGCTATATATAGCAATATATACATGTGTATTGGTAGTGGCCGTGCTATATATATCACTATCTACATGTGTATTGGTAGTGGCTGTGCTATATATATAACTATATACATGTGTATTGGTAGTGGCTGTGCTATATATAGCAATATATACATGTGTATTGGTAGTGGCTGTGCTATATATAGCAATATATACATGTGTATTGGTAGTGGCCGTGCTATATATATCACTATCTACATGTATATTGGTAGTGGCTGTGCTATATATATAACTATATACATATGTATTGACAGTGGCTGTGCTATATATAGTAATATATACATGCGTATTGGTTGTGGCTGTGCTATATATAGAACTATATACATATTTATTGGTAGTGGCTGTGCTATATATAGTAATATATAAATGTTTATTGGTAGTGGCTGGCTATATATAGTAATATATACATGTTTATTGGTAGTGACTGTGCTATATATATAACTATATACATGTGTATTGGTAGTGGCTGTGCTATATATAGAACTATATACATGTGTATTGGTAGAGAAACTTTATTTTAACAACTTTGGAAAGGCTTCACTTAAGGATCATACACAATGATTTCTTGAACAGTGACTGAAATATCTCATAAAAGGAAAAGACGCTTGAAAATGTTAACCGACGCCAGACAGACAGACAGACAGACTGTGGACACGAACTTGCTTGCAGTTCGTACTCGTATATACTACTCCCAGACGTTGCCATGGAAATAGGTACTATTATAAAATTATATTCTCTTGGTGAACTATGTTTATAATTATATCTTACAACGTTTGCAATATACTATTCTATAAATATTCACCCCAACCTGTACATGTGCATACAAGGAAATAAACTCGTTACATATGACTCAACAGTCATACAGCGAAGGGGGTTATTAGACATTATTCACCATATTAATAGACAGGGGTATAATTTACTGAACAGGGGCCTCCGTGGCCGAGTGGTTATGATCGTTTACTTCACAATCACTTGCCCCTAACCGCTGTAAGTTCGATACCCACTGTCGAATTATTTCAAATGAGGAAGTTATCCAGTTTCCTTGCGGTAGGTCGGTGGTTCTACCCGTGTATACGCCCGTGCCTGAAATACTGTGACATGTGGACACCAAACCCCTTTCTGACCCTCATTTACATTTACAGACATTTATGTACATGTACATACTAGGCTTATCTTAAACACTATATATAGGCTTATCATACATTTAATATTTAGAACCTACTGAGTAGCAGCGATATGTTAGTGATATTACGGACAGCATCAATAGCGATATCTTCAGTGGCCCTAGCCATGGCATTGACCTGGAGCGATTGTTGTAAGCACGTTTAATACCTCATTTTATTTCGGGATAAATTACTGTCTACATCCGTTATGTCAAAGTCGGTTATGTCGAATTCTCCGGTTATCTCGAAGTCGGATCAGACACTATTGTGGTATAACTGGTTCCGTTTATATCGAATTTCGTTACGTCAAATTTCGATTATGTCGAAGTATTTTGTTCGGTCCGACGGAATTCGACATAGCGGATGTAGACTATAGTAATCGAATACCAAGAGTGCTATTTTTATAGTCACTAATTAATACATGTCAAGTCTCTTGGTTTCTCCGTGAGACAGTCTCATGGTGTCTTAGTAACCAGGTGGAAATTGTTGATGCTTATGTTTACGTTTATTTAGCCCTGTCATATAGCAGTTTGGTAAGAGTTGTTTGTTGTCTCCCCTTGACCAGAGTACAGTTTATAAATCATGTTCATTCAGCCGTGGTTGGTTTCCCGCGCTATAGTTTTATGATCAGCTGATTTCCATATATCTGAAGTGGTCAGATGTCAATATTTAGAGTCATATTTATTTTAGTTAATTTCAATCATGGAATAACAGGTTGGTTCATTTGGTTAGCTGTCATTGTTGTTTGTTTTATAGTACTAAAGAAATCATAAATGAGCTATGTGTATTTGTTGATATTCTAGAGATATACATTTCAAGACATGTACCAGGTACATGCATAACTTAAAATGGCGGCATATGTTAATTACTTATTTAAATGGTAATGAATTATATCACTCTTTCTCTCTATGTATATTCACACTGTTCTATAACAACTTACAGATTATCACCGTGAGAGAGAAAGTGTAATAGTGGAGTTTGTACAGCAACAGGTCCAATCCACAATTGGTAAGCAAATACATGTGTATATGTGATGTCTATGGTTTCTGTATAGCTGACTTGTCTTTAATTGATTTTAATAGGTTTTACTTGGAATGGCCACTATTCACAACATACCGTGCGAATCCGATCATTTTAGTATTAATACTGTCGATACACGTTTGTTCATATGTGTAGAATAGTGTTGACAGATTGTATACATGTATAGTGATGTTGGCAGATTATATACATGTAGAATAATGTTGAGCTTGTGGTCATAAGGTATAATACGATTGTTGACATATGCTATACATGTATTATTGACTTATTTGGTACAACATAGTTATTGTTCGCTATTGTCCATTTCAGGGCTTGACTGTTGTACGTTAACCAGTTTTACCGTGCTGTGCACAATATATACTATAAACTACGATATGGTTGTCTTTGTGAATTGTCCTGTCCCTGATCCACGAACCCCACCCTCGGATCTCGGAGCTAGTGACTAGTTTCTATATATGGATATTCTTTAAGTACCCCACCGTTAAATGGGCCGGAATAAGCCATATTACAAATGGCGCCCAACTATCGTGATCTCGGACATATAAGGATTTTATTCTGCAAGTGAAACCCAAGGTTGTTACCTAGGAGGAGAGTTGTGTAATCGCTACCATTACACGACATAGAAGTCATCGGTTACCTACGATGTTACAGATCGTTGAGCTGCTACGTGGAGAAGATTCCTGGTTGAGAACAAAACTCTTACTGTGATATGTATATAGACATGGATTGACACTGTGTGGTGAATATGGAATTTTAAGACTTTTAAAGTGATTAGTGTGCCAGTTCCACAGGTTTACAGTCTACTGATTTGTGAGTAAAATTTAGAGATATAGATACTCAGAAGTTGTAGTTAATTTGCCAAACAATTTGTCTGAGGTATTAGTAATGCAAAAAAAACAACAACATTATAATGGTTTACTGATTATTAACTTAACGGCAGCTTCTGATATCTAATAGAATGATATTGTAGATTGAGAGATCAATTTCACTATGCATGTTTAATCAACTAATTCCCCAACCTCGGGTGAAGGAAATCTGGTGAAGGCTCTTTTACTAATTGTCCCAGTAGTAACTAAAGCATCTTTTCTCCAAATAATCTATATATGCTTCTATTTTGAATACAAATTGCATCTAAAACGTTAGTGACCGTCTAAAAAAGTATATTTACTTTCGGTTTACATTTGCCTACATAAACAACATAGCTCAGGTGTGATCGGCTATTTGGTCAGTTGTTTCAGCGTACATTATATCCGCACTGGTTCGAACAGGTTGTAATTGACTAGTTAGATTCATATTTTGTTTAGCGAGTGTTCATATTCGCATTATATCCAGGTTCTGTGGCGTTTCAATCAGCAATTGTGACGCAGTGTGTTGTTTACAGTTGAAAGTACACAGCTGTTTTACACGTGGTGTGTTGACCCGCCATATGCAAATTAGCCTACAGTATATGGTTCTGATTGGTCGAAACTTGTGACAGGCGTGGTAATCATTAATTCTCGTCACAGCTCGGACATATTCGTCTTGACGGAAGCTTACAAAGTTTTACGAACATGACCGAACCTGATTCTACTCAATTTCTATTGGTTGACACAGTCGAATGACATTGACCCGAGATTACTAATGTACTGATATAATAGATTTGACAGGTTTGTGTAGTAAACTAGGACTAGGTTATAGTGTAGTGTATTAGGTCTGCATGATATGAATGTGATTTCAATAATGAAATTGATTCATTTGAAAGGAAGATTTTGCCAAGGGGGAAATGAAATTGACTTGAATGACAATTTCTGTTCTTGTTGGCATTGCAGCGAGAATTGTTAGTAAAATCATCCGCGATTTAGATACAGAGCTAGCCTGAAATATAGTTTGAATTTATAAATTAATTTAAACTTAGAAAAATAATTTTGAAAGTGGAATTTATTTGTGCAATTAAGTATACTGCTTACCGGATATTGAATTGTTGTAATTCATAGCTATAGACTTATCAGTTTAAGCGTGTATACAAATTTAATTTATCTTGATTGCGAAACAAATTCTTACAATATTACGTAATCGCTCTCCAGGATCAGTTTAATAATTGAATATAGTGAATAAATAATTTATTATTAAATATTTGGCCAATTTATAGAGGCTATTGCTAACAGTTGGTGTTAGTACAATTGTTTAATTGTTACATTTGAGTTATCGGTGGTTATAATAGCACAGCCTAAATAGGTTTATCAGCAAGGAGGACTTTTGTGTAGAATTGAATTTCATATAATTTAATTGTTGGAAG
>CM026387.1:25645820-25657213 GCA_014843695.1 Archivesica marissinica
AAATAATCATGGAGAATAAACAAAGTGTAAACGACGTCATGCCGTGTACAAAGGATCGTGTACACGTTTACAAAAATGTGTACACGTGGCAGCCTTATTTCTCACACATACATATATCAACATTACCCGATATGCCTGAAACACGCTCTGCACATCATCTCGAGCAACATACATGTCAAGTGATTATAGGATTCCTCCAGCGGTTCAAGAGATTTGAGAGGACACACATTTGTGACGGGCAGACGGAGACCATTCCGCGTGTTAAATATACAGAGATGCTACTAACAAAGGGTATTAAATAATGAAAATAAAATTACAGAGAATGTAGAAGTGGAATTCGCAGTTACACTTGTGCCATTAGGCAAGGCACTTAAATTCCACATACTTATTGTCTTTATCTGCCTTGTGGCGATGGACTAACCCTTTCCTTCATAGAGATTTAGGTTAGTATACTATTATATCTCCATTCAAACTACAGCCATTTAGTTATAGTGCAGTGAGTAGTATACCCCTCGCTTTGGATGTAAACAAACGGGCGCCATTTTTAATTCTATTTATAGTAACTCATTTGCATATAAGGTAATATAAAGTAGGTCACGCGCGTGCGGGTTTATTTTTAGTATACGCGTCACTATAGAGCCACCTCCTTATTGATGACGTATGTGTATCGCACAACTACTGAGCGCGGCGTCCATGTACGAAGGCGTACCTCTATGTAACGCTCGGTGGCCATCTTGGATGACCTAGTTACAGTAACAGATTTGCGTATAAGTCTCTACCGAGAGCGGCGTCCATTTTGGATGGCCGTATAGGTTAATTTTAGCGACCATGACGTAAACCAAAATAATCGCCAATGACACAACTCTTTAAATACGTTCGTTCCGTCTCGAGACACGGGAACGAACCGCTCTATAAATAGCAATCGCGTACGTTTCTATAAATATCGACTAATTGGAACGAACCGATCCATAAATAACAATTACGTACGCTTCTATAAATATCGACCGATTAGAACGGACTTAAATCTATAGGCCTCAAACGTTTCATAAGCTTCACGAACTTCAACCATTCTGTCAACGAATATACAGGTACGTTCATTATATTATTCAAACTTGGCGTACGTTTTTATTGCATAAGAAATCCTAATTATACGCTATATACAAACTTAACCTATGTACTTTAGTGAAAATGAATAATATATATCTTACCTCGTAACGTATAATTCCATAAAAACGCAATAAATTATTAAGAATCCATAATGTACGTTTTAGAGGGGCATGTCACACCCACTAGACAAAGCGTTGCCCTAGCGTATATGAAACATGAATAAAGTACACGTATTTTATCGCATAGAGTGATACAACGATTAATATAAATGTCTAATCGTTAATACTTGGTGTTCCAATTATAATGCCCGTTAACACAATTAACTGAATCCAAGTGGAATGAGGTATGCCTGTCAGGCCTCCTGTCTGTTTGTATGTTTGTCCGTTGGGCCGCCTGTCTGCGTGAACATATGTCTGGTGGCAATCAAGGTTTGTCATATAAATATCGCATATATTCCCGAATAAATCCTATCGTTCTGTATGACGCATCCAAAACCTAGTTGTCTGATCAACAATATATCGTAAAATGACTCGTATAAACTTCTCGTATATAATTGATAGTACACGCGCGGCGTACATATCTCGAAAATCCCGGTGTAATTAGTGCCATATCTAAATATTTTGAATATTGGATGCTATCTAATTATCATATCCCGCATCTTCCAACACAAATCATGGACGCACTAACTGTAGGAATTTGATAAGATCATTAACATAATATTTTATGTCTCAAATAATCTTAAGAATTTATCTAGGAATGAAAGAGACATTTTAACCATCGTGACCCCAGCATGTATCGATTTCTGACACATGTAATTCTAAATATCTCGTGTTAAATATGCCCCAAATGCACCGTCTAACGGTAAGACGAGACAGGTAATTAATTTCAAATTACTACAAATCGACACGGAAATCCGTAAATGTAATTAAAAAAATGTTAAATGTCAATTATATTCAATGATTGTAAAAAATTGGAAATTGACCGGTTTTGACCCTAGAAATCGATTCAGAACGTATCAATTAGTAGAATTTGATATTAAACGCGAGTAATATCGATGAATTATGGCATATTCGTTTTTATAATAAATAAAATTGACACGAGATCTATTACAACAAATTAGTTATTAACTTAACAGATAGTCAAATATCGCTATAGGCAAAACTTTTCTCGAAGAATGGAATTAGTTCATTTCGAAAAACAAAATGGCCGACGAATCTGACGTCATCAATTTTTCGACTCGGTAGTTAGAGCGTATATATATAATCTGTATAATTCGACGTAGCTCGGCGAGACCGATCCAACGATATCTTTCCTTTATTTATACGGCAAGTAGTTTTCGAGATATCGAGGTTTAAAGATTTTATATATCCATAAAGTCCCAACGATGAAAATGAAAACTATTTAAACGTAAGTAACGTAACTATACGTTAGTTCTAATATACGCGTATCGTCGTCACGAGTCCAACGCTACCCTTCATTTTGATCTATCATTATTCGATATATCTATAATACTAATTATGTCCCTTTAATCGTAAATAAGTTTGACGAAAAATGAACTTACGAGGAAACTGGCCGTGTTTGGTATCGTTGGAAAGATATCGAAGAGACAATGACGAATCCGCGACTCAATTAATGATCTGACCTCATACCGGAAGTAGTGATCCGAAAAACCGGAAGTACCGATATAAATTCGTTATATCAGCTTTATTATAGGTCCTATCTATCCGGGGGTTTCGATAATCGTACTAAACAATTATACGTTCCGCACCTACGATTTTCGAAATGGAGGATAAAAATGGCGGGAAAACACTATCTCGCTTATTAATGGTCCATTCGACTCGGGGTGTGTTGCTCCATTTCTGTCTGTATCTACCCTTAATTCTAATTACGTAGCTAATGTCCGTACACAATTACCTCCCTCTACACATTCTCATTATACCGATAAAATGATTTTATTTATTATTGTCATGTAAGATTTTGATGGCCACAATGTTCTATTATATAATTCATATAGGTACCTAAATATCCTTACACTTTGGCATCCAATACTTAAGTCACAAAGGACTGAGTACGCGCGTGTTTATAGTTTCCGGAATATTACATCAGTCAGTTGTTGGCGTCACGAAATCATGCCCAGACACGTATAGACCTATCCTATAAATGACATACGTTACTATAAATAGAAAACTAGTTGGAACAGGCTATTTATATTCATCCAATCAGAACGTATTGATATAAATAACAATGACATGCGTTACTATAAATAGAAAACTAGTTAGAACCGGTATTGCTATTTTTATTTATCCAATGAGAATCGAGAGCGTATTGCTATACATAACAATTACCTACGTTACTATAAATAACGACCAATCAGAATTGAGAACGTATGTTACTATAAATAACGCATTTCTATAAAATGACGTTATAACCGACCAATCAGAATCCAGGATAGTGACGTATGTTACTAAAAATAGCCGACCGATAAAACGAGAGACCGTAGTATATAAGAAGGATCTCTGCTCTATAAATTCATTCTTTTACAAGAAACCAAGCCTTCAAGATGAATTCGGTAAACGATATTATAAATTCGTTCGACAACGAAAACGATTTGATGAACTTCGCCGTCACGTGGGGTCTTCAAGAATGCCCGGGGGTGAGGTTTCGGCTGTTTCAGTTACTAAATCCGGAGTACGGCGACGAATTTGTCACTGATCAGTTAGAAGGGATGATTAGAAGTATGGCCACCCCCGGGGCCTCACCGTCGAGCGCCGATGATACTGAAGAGACGTTTAAAGTCTATTTATTGGATCAAGAAGAAATGGAGGAGTCTGAGCGTATATGTTTGATGGACGATTGGGACCCCCCTATCACTCAAATAGGGGGTGGAGATGACCCTCAACCCGACACCCCACCTTCCGGAGGTCTACAGTATACGATAAGAAAAAAGTCTGAGAGGACGTACGCTAAGAAATCGGCCTTGGATAAAACGTACCAGGTCAAGGTCGACGAAGAGCACCGTGGTCAACGGCTCAACGATGTCAGGGACGGGTTACATCGGATGTTAGACGACGTGCTGGACCAAGCTCGGGGCGATTTGGAAGGGAACGATTTAGGTCGGGTCGTCATCCATCACGACGGGCTCCAAGATCCTATCGTAGTACTTTTGAGACCCTGGGACGAGTTGAACGCCGAAGCCGTCATGGAAACCGTAGGTAAAGTCTTAAATAGCAAACAAGACTTATCCTTGGATCAGAGTTTCGAGATTTCTATAGGAACCATAAGTGTATACAGAAGGACGTGTCTAGCGCACCCCCCTCATATGTAAAAAAAACACACACCCAGAGGAGGGGTACTGGACACCCCTAAAAATAAAAATAAAATCACACAACTCACGGGGTATACGGTATTTACCTAGATACATTATTGTGTGTATATTTTCATGTGATTGTATTTGTCGCATACTTATTAAATTAATAAATGACTTCACCAACAGTTTAATATATTCCTTTTTACCATGTATTGATCTGATAAGTCACTCAGTATTGAAACCCCACTGGCCAACTATCTATACATTTCTAAAGCAATAGACGGTGAGTTTTGAATAGACTAAATCGATCATTGGAAAACTGTCAAGAGTATGTTTACATGTTGCCTAGGACGTTGTCATCACATGTAAACATATAGCAGACTGGTGCGGTCTTTCGTTTCAAAGTAACAGTGGGGAGAAGACGTGTTTACCTCGCCTCTTGTTAACAGCAGCCATTACAACAACACGTTAAATTAACTTCTAAAAAAAAAGGCAAATCAAAAGCTAAACCATGTAAGTACTGCATTTTATTTAATATGTTGTGCTCTGTATTGTTAATGGAGAGAAGGTTTATAGATACAATTTACTGGTAAGATTAGAATGCAATTGCGTTCTCGAACGTATTTACGTGAATTTGGTGTCCATTCATTGTTTGCAGGTAATTATATTGACATATATTACCTATAGGCCAGTGACCTATTTGACTCCAGTGTATCCATAAGCATATATAAAGATATTTGTTTTTCCATTATCCGTTTTATTTTCTGCTATGGTAATTTTAGTACCATTTTTACATTTATTAGTTTAGTGTATTTTTTAATAACAGGACATATTTGAGTAATTATATGTCTACACCGTTAAGTTTCATAACGGTGTCATAGTATAATTAATACCCTGGAAGTTAGGGCATTATTTCAGAGGTACAATTTGTATGACCACCGTTAAGTTTCATAACGGTGTTATAGTATATTAATACCCGGAAGTTAGGGAATTATTTGTACAACCACCGTTAAGTTTCATAACGGTGTTACAGCATATTAATACCCGGAAGTTAGGGAATTATTTCAGTAGCGCAATTTGTACAACCACCGTTAAGTTTCATAACGGTGTCACAGTATATTAATTTACCAGTACTTAAGAGAATAATTTACACCACCACCGTTAAGCATAATAACGGTGAAACCATATATTGATACAGAATAAATTGTAATAGTTGATTATGTTCTATTTTCAGGGACAGCACACAAGCAGCACAACTTCGAATGGACTTACAAACACTCACCAATTATCTACGCACAACATATCCAGATGATGAAACAATAAACCAATGGAACGAAACCTTTTTACAACAGTACGACGGAATATTAACCAAATCAGCCACTTCAACAACAAAACAACAAAAGACTCAAAAAGCCCAACAAAATAAACAGACAAAGAAGGATCATATTAAACATCGTCTTCAAATCGCATTTTCCACCGATAGACAATATGAAGGAGAAGTGATAATCGACCTCGGAAATGAACAGACAATTATACAAAATCTTAAAGACTTAAACAAATTAGAAAGCAGCAACAATAGAAAATCAATCTTCATAGCAACACAACAAGGACAGCTTCTCCAGGTCATTAAAACCAGCATTCCCAAATCACAACAAATACATAAATATTTACTACAGAACAACATTACTTACAGTCCGCAAAAATGCAGGTCACTTGTTATTTTGTTTAATTTAGTTACAGAATTTAATACTCTACTTCATTGTGATGTTCCTGTTAGTTTTCTTACACAAAACAGTAAAATCATAAAAGAAATTTGCAAAGAATTAAAATGGTAATAAAATGTAAAAATTGTATACAACCTATGCAGGTTGAAACATGAGTGAGAGAACTGGCACCTAGATTACCTAGATACATTATTGTGTGTATATTTTCATGTGATTGTTTTTGTCAGTTTTATTAAATTAATAAATGACAAACATACTTAATTATGACTTTATTTCGAATGGTGACTGAGTATATTACTAAATAGTGAGTGCAACAATACCTATTACTATACTTCCTACTATTAATGCTGTTTTGTTGTTTTCGTGTTGTATTGCTTCTGGTGATATTACAGTGGATTCTGCAGCTTGATGTTTAACCGGTTCTGGTAAAGATTTCTTTGTTGGTGTTCCTTTGAGTTCTACGTGTTGTTTTGGTGGAATGGGCCGGTTATTCACACTGTTATTCAATCCTAGGTTTTGGTCATCAGTGGCTACTACAATCTTATTGTTATAATCTTGGATTGTTCCAATTCGTAATTCTATATTGCTCGGAGACATGTACAACCCAATTCCGTAAACATAGTCAACTTTACTTCGAGCATATTTTAGTGTGTTTTGATACCTTGTAATTTGACTTGGTAAATCTATGGGACTATTGATAGCATCCTCAACGTTTGAAAGGAATTGTTTTTGAGCATCAAATGCTGTTCCTGTTCCGAGTATATCTGTTCTCGTTTGAGATTGTGAACCAAGAATAGCCCAGCAATATGTCCTTATGGATTCGTTAATCCGTTCAACGCCTGCTCTTGTAAAACCTTTTGACGTATCAAGAACAAATGTGGTCCACACATCCTTAACATCATCTGCTTGTTGGAGATAATCAATGTGGACTTTCTTAGGTGGAAGATATTCACATGATGAAATGCCACAGTGTCTACCACCCGACACTTCTGGTCCAAATGTCATCTTCGACAAATCTAGATCAGATGTTGTACTACTAGCAATGTGTTGGGACGAATAATCATGTCTAAAATCTGTTCGTTTCCAAGCAGTATGACTTGTTGTGTAAATGAGTCCAAGACCATCGCCGCTTGAGTACATTTTTTGTCGCCAGTCTGCATTAGGGTCTACATTAAACTCTTTGCATATTCGTTCGTAAGCACCACGGTCATACCCATTACTGAAAGCGTTCCAGATTTTATCTTGTGGTAGGGCAATAGCTAATTCAAACAGTATTCGTCTTGTTTGGTAGTAAACATGAAACAAGAATAGTGAGCCAGTCAATCCGTCCGCTTTTAAATGGTTGTTGACATCTATACCACAACCTGTAGTGGCACACCATATTGCAAAGTTTAGTTGGTTTTGCCAGAACGATAACCAGTCTGTATTCCAACGTTGTACTATCTCTTCTGATGCTACGTGTGGTAATACGTATTTTTCAAATACATTTGGGAAATCTACGTTGAAGCTTTTCCCGTCTGATGAAATGACAATGGATTGTGTTATAATGTTAATTAGCTTCTTGTTAAACACTCCGGCGTGAGGATAGTGAGCTTCATCACTGTATTTAAATTCTTTATTCTTCATTTTTTATAGTAAAAAATGTATCATACAATTTCTAATATTAATAAGACAATAAACTTGCAACAAAATATAGATAACAAATGTGGTATTAAGAGAATTGGATTGAAGAGTTTTACTTATACTTTAGGTTGGTATAATTTGGTTGATGAATATATCCAAAAAGGAGCAGATAGGCCAATACGTTTAGCTTCAGGATTTTACAGTTTCCAACAAGTATCAGAAAAGTTTCACGGTATTCATCTCACTGTTGATAAAACTAATGGCATAGTGCTTTTGACATCGCCCGTTGATTTAAAAATAAGCAAAGGATTAACGACAATGTTAGGCCTTAAAAGACTATTACACGCAAATCAAACATATAAGGGAGAAATACCGTTAGATTTTGCACCTTATAAACAACTATATGTTCATCTTGAGCAGATAAATAGTTCTTACAATTTCTTTGATGGTGCTCCTAGTAATATTCTTGGTGTTGTTTCTGTTGAGAATAAATCGTTTGGCGATATTGTTCATACGCATTTTAGTAATCCAGAATACAAACAATTGGCACATGGTGATATTTCAGAATTAAGTATAAGCGTTTGTGATGAGAACGGTCAGAAAATAAACAACAATGGATTGCCAATTAATTGTGTGTTAGAAATTATATAATTATTATAATAAAATGAGTATATTTGGATCAGAAAAAGTTATAAATAATATTAGCGATAGACATGTGCATTTTTTAATCATGAAAATGCACAAAGATTGCAAGAAATACAACGATTAGAAACAGATGTTAATAATAAAATTAATGAAAATAGAATACTATTAGAAAGGAAGATAATTGATATTAACCCCATCATTACCATATGTGCAGAGAGTAAAGGTATTTTAACAATAGATGAGGTATTTTCCTTTGGTAATGGTGGTAAGGATAAAGATGTCGGTTATGTTGTTATGCATCCTATGAAAGTGTTAGGTATTGGTGTATCATCTTCTAGAAGTTCGGGTGTTGTAAATATTGGAGTTGTTTACAATGGTATGGAGATGCCTGGGTATGATATAACGGTGCCTGAAAATAATAGAAGTATGGATATTAGATTTGATGATTATTTTGAAATATTACCGGGTAGAACTGTTAATTTTATAAACAAGAAAAATAACTTTACAACAATTAACACTGTTGTATGTTTATTGATGAAATTAATTTAGTTAAAAAAAATATATATAAATGAAACAACCTTCAGCGCCGCCGAATTTATATCCTGACTTGCCTAGCGAAGACGGGCAAAATTATAGATTGCAAAAAATATCAGAGATTGAGAAAACATTAATTAAAGAGAGAGATACTCAGCATTATACAAGAAATATAAACGTGGAATTAATATTACTGATGGTGTTGATACTGTTCTAATATCAACGTCTGTTATTTTAGCGGGTGTTGGTTTAACTATTCCAATTATGTTTCAGTTGGAAATTGCTGCTGTTGTGTGTGGAAGTTTAGGTGTTTGTGTTAAATTTGTTAGACGTAGATTACATGCAAAAACACAAAAACATTATGAGATTAAAACTATTGCTGATAGTAAGTTGAATAGTATAAAAGACTTGATTTCTAAGGCTTTGACAGATGGGCAGATATCTGAAGATGAATTTAAACTTGTATTAGATGAATTAGATAAATATAATAAACTGAAGGATAGCATACGTTCAAAACAAACAGGATTGAGTGAGATAGAAAGAAAAAAACTTATTGAGGAAGGCAAAGCCCAAGCTTTAGCCGGGATAAAAAAAAAAATAGAAAATGCTTAATTTTATTTAATAAAGTTACAATAATTAATGATCCACCACCAAAATATAAAAGTTAATTTCGCAGGGACTCTCTTGCAGCGGCATACAATAAACCAGCAACCAAAACAACTACAGCCCATAAATGTTCGCCAAACCAGCCGACAACTTTACCTGCAGAAGACAACAACCAAGACACGATAGAACCAATAATACCAGGCAATGCTTCTGCTGCTTTTCCTGCAAGATTGGCTAATAGTTTACCAAGATTTGATAATTGTTTTTTTATCCAATCTTTTACATCACTTCCAGGAGGTTTAGGTGTTATAGTTCCACCACCTGTAGTAGGAATAAAAATCTCAACAATAACACCAATAATCAATCCAAAAGCAGTTAAAACACTAACAATTGTAATTCCTTGTTCTTTAAATAAAGTTTTTATTCTTTCACCTAATGTGGTGTCTTCATTTAATACTTTAGTTATTGTTTCTTTGATTCTATTTACCTGACTACGTATTTTATCTCTATTAATATTAATCACTTCAAGTCTTGCACTTCTCTCTGATTCTAGATCTCTTATTCTACTACCTATCCTTTCTATTTGAAATTCATCATTAGTTTCTTCTAATTTACTCTTTTCTTTTGCTAAATCCTTATTTGTTTCTGCTAGTTTAACCAATTCATTTGCTATCTCTTCTTTAACCGAAGTCATTGCCGTTAAAATACCTTCCATTTCTCTT
Source organism: Archivesica marissinica (assembly GCA_014843695.1). NCBI lineage: Eukaryota > Metazoa > Mollusca > Bivalvia > Venerida > Vesicomyidae > Archivesica > Archivesica marissinica. The sequence goes on from CM026387.1 coordinate 25,656,089, forward strand.
TTTGTTATATCTGTTTGTGTTCCTGTTCCATTTTCAATAAATGATGTTTCTATTTCTTTCACAAGCGTTTCAGCTGCATTAGGTAAATCAAACATTTCCACACTATCAACATCGGGTAGGTTATTTTCTATATTTTGTAAACTTGCAACAGCCTGTGCCGTTAATGGTTTAGTTTTTGACATATAAGTAGGTAAGCTTAATAAGTCTCTAATTGCATTTGCTCCACCACTACCAATTTTACTCGCTAAAGAACCCAAGTTTATAAAACCAGTACCTTTTTTAGAATTAATTTGTATCTCTTTATCTCCAACCTTTAAAAATAGTGTTCTATTATCAGGACCAAGTTCAAAGTTTGTATAATCAATATATACCGGCTCTAAGTCATACGTTTCTTTTATCTTCTTGTAATATTCTTTAACTACATATTGTTTCTGTTCTACTATTAAGTGTGTTCTTGTATCAACATCATCACCAATATCCTCAATATGAGCACTTTGGTTTTGTATAATTCTATTAAATTCATCATCATTATCTTCAAGTATGTCGTCTAATTCCCTATCTACATCTAAATCATCATAAGTAGGATTTTCATATTCAGACATTTTTATTTAGTTAAAAATACCTTTAAAAAATGGCGGCATACGGAAATAAATTAAACCCCTACAGAAAAATAAGAGAACCACGCGGTGCGAGAGGTATTCGCCAAAGTGTTGTAATAACCAATAATCCTTCAACTATTGACCAAAATCAACAGTTATTAGTGAGATTTCCTAATCTGAGTAGTAATGATGTCATTGTTCCAGGAACAGTCAGATTAGCATTCGAAATTGAACTCAATTCCGAGGACCCAAATGCAACTATATATCAAAACATTGGTCGTTCAATCATTAAGAAAACAACAATACGTATAAGTGGAAATGAAGTAATGTCTATCGATGACAGTGATATCTATCACACTTATATAGATATGTGGAAATCCCCCACTGAACGTATTAACATGGCATACCAAGGTATTGGTAAGACGAACATGCTAAGACATAGAGTGGGTGCAGGAAACGCAACAAACGATAAAGAAGACCAAGCAATTGCATTTGCATATGGAAACAGATTTTATATTCCACTTGA
>CM026387.1:25658213-25682119 GCA_014843695.1 Archivesica marissinica
GTGGAGGAAGACTCTCCAGCTATTATTGGTGGAGGAAGACTCTCCAGCTATTATTGGTGGAGGAAGACTCTCCAGCTATTATTGGTGGAGGAAGACTCTCCATCTATTATTGGTGGAGGAAGACTCTCCATCTATTATTGGTGGAGGAAGACTCTCCAGCTATTATTGGTGGAGGAAGACTCTCCAGCTATTATTGGTGGAGGAAGACTCTCCAGCTATTATTGGTGGAGGAAGACTCTCCGGCTATTATTGGTGGAGGAAGACTCTCCATCTATTATTGGTGGAGGAAGACTCTCCATCTATTATTGGTGGAGGAAGACTCTCCATCTATTATTGGTGGAGGAAGACTCTCCAGCTATTATTGGTGGAGGAAGACTCTCCAGCTATTATTGGTGGAGGAAGACTCTCTAGCTATTATTGGTGGAGGAAGACTCTCCAGCTATTATTGGTGGAGGAAGACTCTCCATCTATTATTGGTGGAGGAAGACTCTCCATCTATTATTGGTGGAGGAAGACTCTCCAGCTATTATTGGTGGAGGAAGACTCTCCATCTATTATTGGTGGAGGAAGACTCTCCAGCTATTATTGGTGGAGGAAGACTCTCCATCTATTATTGGTGGAGGAAGACTCTCCATCTATTATTGGTGGAGGAAGACTCTCCATCTATTATTGGTGGAGGAAGACTCTCCGGCTATTATTGGTGGAGGAAGACTCTCCATCTATTATTGGTGGAGGAAGACTCTCCAGTTATTATTGGTGGAGGAAGACTCTCCAGCTATTATTGGTGGAGGAAGACTCTCCAGCTATTATTGGTGGAGGAAGACTCTCCATCTATTATTGGTGGAGGAAGACTCTCCAGCTATTATTGGTGGAGGAAGACTCTCCAGCTATTATTGGTGGAGGAAGACTCTCCAGCTATTATTGGTGGAGGAAGACTCTCCAGCTATTATTGGTGGAGGAAGACTCTCCAGTTATTATTGGTGGAGGAAGACTCTCCAGTCTATTATTGGTGGAGGAAGACTCTCCTCTATTATTGGTGGAGGAAGACTCTCCATCTATTATTGGTGGAGGAAGACTCTCCACTACTTATTGGGAGGAACTCTCCTTATTGGTGGAGAAACTCCATATTATTGGTGGAGGAAGACTCTCCAGCTATTATTGGTGGAGGAAGACTCTCCATCTATTATTGGTGGAGGAAGACTCTCCTATTATTGGTGGAGGAAGACTCTCTAGCTATTATTGGTGGAGGAAGACTCTCCAGCTATTATTGGTGGAGGAAGACTCTCCAGCTATTATTGGTGGAGGAAGACTCTCCATCTATTATTGGTGGAGGAAGACTCTCCATCTATTATTGGTGGAGGAAGACTCTCCATCTATTATTGGTGGAGGAAGACTCTCCAGCTATTATTGGTGGAGGAAGACTCTCCAGCTATTATTGGTGGAGGAAGACTCTCCAGCTATTATTGGTGGAGGAAGACTCTCCATCTATTATTGGTGGAGGAAGACTCTCCAGCTATTATTGGTGGAGGAAGACTCTCCAGCTATTATTGGTGGAGGAAGACTCTCCAGCTATTATTGGTGGAGGAAGACTCTCCAGCTATTATTGGTGGAGGAAGACTCTCCATCTATTATTGGTGGAGGAAGACTCTCCAGCTATTATTGGTGGAGGAAGACTCTCCAGCTATTATTGGTGGAGGAAGACTCTCCATCTATTATTGGTGGAGGAAGACTCTCCATTTATTGTTGGAGGAAGACTCTCCCTAGGAAGATCTCCATCTATTATTGGTGGAGGAGACCTCCACTATTATTGGTGGAGGAAGACTCTCCAGCTATTATTGGTGGAGGAAGACTCTCCATCTATTATTGGTGGAGGAAGACTCTCCAGCTATTATTGGTGGAGGAAGACTCTCCATCTATTATTGGTGGAGGAAGACTCTCCATCTATTATTGGTGGAGGAAGACTCTCCAGCTATTATTGGTGGAGGAAGACTCTCCAGCTATTATTGGTGGAGGAAGACTCTCCAGCTATTATTGGTGGAGGAAGACTCTCCATCTATTATTGGTGGAGGAAGACTCTCCATCTATTATTGGTGGAGGAAGACTCTCCACTATTATTGGTGGAGGAAGACTCTCTATTATTGGTGGAGGAAGACCTATAAGAAACTCTCCAGCTATTATTGGTGGAGGAAGACTCTCCAGCTATTATTGGTGGAGGAAGACTCTCCATCTATTATTGGTGGAGGAAGACTCTCCAGCTATTATTGGTGGAGGAAGACTCTCCAGCTATTATTGGTGGAGGAAGACTCTCCAGCTATTATTGGTGGAGGAAGACTCTCCAGCTATTATTGGTGGAGGAAGACTCTCCAGCTATTATTGGTGGAGGAAGACTCTCCAGCTATTATTGGTGGAGGAAGACTCTCCAGCTATTATTGGTGGAGGAAGACTCTCCAGCTATTATTGGTGGAGGAAGACTCTCCAGCTATTATTGGTGGAGGAAGACTCTCCAGCTATTATTGGTGGAGGAAGACTCTCCAGCTATTATTGGTGGAGGAAGACTCTCCAGCTATTATTGGTGGAGGAAGACTCTCCAGCTATTATTGGTGGAGGAAGACTCTCCAGCTATTATTGGTGGAGGAAGACTCTCCAGCTATTATTGGTGGAGGAAGACTCTCCAGCTATTATTGGTGGAGGAAGACTCTCCAGCTATTATTGGTGGAGGAAGACTCTCCATCTATTATTGGTGGAGGAAGACTCTCCAGCTATTATTGGTGGAGGAAGACTCTCCAGCTATTATTGGTGGAGGAAGACTCTCCAGCTATTATTGGTGGAGGAAGACTCTCCATCTATTATTGGTGGAGGAAGACTCTCCAGCTATTATTGGTGGAGGAAGACTCTCCAGCTATTATTGGTGGAGGAAGACTCTCCAGCTATTATTGGTGGAGGAAGACTCTCCATCTATTATTGGTGGAGGAAGACTCTCCATCTATTATTGGTGGAGGAAGACTCTCCATCTATTATTGGTGGAGGAAGACTCTCTAGCTATTATTGGTGGAGGAAGACTCTCCAGCTATTATTGGTGGAGGAAGACTCTCCAGTTATTATTGGTGGAGGAAGACTCCATATTATTGGTGGAGGAAGACTCTCCACATCTATTATTGGTGGAGGAAGACTCTCCAGCTATTATTGGTGGAGGAAGACTCTCCAGCTATTATTGGTGGAGGAAGACTCTCCATCTATTATTGGTGGAGGAAGACTCTCCATCTATTATTGGTGGAGGAAGACTCTCCATCTATTATTGGTGGAGGAAGACTCTCCATCTATTATTGGTGGAGGAAGACTCTCCAGCTATTATTGGTGGAGGAAGACTCTCCAGCTATTATTGGTGGAGGAAGACTCTCCAGCTATTATTGGTGGAGGAAGACTCTCCATCTATTATTGGTGGAGGAAGACTCTCCAGCTATTATTGGTGGAGGAAGACTCTCCAGCTATTATTGGTGGAGGAAGACTCTCCAGCTATTATTGGTGGAGGAAGACTCTCCAGCTATTATTGGTGGAGGAAGACTCTCCATCTATTATTGGTGGAGGAAGACTCTCCAGCTATTATTGGTGGAGGAAGACTCTCCAGCTATTATTGGTGGAGGAAGACTCTCCATCTATTATTGGTGGAGGAAGACTCTCCAGCTATTATTGGTGGAGGAAGACTCTCCAGCTATTATTGGTGGAGGAAGACTCTCCAGCTATTATTGGTGGAGGAAGACTCTCCAGCTATTATTGGTGGAGGAAGACTCTCCAGCTATTATTGGTGGAGGAAGACTATGGAGGAAGACTCCTCTATTATTGGTGGAGGAAGACTCTCTAGCTATTATTGGTGGAGGAAGACTCTCCATCTATTATTGGTGGAGGAAGACTCTCTAGCTATTATTGGTGGAGGAAGACTCTCCATCTATTATTGGTGGAGGAAGACTCTCCAGCTATTATTGGTGGAGGAAGACTCTCCAGCTATTATTGGTGGAGGAAGACTCTCCATCTATTATTGGTGGAGGAAGACTCTCCATCTATTATTGGTGGAGGAAGACTCTCCAGCTATTATTGGTGGAGGAAGACTCTCCAGTTATTATTGGTGGAGGAAGACTCTCCATCTATTATTGGTGGAGGAAGACTCTCCGGCTATTATTGGTGGAGGAAGACTCTCCATCTATTATTGGTGGAGGAAGACTCTCCATCTATTATTGGTGGAGGAAGACTCTCCATCTATTATTGGTGGAGGAAGACTCTCCAGCTATTATTGGTGGAGGAAGACTCCAGCTATTATTGGTGGAGGAAGACTCTCTAGCTATTATTGGTGGAGGAAGACTCTCCAGCTATTATTGGTGGAGGAAGACTCTCCAGCTATTATTGGTGGAGGAAGACTCTCCATCTATTATTGGTGGAGGAAGACTCTCCAGCTATTATTGGTGGAGGAAGACTCTCCATCTATTATTGGTGGAGGAAGACTCTCCAGCTATTATTGGTGGAGGAAGACTCTCCATCTATTATTGGTGGAGGAAGACTCTCCATCTATTATTGGTGGAGGAAGACTCTCCATCTATTATTGGTGGAGGAAGACTCTCCAGCTATTATTGGTGGAGGAAGACTCTCCATCTATTATTGGTGGAGGAAGACTCTCCAGCTATTATTGGTGGAGGAAGACTCTCTAGCTATTATTGGTGGAGGAAGACTCTCTAGCTATTATTGGTGGAGGAAGACTCTCCATCTATTATTGGTGGAGGAAGACTCTCCAGCTATTATTGGTGGAGGAAGACTCTCCAGCTATTATTGGTGGAGGAAGACTCTCCAGCTATTATTGGTGGAGGAAGACTCTCCATCTATTATTGGTGGAGGAAGACTCTCCATCTATTATTGGTGGAGGAAGACTCTCCATCTATTATTGGTGGAGGAAGACTCTCTAGCTATTATTGGTGGAGGAAGACTCTCCAGCTATTATTGGTGGAGGAAGACTCTCCAGTTTATTGGTGGAGAAGACTCCAGTATTATTGGTGGAGGAAGACTCTCCAGTTATTATTGGTGGAGGAAGACTCTCCATCTATTATTGGTGGAGGAAGACTCTCCATCTATTATTGGTGGAGGAAGACTCTCCAGCTATTATTGGTGGAGGAAGACTCTCCATCTATTATTGGTGGAGGAAGACTCTCCATCTATTATTGGTGGAGGAAGACTCTCCATCTATTATTGGTGGAGGAAGACTCTCCATCTATTATTGGTGGAGGAAGACTCTCCATCTATTATTGGTGGAGGAAGACTCTCCAGCTATTATTGGTGGAGGAAGACTCTCCGGCTATTATTGGTGGAGGAAGACTCTCCAGCTATTATTGGTGGAGGAAGACTCTCCATCTATTATTGGTGGAGGAAGACTCTCCAGCTATTATTGGTGGAGGAAGACTCTCCATCTATTATTGGTGGAGGAAGACTCTCCATCTATTATTGGTGGAGGAAGACTCTCCATCTATTATTGGTGGAGGAAGACTCTCCAGCTATTATTGGTGGAGGAAGACTCTCCAGCTATTATTGGTGGAGGAAGACTCTCTAGCTATTATTGGTGGAGGAAGACTCTCCAGCTATTATTGGTGGAGGAAGACTCTCCAGCTATTATTGGTGGAGGAAGACTCTCCATCTATTATTGGTGGAGGAAGACTCTCCAGCTATTATTGGTGGAGGAAGACTCTCCAGCTATTATTGGTGGAGGAAGACTCTCCATCTATTATTGGTGGAGGAAGACTCTCCAGCTATTATTGGTGGAGGAAGACTCTCCGCTATTATTGGTGGAGGAAGACTCTCCAGCTATTATTGGTGGAGGAAGACTCTCCAGTATTATTGTGGAGGAGACTTCAGCTATTATTGGTGGAGGAAGACTTCAGCTATTATTGGTGGAGGAAGACTTTATTGGAGGAAGACTCTCCATCTATTATTGGTGGAGGAAGACTCTCTAGCTATTATTGGTGGAGGAAGACTCTCCAGCTATTATTGGTGGAGGAAGACTCTCTAGTTATTATTGGTGGAGGAAGACTCTCCATCTATTATTGGTGGAGGAAGACTCTCCATCTATTATTGGTGGAGGAAGACTCTCCATCTATTATTGGTGGAGGAAGACTCTCCAGCTATTATTGGTGGAGGAAGACTCTCCAGCTATTATTGGTGGAGGAAGACTCCAGCTATTATTGGTGGAGGAAGACTCTCCAGCTATTATTGGTGGAGGAAGACTCTCCAGCTATTATTGGTGGAGGAAGACTCTCCAGCTATTATTGGTGGAGGAAGACTCTCCATCTATTATTGGTGGAGGAAGACTCTCCAGCTATTATTGGTGGAGGAAGACTCTCCATCTATTATTGGTGGAGGAAGACTCTCCAGCTATTATTGGTGGAGGAAGACTCTCCATCTATTATTGGTGGAGGAAGACTCTCCATCTATTATTGGTGGAGGAAGACTCTCCATCTATTATTGGTGGAGGAAGACTCTCCAGCTATTATTGGTGGAGGAAGACTCTCCATCTATTATTGGTGGAGGAAGACTCTCCAGCTATTATTGGTGGAGGAAGACTCTCCAGCTATTATTGGTGGAGGAAGACTCTCCAGCTATTATTGGTGGAGGAAGACTCTCTAGCTATTATTGGTGGAGGAAGACTCTCCAGCTATTATTGGTGGAGGAAGACTCTCCAGCTATTATTGGTGGAGGAAGACTCTCCAGCTATTATTGGTGGAGGAAGACTCTCCATCTATTATTGGTGGAGGAAGACTCTCCATCTATTATTGGTGGAGGAAGACTCTCCATCTATTATTGGTGGAGGAAGACTCTCTAGCTATTATTGGTGGAGGAAGACTATCCAGCTATTATTGGTGGAGGAAGACTCTCCAGTTTTATTGGTGGAGGAAGACTCCAGTATTATTGGTGGAGGAAGACTCTCCAGTTATTATTGGTGGAGGAAGACTCTCCATCTATTATTGGTGGAGGAAGACTCTCCATCTATTATTGGTGGAGGAAGACTCTCCAGCTATTATTGGTGGAGGAAGACTCTCCATCTATTATTGGTGGAGGAAGACTCTCCATCTATTATTGGTGGAGGAAGACTCTCCATCTATTATTGGTGGAGGAAGACTCTCCATCTATTATTGGTGGAGGAAGACTCTCCATCTATTATTGGTGGAGGAAGACTCTCCAGCTATTATTGGTGGAGGAAGACTCTCCAGCTATTATTGGTGGAGGAAGACTCTCCAGCTATTATTGGTGGAGGAAGACTCTCCAGCTATTATTGGTGGAGGAAGACTCTCCAGCTATTATTGGTGGAGGAAGACTCTCCAGCTATTATTGGTGGAGGAAGACTCTCCAGCTATTATTGGTGGAGGAAGACTCTCCAGCTATTATTGGTGGAGGAAGACTCTCCAGCTATTATTGGTGGAGGAAGACTCTCCATCTATTATTGGTGGAGGAAGACTCTCCAGCTATTATTGGTGGAGGAAGACTCTCCATCTATTATTGGTGGAGGAAGACTCTCCAGCTATTATTGGTGGAGGAAGACTCTCCAGCTATTATTGGTGGAGGAAGACTCTCCAGCTATTATTGGTGGAGGAAGACTCTCCAGCTATTATTGGTGGAGGAAGACTCTCCATCTATTATTGGTGGAGGAAGACTCTCCAGCTATTATTGGTGGAGGAAGACTCTCGCTATTATTGGTGAGAAGACTCTCCAGCTATTATTGGTGGAGGAAGACTCTCCAGCTATTATTGGTGGAGGAAGACTCTCCAGCTATTATTGGTGGAGGAAGACTCTCCAGCTATTATTGGTGGAGGAAGACTTCTTTATTGGAGGAAGACTCTCCATCTATTATTGGTGGAGGAAGACTCTCCAGCTATTATTGGTGGAGGAAGACTCTCCAGCTATTATTGGTGGAGGAAGACTCTCCATCTATTATTGGTGGAGAAGACTCTCCAGCTTTATTGGTGGAGGAAGACTCTCCATCTATTATTGGTGGAGGAAGACTCTCCAGCTATTATTGGTGGAGGAAGACTCTCCAGCTATTATTGGTGGAGGAAGACTCTCCATCTATTATTGGTGGAGGAAGACTCTCCATCTATTATTGGTGGAGGAAGACTCTCCAGCTATTATTGGTGGAGGAAGACTCTCCAGCTATTATTGGTGGAGGAAGACTCTCCAGCTATTATTGGTGGAGGAAGACTCTCTAGCTATTATTGGTGGAGGAAGACTCTCCAGCTATTATTGGTGGAGGAAGACTCTCCAGCTATTATTGGTGGAGGAAGACTCTCCAGCTATTATTGGTGGAGGAAGACTCTCCAGCTATTATTGGTGGAGGAAGACTCTCCATCTATTATTGGTGGAGGAAGACTCTCCATCTATTATTGGTGGAGGAAGACTCTCCAGCTATTATTGGTGGAGGAAGACTCTCCATCTATTATTGGTGGAGGAAGACTCTCCATCTATTATTGGTGGAGGAAGACTCTCCATCTATTATTGGTGGAGGAAGACTCTCCATCTATTATTGGTGGAGGAAGACTCTCCATCTATTATTGGTGGAGGAAGACTCTCCAGCTATTATTGGTGGAGGAAGACTCTCCAGCTATTATTGGTGGAGGAAGACTCTCCAGCTATTATTGGTGGAGGAAGACTCTCCATCTATTATTGGTGGAGGAAGACTCTCCGGCTATTATTGGTGGAGGAAGACTCTCCATCTATTATTGGTGGAGGAAGACTCTCCATCTAATTGGTGGAGGAAGACTCTCCATCTATTATTGGTGGAGGAAGACTCTCCAGCTATTATTGGTGGAGGAAGACTCTCCAGTATTATTGGTGGAGGAAGACTCTCCAGCTATTATTGGTGGAGGAAGACTCTCCAGCTATTATTGGTGGAGGAAGACTCTCCAGCTATTATTGGTGGAGGAAGACTCTCCATCTATTATTGGTGGAGGAAGACTCTCCAGCTATTATTGGTGGAGGAAGACTCTCCAGCTATTATTGGTGGAGGAAGACTCTCCAGCTATTATTGGTGGAGGAAGACTCTCCAGCTATTATTGGTGGAGGAAGACTCTCCATCTATTATTGGTGGAGGAAGACTCTCCAGCTATTATTGGTGGAGGAAGACTCTCCAGCTATTATTGGTGGAGGAAGACTCTCCAGCTATTATTGGTGGAGGAAGACTCTCCAGCTATTATTGGTGGAGGAAGACTCTCCAGCTATTATTGGTGGAGGAAGACTTCAGCTTTATTGGAGGAAGACTCTCCATCTATTATTGGTGGAGGAAGACTCTCTAGCTGTTATTGGTGGAGGAAGACTCTCCAGCTAGTATTGGTGGAGGAAGACTCTCTAGTGGTTATTGGTGGAGGAAGACTCTCCATCTATTATTGGTGGAGGAAGACTCTCTAGCTATTATTGGTGGAGGAAGACTCTCCATCTATTATTGGTGGAGGAAGACTCTCCAGTTATTATTGGTGGAGGAAGACTCTCTAGCTATTATTGGTGGAGGAAGACTCTCCATCTATTATTGGTGGAGGAAGACTCTCCATCTATTATTGGTGGAGGAAGACTCTCCAGTTATTATTGGTGGAGGAAGACTCTCCAGCTATTATTGGTGGAGGAAGACTCTCTAGCTATTATTGGTGGAGGAAGACTCTCTAGCTATTATTGGTGGAGGAAGACTATCCAGCTATTATTGGTGGAGGAAGACTCTCCAGTTATTATTGGTGGAGGAAGACTCTCCAGTTATTATTGGTGGAGGAAGACTCTCCAGCTATTATTGGTGGAGGAAGACTCTCCATCTATTATTGGTGGAGGAAGACTCTCCATCTATTATTGGTGGAGGAAGACTCTCCAGCTATTATTGGTGGAGGAAGACTCTCCATCTATTATTGGTGGAGGAAGACTCTCCATCTATTATTGGTGGAGGAAGACTCTCCATCTATTATTGGTGGAGGAAGACTCTCCATCTATTATTGGTGGAGGAAGACTCTCCATCTATTATTGGTGGAGGAAGACTCTCCAGCTATTATTGGTGGAGGAAGACTCTCCGGCTATTATTGGTGGAGGAAGACTCTCCAGTTATTATTGGTGGAGGAAGACTATCCATCTATTATTGGTGGAGGAAGACTCTCCGGCTATTATTGGTGGAGGAAGACTCTCCATCTATTATTGGTGGAGGAAGACTCTCCATCTATTATTGGTGGAGGAAGACTCTCCATCTATTATTGGTGGAGGATGACTCTCCAGTTATTATTGGTGGAGGAAGACTCTCCAGTTATTATTGGTGGAGGAAGACTCTCTAGCTATTATTGGTGGAGGAAGACTCTCCAGTTATTATTGGTGGAGGAAGACTCTCCAGCTATTATTGGTGGAGGAAGACTCTCCATCTATTATTGGTGGAGGAAGACTCTCTAGCTATTATTGGTGGAGGAAGACTCTCTAGCTATTATTGGTGGAGGAAGACTCTCCATCTATTATTGGTGGAGGAAGACTCTCCAGTTATTATTGGTGGAGGAAGACTCTCCGGCTGTTATTGGTGGAGGAAGACTCTCCAGCTATTATTGGTGGAGGAAGACTCTCCAGTTATTATTGGTGGAGGACGACTATGCAGCTATTATTGGTGGAGGAAGACTATGCAGCTATTATTGGTGGAGGAAGACTATGCAGCTTTTATTGGAGGAAGACTCTCCATCTATTATTGGTGGAGGAAGACTCTCTAGCTGTTATTGGTGGAGGAAGACTCTCCAGCTAGTATTGGTGGAGGAAGACTCTCTAGTGGTTATTGGTGGAGGAAGACTCTCCATCTATTATTGGTGGAGGAAGACTCTCTAGCTGTTATTGGTGGAGGAAGACTCTCCATCTATTATTGGTGGAGGAAGACTCTCCAGTTATTATTGGTGGAGGAAGACTCTCTAGCTATTATTGGTGGAGGAAGACTCTCCATCTATTATTGGTGGAGGAAGACTCTCCATCTATTATTGGTGGAGGAAGACTCTCCAGTTATTATTGGTGGAGGAAGACTCTCTAGCTATTATTGGTGGAGGAAGACTCTCTAGCTATTATTGGTGGAGGAAGACTCTCTAGCTATTATTGGTGGAGGAAGACTATCCAGCTATTATTGGTGGAGGAAGACTCTCCAGTTATTATTGGTGGAGGAAGACTCTCCAGTTATTATTGGTGGAGGAAGACTCTCCATCTATTATTGGTGGAGGAAGACTCTCCATCTATTATTGGTGGAGGAAGACTCTCCATCTATTATTGGTGGAGGAAGACTCTCTAGCTATTATTGGTGGAGGAAGACTATCCAGCTATTATTGGTGGAGGAAGACTCTCCAGTTGTTATTGGTGGAGGAAGACTCTCCAGTGATTATTGGTGGAGGAAGACTCTCCAGTTATTATTGGTGGAGGAAGACTCTCCATCTATTATTGGTGGAGGAAGACTCTCCAGCTATTATTGGTGGAGGAAGACTCTCTAGCTATTATTGGTGGAGGAAGACTCTCCAGCTATTATTGGTGGAGGAAGACTCTCCATCTATTATTGGTGGAGGAAGACTCTCCATCTATTATTGGTGGAGGAAGACTCTCCAGCTATTATTGGTGGAGGAAGACTCTCCATCTATTATTGGTGGAGGAAGACTCTCCAGTTATTATTGGTGGAGGAAGACTCTCCAGCTATTATTGGTGGAGGAAGACTCTCCATCTATTATTGGTGGAGGAAGACTCTCCAGCTATTATTGGTGGAGGAAGACTCTCCATCTATTATTGGTGGAGGAAGACTCTCCATCTATTATTGGTGGAGGAAGTATGTATATATAGTAACATATGCATAGTATAACCACCCGATATATATATAGTAACATATACATAGTATAACCATCCATATGTATATATAGTAAAATATACATAGTATAACCACCCGATATATATATAGTAACATATACATAGTATTACCACCCATATGTATATATAGTAACATATACATATTATAACCACCCATATGTATATATAGTACCATATGCATAGTATAACCACCCGTATATATATATATATATATATATATAGTAACATATGTTATATTTTATATTATATTTCGGGTTTTACGCCTGCATCAGCACCATTTTGGGCTATATCGCCGGCGGGCAGTTTACCTAAGAACACCTTTCCTGGGCAGGCTCCAGCGGTTAACCAGTACTTGGGTGCACCAACCTCCGTAAGAAACTGCCAACGTTTTCATATAAATGAGACACGGTCTGAGCGGGGCTCGAACCCGTGACCATCAGTGATGATAGGTTACAGTGGTATGCAAGTCAGCGACCTTAACCACTCGACCACGGAGGCGGACATAGTAACATATACATAGTATAACCATCCATATGTATATATAGTAAAATATACATAGTATAACCACCCATATGTATATATAGTAACATATACATAGTATAACCACCCATATGTATATATAGTAACATATACATAGTATAATCACCCATATGTATATATAGTAACATATACATAGTATAACCATCCATATATATATATATAGTAACATATACATAGTATAACCACCCATATGTATATATAGTAACATATACATATTATAACCACCCATATGTATATATAGTAACATATACATAGTATAACCACCCATATGTATATATAGTAACATATACATATTATAACCACCTATATATATATATAGTAACATATATATATTATAACCACCCATATGTATATATAGTAACACCATATGTATATATAGTAACATATGCATATTATAACCACCCATATGTATATATAGTAACATATACATATTATAAACACCCATATGTATATATACTAGTAACATATACATATTATAAACACCCGTATATATATAGCAACATATACATATATTATAGCCACCCATATGTACATATAGTAACATATACATATTATAGCCACCCATATGTATATATAGTAACATATGCATATTATAGCCACCCATGTGTATATATACTAGTAACATATACATATTATAACCACCCATATGTATATATAATAGTAACATATACATATTATAACCACCCATATGTATATATAGTAACATATGCATATTATAACCATCCATATGTATATATAGTAACATATGCATAGTATAACCACCCATATGTATATATAGTAACATATAAATATTATAACCACCCATGTGTATATATAGTAACATATACATATTATAACAACCCGTATATATACATAGCAACATATACATATTATAACCACCCATATGTATATATAGTAACATATACATATTATAACCACCCGTATATATATATATAGCAACATATACATATTATAAACACCCATATGTATATATAGTAACATATACATATTATACCACCCATATGTATAGTAACATAACATATAACCACCAATATGTATATATAGTAACATATACATAGTATAAACACCCATATGTATATATAGTAACATATACATATATAACCACCCATATGTATATATAGTAACATATGCATAGTATAACCACTCGATATATATATATATATAGTAACATATGCATATATAACAACCCATATGTATATATAGTAACATATGCATAGTATAACCACCCGTATATATATATATATATATATATATAGTAACATATATATAGTATAACCACCCATATGTATATATATTAACATATACTTATTATAAACACCCATATGTATATATACTAGTAACATATACATATTGTAAACACCTATATGTATATATAGTAACATATACATAGTATAAACACCCATATGTATATATAGTGACATGTGCATATTATAACCACCCATATGTATATATAGTAACATATACATATTATAAACACCCATATGTATATATACTAGTAACATATACATATTATAAACACCCATATGTTTATATACTAGTAACATATACATAGTATAACCACCCATATGTATATATAGTAACATATACATATTATAACCACCCATATGTATATATACTAGTAACATATACATATTATAACCACCCATATGTATATATAGTAACATATGCATATTATAACCACCCTTATATATATATAGCAACATATACATATTATAGCCACCCATATTTACATATAGTAACATATACATATTATAGCCACCCATATGTATATATAGTAACATATACATAGCATAAACACCAATATGTATATATATATAGTAACATATACATAGTATATCCACCCATATGTATATATAGTAACATATACATAGTCTAAACACCCATATGTATATATAGTAACATATACATAGTATAATCACCCATATGTATATATAGTAACATATACATAGTATAAACACCCATATGTATATATAGTAACATATACATATTATAACCACCCATATGTATATATAGTAACATATACATAGTATAACCACCCATATGTATATATAGTAACATATACATATTATAACCACCCATATATATATATGGTAACATATATATATTATAACCACACATATGTATATATAGTAACATATGCATATTATAAACACCCATATGTATATATACTAGTAACATATACATATTGTAAACACCCATATGTATATATAGTAACACCATATGTATATATAGTAACATATGCATATTATAACCACCCATATGTATATATAGTAACATATACATATTATAAACACCCATATGTATATATACTAGTAACATATACATATTATAAACACCCGTATATATATATAGCAACATATACATATTATAGCCACCCATATGTATATATACTAGTAACATATACATATTATAACCACCCATATGTATATATATATAGTAACATATACATAGTATAACCACCCATATGTATACATAGTAACATATGCATAGTATAACCACCCATATGTATATATAGTAACATATAAATATTATAACCACCCATGTGTATATATAGTAACATATACATATTATAACAACCCGTATATATACATAGCAACATATACATATTATAACCACCCATATGTATATATAGTAACATATACATATTATAACCACCCGTATATATATATATAGCAACATATACATATTATAAACACCCATATGTATATATAGTAACATATACATATTATAGCCACCCATATGTATATATAGTAACATATACATATTATAACCACCAATATGTATATATAGTAACATATACATAGTATAAACACCCATATGTATATATAGTAACATATACATAGTATAAACACCCATATGTATATATAGTAACATATACATATTATAACCACCCATATGTATATATAGTAACATATGCATAGTATAACCACTCGTATATATATATATAGTAACATATACATAGTATTACCACCCATATGTATATATAGTAACATATGCATATTATAACAACCCATATGTATATATAGTAACATATGCATAGTATAACCACCCGTATATATATATATATATATATATAGTAACATATATATAGTATAACCACCCATATGTATATATATTAACATATACATATTATAAACACCCATATGTATATATACTAGTAACATATACATATTATAAACACCCATATGTATATATAGTAACATATACATAGTATAACCACCCATATGTATATATAGTAACATATACATATTATAAACACCCATATGTATATATATAGTAACATATACATATTATAAACACCCATATGTATATATAGTAACATATACATATTATAACCACCCATATTATATATAGTAACATATACATAGTATAACCACCCATATGTATATATAGTAACATATACATAGTATAACCACCCATATGTATATATAGTAACATATACATAGTATAAACACCCATATGTATATATAGTAACATATACATAGTATAACCACCCATATGTATATATAGTAACATATACATAGTATAAACACCCATATGTATATATAGTAACATATACATATTATAACCACCCATATGTATATATAGTAACATATACATAGTATAACCACCCATATGTATATATAGTAACATATACATATTATAACCACCCATATGTATATATACTAGTAACATATACATATTATAACCACCCATATGTATATATATATAGTAACATATATATATTATAACCACCCATATGTATATATAGTAACATATACATAGTATAACCACCCATATGTATATATACTAGTAACATATACATAGAATAACCACACGTATATATATATAGTAACATATACATAGTATAACCACCCATATGTATATATACTAGTAACATAAGTATACAGAAGGACGTGTCTAGCGCACCCCCCTCATATGTAAAAAAAAACACACACCCAGAGGAGGGGTACTGGACACCCCTAAAAATAAAAATAAAATCACACAACTCACGGGGTATACGGTATTTACCTAGATACATTATTGTGTGTATATTTTCATGTGATTGTATTTGTCGCATACTTATTAAATTAATAAATGACTTCACCAACAGCTTAATATATTCCTTTTTACCATGTATTGATCTGATAAGTCACTCAGTATTGAAACCCCACTGGCCAACTATCTATACATTTCTAAAGCAATAGACGGCGGTGAGTTTTGAATAGACTAAATCGATCATTGGAAAACTGTCAAGAGTATGTTTACATGTTGCCTAGGACGTTGTCATCACATGTAAACATATAGCAGACTGGTGCGGTTTTTCGTTTCAAAGTAACAGTGGGGAGAAGACGTGTTTACCTCGCCTCTTGTTAACAGCAGCCATTACAACAACACGTTAAATTAACTTCTAAAAAAAAAGGCAAATCAAAAGCTAAACCATGTAAGTACTGCATTTTATTTAATATTTTGTGCTCTGTATTGTTAATGGAGAGAAGGTTTATAGATACAATTTACTGGTAAGATTAGAATGCAATTGCGTTCTCGAACGTATTTACGTGAATTTGGTGTCCATTCATTGTTTGCAGGTAATTATATTGACATATATTACCTATAGGCCAGTGACCTATTTGACTCCAGTGTATCCATAAGCATATATAAAGATATTTGTTTTTCCATTATCCGTTTTATTTTCTGCTATGGTAATTTTAGTACCATTTTTACATTTATTAGTTTAGTGTATTTTTTAATAACAGGACATATTTGAGTAATTATATGTCTACACCGTTAAGTTTCATAACGGTGTCATAGTATAATTAATACCCTGGAAGTTAGGGCATTATTTCAGTGGTACAATTTGTATGACCACCGTTAAGTTTCATAACGGTGTTATAGTATATTAATACCCGGAAGTTAGGGAATTATTTGTACAACCACCGTTAAGTTTCATAACGGTGTTACAGCATATTAATACCCGGAAGCTAGGGAATTATTTCAGTAGCGCAATTTGTACAACCACCGTTAAGTTTCATAACGGTGTCACAGTATATTAATCTACCAGTACTTAAGATAATAATTTACACCACCACCGTTAAGCATAATAACGGTGAAACCATATATTGATACAGAATAAATTGTAATAGTTGATTATGTTCTATTTTCAGGGACAGCACACAAGCAGCACAACTTCGAATGGACTTACAAACACTCACCAACTATCTACGCACAACATATCCAGATGATGAAACAATAAACCAATGGAACGAAACCTTTTTACAACAGTACGACGGAATATTAACCAAATCAGCCACTTCAACAACAAAACAACAAAAGACTCAAAAAGCCCAACAAAATAAACAGACAAAGAAGGATCATATTAAACAACGTCTTCAAATCGCATTTTCCACCGATAGACAATATGAAGGAGAAGTGATAATCGACCTCGGAAATGAACAGACAATTATACAAAATCTTAAAGACTTAAACAAATTAGAAAGCAGCAACAATAGAAAATCAATCTTCATAGCAACACAACAAGGACAGCTTCTCCAGGTCATTAAAACCAGCATTCCCAAATCACAACAAATACATAAATATTTACTACAGAACAACATTACTTACAGTCCGCAAAAATGCAGGTCACTTGTTATTTTGTTTAATTTAGTTACAGAATTTAATACTCTACTTCATTGTGATGTTCCTGTTAGTTTTCTTACACAAAACAGTAAAATCATAAAAGAAATTTGCAAAGAATTAAAATGGTAATAAAATGTAAAAATTGTATACAACCTATGCAGGTTGAAACATGAGTGAGAGAACTGGCACCTAGATTACCTAGATACATTATTGTGTGTATATTTTCATGTGATTGTTTTTGTCAGTTTTATTAAATTAATAAATGACAAACATACTTAATTATGACTTTATTTCGAATGGTGACTGAGTATATTAGTAAATAGTGAGTGCAACAATACCTATTACTATACTTCCTACTATTAATGCTGTTTTGTTGTTTTCGTGTTGTATTGCTTCTGGTGATATTACAGTGGATTCTGCAGCTTGATGTTTAACCGGTTCTGGTAAAGATTTCTTTGTTGGTGTTCCTTTGAGTTCTACGTGTTGTTTTGGTGGAATGGGCCGGTTATTCACACTGTTATTCAATCCTAGGTTTTGGTCATCAGTGGCTACTACAATCTTATTGTTATAATCTTGGATTGTTCCAATTCGTAATTCTATATTGCTCGGAGACATGTACAACCCAATTCCGTAAACATAGTCAACTTTACTTCGAGCATATTTTAGTGTGTTTTGATACCTTGTAATTTGACTTGGTAAATCTATGGGACTATTGATAGCATCCTCAACGTTTGAAAGGAATTGTTTTTGAGCATCAAATGCTGTTCCTGTTCCGAGTATATCTGTTCTCGTTTGAGATTGTGAACCAAGAATAGCCCAGCAATATGTCCTTATGGATTCGTTAATCCGTTCAACGCCTGCTCTTGTAAAACCTTTTGACGTATCAAGAACAAATGTGGTCCACACATCCTTAACATCATCTGCTTGTTGGAGATAATCAATGTGGACTTTCTTAGGTGGAAGATATTCACATGATGAAATGCCACAGTGTCTACCACCCGACACTTCTGGTCCAAATGTCATCTTCGACAAATCTAGATCAGATGTTGTACTACTAGCAATGTGTTGGGACGAATAATCATGTCTAAAATCTGTTCGTTTCCAAGCAGTATAACTTGTTGTGTAAATGAGTCCAAGACCATCGCCGCTTGAGTACATTTTTTGTCGCCAGTCTGCATTAGGGTCTACATTAAACTCTTTGCATATTCGTTCGTAAGCACCACGGTCATACCCATTACTGAAAGCGTTCCAGATTTTATCTTGTGGTAGGGCAATAGCTAATTCAAACAGTATTCGTCTTGTTTGGTAGTAAACATGAAACAAGAATAGTGAGCCAGTCAATCCGTCCGCTTTTAAATGGTTGTTGACATCTATACCACAACCTGTAGTGGCACACCATATTGCAAAGTTTAGTTGGTTTTGCCAGAACGATAACCAGTCTGTATTCCAACGTTGTACTATCTCTTCTGATGCTACGTGTGGTAATACGTATTTTTCAAATACATTTGGGAAATCTACGTTGAAGCTTTTCCCGTCTGATGAAATGACAATGGATTGTGTTATAATGTTAATTAGCTTCTTGTTAAACACTCCGGCGTGAGGATAGTGAGCTTCATCACTGTATTTAAATTCTTTATTCTTCATTTTTTATAGTAAAAAATGTATCATACAATTTCTAATATTAATAAGACAATAAACTTGCAACAAAATATAGATAACAAATGTGGTATTAAGAGAATTGGATTGAAGAGTTTTACTTATACTTTAGGTTGGTATAATTTGGTTGATGAATATATCCAAAAAGGAGCAGATAGGCCAATACGTTTAGCTTCAGGATTTTACAGTTTCCAACAAGTATCAGAAAAGTTTCACGGTATTCATCTCACTGTTGATAAAACTAATGGCATAGTGCTTTTGACATCGCCCGTTGATTTAAAAATAAGCAAAGGATTAACGACAATGTTAGGCCTTAAAAGACTATTACACGCAAATCAAACATATAAGGGAGAAATACCGTTAGATTTTGCACCTTATAAACAACTATATGTTCATCTTGAGCAGATAAATAGTTCTTACAATTTCTTTGATGGTGCTCCTAGTAATATTCTTGGTGTTGTTTCTGTTGAGAATAAATCGTTTGGTGATATTGTTCATACGCATTTTAGTAATCCAGAATACAAACAATTGGCACATGGTGATATTTCAGAATTAAGTATAAGCGTTTGTGATGAGAACGGTCAGAAAATAAACAACAATGGATTGCCAATTAATTGTGTGTTAGAAATTATATAATTATTATAATAAAATGAGTATATTTGGATCAGAAAAAGTTATAAATAATATTAGCGATAGACATGTGCATTTTTTTAATCATGAAAATGCACACAGATTGCAAGAAATACAACGATTAGAAACAGATGTTAATAATAAAATTAATGAAAATAGAATACTATTAGAAAGGAAGATAATTGATATTAACCCCATCATTACCATATGTGCAGAGAGTAAAGGTATTTTAACAATAGATGAGGTATTTTCCTTTGGTAATGGTGGTAAGGATAAAGATGTCGGTTATGTTGTTATGCATCCTATGAAAGTGTTAGGTATTGGTGTATCATCTTCTAGAAGTTCGGGTGTTGTAAATATTGGAGTTGTTTACAATGGTATGGAGATGCCTGGGTATGATATAACGTTGCCTGAAAATAATAGAAGTATGGATATTAGATTTGATGATTATTTTGAAATATTACCGGGTAGAACTGTTAATTTTATAAACAAGAAAAATAACTTTACAACAATTAACACTGTTGTATGTTTATTGATGAAATTAATTTAGTTAAAAAAAAATATATATAAATGAAACAACCTTCAGCGCCGCCGAATTTATATCCTGACTTGCCTAGCGAAGACGGGCAAAATTATAGATTGCAAAAAATATCAGAGATTGAGAAAACATTAATTAAAGAGAGAGATACTCGTAAAGCATTATACAAGAAATATAAACGTGGAATTAATATTACTGATGGTGTTGATACTGTTCTAATATCAACGTCTGTTATTTTAGCGGGTGTTGGTTTAACTATTCCAATTATGTTTCAGTTGGAAACTGCTGCTGTTGTGTGTGGAAGTTTAGGTGTTTGTGTTAAATTTGTTAGACGTAGATTACATGCAAAAACACAAAAACATTATGAGATTAAAACTATTGCTGATAGTAAGTTGAATAGTATAAAAGACTTGATTTCTAAGGCTTTGACAGATGGGCAGATATCTGAAGATGAATTTAAACTTGTATTAGATGAATTAGATAAATATAATAAACTGAAGGATAGCATACGTTCAAAACAAACAGGATTGAGTGAGATAGAAAGAAAAAAACTTATTGAGGAAGGCAAAGCCCAAGCTTTAGCCGGGATAAAAAAAAAAATAGAAAATGCTTAATTTTATTTAATAAAGTTACAATAATTAATGATCCACCACCAAAATATAAAAGTTAATTTCGCAGGGACTCTCTTGCAGCGGCATACAATAAACCAGCAACCAAAACAACTACAGCCCATAAATGTTCGCCAAACCAGCTGACAACTTTACCTGCAGAAGACAACAACCAAGACACGATAGAACCAATAATACCAGGCAATGCTTCTGCTGCTTTTCCTGCAAGATTGGCTAATAGTTTACCAAGATTTGATAATTGTTTTTTTATCCAATCTTTTACATCACTTCCAGGAGGTTTAGGTGTTATAGTTCCACCACCTGTAGTAGGAATAAAAATCTCAACAATAACACCAATAATCAATCCAAAAGCAGTTAAAACACTAACAATTGTAATTCCTTGTTCTTTAAATAAAGTTTTTATTCTTTCACCTAATGTGGTGTCTTCATTTAATACTTTAGTTATTGTTTCTTTGATTCTATTTACCTGACTACGTATTTTATCTCTATTAATATTAATCACTTCAAGTCTTGCACTTCTCTCTGATTCTAGATCTCTTATTCTACTACCTATCCTTTCTATTTGAAATTCATCATTAGTTTCTTCTAATTTACTCTTTTCTTTTGCTAAATCCTTATTTGTTTCTGCTAGTTTAACCAATTCATTTGCTATCTCTTCTTTAACTGAAGTCATTGCTGTTAAAATACCTTCCATTTCTCTTTTTGTTATATCTGTTTGTGTTCCTGTTCCATTTTCAATAAATGATGTTTCTATTTCTTTCACAAGCGTTTCAGCTGTATTAGGTAAATCAAACATTTCCACATTATCAACATCGGGTAGGTTATTTTCTATATTTTGTAAACTTGCAACAGCCTGTGCCGTTAATGGTTTAGTTTTTGACATATAAGTAGGTAAGTTTAATAAGTCTCTAATTGCATTTGATCCACCACTACCAATTTTACTCGCTAAATAACCCAAGTTTATAAAACTATCACCTCTTTTAGAAGTAATTTGTATCTCTTTATCTCCAACCTTTAAAAATAGTGTTCTATTATCAGGACCAAGTTCAAAGTTTGTATAATCAATATATACAGGCTCTAAGTCATACGTTTCTTTTATCTTCTTGTAATATTCTTTAACTACATATTGTTTCTGTTCTACTATTAATTGTGTTCTTGTATCAACATCATCACCGATAACCTCAATATGAGCACTTTGGTTTTGTATAATTCTATTAAATTCATCATAATTATCTTCAAGTATGTCGTCTAATTCCCTATCTACATCTAAATCATCATAATTATATTCAGACAT
Source organism: Archivesica marissinica (assembly GCA_014843695.1). Lineage (NCBI taxonomy): Eukaryota > Metazoa > Mollusca > Bivalvia > Venerida > Vesicomyidae > Archivesica > Archivesica marissinica. Next base: position 25,680,979 of record CM026387.1, read on the forward strand.
TTTTATTTAGTTAAAAATACCTTTAAAAAATGGCAGCATACGGAAATAAATTAAACCCCTACAGAAAAATAAGAGAACCACGCGGTGCGAGAGGTATTCGCCAAAGTGTTGTAATAACCAATAATCCTTCAACTATTGACCAAAATCAACAGTTATTAGTGAGATTTCCTAATCTGAGTAGTAATGATGTCATTGTTCCAGGAACAGTCAGATTAGCATTCGAAATTGAGCTCAATTCCACTGACCTAAATGCAACTATATATCAAAACATTGGTCGCTCAATCATTAAGAAAACAACAATACGTATAAGTGGAAATGAAGTAATGTCTATCGATGACAGTGATATCTATCACACTTATATAGATATGTGGAAATCCCCCACTGAACGTATTAACATGGCATACCAAGGTATTGGTAAGACGAACATGCTAAGCCATAGAGTGGGTGCAGGAAACGCAACAAACGATAAAGAAGACCAAGCAATTGCATTTGCATATGGAAACAGATTTTATATTCCACTTGACTTTGAATTATTGGAAACACATATGCCTTTTTATCAAGCGGGTCTTGGTGATAGACTTGAATATGAACTTACATTCAATGATTATAATAAAGTAATAAAATCAACCGTTACAACTTCATCTTATACAATCAAAAATATTTGTTTGGAATTTGATACTGTTTCTGATACTGAATTAGCAAGACAAATAAGACAGCAAGTAAGTGGTAAAATGGTTATTTTATATGATAGAATACTTAGACATAGGAAAATAACTAAAAACAAATCTGATACGCTTTGGAATATTAATCTAAATGTTCCAGCTAGAAGTATGAAGGGTATTCTATTGTTGTTTGAAGACCCAGAGAGACTATCAACTGAAACTTATTACAACCCTAAAATAACAAAAGTAGAAATGACAATAGAAGGAGTCCCAAATCAGTTGTATAGTCAAGGAATGAAAGCATATCAACAGTGGGATGAGATAAATAAGTTCTTTGCTTTTAATTCGAAACGAAATAAAGAAATAAATATGTTTGTAAAAGAATTATGTTTCACTGATATAACATTAGAAAAATATCTCACAACCAGTTATGCATTATGGTTGGATTTACGTTCAACGGATGATAACTCACTACATGG
>CM026387.1:25692789-25838404 GCA_014843695.1 Archivesica marissinica
TTTGACTGTATATCCACTGAGAACATGGCTGCTTAATGGAGGTGACCACTAACACAGGTTTGACTGTATATCCACTGAGAACATGGCTGTTTAATGGAGGTGACCACTAACACAGGTTTGACTATATATCCACTGAGAACATGGCTGCTTAATGGAGGTGACCACTAACACAGGTTTGCCTGTATGTCCACTGAGAACATGGCTGCTTAATGGAGGTAACCCATTAACACAGGTTTGACTGTATATCCACTGAGAACATGGCTGTTTAATGGAGGTGACCACTAACACAGGTTTGACTGTATATCCACCGAGAATATGGCTGCTTAATGGAGGTGACCACTAACACAGGTTTGACTGTATATCCACCGAGAACATGGCTGCTTAATGGAGGTGACCACTAACACAAGTTTGACTGTATATCCACTGAGAACATGGCTGTTTAATGGAGGTGACCACTAAAACAGGTTTGACTGTATATCCACTGAGAACATGGCTGCTTAATGGAGGTGACCACTAACACAGGTTTGCCTGTATATCCACTAAGAACATGGTTGCTTAATGGAGGTGACCACTAACACAGGTTTGACTGTATATCCACTGAGAACATGGCTGCTTAATGGAGGTGACCACTAACACAGGTTTGACTGTATATCCACTGAGAACATGGCTGCTTAATGGAGGGTGACACTAACACAGGTTTGACTGTATATACACTGAGAACATGGCTGCTTAATGGAGGTGACCACTAACACAGGTTTGACTGTATATCACCGAGAAACATGGCTGCTTAATGGAGGGACCACTAACACAGGTTTGACTGTATATCCATGAGAACATGGGCGTTTAATGGAGGTGACCACTAACACAGGTTTGACTGTATATCCACAGAGAACATGGCTGCTTAATGGAGGTGACCACTAACACAGGTTTGACTGTATATCCTCTGAGAACATGGCTGCTTAATGGAGGTGACAACTAACACAGGTTTGACTGTATATCCACAGAGAACATGGCGCTTAATGGAGGTGACCACTAACACAGGTTTGACTGTATATCCACTGGAGAACATGGCTGCTAATTGAGGTGACCACTAACACAGGTTTGACTGTATATATAATACACGTTGGCTGCTAATGGAGGTGACCACTAACACAGGTTTGACTGTATATATAATACACGCTGGCTGCTAATGGAGGTGACCACTAACACAGGTTTGACTGTATATCCCTGAGAACATGGCTGCTTAATGGAGGGTGACCACTAACACAGGTTTGACTGTATATCCACCGAGAACATGGCTGTTTAATGGAGGTGATCACTAACACAGGTTTGCCTGTATATCCACCGAGAACATGGCTGCTTAATGGAGGTGACCACTAACACAGGTTTGACTGTATATCCACTGAGAACATGGCTGCTTAATGGATGTGACCACTAACACAGGTTTGACTGTATATCCACTGAGAACATGGCTGCTTAATGGAGGTGACCACTAAAACAGGTTTGCCTGTATATCCACCGAGAACATGGCTGCTTAATGGAGGTGATCACTAACACATGTTTGACTGTATATCCACTGAGAACATGGCTGTTTAATGGAGGTGACCACTAACACAGGTTTGACTGTATATCCACCGATAATATGGCTGCTTAATGGAGGTGACCACTAACACAGGTTTGACTGTATATCCACCGAGAACATGGCTGCTTAATGGAGGTGACCACTAACACAGGTTTGACTGTATATCCACTGAGAACATGGCTGTTTAATGGAGGTGACCACTAACACAGGTTTGACTGTATATCAACCGAGAACATGGCTACTTAATGGAGGTGACCACTAACACAGGTTTGACTGTATATCCACTGAGAACATGGCTGCTTAATGGAGGTGACCACTAACACAGGTTTGACTGTATATCACTGAGAACATGGCTGCTTAATGGAGGTGACCACTACACAGGTTTGACTGTATATCCCACTGAGAACATGGGCTTAATGGAGGTGACCACTAACACAGGTTTGACTGTATATCCACTGAGAACATGGCTGCTTAATGGAGGTGACCACTAACACAGGTTTGACTGTATATCCACCGAGAACATGGCTGCTTAATGGAGGTGACCACTAGCACAGGTTTGACTGTATATCCACTGAGAACATGGCTGCTTAATGGAGGTGACCACTATCACAGGTTTGACTGTATATCCACTGAGAACATGGCTGTTTAATGGAGGTGACCACTAACACAGGTTTGACTGTATATCAACCGAGAACATGGCTGCTTAATGGAGGTGACTACTAACACAGGTTTGACTGTATATCCACTGAGAACATGGCTGCTTAATGGAGGTGACCACTAACACAGGTTTGACTGTATATCCACTGAGAACATGGCTGCTTAATGGAGGTGACCACTAACACAGGTTTGACTGTATATCCACTGAGAACATGGCTGCTTAATGGAGGTGACCACTAACACAGGTTTGACTGTATATCCACCGAGAACATGGCTGTTTAATGGAGGTGATCACTAACACAGGTTTGCCTGTATATCCACCGAGAATATGGCTGCTTAATGGAGGTGACCACTAACACAGTTTGACTGTATATCCACTGAGAACATGGCTGCTTAATGGAGGTGACCACTAACACAGGTTTGACTGTATATCCACTGAGAACATGGCTGCTTAATGGAGGTGACCACTAACACGGTTTGACCGTATATCACCGGAACATGGCTGCTTAATGGAGGTGACCACTAACACAGGTTTGAAATGTATATCACTGAGAACATGGCTGCTTAATGGAGGTGACCACTAACACAGGTTTGACTGATATCCACTGAGAACATGGCTGTTAATGGAGGTGACCACTAACACAGGTTTGACTGTATACCACCGAGAACATGGCTGTTAATGGAGGTGACCACTAACACAGGTTTGACTGTATATCCACTGAGAACATGGCTGATTAATGGAGGTGACCACTAACACAGGTTTGACTGTATATCCACCGAGAACATGGCTGCTTAATGGAGGTGACCACTAACACAGGTTTGACTGTATATCCTCTGAGAACATGGCTGCTTAATGGAAGTGACAACTAACACAGGTTTGACTGTATATCCACCGAGAACATGGCTGTTTAATGGAGGTGATCACTAACACAGGTTTGCCTGTATATCCACCGAGAACATGGCTGCTTAATGGAGGTGACCACTAACACAGGTTTGACTGTATATCCACTGAGCACATGGCTGTTTAATGGAGGTGACCACTAACACAGGTTTGACTGTATATCCACCGAGAACATGGCTGTTTAATGGAGGTGATCACTAACACAGGTTTGCCTGTATATCCACCGAGAACATGGCTGCTTAATGGAGGTGACCACTAACACAGGTTTGACTGTATATCCACTGAGCACATGGCTGTTTAATGGAGGTGACCACTAACACAGGTTTGACTGTATATCCACCGAGAACATGGCTGTTTAATGGAGGTGATCACTAACACAGGTTTGCCTGTATATCCACCGAGAACATGGCTGCTTAATGAAGGTGACCACTAACACAGGTTTGACTGTATATCCACTGAGAACATGGCTGCTTAATGGAGGTGACCACTAACACAGGTTTGACTGTATATCCACTGAGAACATGGCTGCTTAATGGAGGTGACCACTAACACAGGTTTGACTGTATATCCACTGAGAACATGGCTGCTTAATTGAGGTGGCCACTAACACAGGTTTGACTGTATATCCACCGAGAACATGGCTGCTTAACGGAGGTGACCACTAACACAGGTTTGCCTGTATGTCCACTGAGAACATGGCTGCTTAATGGAGGTGGCCACTAACACAGGTTTGACTGTATATCCACCGAGAACATGGTGTTAATGGAGGTGGCCACTAACACAGTTTGACTGTATATCCACTGAGAACATGGCTGCTTAATGGAGGTGGCCACTAACACAGGTTTGCCTGTATGTCCACTGAGAACATGGCTGCTTAATGGAGGTGGCCACTAACACAGGTTTGCCTGTATGTCCACTGAGAACATGGCTGCTTAATGGAGGTGGCCACTAACACAGGTTTGACTGTATATCCACCGAGAACATGGCTGCTTAATGAAGGTGACCACTAACACAGGTTTGACTGTATATCCACCGAGAACATGGCTGCTTAATGGAGGTGACCACTAACACAGGTTTGACCTTATATCCACCGAGAACATGGCTACTTAATGGAGGCGACCACTAACACAGGTTTGACTGTATATCCACTGAGAACATGGCAGCTTAATGGAGGTGACCACTAACACAGGTTTGACTGTATATCCACAGTGAACATGACTGCTTAATGGAGGTGACCACTAACACAGGTTTGACTGTATATCTACTGAGAACATGGCTGCTTAATGGAGGTGGCCACTAACACAGGTTTGACTGTATATCCACCGAGAACATGGCTGTTTAATGGAGGTGGCCACTAACACAGGTTTGCCTGTATGTCCACTGAGAACATGGCTGCTTAATGGAGGTGGCCACTAACACAGGTTTGCCTGTATGTCCACTGAGAACATGGCTGCTTAATGGAGGTGGCCACTAACACAGGTTTGCCTGTATGTCCACTGAAAACATGGCTGCTTAATGGAGGTGGCCACTAACACAGGTTTGACTGTATATCCACCGAGAACATGGCTGCTTAATGAAGGTGACCACTAACACAGGTTTGACTGTATATCCACCGAGAACATGGCTGCTTAATGGAGGTGACCACTAACACAGGTTTGACCTTATATCCACCGAGAACATGGCTACTTAATGGAGGCGACCACTAACACAGGTTTGACTGTATATCCACTGAGAACATGGCAGCTTAATGGAGGTGACCACTAACACAGGTTTGACTGTATATCCACAGTGAACATGACTGCTTAATGGAGGTGACCACTAACACAGGTTTGACTGTATATCTACTGAGAACATGGCTGCTTAATGGAGGTGACCACTAACACAGGTTTGACTCTATATCCACTGAGAACATGGCTGCTTAATGGAGGTGACCACTAACACAGGTTTGACCGTATATCCACCGAGAACATGGCTGCTTAATGGAGGTGACCACTAACACAGGTTTGACTGTATATCCACTGAGAACATGGCTGCTTAATGGAGGTGACCACTAACACAGGTTTGACTGTATATCCACTGAGAACATGGCTGCTTAATGGAGGTGACCACTAACACAGGTATGACCGTATATCCACTGTTTAATGGAGGTGACCACTAACACAGCTTTGACTGTATATCCACTGAGAACATGGCTGCTTAATGGAGGTGACCACTAACACAGGTTTGACTGTATATCCACTGAGAACATGGCTGCTTAATGGAGGTGACCACTAACACAGGTTTGACTGTATATCCACTGAGAACATAGCTGCTTAATGGAGGTGACCACTAACACAGGTTTGACTGTATATCCACCGAGAACATGGCTGCTTAATGGAGGTGACCACTAACACAGGTTTGACTGTATATCCACTGAGATCATGGCTGCTTAATGGAGGTGACCACTAACACAGGTTTGGCTGTATATCCACTGAAAACATGGCTGCTTAATGGAGGTGACCACTAACACAGGTTTGACCGTATATCCACCGAGAACATGGCTGCTTAATGGAGGTGACCACTAACACAGGTTTGACTGTATATCCACTGAGAACATGGCTGCTTAATGAAGGTGACCACTAACACAGGTTTGACTGTATATCCACTGAGAACATGGCTGCTTAATGGAGGTGAAACATGGCTGCTTAATGGAGGTGACCACTAACACAGGTTTGACTGTATATCCACTGAGAACATGGCTGCTTAATGGAGGTGACCACTAACACAGGTTTGACTGTATATCCACTGAGAACATGGCTGCTTAATGGAGGTGACCACTAACACAGGTTTGACTGTATATCCACTGAGAACATGGCTGCTTAATGGAGGTGACCACTAACACAGGTTTGACTGTATATCCACCGAGAACATGGCTGTTTAATGGAGGTGACCACTAACACAGGTTTGACTGTATATCCACCGAGAACATGGCTGCTTAATGGAGGTGACCACTAACACAGGTTTGACTGTATATCCACTGAGATCATGGCTGCTTAATGGAGGTGACCACTAACACAGGTTTGGCTGTATATCCACTGAAAACATGGCTGCTTAATGGAGGTGACCACTAACACAGGTTTGACCGTATATCCACCGAGAACATGGCTGCTTAATGGAGGTGACCACTAACACAGGTTTGACTGTATATCCACTGAGAACATGGCTGCTTAATGAAGGTGACCACTAACACAGGTTTGACTGTATATCCACTGAGAACATGGCTGCTTAATGGAGGTGACCACTAACCCAGGTTTGACTGTATATCCACTGAGAACATGGCTGCTTAATGGAGGTGGCCACTAACACAGGTTTGCCTGTATGTCCACTGAGAACATGGCTGCTTAATGGAGGTGGCCACTAACACAGGTTTGCCTGTATGTCCACTGAGAACATGGCTGCTTAATGGAGGTGGCCACTAACACAGGTTTGACTGTATATCCACCGAGAACATGGCTGCTTAATGAAGGTGACCACTAACACAGGTTTGACTGTATATCCACCGAGAACATGGCTGCTTAATGGAGGTGACCACTAACACAGGTTTGACCGTATATCCACCGAGAATATGGCTGCTTAATGGAGGTGACCACTAACACAGGTTTGACCTTATATCCACCGAGAACATGGCTACTTACTGGAGGCGACCACTAACACAGGTTTGACTGTATATCCACTGAGAACATGGCAGCTTAATGGAGGTGACCACTAACACAGGTTTGACTGTATATCCACAGTGAACATGACTGCTTAATGGAGGTGACCACTAACACAGGTTTGACTGTATATCTACTGAGAACATGGCTGCTTAATGGAGGTGACCACTAACACAGGTTTGACTCTATATCCACTGAGAACATGGCTGCTTAATGGAGGTGACCACTAACACAGGTTTGACCGTATATCCACCGAGAACATGGCTGCTTAATGGAGGTGACCACTAACACAGGTTTGACTGTATATCCACTGAGAACATGGCTGCTTAATGGAGGTGACCACTAACACAGGTTTGACTGTATATCCACTGAGAACATGGCTGCTTAATGGAGGTGACCACTAACACAGGTTTGACTGTATATCCACTATGAACATGGCTGCTTAATGGAGGTGACCACTAACACAGGTTTGACTGTATATCCACTGAGAACATGGCTGCTTAATGGAGGTGACCACTAACACAGGTTTGACTGTATATCCACTGAGAACATGGCTGCTTAATGGAGGTGACCACTAACACAGGTTTGACTGTATATCCACCGAGAACATGGCTGTTTAATGGAGGTGACCACTAACACAGGTTTGACTGTATATCCACCGAGAACATGGCTGCTTAATGGAGGTGACCACTAACACAGGTTTGACTGTATATCTGAGATCATGGCTGCTTAATGGAGGTGACCACTAACACAGGTTTGGCTGTATATCCATGAGAACATGGCTGCTTAATGGAGGTGACCACTAACACAGGTTTGACCGTATATCCACCGAGAACATGGCTTTAATGGAGGTGACCACTAACACAGGTTTGACTGTATATCCACCGAGAACATGGCTGCTTAATGGAGGTGACCACTAACACAGGTTTGACTGTATATCCACTGAGATCATGGCTGCTTAATGGAGGTGACCACTAACACAGGTTTGGCTGTATATCCACTGAAAACATGGCTGCTTAATGGAGGTGACCACTAACACAGGTTTGACCGTATATCCACCGAGAACATGGCTGCTTAATGGAGGTGACCACTAACACAGGTTTGACTGTATATCCACTGAGAACATGGCTGCTTAATGAAGGTGACCACTAACACAGGTTTGACTGTATATCCACTGAGAACATGGCTGCTTAATGGAGGTGACCACTAACCCAGGTTTGACTGTATATCCACCGAGAACATGGCTGCTTAATGAAGGTGACCACTAACACAGGTTTGACTGTATATCCACTGAGCATATCTTGACTGTTGTAGAGAGTAATATATTGCTATAACTGTCATGAAACTATGTTGTAGATAGTAATGTATTGCTATGACGGTCATGAAACTATGTTGTAGACATTTTAATGTAACAGTCTGCTATAACTGTCTAGAAACTATGTTGTAGACATTTTAATGTAACATTCTGCTATAACTGTCATGAAACTATGTTGTAGATATTTTAATGTAACATTCTGCTATGACTGTCTAGAAACTATGTTGTAGACATTTTAATGTAACATTCTGCTATAACTGTCATGGAACTATGTTGTAGAGAGTAATATATTGCTATAACTGTCATGAAACTATGTTGTAGCTATTATTAGCAGGGATCATTCTAGAGGGCGATGTGGGCGAAATTATCGCCCTATGGATCCTGACTTCGCCCTCTGGGGGCCCCACTTCTCCCTACAAAAAAATAAAAATTTGTTTTATTTTTTATGGTTTTTACGATTTTCAAATAAAATGTTGTCTAGTAAGATACACTGGCCCATTATAAAGCACTCCTTCTATTCAAATGTTGTATTTAATGGTTGTACTGTGCATTTTAACCCTATTTTGCAGAAGTATATTAAAAAACACCGTTTAAGGAAGCGATCACGCGCTTTCTCACTTCTCCCAAAACAAGTTGGTTTCCTCCGTGTACTCCGGTTTCATCTCACACGAATTACCACTTTACGCTTTTATCCGCGCCAACGAGAGTGATTAATATAAGTTACTAAAACTTTCTTCGCAATCGTTGTAAAATAAATAAAGCTTACCGGTATTTGTTATTACATTTACCGAAAACTAGTAACTGCATTAACACATGATATTGGATGTCGACACGTCGTCGTTGTGAGAGTGACTATTGCCAGCACACATGTGACACACCTTTTCAGTTTTACAATTGATCTCGTTGTGTCCAAATTTAAATCAGTTGTAGCATTGAAGTTGATTTGGGACATAAATGTCCACTTTGGTAAGTAAATAGCCAATAGTGAGTGTACGTGTTAAGATAGGAGTGCAACATGTGAGAATGATTGTGTTTGTTTGTATTTCTCTATTGTCTCTTTTAATTTTAATGCTTCTAGCTGCAGTGACATGTTGTTCTCGAAGCTCATCCACAATCTCAGTATCGGCAACACCAGCAATGTCAGGGTAATGAATTACACCTCTTGATGAGTTGAGAGAGTGGTGTGGATTAAACTTACAAGGGACATTGAAGAATGATGTCAGATAAAGTAGATTGCCTACTTCAATAAGCAGGTTTCCAGTTCGGAGCTTTTTAGCTGATTTAGGAACTCCTACAATACTCTCGATCATTTTTTCTATAAATAAAGGAGAGAGGGTCGTAATAATTTTACTTGTGTCTGTGGATTTGATAATTATATATCGTGTGTAAATGGAATTGGACGGTTGGTGAGAACAGTTCTCACCTCCCTTGTCATCACAGCCCAGTTCGTTATTGCGGTCGTTTTTTTCTTTGGGGTATCCATATTAATGTATTGAAAATTCATCGATTAGTCCTGAGCCACCGCTTTCTAGACCAGACAATTGAAAAATATGTGTGTGTAACATACTTAGTAAACGTGTAATGGGCTAAGTGAAAAAAGTCATATATGGCAATCATAGAATATGTATATATTGTGAACGAAAAATATGACGTATATACTGTTTAAAGAGGCCAAAGTAGTGTGTTGGGAACTACAAACTCGTAATAGTGCAGTCCCCTCAACAACCAGGATCCTCTCCTCCGGCTTACGGGATACCACCCACGGCAAACAGACGGCTCCCTTTCGGGGGAGTTGCACCCCTCTGCAGGGAGATACAGCCGGCATGTTTTATCCCCCGCCGGAAAGAGGCCTATACACTATATTACAGTATGTATATTTCAATGGGAACTAAAATAGGAAAACACAAAAAATAAGGATTCATATTTATACCTCTATATTTTCTAATTTCGTATGTATACTGGTCAAACTGGAATCTTAGCAGATTGATAGACTGAGTGCCAGTATTGTGGAAGGTCGGTGGTTCTACCCTTGTGGCTGAAATACTGCAAAGACAACCCATACCGCTAGGATAATCTTGCCACATACAGAGAAAATGGAATACGGAAACGGTTATCTGGTAATCTTTGGCGATGTTTTGTTTTGGAAATTTGGGTGGGGGGTGTTTAATAAGGAACGTATGGTGGTTCGCGTACCACTCTTGTGAAAATGTGATGTAATGTTGAAGTAAGTAACCTTGCAAAATACTATTGAAACACTAAATTATTTACATAGTGGTTTAGCAGTTTTTCGCGGAAATAATACCCTGATACTCTCTATTCCGCAGTCGCTGTATGTTAATTTTACATACAGCATTCCTATATGAACATATCACCATAATAATCCATATCCAAATTACTTATACGAATACACATCTCTCCAATATAATGTTTATTATGCAACTGTGACCCGAGCATTACGGTAACCGCTGTTCAAACGTTGACCCAGAATAGGTACACAATATTACGTCACTTCTGTGTATCACCTTTCAACACGTGAACCTAGGGACTCTCGGTGGGTAATTCCCAAGTCACTAAATGTTTCTAAAAGGTTCTGAACCTCGGGAGCTTGTAATTGTACCCATAAGCCACATACAAGCTGCATAAAAGCCTTGTGGAAGTCGTGATAGCGCGGTGGTAGAGCTTTCGTTTCACGTGCAAGTTAGTGCCCCGCTGGTTAGTTAGTGCCCTTAAGCAAGGCGTTTAAAGTCCACATGCCCCTTCTCCCGCCCTCGTGGCGCTCGAATCCATCAGGAATGAGGTATCCAGAGTGATTAGTAGAAGTTGTAGGAACTTGTTTCGCAATCGAGCTATAATAATTAAATAGAGTATTATGTTTAGAAGGATCTGTTGATGGTCGATTTCCATTTGAAGTAATGCCTGAGTTCATATTAATAAACATGTAGAACGCACATTGTAGTGTAGTATACATATACTATCTTTTGTTTTATAGCAGTTTCAGAGCTGTACAGGACAGTGACGGATTATTTTGCTGACATGATCCCATTTTGTTGTATTCATGAATGTTTGGATTGCTTTTTAATACCATACCAGAAGAAGATCGTACCAGGAAGCACTGCAGTGGCGCATGCGTATAGTGTCAGTGACCAGGGCTATTTGCAAGCATAACTTAACATTTGATTAATCATAATTGTAATGATTTCTTCTGGCGGGTGATTCTCTTTAATATGTAGTGCTGTTGTAGTGTCTCGATTATTCAGCAGTACCACTTTGTCATGTAGACCTTCAAACACGTCGTATAGAATGTTACTGTACACATAACCAAAATAATCGTTTAGTCTAACGTGTCGTGCTTGCATCCTTTCATATGTATGAGGAGCTTTTATCATGACGACTGATTTTTTATTTCTCTTCAAAAATTGTTCAACACTACGACGTATAATTTCCATCCGTTCTTTAAACACACTATGATGGAAGGCAATACTGTGCATATATAAATTTATAACGACAATAGCTCGCTCAGTACTTGATATATTGTCTATGCGCCGCGCAGCTGAGTATAAGGTGTACATTACATTGGCCCAACGAGGGCCCCTGTAATACGGTTGACTATGCGTGTACCAACCAACTCGAAAAGTGCTCTGGTTATTGACGCATTCATAGGCTTTATGCCAATTTGTATGATTCCATTTCAGCAAGACAGGCTGACATTGGAAGCGGTTGGTTATTTGACTATACCAGCCTCTCAGTGTAGAATCACCAATCAAATATAATCTTCTGTTTTTCAAACATTGCATGTATCGATTATCTTCCAAACCTGTAATTATACAATATTACCTTAAGTTAATTGACAACAATGTCACATAATATTTAAACTATTATTACCTGCATTTGTTTTTAATTAATTGAAATTACATGTAGATCTATGTATATAGCTTGGGTTCCAGTCAGTCGATTTATCACATGATATTAATAAAAACTCCATACGGCTCAGTTTACGGATTGGGTGTTTAATATATATATGACGGACATGGCAAACTATGTACTATGCATATTGCAATAATAACATAGATAATTATCAGTCGAGGTCGAGGCAATCGTGGTCGAGTTGTCTAGAACGTCGTTGTTAGAATTCGTCTTTCATAGCTATCAACAGAAATGCAGATTATCTCCCTATCAGGGACACTTGAGATATGATCATACGTGAGAAAGTAGTCAGTCGCATGCGAATGTTTTGTAATTGAGTACTGCTTTTTCAACCCAGGAATGTTGGTATTCATTACTATTTAAGTTCTGCTTTCGTTTTTATTATATTTTATATTTTATACCTTTATATGTACTGGTGAATCCAGCACCTTCATGAGTTGCCGATAAGGAAATCCCAGCGATAGCTGAAGGTCAGTGTGCAGAACAAGGCTCCTCAGCCCGATGGTTATATTCCCGTAATTATACAAATTGGCTCGGATTTACATATTAAATAAATTTGAATAATTCAAAACATCACTATCACAACACCATTTGATGTTCATTTAGAACTAGCTGGAAGCATGTGTATTGGCCAGTATGTGTGAGAGAATATACATTCATATATTCATGAGTATCAACAATTGTTAACAATACATGTATAAAATGTATTCAGAAGATAGTTTTCCATTAAATACAAGTAGTGATGTTTCAAATTCAACGAAAAGTAATAATCAAGGCTCGTCATTTTCTCTAAGATATTCTACAGTTTCAAAAATTAAAATAATATTTTCGCAAATATATCTATCTACCTTTGAGAAATCCAGTGTGTGCATAGTTTATTATGGGAGTTATAAGTTAATCAGTTCGCAATAGATTTAGTAGATATTTTATAGTCTATGTTTAAGAGACTATTTGGATGCCAACTAGCGACAATAAATCCTTATTTGGATTTGGGAGTACAGAAATTAGACCGTGTTGTTGTAGACTAGGTAAATGTCCTGTGGTATGCGAGTACTTGATCGAATCAATGAAATATGTTTTAATATCATCCCAAAATAAGTTATGAAATTCTGCATTAAGAACAAGGACACTCTGGATTATACATTTCTTTAAATCCCTGTGAACATTCGTATTCTGGCAGTAACCTTCACATTCATATTCTGTCATTTGTTGTTATCACTTTACTTTAATTCGTTAGAAAAATACTAATATTTTTTATCATTTCCTTCTACATTTAATGCTTTCTATCAAATCCTTATTCTGTTAATATTTTCATCCAATTTATTTTTTAATTCCTCTACATTTTCAATATTTTGTATTAATTTATTTTCTAACATTTCTATATCTGTGTTCGATCCTCGGACCGGAAAGTATGTGAGATGGTTCGGTGGTCACCAGGTCGGACAGGCGGTACGCCGGTTTCCTACCACACGAATGAACAAATATACTCTGCCACCCGCGCCAACGAGAGTGATTAATATAAGTTGTTGCAACTTGCTTCACAATCGTTGTAAAATAAATAAAGTTTAAACAGTTCACAAAGAATATTTGCGATTACATTTTACCTATATTGACCTATTTTATTTCTCTGTTATGCCGTGTTTGAAATTTATTTGATATTTATCGTCCTTTAAAAGACTGTTATTTATTTTCACAAGACATGTGTCTTTATTTTCATTTAGATATTCAATACTTAATTCAACAATAAAAATGACTGGTTTTCTAACGTTGTTTATTTTACTGTTCTTTGCGATATTTACGACAGTGTATGATAAGAGAAAGAAATCTAGTGTACTACATATGCTGGGTTTTGTATCTGTGTGCCATGTAAGCTGGGTTTTGTATCTGAGTGCCATTTATGCTGGGTTTTGTATCTGAGTGCCATGTATGTTGGAGTTTTGTATTTGAGTGCCATGTATGCTGGGTTTTGTATCTGAGTGCCATGTATGCTGGGTTTTGTATCTGAGTGCCATGTATGCTGGGTTTTGTATCTGAGTGCCATGTATGATGGGTTTTGTATCTGAGTGCCATGTATGTGGTTTTGTATCTGAGTGCCATGTATGCTGGGTTTGTATCTGAGTGCCATGTATGCTGGGTTTTGTATCTGAGTGCCATGTATGCTGGGTTTTGTATCTGAGTGCCATGTATGCTGGGTTTTGTATCTGAGTGCCATGTATGATGGGTTTTGTATCTGAGTGCCATGTATGTTGGGTTTTGTATCTGAGTGCCATGTATGCTGGGTTTTGTATCTGAGTGCCATGTATGATGGGTTTTGTATATGAGTGCCATGTATGATGGGTTTTGTATCTGAGTGCCATGTATGATGGGTTTTGTATCTGAGTGCCATGTATGTTGGAGTTTTGTATCTGAGTGCCATGTATGCTGGGTTCTGTATATGAGTGTCATGTATGCTGGGTTCTGTATCTGAGTGTCATGTATGCTGGGTTTTGTATCTGAGTGCCATGTCTGCTGGGTTCTGTATCTGCGTGCCATGTATGTTGGAGATTTGTATCTGAGTGCCATGTAAGCTGGGTTTTGTATCTGAGTGCCATGTATGCTGGGTTTTGTATCTGAGTGCCATGTATGTTGGGATTTGTATCTGCGTGCCATGTAAGCTGGGTTTTGTATCTGAGTGCCATGTATGATGGGTTTTGTATCTGAGTGCCATGTAGGTTGGAGTTTTGTATCTGAGTGCCATGTATGCTGGGTTTTGTATCTGAGTGCCATGTATGCTGGGTTTTGTATCTGAGTGCCATGTATGCTGGGTTTTGTATCTGAGTGCCATGTATGCTGGGTTTTGTATCTGAGTGCCATGTATGCTGGGTTTTGTATCTGAGTGCCATGTATGCTGGGTTTTGTATCTGAGTGCCATGTATGTTGGAGTTTTGTATCTGAGTGCCATGTATGTTGGAGTGTTGTATCTGAGTGCCATGTATGTTGGAGTTTTGTTGAGTTTATTGTTCTCCAAATGTCTATCAACGAATAGTTAATCATTAATTCATTAATTCGTTAATTGTTTATATGCAATTTTTATGTGTATTGTTCTGTCATTCTTTTTGTCTATTTTTATGTAGATTGCAGTATTGAAGTCATCACCAACATGAATTTATCGATCTAAATATTTAAAGATTAAAAACTAAATATTGCAACATTTGCTGCCTTTTTTAAAGTTAGCCAATCCCCTTATGTTATAAGAGTTGTCATGGTGAGCAATACTTACGTATTCTGTATTCGAAAATACTATGGAAACGATCTGGTATAATTCCTAGCAAAAATTAAGAAACATTGATTCTACTTAGGAAAAAGGTCAGAACAACAGCAGTGTGTTTATAATCAGTAATCATTTTTCATTTAAGTCGAAAATTGTAATTTTGTCGATTAAATAATTGTATACCATTGGTTTTTATGAAAATAATTGATAGAATTATTATTGCAAGTTAATTAAAATGTTGTTGTGCTTCGAGGTGCATTGATGGGAGGTCTTTATTTACCTTGGCAATGTCTTAGCTTCCACTCCCCTCCATAGAAGAACCCTGTCGGCTCCCTTGTGCTCCACAGCCTTGAAATGTTGTATTGTGAGCATGGGGTAGAAGGTAAGCCTACCATAGATATGTTCTTTCCGTCACTAGGACTGGGACTGGTAGATACAGTGATATTAAGCTTTTGCTTTAGCAACTGCTGTCCCCTGAAATCTCAAAATCAAATATATAATAAAAATCAACCTGTGTTTCTAAACGTATTTGATTCTTTGCATTGAGTATTTTGTATGTCGTTTCATGTGATATGTGATTTATGTTTTGCAATAAATAGTGTTTAAACCATTTTAAAATCGGGGTCGTTCTATCGGCCTCAATCAGTAAGAATACAACTAATATAGTGAACTCATTTACACGTGTAAGCTTAGAGGTTGTTAATATTAACAAGTTTAACATGTATTAATAGGGGTAACCGTGTCCGAATAGTTACTGTGGTTGACCTAAAATCACTTGCCTCTCACCGCTGTATGTTTGAATCAAACTGTGGTTGACGCATTATTTCATATGAGGAAGCTATCCAGCTGGCATATGGAAGATCGTTGGTTCTATTCGTGTCCATGTCCCGATTTTGAAATATCCGATTAACAGTACATAAAAATGTATACATGTATTTACGTCTCGAGTAGAATTTGTTCACATTCTGTGACTGGAAGTTCGGGATACGGTTCAGATGTCTTGGTGTGTAGCCAATCTTGACACGATAAATGTATATCACGTGGAATCCCGCAATAATATGGCATCCCAGAGTTCATATTGGTCATGTTGCAGAGTTCGGTGTAGTTTGTCAGCTGTAGAAGGGATGTATAGTTAGGATGGCAGATCGTTTCCTCGGACAATGTTCTATCTTTGTACAATCCATGGATAATTCTGGTCGCTAATATCTGAAAATGTATCTGGTATGTAACTGATATATGTGTGCAAGAAACTACGATGGATTGTTTCACCAAAGACAGAAGTCTTTGCTATACTATGCAGTACTTAATGTCATTTATGCATGGAATTAGCGACTTCGTATGTCTTTCTATTACCTACTTTGGAAGATAAAGTCTGATTTATCCCGAAATGTATATCGGTCCTATGGAGTCCTTTTATTTTACTGTTGTTCTCTCAACACGCTGTTTGATAATTGTGATTTTATTAAAATCATGTTAACTAATTGATAATAACTCTCTACATATATATAAGTATACATTGGATATACTGTTGTATATCTGTCGAGAACTCGAGGTGTATATAGTAATTTAACAATTTAGAACGTGGATGCAAACATAAAGGATGATTTGCAAAGGAAGCAACGATACAAACAGATACAACTACTTAAGAGGACCCAAATACATTTTTATTTACATTGCTATTGCATTACCTCGCACTACGAACACACACAATGTATGGGAGAGTGAGTACGTGAGAAGCGTGTTAGTGAGTGATTGTTGTGAGTGAGTGAGTGAATATGGCTTGACTGCTCATCGGCACATTTCAGGCTAGTAGTTTATCGCCCCATGTTAAATATATTTAAAACGAGTAGTAAAAAATGGATAAACAAGGAGTCAGGTTTATTGCAATTTATAGATTAGTAAAAATGTATTGACAAAGAGTCATTTTATTGCAATTTATAGATTAGTAAAAATGTATTGACTATGAGTCATTTTATTGCAATTTATAGAGTAGTAAAAATGTTTTGACAAAGAGTCATTTTATTGCAATTTATAGATTAGTAAAAATGTATTGACAAAGAGTCATTTTATTGCAATGTATAGATTAGTAAAAATGTGTTGACTATGAGTCATTTTATTGCAATTTATAGATTAGTAAAAATGTGTTGACTATGAGTCAGGTTTATTGCAATTCATAGATTAGTAGAAATGTAACGACAAAAGTGTCCGTCAGTTGTAATACAATTTTTAAAGCAGTACAATCTATATTCTATGGAAAAAGTGTGATCTTTTAAAAATTCAATGTTATATTTAAAATCAAATGTGTTGAAAAATGTATTTCATTGTAACTGTATAATATTTCGTGATGAATCGACACAGCCAATCAGGATGTGTTCCATATATGACAATGACATGTTAAACGCCAAGGCGGATCCTCTTTTGTCAGTAAAATGAGTTAGTAAAATGGGTAAATGAATTATTAAAAAGGGTATGTCCCAGTCTCAGTCGTAATATTACTGTTTCGTCTCTATGATTAGAGCGATAAACAGAAGAGTATTCGCCAACATTTTCTTTAATTACTTAGTTTTGTATTATGTGCACTTGCATGTTTTATAGTAATGTAATCAAGAATCGATTATCTAGGATCCGTGTATGGTATCTTAGTGCATCTGTTGCACTTTGGTCAGCCATTTCATTGGCACGAATAACAAATATGACTTGGTCAATGTAATATATGTATGTTGAATAAGTGATTTGTGAATATTGTGATATTTAATGTTCATTGCGCCTATTGATTGTAATACTGACAAATGGTCTGAACAAAATCATACATTTTATACAAAGTGACGCATCAGCAAATTTCAAGGCTAAATAAATACTTCTTCCTCAGCTGAAAATAAAGAAGCGTGATGAGGTAGCCGTAATTGCTGGCCTCTATCCAGCTGTGTATACTGATGTATAATCGGAAAGCAGTGCTGAGTGGTTCAAGTCGTTGACTTCAAATCACATGTCTCTCACCACTGTGGGAAGTGATCTGATATACTACTCGGAGGGGGGACCGTGTTCTTCTTCCCACTAATACTAGCTGGAGAGTCGCCATATTAATCAGCTACACCCGAAAAGCAAAGAAACAATAATCTGACAACCTAGTTCGAATTTCAATTAAGTTTAAAAGGATACCGGGGTATTGTAGAGATACAATTTCTTCGAATGATATCTAGCGTATAAGAAAAACATGTCTACCTTAATTTTGATTCGGCAAATGCTAGGTACATCGACATACCTTTGATGTGATTCAATAAGTGCAGGCTACATTCTCAATTTTGAAAGACAAACGTTCGTACCTTTACTGTGATCCGATAAATATTGGATATCGTCTCTATGGTAGCCGAACTCTCCTGCATACGTTCTGAGTTGATGAATGTTTGATATAATCTTTATGGCAGAAGCTAAATGTTCCTAGCTTTGCTCTAATTATAAATAAATGTTAGTTTATACAAATTTTAACATGTTATGACAACTTATATTAATCATTCTCGATACCTCATTCCTGATGGAATCTATCGCCACGGGGATTAAAGAAGAGGCCATTTGTAATATGAATGCCTTTTCCAAAAAGGGCACAGTCGTAACGACCACAGGTTTGCACACAATCCGGGCATTTCGCATCCTAAGCGAACGCTCTACCACTGCCCTGTCGCGAATTCCATATGAAATGTTGGATGCCGTCTCTATGTTGCGAGCCAAAATCTCCTACATTAGATAATATCTGGATTCGGGATATCTTGCTTAAGCCAAAAGTACATCACAGTTCTGATTAGATAATTGTTTCGTACGGTATATGTCGTTCAAGTCAAACACGTCTACATCTTAGTTCGCTAAATATTGCATAAGTCGATCTTGTATAGACCAAGGCTTTCTATATTTGTTCTGATTCGATAAATTATGGATACCGCGTCAGATGTAAGTCAAACGTTTCTACCCTTAAGTTAGTTCTAATTCGATACATGCTGGCTGTCGCCTATTTGGTGTAATCCAACATTGCTATTTTGTTCCGATATACGATACATACTTCAGTGATACTGTGTATATAGCGTAGGCCAATATCCTATCTTTGTTCGGATTCTATAAATACTGGATACGGCCGCTGATGTAAGCCGACTTCCTACCTTAGTTCGGATATACGATAAATACCTCACTGATAGTCTATATTGCGTAAGCCAAGACCCTACCTTTGTTCGGATTCGATAAATGCTGGATACGGCCTCTGGTATAAGCCAAATTAATTCCAAGACTTAATGTTCCGCTCCACATGGCTTCACATTGGACTGCATGTGTGCCATCTCCAATATCAGTTACCACACACGGAGCCGATGCCTTCAATGTATTTGTTTCTATGGTAGCTCTTAGTTGATCACCGCCTGTATGTTTTCGAATTCAATAACCATCATAAACAGTCAATACAGCATGGACTGTATCTCCGAGTGCATACGTTTTATTTAACCCACCTGGAAGACAATATTGTGTTTACTTAAAGCGACATAACATAGCGAAAATCAGAAATAAAAATATGTATTCACGTCTAAATAACATGGCTACTACACATTTGAATATGTAATTTTCATTGGTAAGTATATGGGATTTATGTGATACACTAACTTTTAATAGTGAAAGTAAACGTGTAAATTATACTATATAATGGATGTAATCGCGTGGTATTGCTACACGCTAACCGGGGTCAATCTAGTGGACAGACGGACGTAGGCGGGTCACAGTGGACAGCTGACTGAGTAACGACAACGATACTCTGTATATTTACTGGTTTTACTCTTCATCAACTGCTATACCTATGCTTGGGTTTTAACGATCACTATAACTATTGTCTCAAAACCGGATTTGATAGTGACATGTCTAGCTGACGCAACTCCTCGGTATGATACTTAATAAATTAGTTTATAATATGCTGTCCAATATAAACTGGCAAGAGTTATCGGCTAATCTTAAAGTGTTGGAAGCCAAGCATGAAGTCACGCTGGGTATTTAAACTAAACGGACAATGCAACGTGTGGGTGCGCAAACTATTGGTGCACACTGTGAAATCAAACACGTCGCATTAAACGCGCGTGTCCCACTCGTCGCATGGCGCTGCCGACATGTTGCATCACGCCACACAAGACTGTTGCGTCAACTAATCACTGCATACATACCAAAAGCATACATATACTCATCGAATGCACCAGACACTTACGTTTCAGCAAGCTTGTCCGCTACAAATACCACATAATTATAAGCAGTATTCTTTGTTTACCTATGCGACGTATTGTCGCGTAGCATTCCTGCACATTGTTCAATCAAGATGGCGGCCTACATACATGCCAAACACAGATTCCAATTTGTTTCTGCTTTGTATTGTGGAGTTTTATTGTACTTTTTCAGAACTGTTCTGTTTATGTTATATTATAATTTTGTGTTCTCTATAAAGTCCGCCTCTGTGGTCGAGTGGTTAAGGTCGCTGACTTGTATACCACTGTAACGTATCATTACTGATGGTCACGGGTTCGACCCAAGCTCAGGCCGTGTCTCATTTATATGAAACAGTTTGAAGTTTCTTACAGAGGTTGGTGCACCCAAGTATTGTTTATCCGCTGGAGCCTGCCCAGGAAAGGTGTTGTGTAAACTGCCCGCCTGCGATATAGCCCGAAATGGTGCTGATGCAGGCGTAAAACCCGAAATATAACATTTCTCTATTAATGTTGTTGAATTCCTATCCACTTGATTTTCTTTCCGTTTTATAGTAATGTTTTTTGTTTCTGCTTTGTATTGTAGAGTTTTATTGTACTTTTTCAGAACTGTTATGTTTATATAATATTATAGTTTTTGTTTTCTCTATCAATGTTGTTGAATTCCTATCCATTTGATTTTCTCTTTAATGTTTTCTTTCCGTCGTATAGAAAAGTTTAACACTAGCATGTATGCTTTGTTCAGCAAAAGTATGAACTTGTCTTGTCATTTGATTATATAATATGTGGTATACATATTTAATTCCATTTTGAAACCAGATCTTATAAAATAATGTATTTTCTCCAACAATTATAAACTATTTCATAATATTTGATGCTGCAATGATATTTATATTTTCATTGAAAATGATGTTTATCCAATTTCTTCCACTTATAATAATACCGATATGCATTCAATAAATGTTGCAGATCTTCTTCTGACTCAAATAACAATATAGTATCATCTGCTTACTTATTGTATATATAGTATCCAAATTGTTTGAATGTGATCTAACCTGTTCATCTTGATATAAATTAATTTTGAAAAAAATCATGCAAGTCGTTTCCTAACAGAGAATACAATATTTGTGATCAGTGTTCGCCTTGTCTTACTCATAGAATACATTTGGTTTAAAACGGAAGCAGAGCTTAATATATAGTTTCTCTCCTTTCGAACATATATAGTACATATAAAATAGTTAACACATGATCTAATGTCTTTATACATATTTTCCATGATATTTAGACACTATCTGTTTACATTATATTTACATTAAGCATTATTTATTTCAGTATTTTACAGGTACATAATATGATTAACATTGTACATATAAATTAATAGCAATAGACTGAAAGGGAATAGAACGAAAGAACACTTAAATAGTTCGTCTACCTATCAATTGGTTGTTATACAATAGGCCGGGGACAATAAAATTAACACTGAAAATACGTGAATCCTAATCACGATATATACTAAATAATTGCTAATGTTTATGTTAAACTATTGATACTATTAGTGTGTTAATATATTTGAGGATGTTAAAAAGAAAATGGTTGACATGTAAATGAATAGTTGCTGTACGTGCAAGAATATAACATATCAACACTGAGCACGAAACGAAGAAAAGATTCATATAAAAGTTAGTTGAATCAATGATCATGTGGATCTGACAATGACGACAGTATCTGAAGAGAGTTATACGGAGTTGATAGTAGAGATTGCTTTGAAAGACAAAGTGGAAATTTTCTTCTATGGAACCACATCTGCATACTGGTGATATTAAAGGCGTTCTCTACAGTGTTGTAAAAAAAGTTTACAATAATGGAAGTTTTCATAGTTGGTACATCACTAGTACTATGTATTACTAACCAAACTATGAAATCAAATTGATATGCTAATGACTTCGTTTTTTTATTAATATATTTATAACATGCCTATTTTCCATTTCGGCCAATAATTTCTCATTTTGACGACAAACGTAAAATAAAATAATATTTGCAATTATTATGTTTGTATTTATATACTGATATGATACATATGACTATTAATCATAATTGCATGTAACTACATACAAAAAATATGCATATTTAGAATACAATAATCCTAAATCATGAATTTGCCATTGTCGAGTACTTGATTTTGGTAAGATTGTTTGCATTTTTCATGTAATATTTAGGATCTAATTTCAAATATTATTTTTCACAATAATAGAATTTCTTCAAATGTTATATACTATTAGTTCAATGTATGCCTAAATAAAACATTAAATCAAATTGGTATGCTCATGACATCGTTTGTTTATGAATTAATTTGTAACATGCCAATTCTCTCACTTTTTCTTTAAAGCTGTTGGAAATCTGTGTATCTCGTCAGTAAGCTTACAACAGGCATATTGTTATATAAAAATAACTTTTACAACATTTTAGAAGATCTAATTATGTTCATGTGTATTCATTAACATCATTTTTATTTTTGTAATTTTTTTCCAATAATCAAACTAAAAAAACAACATTAACATCATTTTTGACACAGGAAATAAGTAACGTAATGTAAGGGGGGTAGTTCTTCTATCATGAAAAATGCAAATATTGTGATAATATTTAATAAAAGCACCATATATGACAACACTGGTTAATATAGTCCAACTTGCCCAAGAAAATACCTCAATAAAGATACCACCTGTCCTAAGAGGCCAAATTATATGTGTATCGAGGTCATAACTAGCTACAATTGTGGAGGTCGTGATAGCGCGTTCTCTTCAGGAGCGAAAGGCCCGGAGTGTTCGCGCACAGCTGTATCCATTACGATTGTGCCCTTAGGCAAGTCATTTAAATTCCACATTGCTTCATCTCTCTCCCTCGTGGTGATGGATTCCATCAGGAATGAGTTCATGAGATGGATTAATATAAGTTTTAAGAACTTGTTTTGCAATGAAGCTAAAATAAATTTGTATTATAAACTGAAATTCCATAAATATCTCAACTTCAAATTGTTCTGAACTCAAGATTCTCAAAGTTAATAATTCGAGTAGCTATTTGTAAGTCTAAGCAAAGTAACGATATTGGTCTATTATTCTCTAATGATAAAGGACCACCCTTTTAATACTCCAAAGCCAAACGACTATTTTTGTGTGGGTGAGATCATTCTTTTTTATGAAAACTATCGTGAAACGAATCTGTGAGAATATTTCCAGGAGGTCACCAATACCTGGACTTTCATTAGTTTTCATTTCAAAAACGGCTTTCTGAATTGCTTCTGTAGTAAATAGACCTTCACAAATATATGCATCTATTTCAGTGAGTTTGTGTCCATATTGTGTATCGTCTAGATAAGATTCTAATTGTTCTGTATCATTTTTATTCGATGTATATCATTTTCTGTAAAAGTTAAATGTCTCATTCAAATCGATGTTTCATCTGTAACTATTTCATCATTTATTTTAAGTGAGTGAGTGTATTGCCCATTGCACCATTTTATGGTTTGCCTTGACTTTTCTATGTTTAGGACGTATTTCAGATTCTCAATTTTGAATTTCTAATCTACCAGAATCATATTCAGCATCATATCTCTTTAGTCATGTTTTAAGTGTTGTTTCTATGTCATTTATTTTATTTTTTCTTCCCTTTGCTATTGTTATTGAATATTGAATTGGTGCATTTTTTATTTCAATTTTACAAAAAATTCCCAAAGATCAGTTTTGGCCACTTTTGTTCATATGTGTTTTCTATTAATGTTTTAAAAATATTGTCACTGAGGTACATTGTATTCAGTTTCCTATAACCTGGTCCGCGTTTTGTTGGTTTTGATACTGTTAATGATATCGCATGATGGTCTGTAAATTTGATGCACGCTATCTTATATCGGCACTTAAAATAAGAGGCATAGCTTTTTCCTCAATCAACCAATAATCAATCCTGCTTTTTTCGTAACAGTTTCGTCTTCTCCATGTATATTGCTTTTTACTATCATTAAACATTTCCATTCCTCTTTTAGGTTCGTTTGATTTTAAAAAATTGGCCAGTCCTTTGCCAGGTTTGGATTTAGAGTTAGTGTTAATGTTATATCTATAAGAGGGTTGCAGTATATCGTTTATATCACCACACATATATCCTTGTGCATTTTCACTCTATAGTTTATCTATATTATAGCAAAATTGTTTAGCAGTTTATTTATCATTGTTTGTCATAAATGTTGACAATAGTATACGTATGAGTGTCGATATATATATTAGTAAGTACGTATCGCCCATTTGCGTCTATAAATAATCTATTAATTCTTAGTTCACAGATTTATTAATAAAAATAGAAAACCCCATGCTGTAGGTAGTACCAAATTATGTGAAACATTTCACACTCGTTAAATTCTCTCCATACATACTGTTGTAGGTACCTTTCCATAAAGCATACACACACATGTAGAGATGTAACGCATATACTAATATAGTTATGTTCAGTGAAGATAATGCTATTCCTGTCACTGATCTATATTTCGTTGGTAGTAGTTTGTTACAATATTCACATGCATGTATATAAGTTTGTTACAATATTCACATGCATGTATATAAGTTTGTTACTAAACATGGTAACACTCAACACTCTAACAAATATATTCATTTTGTTAAAAAATAAAAGTGTTCATATTTGTAGAGTATACACTGGACTTTCTTGAAATAAATCTGCGTTTTAGAAATAAACCCGATCGTCTGCATAAACTCCTTATTCTTTCTCATGTATCCGTATAACGTTCCATTAGACAACCACTAAGTCACATGGTCCAATGAAAAACCCACATTTCACGCTTCTAAATCGTATAGACGTGACCTACTTATTTACGTTGTCTAAGTCAGAATGGATCAACTCATGGACCCGTCTTAATATCGCGTAATTGCTTCGCTCGGTGTATATTTCGTTAAGACGGGCCAATTCGTGATATATTCTATACGTATCACATAATTCACTTTTAAAGTATATCATACTAAGCACCTTTTCGTGTGCTCACGAAGTTCCTCCGCCGGTGTAGGCGGTGACCCTCACTACTGATGCCGGTTTGTTTTTATTTGGTTTCTCGTCTTTGTTTATATTGTCTGTATTACAGAATATGTCTATCTGCGAATTATGTTCTTCACGCTCAACATTTTCCTTGACATTCGTTATCTTTTTAGAGAAGTCTTGACAATCATTTAATGTCTGTTTTCCACTCTAGTATGCCGTGGGATCTGATTGTTTTAACTATCAAGGTTTTGAATTTGTAAGAGGTAATTTACTTTATGATCTCGTTATTTAAAGGGAGGTCATTTACATATGGTAATTTCAGAAAAGCAGGTTCGTTGATAGGCATAGTTTCCTAATTTTACTTTTACCTTAATAATGTATTATTGAAACATGAAAATATAACTGTAAAGATAATAATCTCAATCTAATCATCCGTTCCTTACATTATCTTGATGTGCAGCACACATACACGCATATGGGGCTTTAAAGTACTGGTTCTTTCGTAATATCTGAATGATGATTTAGCTGAATTTTTTAAAAGGTCGGATAATTTGTTTATTACTGTGTAAGGAAACATTTTGTGGTATGTTTGTGTTTTACTCAATTAAACAAAATAGGTCATAGCATTTATACTTTCCCCACTGTTATTCTCGATATGTGCATCGTTTTTAATTATCCCACAATTCAACCTGTGGTGTAAAATGGTTATCTTACAAATGAACGGCAAATTAATTATCTCTAAAACAATACATTATTTTAAGTAAACACCTATATACCATAATTAGCGAACAGTTTAAAGTCCGTATGTGTTCGGTAAAGTCATGCCCCCACACTGTTTTATTACAATGGTAAAAGTAAATCAAACCAATCAATATAAATTTCGAATTCGCAGCAGAAGCGGCCTTTCTTATGTCTTGACAGGGCTCGAAACTCAATGTTTCCTCCTCCGTTATTATGTTGTAAAATGTTGGATCATGTGGGTCAACAATGCCGTAGTCCACATTGTTGTAGCCTGGTTTATACCTGTAATAAAACTGCATTATTTTATGTTATGCATGACTTGGTATTACATAAGAATTATATGCAAAATAATAAGTCTGGTCCCTATGCTGAATATTTTATGAATACATTTGGTGTAAACACTGACATTTCATACACCAAGAAAGAGGAAGAACTCAGCATTCAATTGTTAAAATTACAACTAATTTTTACAAATTAAAAACAAATTGTCGTTTTGATTCGTCAATATGTCCATACCGTACAGAATACTTCACGCTGTGCAAGTTCCTACGGTGTTGGAACGGACTATAAGTTAAGATACAAGATACAACATTTATTTTGAGTCGGCATGATTAAACAATGAACATTAGCTATGCATAGCTATTAACCGACATGATAAACAAATAGTATAAGTTTAACAAATGTATATATACCTGAAATGAAGAAATTATTTGAGATGTCTAGCATTTTAAACTCAAATGATTAATAAATAACTTGTAAATTAGATTATAACTTAGCGCAAGGCAAGCATGCTCCTGTTTACAAGGGGTAGCAAATATAACTATAAATCAAAGCATAAAAACATAGACAGCTAGGATGCACAAATATGCCATATTTGCGTATTCGCGCATTAATAATAACATTGGAGAATAGAGTAAGTTTGCGGTTCATCGGGTCATGAACTGAGATAAAATGGGCTTAATCAGCCAATACAAGTCAAGTAAAAATAAACAATTTATTGTTATACATATATATAGTCTTTCTTGTCATTGGTACATGAATATTAATAGATTTCCGATCGACGGAGAGTCAAGCATTTATGTTTTGTCAATGGAGTATCTTAGAGATAATTAGTATCTCAATACTAAACGGTAACATATCAAAGGTGGTGATTGTTCCATTTATTTGTATTTTTGAGAACATCTGTAGGGCTAAATAAACCTTTAAAGTATGTTGTACATGTATATACGCATTTCCAAATGGAAAACTATATACCTATTTAATTTTGGTATGGGATTTAAGCCGAAAACGATCCAATATATCAAATATTGGACTGAGTGAGGCGCGTAGCGCCAAAGACAGTACGAATAGTTTGTATATTGTGTGCTTACGTTTATTTGTCGTCACTACCGGTTGCCCATATGAGCGACGCCTCCTGAAGAGATTAGTTATTTTAGATTTTGGAGGATAGTGCATGATACAGACAGAGACCCATTCCAGAATCTCCTCTGGTTCTATTACGTGCACGGTGTAAAGCACCGACACGAGACCTCGGTTTAACATCCCATCTGAAAGACTGTTAATTTTATTAGGGTCAGACGGGGGTTGAACCTGCGATCCCTGGATTACCAGTCCAGCGTGTTACCACTGGACTACATATATCCGTCTGTTTGTATATTTGATCCGTTTGAGGCTTATATCTTACTTAAAACACAAACACTTATATAAGAAGATCCTACTAATACCTACTACCAACTGTTAATTTCGTACATTTTTGACAACAGTCCAATATTACAATATGTACAAAGGTATGACGTCACGATAGTGATTTAGGAGTGGATAAAGGTGTGCACTACCAATTAGAAAGTTATTAATGATAGATATATACTCATATAGGGAGGTAATTAATAAATGGTAAATTCCTAAACTCAGTTCATTTGGGAAGACATCGTCAACAATTTACTTAAACAATCTCAGTAGACCTCGGTTACTCCATTTTCCGTCGCAACCGTATCAATCAGGCAGGCGGAGGTATATGTATTGCTATTAGGGACTGCTTAACAGCCCAGGAAATGCCCGACCTTCAGTCTGAATGTGAGGACCTATGGGTAAAATTAGACCATGTAGGAAATAAGTCTCTTGTGATTGGCTTATTACAAACCTCATGAGCTTGATATAGACAGTATCAATCAATTCTGTAAGTCTATTGAAAAGGTTAATAAACGTTTCTCAAACATCTGGGTGGCTGGGGACCTAAATCTACCAAAGATGGACTGGGACACTACCAGCCCATCCACCGACTGCAAACACCCATCCTTCTATAGGCAGGTCATTGAAACGTTTAATGATACAAACCTCACCCAAATGGTTAACCTCCCCACCCGTGAAAACAACATCCTGGATTTATTCCTTACAACTAACCCCATTTTAGTAAACCAGGTCAATATTCTACCTGGCATCAGTGATCATAATGTAATCGAAATAAAAGTAAACACATCCGCAAGGATGTGTTATCAAAAGCCTCGCAGGATTCCACTCTATAAGAAAGCAAACTGGCAGGCCATTAACCAGTCAGTATGTGACTATCACCAGGTTATGACCAACGAATGTAAATATACCGCACTAAACACTGAAAAGCTATGGGAACATTTCTCTCATGCTCTAAACACCCTTACAGATAAATGGATTCCATCCAAACAGTCATCGTTAAGAGATCACCTACCCAGGGTCAATCAGAGTGTTAAGCGAATGATTAGAAGGCGAAATGGGGCCTTTAAAAATACTTGGAAGTCAAGTACGCCTTCAAATCGCAAGAAATTCCTGGATCTAAAACATTTAGTGCGGAAAAAGGTCAAAGAGGCTTATCATCAATACCTGGAAAACATCCTAAATCTAAACAATGCTGATGCCTCCCATCATTACAGACCAAACACCAAGAAACTTTATTCCACCCTTAAGCATTCCAAGCAAGATTCCAAATCAATGCCACCCCTAAAGCATGAAAACAAATTTCATCATGAAGAAGCTGCTAAAGCCACATCACTGAACAAACAGTTTCAGTCTGTCTTCAGCTCCAAATCCCCACTAAGACTTACCTCCATTTGTAAAATGAAAATTCAGGACACAAATGGAAACCTGAATGGATCAATCCACGCCAAACATGAATGAGATCACAGTAAGCTCAAATGCCATAGAGAAACTTCTCAATAACCTGAACACCACAAGGCTAGTGGTCCTGACCAAATTAAGCCAATCATACTTAAAACACTGTCTAAAGAACTCTCACCTATCCTTGAAGTGTTATTCCAAAAATCCCTCAACGAAGGATCACTGCGGCCCAGTGGAAGTCAGCAATATTATTGTTGCTCCCCTTTATAAAAAAGGGGACAAGTCAAACCCCGCCAACTATAGGCCTATCTCACTGACATGTGTTCTATGCAAGGTACTAGAACATATAGTTTCCGCCTCGATAGTAAAACACTTCACTAACCACAGTATGCTGTACCATTTGCAGCATGGTTTTAGAGAAAAACGGTCATGCGTGACCCAACTAGTAATGCTAGTCAATGACTTGGTTACCTCTGTATACAATAAGCATCAGGAAGATCTCATCCTATTATACTTCAGTAAGGCTTTCGATAAGGTCAATCACGAGAAAGTACTACTAAATATGCATGAATATGGAGTCAGAGGTCAAACATTAAGGTGGATTAAGAGTTTTCTAGATAATAGACTCCAGTGAGTTGTCCTTAATGGTATTAGTTCAGAGGCCATTCCGGTGTCCTCTGGAGTCCCACAGGGATCCGTACTTGGACCCCTGCTTTTCCTAGCCTACATAAACGACCTCCCACAAAACATTAGTTCCAAAGTCCGTATCTTTGCAGATGATACTGCAGTCTATCTATCACTGACATCTGCAAATGAATCGGTCACTCCAAAACGATCTTAATTGATTAGAAGAGTGGGAGTAGGATTGGGACATGGAATTTAACCCCTCCATATGTCAAGTTATCCACGTCACCAGAAGGAAACATCCTATTCCCAGCAAATATAAACTCCATGGAGTCCTACTTGAGTCGATCACCTCAGCCAAATACCTTGGCGTGGATATCTCAAATAAACTGTCGTGGGACACTCACATAAAAAGGTCAACAAAGAAAGCAAACCAAACATTAGGATTTCTACGTAGAAACCTCCATGTCAAATCTGAACCCCTTAAGTCCATGGCTTACCAGACACTAGTGAGACCACAGCTTGAATATGGCTCCGATACCTGGTCGCCCCATACCCAAACCATGTCCAGCTTTTATGGATAAATATCGGGTTTTATCTCCCTTGTTTATCAGTCCAATTTGCTCTTGATTTGATTATCTCGATTATCTCTCTTAGATTGGGCTGCCTTTCCCCGCTGACATTGAAATCAGTCAACTGTTACCGAAGGCGGGAATGGTCATACAAGATTATAACCTGCAGTATTTTGAGGCGTGACGTATACACATTGTAATGAGGGACTGTCCTCTGGCAAATAGATTAAGCATATCTAACGCATACCGTTAATTGTTTTGTGGATTTGTAAAAACAAATTATCTGAAATATAGATATTCGCAGATGTAGTTAAATAGGGCAAACTTTTACAAACACTAGAATAACTAGTTTTGCATTTTATTAACATCAACAAAGCACCAAAGTGCCAAAACCTGTTTTAATATCTTAAAAACTAGACAATTCTTTATGTGTAAATAATGTCATGCTCTTTTTAATTTTGAAATGATTTTTATCACCGCTATATGGATGCTGCTAATCAAGTCACCATTGATCTGATCAAGGGTGATACCTGGTCTTCTAAACTATTTTTTAGCAAGTGCACGCTAGTGCCTATATTGATAATTCAGTAGGTTCTTAAGTCTTACCCCCTCCTAGTTTTATTGCAGTTTTATTAATTAGGAGATTAGCAACGTTCATATAGATTTATCAGTTTTAGATGTGTACATAGTTATAGTTATAAATGATAGAGTCTATCTTAAAATACTAATTGTGATATAATTTATGTGTATCTAGAAGCATTATTATAACGTCTCTTATAATTCTTCCAGAATGGCAATTTATATTTTATAGTGATAATTTATTTTCCACATGTCTGTAATATTGTATTATACATTATTGAGACGAAAATAAAGATATACTATACTACTACATATGAATATAACATAAATAGTACATAATAATGATCTCTACCAAAACGAGTTGCACAACATGCCTCATGTTCTATGCACAATCTGTTTATTACCATGATTTATAATCAGTTGGATTTACCAATGCAATTATAACACTGGTATTAATTTATTCGGCCGAATTCAGTCACAATCTGTTTATTGCCTTTGATTTATAATCAATTGAAATTACCAATGCAATATACAATGTACATGTTTAAATATTATATCATTCAGTGTTAGTTAATACGACTTGTTTTTGCTCGATTGCGAAACAAACACTCTCGAGACCTCATTCCCGGTAGAATCCATCGCCATGAAGGGAGAGTATCTAAATGGTTATAAAGACACACGTTCTTACTGTTATTATTTAATTTAGGAATTACTCTTAAAATAAAAAATAAAACACTTTAAATAGATTTATTAGGACTGTATCGTCTTTCACTACTTAAAATTAAAACAGGTAAGTATTGCGAATATGTATGTATTTCTCAGGCTTGATTTACATGTACCTGTAAGCTTGATCAACCAGTCAGCCGTAAAACATTGGTGCCCAAGTAAAAATGGTATGTTGTTTAATGCGATAAATGTATCGTCGTTGTATATTGCAAAGTTGTAATACACATGCAATAAAAACCATTAAGATATGATGCATCGCACAGCCTGTGTCATATTATTTAATGACCAGTAATAAAAATGTTCAACAGTACTGTGCACTTTATATAAACAAATCAATTATAGGTAAGTAGAAGTGGAATAAATGACAATTTGTGTACACAATAGAAATATAAATAACATGATATGCAATTAGTTACAGTTGGGAAACTCACGAAATAAAACGTGACATTGACAATTATAGTAATTGCCAGAACTGTAGATTATTTAAACACAATTTTGAATTTTGAATTTACATAAAATATATGCCTCCTAATTATTTAAAATATATTATTACATTTAAAAGTAGGAATTAGAGATTCCCAATTGAGAAATATGAACAGAGTCCCGGTAAATCTACGCATTTACGCATTTGCCCAAAGTGTAACCACGGAATAGGAGACGTACGAACATCATTATTTCTGAGAATATAGTTCATTTTTAAATAAAAGAACTATTGATCAACAGTAGATTCTTCAATGTACATGTTATAACCATATATGCAAATATCAAACACATTAAACAAAAAAATATAGTGGCGGGACCCCCCCCCCCCCACCAGCCCCCCCCCGGAAATATCGACCAACACTTGTGAAATTTTAATATACGTCATTAAACCATTGTCAATTTGCATGAAAGTGACATCAATGTACAAAGTAACATGTCAAATTAAACTCATACTTTAAAAATAATATTTTGCCGTTATGTATGCATATTTCTCAAAGTCATATTGCATGAATTTATACTCAGTGTACATTAAGACACTTCAAGTTAATTCTGTAAGTTTCTCTATTGAGTTTAATCAATGTTCGTCTAAATCATGCATATACTGTCCTCGTGGGCTTTTTAGCCTAGATGAATTAAAAAATAAAAACTTGTAAACTTCTCACACAAAGCTAATCAACAAAGGCATTTAGCATAATGACTATTAATGAAAACAAACCTTAAAAGAAAGATGAAAGAACGCGAGATAATATTATAATTAACAACATGTTAGAGTTGCACTATGGGCGAATGCTAAATCTACAAGTTATAAAAACTGGTTTTATTATGTCAAGAGACAGTTTGCAGACATTACTTTGATGGATTACTGTAACCTATCTATACCTATACATAAGCACAATTTAGTAGATAGTGTGGAAAATGCGGTAATGGAGAAATATGTTACTGACTGGTCCTCCTCTATTAACAGTGTGATAGGTGTTTCTGGACGTGGTCGCAATAAGCTTAGAACCTACTGTACATTTAAATTTAAATTTCAAACAGAAGTATATTGTAAAATGATTTTACCCACACGTCACAGATCAGCATTATGTAAATTTAGATGTGGAGTTGCTCCATTACGTATAGAAACCGGAAGGTATGAGAATTTACCACTTGATGAACGTAAGTGCCCTT
Organism: Archivesica marissinica; assembly: GCA_014843695.1. Classification (NCBI taxonomy): domain Eukaryota; kingdom Metazoa; phylum Mollusca; class Bivalvia; order Venerida; family Vesicomyidae; genus Archivesica; species Archivesica marissinica. Next base: position 25,726,343 of record CM026387.1, read on the forward strand.
TCTGTAATGTATTAGAAGACGAACGTCATGTATTATTAGAATGTTCACTGTATGATGATTTGAGAGCTGTTCTCTTAGAGAAAGCCTCATTATATGAAAATGACTTTCGGAACAAACCTGTATCCGACCAGCTTAGAATTATTTTTACTACTATACCTCTGATTAGAATTGTTGCCAAAACCTGTTTTTATATTCTTCAAAGACGATCCTTTTATTTATGTAAATAATGTATCCATTTGATTTATTGATTGTGTGTCTCTTATCCATTCCGAGAAACAGCTGCTAATTAGTTCAACCGCGATCTGATCGAGGTTGATAACTGATATTTTAAAACATTTCTTAATTGCGCATTAGTGCTTTTTTTCCATTTCAGTATTTCAAAATTTCCGGTTTTAGTAAGTATTTAATTTTCAATTAGCGACTGTTCCCCGGTTTTAATATGTAAATATAATAATATGTCGATAGACTGTGATAGTTTGATTATCTGTGATTACATTAGTCTCTTATAATTCTTTTATAATGAATGGTGTTGTACTATGCCACGATAATTTGTTGTGTATATTTTATGTATTGTACAACGATGAGACTGAAATAAAGAATAAATCTCTGCTATATTAACCTTTAATTGTTATAATCATATCTTGTTTAAAAAACTGACATCAAATTAGTATAAGTTCATTTAATTATCAAAGACATTAGATCCCCGTAAAAAGTAAATGCAATCAGGATCTTTTTGATTGACGTATCTATCTAGGTTCCTGATGTAATGTAATTTAACTAAGGATGAACACAATATGTGATTTCTTTAACTTTCCCAACTTAAGCATCACAGGGAAGCAAACAGATATTATTTAATGTTAAATATGAAAACTACACAATATTGTCAGTAACATATACTTTACCATGATAGGAGTTAAACAGTTCTCATTTTATGGGAAAGATGAATTATGTGCCTCTAAAAATCACAATATTAACGATTTGACATTTCACTGTATACAAATATAAGTAGTATCAGTGATACATTTAAATCTAATAGGGAAGCAGTAAGTTTTACTCCTAGAACAACCATTTTTATATCACATTAAAGAGAACAAATTAAACTTTATCGCCATAGGAGTTAACATTTATAAAAATTAAAAGGTCTCTTCTAAATAAACGATTGAAAATAATTTCCCTATATAAACTATTGCTCAAAATTGTGCCGATAAGACAATCAATACTGGTTTTCGGACCATTTTCAAGGGAGATAAGCCGCATCAATAAGCCAGCTGAATTGGCGTGAAAGCTGGGTATGATTGATAGACCAAATTGAAGGTGTCCAGCGAAGAGCAGCCCGTTGGATAAAGGTTGACTTCTATCGTACCTCTAATGTTACAGACATGCTACATTCCCTAAATCTACGCAGACTAGATCAACGGCGTATTGACAATAGGTTATCTATAAAATTCATAATGATCTTGTTGCTATCCCCATTGAAAATTACCTAGTTCCCCTCTCCCGTCCTGCTCGCCATTGCCATTCCTTAAGCTATAGGTTAATTACAGCAACTACAGACTACTACAAGTTTTCCTTTTTTCCAAGAACAATCTACCATTGGAACCACCTCCCTCCTGACATTGTCCATTTCCCTACCATAGAGCAATTCAATACGGCAGTTTGCCACATTGAACATGCCAGTCCCTAGTTGTTCTGCGAGGCTGCTTTTAAACTTTTACCACAACTTATTTTCATTACCTTCTTAAATTATACTTTTAACTACTCATACTTTTAACTTCTTTGCGGTTTTTGATGTGCAACATGTATACATCCCCGCGAGGGGTTCGACATTTGCGGAAGATAGATAGATATAGATGGATGGATGGATGGATGGATGGATGGATGGATATAGATAGATAGATAGATATAGATATAGATATAGATATAGATATAGAGATAGAGATAGAGATAGAGATAGAGATAGAGATAGATAGATAGATAGATAGCTTGTTATCGAATAGTGAGAATTATATGATCGGTTACGATATTTAATCACCTACTCCATAGGATATTGGTACGGTCTTGCCAAGCGACTATGAACAAAAATCCGACCACTGGCCGTACCACAGATAACAGGTTAGCACACACTACCAAGACTTATAAATTCAAACAATGGTTACTTTATTCACCAAATCCCCAAGTTCAGTACATTTATTTAGCCTAGTATTTAGAAAATATTGCATTCCAAAGACAGTATTCAGCTTATTTGAATAGATAAATGGAATATTCAACTTCAAAATACATAGTTTGACACATCGGTAATATATAACATTACTACAATTAACTAGTAGATTTTAGACTCGAATTAATAACGAAAACACACCATTTCAAACAGACCGAGTCGGTGAAATTAACAGCCTATGTATATATATATATATTAGCTGTCCTTCTATAAGATATGTCCCCTCCTCTAAAGCTTTGTTTTTACGTTTATTTATCGTCGCTACCGGTTGCCCATATGAACGACTCCTCCTAAAGAGATTTGTCAGTTTAGGCCTCTGGTTCTTTTACGTGTGCACTGTGCGATTCACAGTTTAAAGTGTGAAATTCACTGTCTACGGCGTGCAGTGCACATCGCACACTCCAGACCGTGCAATTCACATTGGGAAAGAACACTACTCATTGCATACTGATAAAACGAACGCTGACCATTGGACATAGCCTGGGAACAGGCGTCGATATATTTTACCTGGTCAGTCAAATAAATATATTTTAACACTGAGACTATTAATTGGACCGTATTGAGTTTCTGATCATATCATTGTGCCAGAAAGTAAATTAGTGAACATTCGATAGACTAGAACCCAGGCTACATAGGACAGTAAACAATGCAAAATGCTTACATTCAATGGGTCTGCAATAAGTTATGATTCAAATCAATAAAAGAAGGCTTAAAATTAATGACTATTACCTTAAATTTCCTATTTTGTGAGGTAAAAGCCATAGAAACCGTGTCGAAGTTCACTGACATTTTAGTTGGAGTACACTGAAAGAAAAAAGTAGTCCACAGGCTCCAAATACACTGATATCATAGTGAACTCTCTCTCTCTCTCAGCCCTATATCCCTCCCTCTCATCTCTCCTGTCCTCTCTCTATATATATCCCCTCCCTCCTCCCCTCTCTATATCCATCTTCCCTCTCTATCCCCTCCCTCTCTCTCACTCTCTACCCCCTTCTCCTATCGCTATCGCTACCCCTCCCTATCCTCTCTCCTCTCCCTATATATATATGACCGTCTCCATGACCTAGTGGTTAAGGCACCCGCTTACGGAGGAGCGGGAGGTCGAAGGTTCGAACCTCGTCAAGGATTCTTTCTGATATGACCGGTTGGTGAACCGCAAGCTAGTTAAATAATGGTTACAGATTGACTACCAGCCTGGCATACACGCATAGGATTCTGGAAGTACTGATGTTCATAAAAAGATGTGTCATAAGTCAGAAATGGCTGGCCTATAATAAACAAACACTTTTATATGACGATAAATAAACGTAAATCGCACACACCATAATCATGTATATACAAATATTTAAATAGCTGCCCAAAGGAATTGATGCGGTGGCGACTTTAAATAAATGTATATAGTTAGGTTGCCATAAAATAAGGTGATGTAGCTTTGTATCAATATGAAGCATATTTGAAAACAATCTCTCCAGTCCCAAGTTTCGGATTGGTTCAGCTGAGTTTATATATCAGAATCAACAAATCAGATCACTTGAGTGTGAGATCTCATAATATCGGGCCCTGAACAAATGAAAAACACAGACAGACATATAGTCTTGTAAAATTCTAGAATCTTGGAAAATGAGTATCACTTCATATTAATTTGCCCACATTACTCAAACCAAAGATCGAAATTCATTAAAAGATACTACCATACTTGGCCGACTGTACAGCAATATATTAATATTTTGTCATGCAAATAAAAAACATCACCATTGGTCTTTCCAAATTTATATATTTTGCAAATAAGTAACGAAACTAACGCATTTTTTACATATATATTTGAACTTGTGATTGTGCTCTTTTGTAAATGTCACTGCCTGTTTTTACTTAATTGCTACAAACATGTATACTGTTTTATGCAATGAACTTATTGTATTGTATTGTATTGTATTGATAGTCAGACAAATGTCTGGACTACGGTCATGTGTGCATTGTTTTTGGTCGGCTGAGTAAATAAATAAAGAGCACTCATTAACATAATTATGCGGGTTACGTCTGCTCATAGTACCCGTATATGGACACATGCGTTCACAGACGGATCTGTAGTCCAGTGGTAACACGCTGAACTGGTAATCCAGGGATCGCAGATTCGATCCCCCGTCTGACCCTAATAAAATTAACAGTCTTTCAGATGGGACGTTAAACCGAGGTCTCATGTTGGTGCTTTACACCGTGCACGTAAAAGAACCAGAGGAGATTCTGGTATTGGTCTCTGTCTGTATCATGCACTATCCTCCAAAAAAAATCTAAAATATTTAATCTCTTCAGGAGGCGTCGCACATAGGCAACCGGTAGCGACGATAAATAAACGTAAAACCCCCACGCGTTCAATGAATACTCGCACTGTTAACATTAACTAACGCGCAGTAATGTCCAATCGTTCAGTTATTGCGGCGTGTTTTATTTTGAATTTATTGTCCACAAATTATCTCTGATATACGCCTGAGTATTAAAATAATGATTTGCATTAGTAGTATTTTCTGCTCTAAGAATAACAATGAATACATTTGAAAAAAATAACTTACTTGAACGTCTGCATCGTTGTGTTTGTTTCCACAGTAAAACGAACGGCCGTGTGCTGTGGTTACGGGGCAGTATACTATTGGTTTCATATAAGGTTGTAACATTTTAAACACTCTTCCTCCATCACATATTACAGTATACCACACGTTCAGTTTACAATTGCCTGACTGCGTGAATGAAATTGTGACTGGAAAGAATACTATTGATCGTATATCTGTCATTGGTGAAAACAGGATTGTTAGAAATCCCTCAACGGGTCATATGCTTACAAAACGAGAAGTTAAATACAACAAATGTGTCTTTGGCAAGAGAATTATTAAAGACGTAAATCTGTACCGCATGGACTGAGAAATAGGAAAAATGGGATATATGTACTAGTACCCCGATCAATGGGTCTAGTTACCTCCTCTGACGTTCGTTCACAGAATGTTAATGGCGTAATAATGATGTTCACGTGTTGGACATATGTACTAGTATACATATACTCATGTTTATATACAAACGGATCTGTAGTCCAGTGGTAACACACTGGACTGGTGATCCAGGGATCGCAGGTTCGATCCCCCGTCTGACCCTAATAAAATTAACAGACTTTCAGTTGGGACTTTAAACCGAGGTACCATGTCGGTGATGTACACCGTGCACGTACACGAACCAGAGGAGACTCTGTATCATTGCACTATCCTCCTAAGTTCTAAAATGACTAATAATGGTACCGGTTGGCCATCTGAGCGACGCCTCCTAAAAAGATTATTCATTTTAGATTTGTATATGGCGTTACTGAATGGTGGGTGGTCATACTGACCTCAGTTATGATCAGAGAATGAGGATAAACATTTAATTATGAAAGTGATGTAGATTAGTCGTGACACATGGTAATGACGCTGTGGTGATACTCATACACAATTATCTATTATCTTGGTATGAGATAATGAGCTAAACGAAATCGAATATATATAATGCGAAAGGGGGGAGAGGGTGACAGAGAAGAGAGTGAACTATGATAGCCGTGTGGTCTGAGGGAGAGTTAGGGGAGAGATGAGAGAGAGAGGGTGAAGGTGAGATATCGAGAGTGAGTGATGAGGAGAGAGGACTAACTAGGCTATCGGTTTGTTCTGAGGGAGAGTGAGGGGACAGGTGAGAGAGAGAGAGAGGGGGTGAGATAGAGTGAGAGATGATGATAGAGAGGGTGAAGGAGAGATAGAGAGAGTGAGTGATGAGGAGATAGTGCTAACTATGTAATACGTGTGTTCCGAGGGAGAGTGAGTGGGCATATGAGAGAGGGGGAGAGGGAGATATAGAGAGAGTGAGAGATGAGGTGAGAGGGGTAACTATATAATACGTGTATTATGAGGGAGAGTGAGGAGAAAGTGATCAATGAGAGAGGGGTCAGGGAGAGATAGAGAGAGAGTGTGTGATGAGGATAGAGGGCTAACAATGTAATACGTGTATTCTGAGGGATAATGAGAAGAGAGTGATGAATGAGAGAGGGGGTGAGAGAGATAGCGAGTGTGTGTGATGAGGAGAGCGATGTACCTGTTGATCCGATATTGCTTGTATCCTTTGTATTTGCATGTAGAGGGGGTGAGGGAGAGATATATAGAGTGTTTGATGAGGAATGCGCTGTACCTGTTGATCCGATATTGCTTGTATCCTTTGTGTCTGTATGTAGAGGAGGTGAGAGAAAGATATAGAGAGTGTGTGATGAGGAGAACGCTGTACCTGTTGATCCGATATTGCTTGTATCCTTTGTGTCTGTATGATTATATTTGTGTGTTGCTAATGGTTGTGCCTTTTGTTTGATTGCATAGAACATGATATATGTAGTATTGCTGTACCTAATTTAATATACTTTATACCTAATTTATTGTTCCCTTCATTGTGCATGAAACCGTCTAGTCCATCTCACAGGGATTCGGCACGTTTGGGGGTACTAGTATATATATTTAAGTACATGGATTCTACTCTGTGGGATGTCAGATTTCGCATCGATCAGTAAAATGGCCCTATCTGAAACAATTTTGTACAAAGCTGTCCAAATATAACGCCTATCCCGAGTCTTTATCTTGTTCTTCAAATAAAACACAACTTTAAGCTGCATGCATGTATACTTTGCAAACAATTGCCACAGACATTGGCCATAGCAGGTCACATTTCCATACTAGGACACGGGTTCTGTCAGCAACAACACAAAATCTTCGACGGGAGAGTATTAACTGTGAATAACATTATCAATAAAATGTGTTTCCACTAACGTGTAGTTTATTCGGCAAAAATGTACGTCAAAAAGAGATTTCGTAGAATTTTCAATTCGCGTTGAAACGAGCGTTCTGATTGGATTATTAGAATGTAACAAGATGTTTTTTTATGTGTGAAGAATAATCATAATCCAATTAGAACGCAATAATTCAGTATATGACCTATGTTGAACATTACACCCTAGACATGCCACACCCTTATTGCCAAGTTTCGAAGTCGTGAGAGAATGGAGTATATTGCTTGGCACATGTGTCGATATATCGTGACCCGCTACGTACTTCATATCTTTGAAACGATTTAATCGTTTTACAAATAACTTCACACAAGTGTATGCCATAAAGGCTTCAGAGAAGTATATATCCTGCACAAGACATAGGTTTTCCATATATGTTCACATACATGTATCTCATATTGACACATCTCGCTCAGCACAACTGTCATTGTTCAGAAATGGGTGTGAGCTTATGTGCATCGTATGTCTGACTATTCTATCCTCTGGGACTTTTTAGCAAAGTACATGTATGGATGAAATTAATTTGCAAATCATGCATTTCGCCATTTCATTTACATAAACAAAGGAAGAAGTACTACAGTGGCGCATGCGTATAGTGTCAGTGACCACGGCTAGTTGCAAGCATAACTTAACATTTGATTAATCATAATTGTAATCACTTTTTCTGGCGGGTGATTATTTTTAATATGTAGTGCTATTGTAGTGTCTCGATTATTCAGCAGTACCACTTTGGCATGTAGACCTTCAAACACGTCGTATAGAATGTTACTGTACACATAACCAAAATAATCGCTTTGTCTCATGTTGTGTGCTTCGGGACCTTCATATGTATGAGGAGCTTTTATCATGACGACAGATTTTTTATTTCTCTTCAAAAAGTGTTCAACACTACGACGTATAATTTCCATCCGTTCTTTAAACACACTATGATGTAAGTTCATAAAGTGCATATATAAATGTATAACGACAATAGCTCGCTCAGTACTTGGTATATTGTCTATGCGCCGCGCAGCTGAGTATAACGTGTACTTCACAGTTTCCCACTGTTTGCCCACGTAAAACGGTTGACTATGCGGGTACCAACCAACTCGAAAATTGCTCTGGTTATTGACGCATTCAGAGGCTTTATGCCATGTTTCTTTACTCCATTTCTCCGTGACAGGCTGACATTGGAAGCGTTTGATTATTTGCTTATACCAGCCTCTCAGTGTAGAATCACCAATCAAATATAATCTCCTGTTTTTCAAACATTGCATGTATCGATTATCTTCCAAACCTGTAATTATACAATATTACCTTAAGTTAATTGACAACAATGTCACAGAACACTTAAATTATTATTACCAACTACATTTGTTTTTAATTAATTGAAATTACATGTAGATCTATGTATATAGCCTGGGTTCCAGTATGTCGATGTATCACTTCATATTAATTAAAACTCCATATGGCTCAGCTAACGGAGTTGGGTGTTTAATATATATATGACGGAAAAGGCAAAATATGTCAACGCCTGTAGCCAGGCTACTATGCATATTGCAATAACAACATAGATAATAATCATTCAGAGTGAAAATTGCATAAATATTGTAAATAGACAATATGTTTTCGATTCAAATTTGCTCAGATTTACATATTAAAAATATTAATTGTTTGCTTCTGCTTTAAGCAGCAAAACGAATAATTCAAAACATCACTATCACAACACCATTTGATGTTCATTCGGAACTAGCTGTAAGCATGTGTATTGGCCAGTATGTGTGCGAGAATATACATTCATATATTCATGAGTATCAACAAGTGTTAACAATACATGTATATAATGTATTTAGAAAATACTTTTTTCATTAAATACAAGTAGTGATGTACCTTGTCAAACAGGTAAAATGCCAACAGTAAGATTGCTTCCATTTGCAAATACTTTTAAGATTTAGTTAAGTTTCTAATTTTGCTCAAGGTATGAAACGGTTTATGTTTAGTAAAACGTTTCTAATCGCCTTTATATTATTTGTATCAACTATTTGTTTCACCTAACATGCTTTTATGGAAGCTAAGTACTTTTTTTATATCAATCGGTTTAACCTTCTTATTTCAAAATCTAGAATAAATCTCGTTTTAACTTTTCAGGACTATTTTCCCATGTAAAACAATACATACTTTTGGGAACATCTATATTATTTTGGGGAATTTGAGGGGTAAATTAAATTTACTAAAGTGAAACGTTTTAATTACTGTACTTTTTCCAAGCAGTGTAAGTTTTTTTCTATGCATCCATTTCTTTTTAAGACAGTTTTAAAAGCTTTACAGTTGTAGTTCTAATAATAGGAGTATATTTTGTTCCAAATAATTAGTGAATGCAATTATAAGTGTATTTACTGATTCTGAAGTCCAAGTAAATCTTTTATCGCGCCAAATTTTATGTTTCTTCGAATATATTAAAAAAAGTTCCATCGGTTGTAAATAATATTCGTTACAATACCTGTTATGGCTGTGTTTTAGCTATACAATTGGATAATGATTTTGTGAAACGTATAAATAGTGATAACGGACAGCCTTGCCGGACGACAAGTTGGATTTGAATATCACCATAGCGATAGCCGTTGTTAATAAGGATACTAGAAAAGTTCACCCAATACTAATCGATTTATCGCAATTGAAATGTGCTAATCAGTTAAGCACAACGTCATGGACGATACTATCGAATGCCGTTTCAAAGTCAACGAAAAGTAATAATCAAGGCTCGTCATTTTCTTTAGTATATTCTACAGTTTCAAAAATTAAAATAATATTTTCGCAAATATATCTATCTACCTTTGAGAAATCCAGTGTGTGCATAGTTTATTATGGGAGTTATAAGTCTTTTTAATCAGTTCGTAGATTAGTAGATATTTTAAGATACTAGTTGGATGCCAATTTGCTATAAATAAATCCAATAAATCCATATTTAGATTTGGGAGTACAGAAATTAGTCATTGTTGTTGCAGACGTGTTAACTGTCATGTGATATACGAATACTTGATCGAATCAATGAAATATGTTTTAATATCATCCCAAAATAATTTCTAAAATTCTGCATTAAGAACAAGGACATTCTGGATTTTTCATTTCTTTAAATGCCTGTGAACATTCGTATTCTGGCAGTAACCTTCACATTTATTGTTATCACTTTACTTTAATTCGTTAGAAAAATACTAATATGTTTTATCATTTCCTTCTACATTTAATGCTTTCGAGCAAATCCTTATTCTGTTAATATTTTCATCCAATTTATTTTTTAATTCCTGTAAATTTTCAACACTTTGTATTAATTTATTTTCTAACATTTCTATATCTGAGTTTGAATTCTCTTCATTATTTCATTCTTCTGTTTTCTTAATATTTAATAGTTTCAGTTCCCATATTCCCTTTGATAAGTTCATATAGGCTGTCCAATTAGTTCAGTGGATAGCCCACTTCCTTCTCACAAATGCAACTCGGGTTCGATCCTCGGACAAGAAATTATGTGAGATGTAACTATTTTATTTCTCTGTTATGCCGTGTTTGAAATTGATTTGATATTTATCGTCCTTTGAAAGACTGTTATTTATTTTAACATAACATGTGTCTTTATTCTCATTTAGATATTCAATACTTAATTCAACAATAAAATGACTGGTTTTCTAACGTTGTTTATTTTACTGTTCTTTGCGATATTTACGACAGTGTATGATAAGAGAAAGAAATCTAGTGTACTACATATGCTGGGGTTTGTATCTGAGTGCCATGTATGCTGGGTTTTGTATCTGAGTGCCATGTATGCTGGGTTTTGTATCTGAGTGCCATGTATGCTGGGTTTTGTATCTGAGTGCCATGTATGCTGGGTTTTGTATCTGAGTGCCATGTATGCTGGGTTTTGTATCTGAGTGCCATGTATGTCTATCAACGAATAGTTATTCATTAATTCGTTAATTGTTCACATGCAATGTTTATGTGTATTGTTCTGTCATTCTTTTTGTCTATTTTACAGTATTGAAGTCATCACCAACATGGATTTATCGATCTAAATATTTAAAGACTAAACATCCAAATTTTGCAACATTGCTGCCTTTGTGAAAGCTACCCACTCCCAATATTCTTTATTCGAAAATTCTATGGAAAGGAACTGGTATATGTACTATTAAAAAATATTGATTCTACTTACGAAAAAGGTCAGATCAAAAGCAGTGTGCTTATCATCAGTAATTATGTTTCATTTAAGTCGAACATTTTAACTTTGTCGCTTAGATATTCGTTTACCATGTGTGTTTATGAAAACAATTGATAGAATTATTATTGCAAGCTAATTAAAATGTTTTTGTGCTTCAATGTGCATTGATGGGAGGTCTTTATTTACCTTGGCAATGTCTTAGCTTCCACTCCCCTCCATAGAAGAACCCTGACGGCTCTCTTGCGCTCCACAGCCTTGAAATGTTGTATTGTGAGCATGGTGTAGAAGGTAAGCCTACCATAGATATGTTCTTTCCGTCACTACGACTGGAACTGGTAGATACAGTGATAATAAGCTTTTGCTTTAGCAACTGTTGTACCCTGAAATCTCACAATCAAATACATAAAAATCAACCTGTGTTTCGTATATTAGTTTAAACATATTTTATTTTATCAATATATACATCATGTTGTAACATTAATATACAAGAACAAATGGATTGAATCGGAAGCTAGTAGCTTATTTAGATTCTCTCCTTGATTAGGGGTATACGATACATGTGTTCTGTTTGAAGTGTATATTCAGCCCCCACACACTTTATGCAACACAATAAACGCAACGCAGGTTGATTTTAACCCGTAGTCTCTCTACGTGTTACCAACAAGCGGTTGAACAATAACGTGCGGGTTGGAGATAGAGATTCTCTAGTAAAGTGACTCAATTATCAGACAATATAACGAAAGAATGCCACTGAAACGTTTGAATCATTCAATGAGGAGCATGGATCTTACATCTACGCATGCTATTAACTGTTGGTTGACAACATTGCCGAATAGTTAATCGTACGGTTTTTATAAAAGCTAACTTCCTAAAAGTACTTGATTGTTTGCATTGAGTATTATGTATGTCGTTTCATATGATATGTGATTTATGTTTTGCAATAAATATTGTTTAAACCAGTTCAATATCGGGGTCGGATGTGAGTCTAGATGTAGTAATTAGAGTTCTACCGGCCTCAATCAGTAAGAATACAAGTAATAAAGTGAACTCATTTACACGTGAAAGCTTAGAGGTTGTTGATTTTAACAAGTGTATCATGTATTAATAGGGGTACCCGTGGTCGAATAGTTACTGTGGATGACTTCATATCACTTGCCCCTCACCGCTGTATGTTTGAATCAAACTGTGGTTGATGCATTATTTCATATGAGGAAGCTATCCAGCTGGTCTACGGAAAGTCGGTGGTTCTACTCGTGTGCACGTCCATGCATCGATTGTGAAATGTCCGATTAACAGTACATAAACACTTATATAGGTATTTACCTCTTGTTTAGGATGTGTTCACATTCTGATACTGGAAGTTTGGGATACGGTTTATATGTCTTGATATATAGCCAATCTTGACACGATAAATGTATATCACGTGGTTTCCCGCAATAATATGGCATCCCAGAGTTCATATTGGTCATGTTGCAGAGTTGGGTGTAGCTTGTCAGCTGTAGAAGGTGTGTCTGGTTAGGATGGCAGATCGTTTCCTCGGACAATGTACTACCATTGTACAATCCATGGATAATTATTCTCGCTAATATCTGAAAATGTATCTAGTATGTAAACTAATATATGTGTGCAAGAAACTACGATGGATTGTTTCACCAAAGACAGAAGTCTTTGCTATACTATGCAGTACTTAACGTCATTTATGCAAGGAATTAGCGATCTCGTTTGCCTTTCTATTACCTACCTTGGCAGATAAAGTCTGATTTATCCCGATATGTATATCGGTCCTATGGAATCCTTTTTTTTTACAGTTGTTCACTAACAAGATGTTGCGGTATGATAATTGTTATTTTATCAAAATCATGTTAATTAATTGAGAGCAACTCTTTACAGATATACATGTATAAGTATACATTGGATATAATGTAGGATATATGTCGAGAACTCGAGGTGTACATAGTAATTTAACAATTTAGAACGTGGATGAAAATATATAGTTATGCTATGCAAAGTAAAGTGAGTGAGTGAGTGAGGAAAGGAAACAACGATACAAACAAATACAACTACTTAAGAGGACCCAACTACTGTTTTATTTGCATTGCTATTGCATTTCCTCGTCCTTTGAACACACACAATGTATGGGTGAGTGAGTGAGGAGCGTGTTAGTTAGTGAGTGAGCGAGTAGCGTGTTAGTGAGTGATTGTAGTGAGTGAGTGAATACGGCTTAACTGCTCATCAGCACATTGCAGGTTTAACTTAGTAAGTTTATCGCACCAGGTTAAATATAAGTATGTAAAACGATTAGTAAAACTGTATTGACAAAGAGTTAGGTGTATTGCAATTTATAGATTAGTAAAAATGTAACGACAAATGTGTCCGTCTGTTGTAAACACAATATATAATGCAGTACAATCTATTTTCTATGGGAAAGGTGTGATTTATTTAAAAATTCGTTGATATAAAAATTATTTAAAATAAAACTGTGTCGAAAATGTCTTTTATTGTAACTGCATACTGTTTTTGACGAGTGAGTGCTAAATCGACACAGCCAATGAGGATGTGTTCCACATAGGGTAATGACATGGTAAACGTCCTCTATTGTTAATACATATGAGTTATTAAAATGTGTATGTCCCAGTCTCAGTCCTAATATTATTATTTCGTCTCTATGATTAGAGCGATAAACAGAAGACGATTCGCCAACATTTTCTTTAATTACTTAGTTTTGTATTATGTGCACTTCCATGTTTTATAGTAATGTAATCAAGAATCGATTATCTAGGATCCGTGTATGTTATCTTAGTGCATCTTTTGCACTTTGGTCAGCCATTTCATTGCTACGAATAACAAATATGAATTGGTCAATGTAATATATGTATGTTGAATAAGTGATTTGTGAATATTGTGATATTTAATGTTCATTGCGCCTATTGATTGTAATACTGACATATTAGAGCGATAAACAAAAGAGGATTCGCCAACATGAGCTTGAATTACGTAGTTTGTTGAATTATATGCAATTCCATGTTATAAAGTAATGTAATCTAGAATCAATTGTCTAGCATCTGTGTATGGTATCTTAGTGCATTATTGCACTTTGGTCAGTCATTTCATTGCCACGAATATGTTGTCATTGTAATATATGTATGTTTAATAAGTAATTTGTGAATATGGGGATGTTTAATGTTCAGTTCGTCTATTGACTGTAATACCGACAAATGGTCTGAACAAATCATATATTTTCTACAACGTGGCGTATCAGCAAAATTCAAGGCTAGATCAATAGCTTCTATTGGTGCTGAAACTAAAGAAGCGTGATCAGGTAGCCATAATTTAGAATTATGTACGGTACTGGTGTATATCCATCTGTGTATATTTGTGTATAATCTGAAAGCAGGGCTGAGTGTTTACGGTCTTTGACTTCAGATCATCACTTGCTTCTCACCGCTGTGGGAAGATCGGTGGCTACCAGGGTGACCATCCGTGTCTGATATACTGCTCGGAGTGGCACCCGTGGTCTTCATCCCAACCACTAATGGCTGGAGAGTCACCATATGACATCAGCTACACACGAAAAACAAACAAACAATATTCTGAAAACCTAGTACGAATTTCAAGTAAGTTTAAAAGGAGGTTTGTCCTATCTGTACAACACGTTGGTCAATATATCTACACATTTATATACCGCATAACAATTATATTGAATTAAAAACATAATTCGTACGAGCTTTCATGAATGATGCATAAGGAAGTGGAATTTATTTTAGCTTTACAAAAGAGATACTGACAGAAGTAGATAAACAGGCAGGTGGGTATGCATGTGTGTATTATTTCTTATTTCGTTATACACAAATGTGTGTCTTGTTTCTATATGTAAACTATTTCGTGTCCCCTCGAACCCCATTTAAAATAGAAATGTAACTATGCATCATTATAAATCAGAACAATTCCATACATTGTTGATAAGTATATATAAAGCATGCAAGGCTACTATGGAATGTGCTCCGATCCTACTAGTCACTGGCCGGAGCAAATAAATGGGGATCCCCCTTTTTGGGCCCGAAACAAAGTTTAAAGGGATATAGGGGTATTATAGAGGTACAATTTCTTCGTATAGTATATAGCGTACATGTCAAGAAAACAACATTTCTACCTTAGTTCTAGTTCGGCAAATGCTGGGTACATCGACTCACGATTGTTGTGATTCAATAAATGCAGACTACAGTCTCAATTTTGAAAGACAAGCATTCATACCTTTACTGTGATCCGATACATATTGGATATCGTCTCTCTGGTTTAGCCGAACTCTCCTGCATACGTTCTGAGTTGATGAATGTTTGATATAATCTAAATGGTCCTATCTATGTTCTAATTATACATAAAATTAAAATGTTAGATTATACAAATTTATTTTGGCGAGACAAGATATTACAACTTATATTAATCACTCTCGATACCTCATTCCTGATGGAATCCATCGCCACGGGGTAGATAGAGAAGAGGCCATTTGTAATATGAATGCCTTTTCCAAAAAGGGCACAGTCGTAACGGCCACAGGTTGGCGCAAAGTCCGGGCATTTCGCACCAGAATTGAACGTGCTACAACTGCTCTATCACGACTTCAATAAAAATGTTGCAAGCCAAAATCTCCTACATTAGATAATATCTGGATTCGGGTTCTCTTGCTTAAGCCAAACGTACATCACAGTTCTGATTAAATAATTGTTTCGTACGGTTACCGTATATGTCGTACAAGTCAAACACGTCTACATCTTAGTTCGTTAAATATTGCATAAGTCGATCTTGTATAGATCAAGGCTTTCTACATTTTATTTTGTTCTGATTCGATTAATTATGGGTACCGCGTCATATGTAAGTCACACGTGTCTACCTTTAAGTTTGTTCGGATTCGATAAATGCTGTATGTCGTCTATTTGGTGTAAGCCAAATTTCCTACCTTAGTTCCGTTATACGATAAATACTTCATTGATACAGTATATATAGCGTAGACCAAGACCCTACCTTTGTTCGGTTTCGATAAATGCTGGATACGGTATCTGATGTAAGCCACACTTCCTACCTTAGTTCCGTTATACGATAAATAATTCACTGATATAGGCAATATAGCGTAGACCAAGACCCTACCTTTGTTTGGATTCGATACATGCTGGATACGGTCTCCCTGGTGTAAGCCAAATTAATTCCAAGACTTAATGTTCCGCTCCACATGGCTTCACATTGGACTGCATGTGTGCCATCTCCAATATCAGTTACCACACACGGAGCCGATGCCTTCAATGTATTTGTTTCTATGGTAGCTCTTAGTTGATCACCGCCTGTATGTTTTCGAATTCCATAACCATCATAAACAGTCAATACAGCATGGACTGTATCTCCGAGTGCATACGTTTTATTTAACCCACCTGGAAGAAAATAGTCTTTATTGTGGACATATGTAAGCGTTTATGACCAGCTGAAAAACCAATGCATGTGTTCACGCATAAATACCACTGTTGCTACACAATCTTCCGTCAGAATTTGAATAATTAATTGTCATCAGTTGTTAAACGATGTTTATGCGATCTACAAACTCACAAAGGTGACAACAGAAATTCCCGAACAGAAACTCAACTAGAAAGGGATAATTGCCTATTATTCAATCGTATTATGCAGTGAATACTGCCGTTTAGATGTCAATAATTTCAGGCCAGTCCGACAATAATTACGAGCTGGTGCACAGGATGAGACATAACAGTAAATGTGTATGAACAATCTTTTTATAAATATATTGACGAAGAGATATAGGAAACCCCAGATATCCCTACCGTAGCATAGAAAGCCTACCGTCGTCAATATATTTATAATATATAGATAGGGAACTCGGAATGAATAGGTATATGGAGGTAGTAACTAGGAGAGATGAATTACGTGAGACGATAGACGTATATGAGAGTTAGAGAGTTAACATGGATCATGATATAGGAGGAATGAGAATAGGCGGATGTGGCACATATGAAAGTGGAGAACAAACAAGAAACATAATACTCGATAGAGACGAAATGGAACAAGGAGCAAGATATAGTACGATTGAAAATAAAAGTATAGGAGAGTTCGCATGGAACAAGATATAGGAGGAAAGTAAGATAGATAGTTAACTTGGACCAGGATATAGGCGGCAGATGAGTTAGAGAGATAACATGGACACATATATAGGAAGGAGGAAGGAGAGTTAGAGAGTTAGCATGGACCAAGATCTATAGGAGGAAGGAGAGTTAGAGCGATAACATGGACAAAGATATAGGAGGAAGACGTACTAGAGCGATAACAGGGACCAATATATAGGAGGACGGAGAGTTAGAGAGTTAACAGGGACCAATATATAGGATGGAGGAGAGTTAGAGAGTCAACAGGGACAAAGATATAGGAGGAAGGAGAGTTAGAGAGATAACATGGACAAAGATATAGTAGGAAGGAGAGTTAGAGAGTTAACAGGGACAAAGATATAGGAGGAAGGAGAGTTAGAGAGATAACATGGACAAAGATATAGGAGGAAGGAGAGTTAGAGAGATAATATGGACAAAGATATAGGAGGAAGACGTGCTAGAGAGATAACAGGGACCAATACATAGGAGGACGGAGAGTTAGAGAGTTAACAGGAACCAATATATAGGAGGAAGGAGAGTTAGAGAGTTAACAGCAACCAAGATATAGGAGGAAGGAGAGTTAGAGAGTTAACAGGAACCAATATATAGGAGGAAGGAGAGTTAGAGAGTTAACAGGAACCAAGATATAGGAGGAAGGAGAGTTAGAGAGTTAACAGGAACCAATATATAGGAGGAAGGAGAGTTAGAGAGTTAACAGGAACCAATATATAGGAGGAAGGAGAGTTAGAGAGATAACAGGGACAAAGATATAGGAGGAAGGAGAGTTAGAGAGCTAGCATGGACCAATATATAGGAGGAAGGAGAGTTAGAGAGATAACAGGGACAAAGATATAGGAGGAAGGAGAGTTAGAGAGATAATATGGACAAAGATATAGGAGGAAGACGTGCTAGAGAGATAACAGGGACCAATACATAGGAGGACGGAGAGTTAGAGAGTTAACAGGAACCAAGATATAGGATGGAGGAGAGTTAGAGAGTCAACAGGGACAAAGATATAGGAGGAAGGATAGTTAGAGAGATAACAGGGACAAAGATATAGGAGGAAGGCGAGTTAGAGAGCTAGCATGGACACAGATATAGGAGGAAGGAGAGTTAGTGGATGTGGCACATATGAAAGAGGAGGGCAAACAAGAAATAGAATATTCAATATTGACGAATGGAGGCTTTCTAGATTACGGTAGAGCTATCTGGGCTTTCGTCTATCCCTTCGGCACGATATTGATAAGGGACGGTTCTTGGGATCGTGCCTTTATGTAAGGATTTGCGAAAAACAGAATAGAGTATCAGATATATATGTATTAATTCATTTACACGTCTGTATACGTTGATGTTATGCCACACGCACGCACGCACGCACGCACGCACGCACGCACGCACGCACGCACGCACTCACGCGCGCGCGCACACACACACACACACACACACACCTTTTAGTGCTCGTCGGTGGTCTGCGACATTTACTGCTAACTCATTTATCTTATTTGTTGTTACAATAAATACAATGCGGGTTTTTAAAGTGACATTACATCACACAAATAAAATAAATACGCATTGATGTTTATCGTAATTACATTAGTTTGTTATGGTTGACATACTTAGCTTTGAGACAAATATTATGAAAAATATTATACCATATAATTGGAAATTACATTCTGTAGAAATTTGCGTTTTAACCGATGTAGTGTCTCTTTAAGGTAGTCAAAGCAAACCATTATGATCAATGCACATCTTAACACAGCTGCAGATGGAGTAGTATGTGCATAATTGTATATTAAAACAACTGATAAAGAACTGCACAATCTGTTACAGGTATTAATGATACATATCCAATACATGTGACATACGTTACTACTGCCAATACAGAATCTATACAAAGCAATGCAATAATAACACATTAAAACAATGATACAACTACTACTTTAACAGCAACATCAACAATACTCCCATTGCATGAAATATCGATAGTCGAAATTGTTATGTATTTTACCTAAATCTGAGAAACACCTCCTGAAGAGAATAGTCGTTTTCGATATTGAAGGATAGTGCAATGATACAGACAGAGAGACCCATTCCAGAGTCTCCTCTGGTTCTCTTACGTGCACAGTCACGTGTACACGAGACTTCGGTTTAAAACCTGCGATCCCTGGATTACCAGTCCAACGTGTTACCATGTGGACTACAGATCCGTCTGTAAAATGTGCACTGTATGCCAGTGTCCCTTTTTATACTTGCGGCAATGTGAATAGGACATGCTAAAATGATCTACGTCCTTTCTTCACTATTGTGATTTACTAAGCGGATGGAACTTGGTACACAAGTGTGAACTTTTCAATCCCCACCATTGCCATGCCACTCGGGAAATTACGGAAACAACCGATGATATAATCTTCCAAGGCTGAACTATAGAACTTACATAAATTTAGAACACGTGACTAGAATGTTAATGGCAGCGGTAAAAGCCAAACGACGTACGTCCACATTCGAGATAATATGTTTCTAAACATGATTTGGTTAGTGAAAACAGATTTTATTATTTACCAATACATTTAGTTTGTCTTTTATTTCATTTTATTTACTGAGAATTGGGTAAGAATTGTATTTTAGATGTTCTCGTTTTCATTCAGACTTGGATTGATCATGGGCTGCAATTCTTCGGAAAAAAGTCACATATTAAAATATTCCATCTTGCAAAATGCATCATGTCCATGTTTTCAGCATTAATTACGCCACTTACTCCTTTCTGCGGGGGGGGAGGGCCAATCACTAATGTTGTTTGATCTTGTGGCCCAACCCATCTGCTAATTATCTATTTGTGATATGACTGTGATTGTTATGTACATATATATAGAGCAATACAATATTATCTCATCAATACTGAGTAGAACTACATGATAACAACATATTTACGCAATAATTGACACAATGATTTAGTATGTGTCCGGTAAAATCCCGCCGCCACAGTGATATTACAATTGTAAAAGTAAAACAAACCAGTCAATATAAATTTCGAATTCTCAACAGATGCCGCCTTTCTTATGTCTTGGCAGGGTTCGAAACTCAATGCTTCCTCTTCCGTGATTATGTTGTAAAATTTTGGATCATGTGGGTCGACACTGTCGTAGTCCTTATGGTTGTTTCCGGGTATATACCTGGAATAAAACTGCAATAGTTTACGCTATGAATGATTTGGCATTACATAAGAATTATATGCAAAATAAGTATGGTCCATTTAACGAATATTTTGTGAATAAATTAGGTGTACAAACCTGACATTTCATAACTCGATAAAAAGCATAGACAGAACATTCAATTGTTCAAATTAAAACTAAAATTGTGCCAACAACAAAACAGGTTGATTTTTTGTATTCGTCAACAAAACAGGTTGATGTTTGTATTCGTCAACAAAACAGGTTGATGTTTGTATTCGTCAACAAAACAGGTTGATTTTTTTATTCGTCAACAAAACAGGTTGATGTTTGTATTCGTCAACAAAACAGGTTGATGTTTGTATTCATCAACAAAACAGGTTGATGTTTGTATTCATCAATAAAAACAGGATACTTTTGTTTATTCGTCAACAAAACATGTTGATGTTTTTATTCAACAAAACAGGTTGATTTTTTTTATTCGTCACAATGTCCATACCGTAAATAATGCTTTACGCTATATCACCCGCCGTGCGTTAATAATCACCGTTGCTACTTAGAGAATATAATTATATTGCGGTCCATCCGGTTATGAACGACGATCAAATGAGCTGAATCAACCAATCGGATATCGCAATATTGAAGTTGTATATATATATATATATATATATATGTGTCAGACGGTCAGGCACCCATTTAGAACCACTGACCTTCAGCACGACAGCTGGATAGCTTCCTCACATGTAATCATCCGATATGCCCAGTGGGATTCCAACGTACAGAGATGGGAAACAAGTAATTACAAGACAGCTACCTACACCACTTACCCACGGAGTCCTCGTGCGAAACATAACACGGAGAAATGTGATTTGGAATACAAGTAAGTGGAAGGTCGGTCATTGAACAATTGACATGAATCTATATAGTTACGTTTACCCGAGCTAGAGCTTATAAAAGTTCACTCATATCTCAAATTTAAGGGATTAGATTAATGTACACTCAGCTCTACCAATCAGAAAGCTTGAAACTGTTCTTGAGATTTTATAGAAATGATATATCCTGCAGGTGTAATATGTGTAACAGTTATAGTTTTAATTCCACCAATGGCATATTTACCGTTGTACATCTGTGCTTCCCAATATAAACCTGTCTATGGGTACCGGCAGAGGCTCTTTCATAATGGTCCTTGTCTGCCAATGCACTACTAATGTCAATATAGCGTAAGTGGATATCACCAAAGCAAATTGGTATACACTGCAAGTAAAAAGTATTGCATAGCCTCATAGCTCATAGATATCATTGCTCCCTCTCTATATATATATCCCTCTCTCTCTCTATCTCTCACTCTCTCTCTCTCTCTCTCGCTTTCTCACTCTCTTTCTATATTCTTTATATCGTTTCTAATATCAAGATAATAGATAATTGATATATATCCCTCTCTCTCTTACTCTCTCGCTCTCTCTTACTCTCTCTATCTCACTCTCTCGCTCGCTCCCTCTCTCTCTCTATATATATATATCCCTGTATCGCTCTCTCTCTCTCCCTCGCTCTCTCTCTCTCTATATATATATGAGATATATATATGAGATATATATATCCCTCTCTCTCTCTCATTCTCTTTCTATATATATATTCAAGATATATTCTAATATCAAGATAATTGTGTAACATTAGTGACTCGGTCTTGCTTAAGTGCGACATATGCTGTCCTCGACCATCAATACACCATATGTTGTACATCTCTGCTTCCCGATATAAACCGTTCTATGGGTACCGGCAGAGGCTCTTTCATAGTGATCCATGGTAGCCAATGCATTACTAATGCCAGAATAGCACAAGTGGATATCGCCAAAGCAAATTGGCATACACTGCAAGAAAAAAAATATTGCATAGCCTCATAACACACGGATATCATTGATATCTCTCTCCCTCTCTCTCCCTCGCTCTCTCTCCCTCGCTCTCTCCCTCTCGCTCTCTCTCTCGCTTTCTCTCTCTATATCGTTTCTATTAGCTCATTATATCATATCAAGAGAATAGATAATTGTATAACATTAGTATCATAGGATGCTTGCCATGTTTCATGACTAACTTTATTTTCAAGTGACATTTTAATTTTAATTTAAGTAACAATCAACACATTACAAATGTTTGCGCTAAATGAACTTGTTTATCGCTGTTATAATTTTCTCTCAAGTTAATGAAATTTGACTCAAAGTCCTGCTGGAACTCTGCAGCTTTCGAAAGTATAAAAATATAAGACTAGTGTAATCCGAGATAGCAAACGTCTGCTACGCCGCTAAATGCCCATCGAGTGCCCACAATGGCGAAAACTATTATTAACAATCTCAGTTTCATTAAATGTAAGTTATTTAGTTTCTGTTGAAATATTTTAAAATAAAGATACACAATATATAATAGGAAATTACATTCTGTTGATATTTCCTTCTCTCTCTTCCCATCCAACTTATGTTGCATTAGGTTTGCATACTTATATTCGACGCAGTTCTAAGATAAGATAAGATTTATTTTGAGTATGTAAGACATGCGTAATGTATTACAAAATGTTAACATAAGCTCCGAGGAGATTTTGAACGGATCGTTCGTCCGTCCGTCCGTCCGTCCATCCGTATGTATGTATACCTGTCTATCTGTGTCCATCGCGGTTCGTCCGTATGTCCAGGCAAACAATTTGTGATTAGCTGCTGTCTTTACAGTTGAAATATTCCCAAGTAATTACGGTTAGTAGCCTACTAGCATCCCTTTTTAAAGCACTATCACTATGTTAGCTCATAAACCTCAAGGTTGGTACACCAGTCCGTCGTTCCGTCTATCCATCCGTCCATCGAACGTATCCGAAATTGTATAATAGGTGGCTATTCCTTTGTTCTCATAGCCATATAAACGGAATTTATAGCCACGTTTTAAAGTTTCAAATGTATTGGCATTATCAGCAATACATTGCATTTGGCCATTTACATAATATAATGTATATATATACCGGTATGTCTATCTGTCCTTCTGTCTCTATGTCGGTTCGTCCGTATGTCCGGGCGATTTCATTCATTTACTATAAGTGTGACGTAAGTAAAACTACAATTGCACGAGTATTCTATATGTACTTTTATGGATCTTCGCATTGAATAGAAAAATTAGGAAGGAATATTTGTTCAATGACTTAGAAGGAATATTTGTTCAATGACTTATAGTAAGATGACACGATGGATTTACAGACGGCGATTTATTTGTACAGATATAAACACTTTGTTGAACAACTTGATTTAATTAGCTATTGTGAAATTATCGATGATAACTCCTTAAATGTGTCTCGTCATAGTAATATCTGCTATAAGAATAACCATGAACAAATAGCAGAAAACAACTTACATGAACTTCTGCATCGTTGGGTTTGTCTATATATCAAATAAAATTATTCTGAACGTATATAACGACAGTACGCAGCTGTGAATATACATTATAAATTATCGATTCCATATACATAGTATTGTGGTTATTTGTGGCGGACGCGTTGTCCCCAAATGTTCGTGGCTGACGAGTCCCCGGTGGGTGTCATGGCCCACACTTCTATTTATATCTCAATGTCTCAGTTGAGCTCCTGCCAGGGTCTAACCTATCATAGATTCGCTGGAGTTGTCTAAGGGTATTTGTATCTTCGGTATCACAATAATAACACACATAGTTTCTTGTCGTGTACGGAATACGATACTGGTTTGCTGTAACACCAAACATTAGCACTGTAGACGGATATGTAGTCCAGTGGTAACACGCTGGACTGGTAATCCAGGGATCGCAGGTTCGATCCCCCGTCTGACCATAATAAAATTAACAGTCTTTCAGATGGGACGTTAAACCAAGGTCTCGTGTCGGTGCTTTGCATCGTGCACGTAAACGTAAACCAGGGGAGACTCTGGAATGGGTCTCTGTCTGTATCATTGCACTATCCTCCAACATCTAAAATAACTAATCTCTACAGGAGGCCACACCCAGTGTGAATCGAACCTATAGATAGAGGTGAGAGGCAAGTTAGCGACCGTAACCAATAGGCCACACCAAGTGTGATTCGAACCTATAGATAGAGGTGAGGAGTAAGTTAGCAACCGTAACCACTAGGCCACACCAAGTGTGATTTGAACCTATAGATAGAGGTGAGGGGCAAGTCAGCGACCGTAACCACTTGGCCACACCAAGTGTGATTCGAACATATTGATAGAGGTGAGGGGCAAGTTAGAGACTGCAACCACTAGGCCACACCAAGTGTGATTCGAACATATAGATAGAGGTGAGGGGCAAGTTAGCGTCCGTAACCAATAGGCCACACCAAGTGTGATTCGAACCAATAGATAGAGCTGAGGGGCAAGTTAGCGACTGTAACCACTAGGCCACACCAAGTGTGATTCGAACATATAGATAGAGGTGAGGGGCAAGTTAGCGACTGTAACCACTAGGCCACACCAAGTGTGATTCGAACATATAGATAGAGGTGAGGGGCAAGTTAGCGAATGTAACCACTAGGCCACACCAACTGTGATTCGAACCTATTGATAGAGGTGAGGGGCAAGTTAGCGTTCGTAACCACTAGGACACACCAAGTGTGATTCGAACCTATAGATAGAGGTGAGGGGCAAGTTAGCGACCGTAACCACTAGGCCACACCCAGTGTGAATCGAACCTATATATAGAGGTGAGGGGCAAGTTAGCGACCGTAACCACTAGGCCACACCAAGTGTGATTCGAGCCAATAGATAGAGGGGAGGAATAAGTTAGCAACCGTAACCACTAGGCCACACCCAGTGTGATTCGAACCTAGCGATAGAGGTGATAGGCAAATTAGCGACCATAACCACTAGGCCACACCAAGTGTGATTCGAACCTATAGATAGGGGTGAGGGGCAATTTATCGACCGTAACCACTAGGCCACACCCAGTGTGATTCGAACCTATATATAGAGGTGATGGGCAAGTCAGCGACCGTAACCACTAGGCCACACCAAGTGTGATTCGAACCTATAGATAGGGGTGAGGGCCAATTTATCGACCGTAACCACTAGGCCACACCCAGTGTGATTCGAACCTATAGATAGAGGTGAGGGGCAAGTTAGCGTCCGTAACCACTAGGCCACACCAAGTATGATTTGAACCTATATATAGAGGTGAGGGGCAAGTTAGCGACCGTAACCACTAGGCCACACCCAGTGTGATTCGAACCTATATATAGAGGTGATGGGCAAGTCAGCGACCGTAACCACTAGGCCACACCAAGTGTGATTCGAACCTATAGGTAGAGGTGAGGGGCAAGTTAGCGACGTAACTATTAGGCCACACCTAGTGTGATTCGAACCTATAGATAGACGTTAGGGGCAAGTTAGCGACCGTAACCATTAGGCCACACCTAGTGTGATTCGAACCTATAGATAGAGGTGAGGGGCAAGTTAGCGTCCGTAACCACTAGGCCACACCAAGTATCATTTGAACCTATATATAGAGGTGAGGGGCAAGTTAGCGACCGTAACCACTAGGCCACACCCAGTGTGATTCGAACCTATAAATAGAGGTGATGGGCAAGTCAGCGACCGTAACCACTAGGCCACACCAAGTGTGATTCGAACCTATAGATAGGGGTGAGGAGTAAATTAGCAACCGTAACCACTAGGCCACACCAAGTGTGATTTGAACCTATAGATAGAGGTGAGGGGTAGATTAGCAACCGTAACCACTAGGCCACACCAAGTGTGATTCGAACCTATAGATAGATGTGAGGAATAAGTTAGCAACCATAACCACTAGGCCACACCTAGTTTGATTCGAACCTATAGATAGAGGTGAGGGGCAAGTTAGCGTCCGTAACCACTAGGCCACACCAAGTGTGATTCGAACCTATAGTTAGAGCTGAGGGGCAAGTTAGCGACTGTAACCACTAGGCCACACCAAGTGTGATTCGAACATATAGATAGAGGTGAGGGGCAAGTTAGCAACCGTAACCACTAGGCCACACCCAGTGTGAATCGAACCCATAGATAGTGTTGAAGGGCAAGTTAGCGACCGTAACCATTAGGCCACACCAAGTGTGATTTGAACCTATATATAGATGTGAGGGGCAAGTTAGCGACCGTAACCACTAGGACACACCCAGTGTGATTCGAACCTATATATAGAGGTAATGTGCAAGTCAGCGACCGTAACCACTAGGCCACACCAAGTGTGATTCGAATCTATAGATAGAGGTGATGGGCAAGTCAGCGACCGTAACCACTAGGCCACATCAAGTGTGATTCGAACCTATAGATAGAGGTGAGGAGTAAGTTAGCAACCGTAACCACTAGGCCACACCAAGTGTGACTTAACCTATAGATAGAGGTGAGGGGTAAGTTAGCAGCCGTAACCACTAGGCCACACCAAGTGTGATTCGAACCTATAGATAGAGGTGAGGAGTAAGTTTGCAACTGTAACCACTAGGCCACACCTAGTTTGATTCGAACCTATAGATAGAGGTGAGGGGCAAGTTAGCGTCCATAACCACTAGGCCACACCAAGTGTGATTCGAACCTATAGATAGAGCTGAGGGGCAAGTTAGCGACTGTAACCACTAGGCCACACCAAGTGTGATTCGAACATATAGATAGAGGTGAGGGGCAATT
Source organism: Archivesica marissinica (assembly GCA_014843695.1). NCBI lineage: Eukaryota > Metazoa > Mollusca > Bivalvia > Venerida > Vesicomyidae > Archivesica > Archivesica marissinica. Next base: position 25,753,544 of record CM026387.1, read on the forward strand.
TAGCGACCGTAACCACTAGGCCACACGAAGTGTGATTCGAACATATAGATAGAGGTGAGGGGCAAGTTAGCGACCGTAACCACTAGGCCACACCCAGTGTGAATCGAACCCATAGATAGAGGTGAAGGGCAAGTTAGCGACCGTAACCACTAGGCCACACCAAGTGTGATTCGAACCTATAGATAGAGGTGAGGAGTAAGTTAGCAACCGTAACAACTAGGCCACACCAAGTGTGATTTGAAACTATAGATAGAGGTGAGGGGCAAGTTATCGTCCTTAACCACTAGGCCACACCAAGTGTGATTCGAACCAATAGATAGAGGTGAGGGGCAAGTTAGCGACCGTAACGATTAGGCCACACCTAGTGTGATTCGAACCTATAGATAGAGGTTAGGGGCAAGTTAGCGACCGCAACCATTAGGCCACACCTAGTGTGATTCGAACCTATAGATAGAGGTGAGGGGCAAGTTAGCGTCCGTAGCCACTAGGCCACACCAAGTGTGATTTGAACCTATATATAGAGGTGATGGGCAAGTTAGCGACCGTAACCACTAGGCCACACCCAGTGTGATTCGAACCTATATATAGAGGTGATGGGCAAGTCAGCGGCCGTAACCACTAGGCCACACCAAGTGTGATTCGAACCAATAGATAGGGGTGAGGGGCAAGTTAGAGACCGTAACCACTAGGCCACATCAAGTGTGATTCGAACCTATAGATAGAGGTGAGGAGTAAGTTAGCAACCGTAACCACTAGGCCACACCAAGTGTGATTTGAACCTATAGATAGAGGTGAGGGGTAAGTTAGCAACCGTAACCACTAGGCCACACCTAGTGTGATTCGAACCTATAGATAGAGGTGAGGAGTAAGTTAGCAACCGTAACCACTAGGCCACACCTAGTTTGATTCGAACCTATAGATAGAGGTGAGGGGCAAGTTAGCGTCCGTAACCACTAGGCCACACTAAGTGTGATTCGAACCTATAGATAGAGCTGAGGGGCAAGTTAGCGACTGTAACCACTAGGCCACACCAAGTGTGATTCGAACATATAGATAGAGGTGAGGGGCAATTTAGCGACCGTAACCACTAGGCCACACCAGTGTGATTCGAGCCTATAGATAGAGGGGAGGATAAGTTAGCACCGTAACCACTAGGCCCCCAAGTGTGATTCGAACCTATAGATAGGTGTGAGGGGCAATTTATCGACCGTAACCACTAGGCCACACCCAGTGTGAATCGAACCCATAGATAGAGGTGAAGGGCAAGTTAGCGACCGTAACCACTAGGCCACACTAAGTGTGATTCGAACCTATAGATAGAGGTGAGGAGTAAGTTAGCAACCGTAACAACTAGGCCACACCAAGTGTGATTTGAACCTATAGATAGAGGTGAGGGGCAAGTTATCGTCCGTAACCACTAGGCCACACCAAGTGTGATTCGAACCTATATATAGAGGTGAGGGGCAAGTTAGCGACCGTAACGATTAGGCCACACCTAGTGTGATTCGAACCTATAGATAGAGGTTAGGGGCAAGTTGGCGACCGTAACCATTAGGCCACACCTAGTGTGATTCGAACCTATAGATAGAGGTGAGGGGCAAGTTAGCGTCCGTAGCCACTAGGCCACACCAAGTGTGATTTGAACCTATATATAGAGGTGATGGGCAAGTTAGCGACCGTAACCACTAGGCCACACCCAGTGTGATTCGAATCTATATATAGAGGTGATGGGCAAGTCAGCGGCCGTAACCACTAGGCCACACCAAGTGTGATTCGAACCTATAGATAGGGGTGAGGGGCAAGTTAGAGACCGTAACCACTAGGCCACATCAAGTGTGATTCGAACCTATAGATAGAGGTGAGGAATAAGTTAGCAACCGTAACCACTAGGCCACACCAAGTGTGATTTGAACGTATAGATAGAGGTGAGGGGCAAGTTAGCGTCCGTAGCCACTAGGCCACACCAAGTGTGATTTGAACCTATATATAGAGGTGATGGGCAAGTTAGCGACCGTAACCACTAGGCCACACCCAGTGTGATTCGAACCTATATATAGAGGTGATGGGCAAGTCAGCGGCCGTAACCACTAGGCCACACCAAGTGTGATTCGAGCCAATAGATAGGGGTGAGGGGCAAGTTAGAGACCGTAACCACTAGGCCACATCAAGTGTGATTCGAACCTATAGATAAAGGTGAGGAGTAAGTTAGCAACCGTAACCACTAGGCCACACCAAGTGTGATTTGAACCTATAGATAGAGGTGAGGGGTAAGTTAGCAACCGTAACCACTAGGCCACACCTAGTGTGATTCGAACCTATAGATAGAGGTGAGGAGTAAGTTAGCAACCGTAACCACTAGGCCACACCTAGTTTGATTCGAACCTATAGATAGAGGTGAGGGGCAAGTTAGCGTCCGTAACCACTAGGCCACACCAAGTGTGATTCGAACCTATAGATAGAGCTGAGGGGCAAGTTAGCGACTGTAACCACTAGGCCACACCAAGTGTGATTCGAACATATAGATAGAGGTGAGGGGCAATTTAGCGACCGTAACCACTAGGCCACACCAAGTGTGATTCGAGCCTATAGATAGAGGGGAGGAGTAATTTAGCAACCGTAACCACTAGGCCACACCAAGTGTGATTCGAACCTATAGATAGGGGTGAGGGGCAATTTATCGACCGTAACCACTAGGCCACACCCAGTGTGAATCGAACCCATAGATAGAGGTGAAGGGCAAGTTAGCGACCGTAACCACTAGGCCACACTAAGTGTGATTCGAACCTATAGATAGAGGTGAGGAGTAAGTTAGCAACCGTAACAACTAGGCCACACCAAGTGTGATTTGAACCTATAGATAGAGGTGAGGGGCAAGTTATCGTCCGTAACCACTAGGCCACACCAAGTGTGATTCGAACCTATATATAGAGGTGAGGGGCAAGTTAGCGACCGTAACGATTAGGCCACACCCAGTGTGATTCGAACCTATAGATAGAGGTTAGGGGCAAGTTAGCGACCGTAACCATTAGGCCACACCTAGTGTGATTCGAACCTATAGATAGAGGTGAGGGGCAATTTAGCGACCGTAACCACTAGGCCACACCAAGTGTGATTCGAACCTATAGATAGAGGTGAGGAGTAAGTTAGCAACCGTAACAACTAGGCCACACCAAGTGTGATTTGAAACTATAGATAGAGGTGAGGGGCAAGTTATCGTCCGTAACCACTAGGCCACACCAAGTGTGATTCGAACCTATAGATAGAGGTGAGGGGCAAGTTAGCGACCGTAACGATTAGGCCACACCTAGTGTGATTCGAACCTATAGATAGAGGTTAGGGGCAAGTTGGCGACCGTAACCATTAGGCCACACCTAGTGTGATTCGAACCTATAGATAGAGGTGAGGGGCAAGTTAGCGTCCGTAGCCACTAGGCCACACCAAGTGTGATTTGAACCTATATATAGAGGTGAGGGGCAAGTTAGCGACCGTAACCACTAGGCCACACCCAGTGTGATTCGAACCTATATATAGAGGTGATGGGCAAGTTAGCGACCGTAACCACTAGGCCACACCAAGTGTGATTCGAACCTATAGATAGGGGTGAGGGGCAAGTTAGCGACCGTAACCACTAGGCCACACCAAGTGTGATTCGAACCTATAGATAGAGGTGAGGGGTAAGTTAGCAACCGTAACCACTAGGCCACACCAAGTGTGATTCGAACCTATAGATAGAGGTGAGGGGCAAGTTAGCGACCGTAACCACTAGGCCACACCAAGTGTGATTTGAACCTATATATAGAGGTGATGGGCAAGTTAGCGACCGTAACCACTAGGCCACACCCAGTGTGATTCGAACCTATATATAGAGGTGATGGGCAAGTTAGCGACCGTAACCACTAGGCCACACCAAGTGTGATTCGAACCTATAGATAGAGGTGAGGGGCAAGTTAGCGACCGTAACCACTAGGCCACATCAAGTGTGATTCGAACCTATAGATAGAGGTGAGGGGCAAGTTAGCAACCGTAACCACTAGGCCACACCAAGTGTGATTCGAACCTATAGATAGAGGTGAGGGGCAAGTTAGCGACCGTAACCACTAGGCCACACCTAGTGTGATTCGAACCTATAGATAGAGGTGAGGGGCAAGTTAGCGACCGTAACCACTAGGCCACACCTAGTGTGATTCGAACCTATAGATAGAGGTGAGGGGCAAGTTAGCGACCGTAACCACTAGGCCACACCAAGTGTGATTCGAACCTATAGATAGAGGTGAGGGGCAAGTTAGCGACCGTAACCACTAGGCCACACCAAGTGTGATTCGAACCTATAGATAGAGGTGAGGGGCAAGTTAGCGACCGTAACCACTAGGCCACACCAAGTGTGATTCGAACCTATAGATAGAGGTGAGGGGCAAGTTAGCGACCGTAACCACTAGGCCACACCAAGTGTGATTCGAACCTATAGATAGAGGTGAGGGGCAAGTTAGCGACCGTAACCACTAGGCCACACCCAGTGTGATTCGAACCTATAGATAGAGGTGAGGGGCAAGTTAGCGACCGTAACCACTAGGCCACACCAAGTGTGATTCGAACCTATAGATAGAGGTGAGGGGTAAGTTAGCGCAACCGTAACCACTAGGCCACACCTAGTGTGATTCGAACCTATAGATAGAGGTGAGGGGCAAGTTAGCGACCGTAACCACTAGGCCACACCAAGTGTGATTCGAACTATATAGAGGTGAGGGGCAAGTTAGCAACCGTAACCACTAGGCCACACCAGTGTGATTCGAACCTATAGATAGAGGTGAGGGGCAAGTTAGCGACCGTAACCACTAGGCCACACCTAGTGTGATTCGAACCTATAGATAGAGGTGAGGGGCAATTTAGCGACCGTAACCACTAGGCCACACCCAGTGTGAATCGAACCCATAGATAGAGGTGAAGGGCAAGTTAGCGACCGTAACCACTAGGCCACACCAAGTGTGATTCGAACCTATAGATAGAGGTGAGGAGTAAGTTAGCAACCGTAACAACTAGGCCACACCAAGTGTGATTTGAAACTATAGATAGAGGTGAGGGGCAAGTTATCGTCCTTAACCACTAGGCCACACCAAGTGTGATTCGAACCTATAGATAGAGGTGAGGGGCAAGTTAGCGACCGTAACGATTAGGCCACACCTAGTGTGATTCGAACCTATAGATAGAGGTTAGGGGCAAGTTAGCGACCGTAACCATTAGGCCACACCTAGTGTGATTCGAACCTATAGATAGAGGTGAGGGGCAAGTTAGCGTCCGTAGCCACTAGGCCACACCAAGTGTGATTTGAACCTATATATAGAGGTGATGGGCAAGTTAGCGACCGTAACCACTAGGCCACACCCAGTGTGATTCGAACCTATATATAGAGGTGATGGGCAAGTCAGCGGCCGTAACCACTAGGCCACACCAAGTGTGATTCGAACCTATAGATAGGGGTGAGGGGCAAGTTAGAGACCGTAACCACTAGGCCACATCAAGTGTGATTCGAACCTATAGATAGAGGTGAGGAGTAAGTTAGCAACCGTAACCACTAGGCCACACCAAGTGTGATTTGAACCTATAGATAGAGGTGAGGGGTAAGTTAGCAACCGTAACCACTAGGCCACACCTAGTGTGATTCGAACCTATAGATAGAGGTGAGGAGTAAGTTAGCAACCGTAACCACTAGGCCACACCTAGTTTGATTCGAACCTATAGATAGAGGTGAGGGGCAAGTTAGCGTCCGTAACCACTAGGCCACACCAAGTGTGATTCGAACCTATAGATAGAGCTGAGGGGCAAGTTAGCGACTGTAACCACTAGGCCACACCAAGTGTGATTCGAACATATAGATAGAGGTGAGGGGCAAGTTAGCGACCGTAACCACTAGGCCACACCAAGTGTGATTCGAACCTATAGATAGAGGTGAGGGGCAAGTTAGCGACCGTAACCACTAGGCCACACCAAGTGTGATTCGAACCTATAGATAGAGGTGAGGGGCAAGTTAGCGACCGTAACCACTAGGCCACACCAAGTGTGATTCGAACCTATAGATAGAGGTGAGGGGCAAGTTAGCAACCGTAACCACTAGGCCACACCAAGTGTGATTCGAACCTATAGATAGGGTGAGGGGCAAGTTAGCGACCGTAACCACTAGGCCACCCAGTGTGATTCGAACCATAGATAGAGGTGAGGGGCAAGTTAGCGACCGTAACCACTAGGCCACACCAAGTGTGATTCGAACCTATAGATAGAGGTGAGGGGCAAGTTAGCAACCGTAACCACTAGGCCACACCAAGTGTGATTCGAACCTATAGATAGAGGTGAGGGGCAAGTTAGCGACCGTAACCACTAGGCCACACCAAGTGTGATTCGAACCTATAGATAGAGGTGAGGGGCAAGTTAGCGACCGTAACCACTAGGCCACACCTAGTGTGATTCGAACCTATAGATAGAGGTGAGGGGCAAGTTAGCGACCGTAACCATTAGGCCACACCTAGTGTGATTCGAACCTATAGATAGAGGTGAGGGGCAAGTTAGCGACCGTAATCACTAGGCCACACCAAGTGTGATTCGAACTTATAGATAGAGGTGACGAGCAAGTTAGCAACCGTAACCACTAGGCCACACCAAGTGTGATTCGAACCTATAGATAGAGGTGAGGGGCAAGTTAGCGACCGTAACCACTAGTCCACACCAAGTGTGATTCGAACCTATATATAGAGGTGAGGGGCAAGTTAGCGACCGTAACCACTAGGCCACACCTAGTGTGATTCGAACCTATAGATAGAGGTGAGGGGTAAGTTAGCAACCGTAACCACTAGGCCACACCTAGTGTGATTCGAACCTATAGATAGAGGTGAGGGGCAAGTTAGCGTCCGTAACCACTAGGCCACACCAAGTGTGATTCGAACCTATAGATAGAGGTGAGGGGCAAGTTAGCGACTGTAACCACTAGGCCACACCAAGTGTGATTCGAACATATAGATAGAGGTGAGGGGCAAGTTAGCGACCGTAACCACTAGGCCACACCAAGTGTGATTCGAGCCTATAGATAGAGGGGAGGAGTAATTTAGCAACCGTAACCACTAGGCCACACCAAGTGTGATTCGAACCTATAGATAGGGGTGAGGGGCAATTTATCGACCGTAACCACTAGGCCACACCCAGTGTGAATCGAACCCATAGATAGAGGTGAAGGGCAAGTTAGCGACCGTAACCACTAGGCCACACTAAGTGTGATTCGAACCTATAGATAGAGGTGAGGAGTAAGTTAGCAACCGTAACAACTAGGCCACACCAAGTGTGATTTGAACCTATAGATAGAGGTGAGGGGCAAGTTATCGTCCGTAACCACTAGGCCACACCAAGTGTGATTCGAACCTATATATAGAGGTGAGGGGCAAGTTAGCGACCGTAACGATTAGGCCACACCCAGTGTGATTCGAACCTATAGATAGAGGTTAGGGGCAAGTTAGCGACCGTAACCATTAGGCCACACCTAGTGTGATTCGAACCTATAGATAGAGGTGAGGGGCAATTTAGCGACCGTAACCACTAGGCCACACCCAGTGTGAATCGAACCCATAGATAGAGGTGAAGGGCAAGTTAGCGACCGTAACCACTAGGCCACACCAAGTGTGATTCGAACCTATAGATAGAGGTGAGGAGTAAGTTAGCAACCGTAACCACTAGGCCACACCAAGTGTGATTTGAACCTATAGATAGAGGTGAGGGGCAAGTTATCGTCCTTAACCACTAGGCCACACCAAGTGTGATTCGAACCTATAGATAGAGGTGAGGGGCAAGTTAGCGACCGTAACGATTAGGCCACACCTAGTGTGATTCGAACCTATAGATAGAGGTTAGGGGCAAGTTGCGACCGTAACCATTAGGCCACACCTAGTGTGATTCGAACCTATAGATAGAGGTGAGGGGCAAGTTAGCGACCGTAACCACTAGGCCACACCAAGTGTGATTTGAACCTATAGATAGAGGTGAGGGGCAAGTTAGCGACCGTAACCACTAGGCCACACCCAGTGTGATTCGAACCTATATATAGAGGTGATGGGCAAGTTAGCGGCCGTAACCACTAGGCCACACCAAGTGTGATTCGAACCTATAGATAGAGGTGAGGGGCAAGTTAGCGACCGTAACCACTAGGCCACATCAAGTGTGATTCGAACCTATAGATAGAGGTGAGGGGCAAGTTAGCAACCGTAACCACTAGGCCACACCAAGTGTGATTCGAACCTATAGATAGAGGTGAGGGGCAAGTTAGCAACCGTAACCACTAGGCCACACCTAGTGTGATTCGAACCTATAGATAGAGGTGAGGGGCAAGTTAGCAACCGTAACCACTAGGCCACACCTAGTGTGATTCGAACCTATAGATAGAGGTGAGGGGCAAGTTAGCGACCGTAACCACTAGGCCACACCAAGTGTGATTCGAACCTATAGATAGAGGTGAGGGGCAAGTTAGCGACCGTAACCACTAGGCCACACCAAGTGTGATTCGAACATATAGATAGAGGTGAGGGGCAAGTTAGCGACCGTAACCACTAGGCCACACCTAGTGTGATTCGAACCTATAGATAGAGGTGAGGGGCAAGTTAGCGACTGTAACCACTAGGCCACACCAAGTGTGATTCGAACCTATAGATAGAGGTGAGGGGCAAGTTAGCGACCGTAACCACTAGGCCACACCAAGTGTGATTCGAACCTATAGATAGAGGTGAGGGGTAAGTTAGCGACCGTAACCACTAGGCCACACCAAGTGTGATTCGAACCTATAGATAGAGGTGAGGGGCAAGTTAGCGACCGTAACCACTAGGCCACACCTAGTGTGATTCGAACCTATAGATAGAGGTGAGGGGCAAGTTAGCGACCGTAACCACTAGGCCACACCAAGTGTGATTCGAACCTATAGATAGAGGTGAGGGGCAAGTTAGCGACCGTAACCACTAGGCCACACCAAGTGTGATTCGAACCTATAGATAGAGGTGAGGGGCAAGTTAGCGACCGTAACCACTAGGCCACACCAGTGTGATTCGAACCTATAGATAGAGGTGAGGGGCAAGTTAGCGACCGTAACGATTAGGCCACACCTAGTGTGATTCGAACCTATAGATAGAGGTTAGGGGCAAGTTAGCGACCGTAACCATTAGGCCACACCTAGTGTGATTCGAACCTATAGATAGAGGTGAGGGGCAAATTAGCGTCCGTAATCATTAGGCCACACCAAGTGTGATTCGAACTTATAGATAGAGGTGACGAGCAAGTTAGCAACCGTAACCACTAGGCCACACCAAGTGTGATTTGAACCTATATATAGAGGTGAGGGGCAAGTTAGCGACCGTAACCACTAGTCCACACCAAGTGTGATTCGAACCTATATATTGAGGTGAGGGACAAGTTAGCGAACGTAACTACTAGGCCACACCTAGTGTGATTCGAACCTATAGATAGAGGTGAGGGGCAATTTAGCGACCGTAACCACTAGGCCACACCAAGTGTGATTCGAACATATAGATAGAGGTGATGGGCAAGTTAGCGACCGTAACCACTAGGCCACACCCAGTGTGAATCGAACCCATAGATAGAGGTGAAGGGCAAGTTAGCGAGCGTAACCACTAGGCCACACCAAGTGTGATTCGAACCTATAGATAGAGGTGAGGAGTAAGTTAGCAACCGTAACAACTAGGCCACACCAAGTGTGATTTGAAACTATAGATAGAGGTGAGGGGCAAGTTATCGTCCGTAACCACTAGGCCACACCAAGTGTGATTTGAACCTATAGATAGAGGTGAGGGGTAAGTTAGCAACCGTAACCACTAGGCCACACCAAGTGTGATTCGAACCTATAGATAGAGGTGGGGAGTAAGTTAGCAACCGTAACCACTAGGCCACACCTAGTTTGATTCGAACCTATAGATAGAGGTGAGGGGCAAGTTAGCGTCCGTAACCACTGGGCCACACCAAGTGTGATTCGAACCTATATATAGAGCTGAGGGGCAAGTTAGCGACTGTAACCACTAGGCCACACCAAGTGTGATTCGAACATATAGATAGAGGTGAGGGGCAATTTAGCGACCGTAACCACTAGGCCACACCAAGTGTGATTCGAACCTATAGATAGAGGTGAGGGGCAAGTTAGCGACCGTAACCACTAGGCCACACCAAGTGTGATTCGAACCTATAGATAGAGGTGAGGGGCAAGTTAGCGACCGTAACCACTAGGCCACACCAAGTGTGATTCGAACCTATAGATAGAGGTGAGGGGCAAGTTAGCGACCGTAACCACTAGGCCACACCTAGTGTGATTCGAACCTATAGATAGAGGTGAGGGGCAAGTTAGCGACCGTAACCACTAGGCCACACCTAGTGTGATTCGAACCTATAGATAGAGGTGAGGGGCAAGTTAGCGACCGTAACCACTAGGCCACACCTAGTGTGATTCGAACCTATAGATAGAGGTGAGGGGCAAGTTAGCGACCGTAACCACTAGGCCACACCAAGTGTGATTCGAACCTATAGATAGAGGTGAGGGGCAAGTTAGCGACCGTAACCACTAGGACACACCAAGTGTGATTCGAACCTATAGATAGAGGTGAGGGTCCCACACCCAGTGTGAATCGAAACTATAGATAGAGGTGAGGGGCAAGTTAGCGACCGTAACCACTAGGCCACACCAAGTGTGATTCGAACCTATAGATAGAGGGGAGGGATAAGTTAGCAACCTTAACCACTAGGCCACACCAAGTGTGATTTGAACCTATAGATAGAGGTGAGGGGCAAGTTATCGTCCGTAACAACTACGCCACACCAAGTGTGATTCGAACCTATAGATAGAGCTGAGGGGCAAGTTAGCGACTGTAACCACTAGACACACCAAGTGTGATTCGAACCTATAGATAGAGGTGAGGGGCAAGTTAGCGACCGTAACCACTAGGCCACAACCAGTGTGATTCGAACCTAGAGATAGAGGTGAGGGGCAAGTTAGCGACCGTAACCACTAGGCCACACCAAGTGTGATTCGAACATATAGATAGTGGTGAGGAGTAAGTTAGCAACCGTAACCACTAGGCCACACCTAGTTTGATTCGAACCTATAGATAGAGGTGAGGGGCAAGTTAGCGTCCGTAACCACTAGGCCACACCAAGTGTGATTCGAACCAATAGATAGAGCTGAGGGGCAAGTTAGCGACTGTAACCACTAGGCCACACCAAGTGTGATTCGAACATATAGATAGAGGTGAGGGGCAAGTTAGTGACCGTAACCACTAAGCCACACCAAGTGTGATTCGAACATATTGATAGAGGTGAGGGGCAAGTTAGCGACTGTAACCACTAGGCCACACCAAGTGTGATTCGAACATATAGATAGAGGTGAGGGGCAAGTTAGCGACTGTAACCACTAGGCCACACCAAGTGTGATTCGAACATATAGATAGAGGTGAGGGGCAAGTTAGCGAATGTAACCACTAGGCCACACCAAGTGTGATTCGAACCTATAGATAGAGGTGAGAGGCAAGTTAGCGTCCGTAACCACTAGGACACACCAAGTGTGATTCGAAATTATAGATAGAGGTGAGGGTCAAGTTAGCGACCGTAACCACTAGGCCACACCAAGTGTGATTCGAGCCTATAGATAGAGGGGAGGAGTAAGTTAGCAACCGTAACCACTAGGCCACACCAAGTGTGATTTGAACCTATAGATAGAGGTGAGTGGCAAGTTATCGTCCGTAACAACTAGGCCACACCAAGTGTGATTCGAACCTATAGATAGAGCTGAGGGGCAAGTTAGCGACTGTAATCACTAGACACACCAAATGTGACTCGAACCTATAGATAGAGGTGAGGGGCAAGTTAGCGACCGTAACCACTAGGCCACACCCAGTGTGATTCGAACCCAGATATAGAGGTGAGGGGCAAGTTAGCGACCGTAACCACTAGGCCACACCAAGTGTGATTCGAACATATGGATAGAGGTGAGGGGCAAGTCAGCGACCGTAACCACTAGGCCACACCAAGTGTGATTCGAACCTATATATAGAGGTGACGAGCAAGTTAGCGACCGTACCCACTAGACACAGATGCTTGTCAATATATTGGTGGAAATCATGAGAGGGCCGTTCAACAATCCGTTCTGCTTGTCAACCTATTGGTGGCAATCGTGAGAGGGCCGTTCAACAATCCGTTCTGCTTGACAACATATTGGTGGAAATCGTGATAGGGCCGTTCAACAATCCGTTCTGCTTGTCAACCTATTGGTGGCAATCGTGAGAGGGCCGTTCAACAATCCTTTCTGCTTGTCAACCTATTGGTGGCAATCGTAAGAGGGCCGTTCAACAAGTATCTCAACTACATTGCTACTATGGGGATGACCGAATCTGATGTTGTTATAACTTGTGGTCCAACTTATTTGTTCGATCCCCTGTCTGACCATAATGAAATTAACAGTCTTTCAGATGGTACTTTAAACCGAGGTCTCGTGTCGGTGCTTTACACCGTGTGCGTAAAAGATTCAGAGGAGACTCTGGAATATGTTTCTGTCTGTATCACTGCACTATCATCCAACAATCTAAAATGACTAATCTCTTCAGGGGGCGTCGCTCATATGGGTAACCAGTAGCGATGATAAATAAAACGGAAAACACACAGTCACACTTAATTACTGAGCTGCTAAAATCGAATGACCATGTTTAGGTCACATGGTAGTTATCAAGCTGTTATTGGTGAGTGAGGATCCCAGGTGCCCTTCTGGGTATTCCAGGCACGTCCGAAACCCGGATATGACCATCGACCTTTTAGAAATAAGTAGACACACCTAGTGTGATTCGAACCTATATATAGATGTGACGGCAAGTTAGCGACCGTAACCACTAGGCCACACCTAGTGTGATTCGAACCTATAGATAGAGGTGAGGGGCAAGTTAACGACTGTAACCACTAGACACACCAAGTGTGATTCGAACCTATAGATAGAGGTGAGGGGCAAGTTAGCGACCGTAACCACTAGGCCACACCCAGTGTGATTCGAACCTAGAGATAGAGGTGAGGGGCAAGTTAGCGACCGTAACCACTAGGCCACACCAAGTGTGATTCAAACATATAGATAGAGGTGAGGAGTAAGTTAGCAACCGTAACCACTAGGCCACACCTAGTTTGATTCGAACCTATAGATAGAGGTGAGGGGCAAGTTAGCGTCCGTAACCACTAGGCCACACCAAGTGTGATTCGAACCAATAGATAGAGCTGAGGGGCAAGTTAGCGACTGTAACCACTAGGCCACACCAAGTGTGATTCGAACATATAGATAGAGGTGAGGGGCAAGTTAGCGACCGTAACCACTAGGCCACACCAAGTGTGATTCGAACATATAGATAGAGGTGAGGGGCAAGTTAGCCACTGTAACCACTAGGCCACACCCAGTGTGATTCGAACATATAGATAGAGGTGAGGGGCAAGTTAGCGAATGTAACCACTAGGCCACACCAAGTGTGATTCCAATCTATAGATAGAGGTGAGGGGCCAGTTAGCGTCCGTAACCACTAGGACACACCATGTGTGATTCGAACTTATAGATAGAGGTGAGGGTCAAGTTAGCGACCGTAACCACTAGGCCACACCAAGTGTGATTCGAGCCTATAGATAGAGGGGAGGAGTAAGTTAGCAACCGTAACCACTAGGCCACACCAAGTGTGATTTGAACCTATAGATAGCGGTGAGGGGCAAGTTATCGTCCGTAACAACTAGGCCACACCAAGTGTGATTCGAACCTATAGATAGAGCTTAGGGGCAAGTTAGCGACTGTAACCGCTAGACACACCAAGTGTGATTCGAACCTATAGATAGAGGGGAGGAGTAAGTTAGCAACCGTAACCACTAGGCCACACCAAGTGTGATTTGAACCTATAGATAGCGGTGAGGGGCAAGTTATCGTCCGTAACAACTAGGCCACACCAAGTGTGATTCGAACCTATAGATAGAGCTTAGGGGCAAGTTAGCGACTGTAACCGCTAGACACACCAAGTGTGATTCGAACCTATAGATAGAGGTGAGGGGTAAGTTAGCGACCGTAACCACTAGGCCACACCAAGTGTGATTCGAACATATGGATAGAGGTGAGGGGCAAGTCAGCGACCGTAACCACTAGGCCACACCAAGTGTGATTCGAACCTATATATAGAGGTGACGAGCAAGTTAGCGACCGTACCCACTAGACACAGATGCTTGTCAACATATTGGTGGAAATCATGAGAGGGCCGTTCAACAATCCGTTCTGCTTGTCAACCTATTGGTGGTAATCGTGAGAGGGCCGTTCAACAATCCGTTATGCTTGACAACATATTGGTGGCAATCGTAAGAGGGCCGTTCAACAAGTATCTCAACTACATTGCTACTATGGGGATGACCGAATCTGATGTTGTTATAACTTGTGGTCCAACTTATTTGTTCGATCCCCCGTCTGACCATAATGAAATTAACAGTCTTTCAGATGGTACTTTAAACCGAGGTCTCGTGTCGGTGCTTTACACCGTGTGCGTAAAAGATTCAGAGGAGACTCTGGAATATGTTTCTGTCTGTATCACTGCACTATCATCCAACAATCTAAAATGACTAATCTCTGCAGGGGGCGTCGCTCATATGGGTAACCAGTAGCGATGATAAATAAAACGGAAAACACACAGTCACACTTAATTACTGTGCTGCTAAAATCGAACACACTGTTTAGGTCACATGGTAGTTATCAAGCTGTTATTGGTGAGTGAGGATCCCAGGTGCCCTTCTGGGTATTCCAGGTACGTCCGAAACCCGGATATGACCATCGACCTTTTGCAAGCCATATACAAGGCTTCCTCGCTAGAAATAAGTAGACACACCTAGTGTGATTCGAACCTATATATAGAGGTGATGGGCAAGTTAGCGACCGTAACCACTAGGTCACACCTAGTGTGATTCGAACCTATAGATAGAGGTGAGGGGCAAGTTAGCGACCGTAACCATTAGGGCACACCCAGTGTGATTCGAACCTATAGATAGAGGTGAGGGGTAAGTTAGCGACCGTAACCACTAGGCCACACCTAGTGTGATTCGAACCTATAGATAGAGGTGAGGGGCAAGTTATCGATCGTAACCACTAGGCCACACCTTGTGTGATTCGAACCTATAGGTAGAGGTGAGGGGCAAGTTTGCGACCGTAACCACTAGGCCACACCCAGTATGATTCGAACCTATAGATAGAGGTGAGGGGCAAGTTAGCGACCGTAACCACTAGGCCACACCAAGTGTGATTGGAACCTATAGATAGGGGTGAGGGGCAAGCTAGCGACCGTAACCACTAGGCCACACCCAGTGTGAATCGAACCTATAGATAGAGGTGAGTGGCAAGTTAGCGACCGTAACCACTAGGCCACACCAAGTGTGATTCGAGCCTATAGATAGAGGGGAGGATTAAGTTAGCAACCGTAACCACTAGGCCACACCAAGTGTGATTTGAACCTATAGATAGAGGTGAGGGGCAAGTTATCGTCCGTAACAACTAGGCCACACCAATTGTGATTCGAACCGATAGATAGAGCTGAGGGGCAAGTTAGCGACTGTAACCACTAGACACACCAAGTGTGATTCGAACCTATAGATAGAGGTGAGGGGCAAGTTAGCGACCGTAACCACTAGACCACACCCAGTGTGATTCGAACCCAGAGATAGAGGTGAGGGGCAAGTTAGCGACCGTAACCACTAGGCCACACCAAGTGTGATTCGAACATATGGATAGAGGTGAGGGGCAAGTCAGCGACCGTAACCACTAGGCCACACCAAGTGTGATTCGAACCTATATATAGAGGTGACGAGCAAGTTAGCGACCGTACCCACTAGACACAGATGCTTGTCAATATATTGGTGGAAATCATGAGAGGGCCGTTCAACAATCCGTTCTGCTTGTCAACCTATTGGTGGAAATCGTGAGAGGGCCGTTCAACAATCCGTTCTGCTTGTCAACCTATTGGTGGCAATCGTAAGAGGGCCGTTCAACAAGTATCTCAACTACATTGCTACTATGGGGATGACCGAATCTGATGTTGTTATAACTTGTGGTCCAACTTATTTGTTCGATCCCCCGTCTGACCATAATGAAATTAACAGTCTTTCAGATGGTACTTTAAACCGAGGTCTCGTGTCGGTGCTTTACAACGTGCACGTAAAAGAATCAGAGGAGACTCTGGAATATGTTTATGTCTGTATCACTGCACTATCATCCAACAATCTAAAATGACTAATCTCTTCAGGATGCGTCGCTCATATGAGTAACCAGTAGCGACGATAAATAAAACCATGCAAGCCATATACAAGACTTCCTCGCTAGAAATAAGTAAACACACCTAGTGTGATTCGAACCTATATATAGAGGTGAGGGGCAAGTTAGCGACCGTAACCATTAGGGCACATCCAGTGTGATTCGAACCTATTGATAGAGGTGAGGGGTAAGTTAGCGACCGTAACCACTAGGCCACACCTAGTGTGATTCGAACCTATAGATAGAGGTGAGGGGCAAGTTAGCGATCGTAACCACTAGGCCACACCTTGTGTGATTCGAACCTATAGGTAGAGGTGAGGGGCAAGTTAGCGACCGTAACCACTAGGCCACACCCAGTGTGATTCGAACCTATAGATAGAGGTGAGGGGCAAGTTAGCGACCGTAACCACTAGGCCACACCTAGTGTGATTCGAACCTATAGATAGAGGTGAGGCGCAAGTTAGCGACCGTAACCACTAGGCCACGGAGGCCCCTTCATTACGGTACTTTGTTTCATGTAGTGTTGCCCATGTTATCACTGGAGTTTTTCATGTTGGGATTTTACCCAAATGTCATAAAGCACCAGTATTTAAATATACTATGGATATACAAGTGTACGTTTCTAAGAGCTAAAATGTTTAAAGTTTAAACTTTATTTATTTAGCAACGATTGCGAAGCAAGTTCTAGCAACTTATATTACTCTCGTTGGCGCGGATGAAAGCGTATATGCGGTCATTCGTTTGGGAGGAAAACGAATTACCGCGGAGAAAACCCATCTGTCCGATCTGGCGACCACCGTACCATCTCACATACTTCCCGGTCCGAGGTTCGAACCCGGATTGCATTTGTGAGAAGCGAGCGGCCTGACCTCAGCGCTAATCGGATAGCCAATCTTAAAATAGCTACAGTGTTCATTGTTGAATAAAGTTAAAACCAACATTACACAACGCACATAAAACGATTAAATTATTCAGGATGAGCATGCTACCCCGTTACCTCCCTAGCACACTTCCAATTTCGTTGATCCATGATTTCCCCAGGTCTTCACAACAATTCAAGCTCAGTTGCACCCTTGCTAGTGGCAGAGGGGTCCTGTTCGTGCCATGCCACCAGACCAAACACCATGGTGTTCTTAGGCATCACACTTAATCCTCATTTCCTCTTGTCTCTCCCTCCTGGCGATGGATTCCACCAGGAAGGGGGTCTTGATCGCGATTAATATCACAATTGAGCTTAAAGAAACGTGCATTTAACTAAGATATTAATGTTGTATTTTATACACATTTATGATAGCTCGATTGCGAAGCAAGTTCTTACAACTCTCGAGATCTCGTTCCTGATGTAATCCATCGTCACGAGGAAGAGAGAAGCAATTGGTATTTAAATGCCTTGCATACGGGCATAATCGTAACGGTTCCAGTTGGGCGCGAACTCCGGGTAATTCGCACCTGACGCGAACGCTGCTACCACTGCGATATCACGACTTCCGAGAATGATCTTAATGTTAAGATATCCGATTAGTTTAAACAGTTTATTTCAAACCATACAGCATATACAAATATACAGTTTACACACAATTTAGATATATGAGTGAAAAGGGATTAGAACCGAAAGCTGTTATAACTTGTAGAGGTCTTCTCCAATAGCAATTACTTGTTATTGACATAATTATGTCAACAGTTATAAACATGATTTATATGACGTAGCTCAGAAAATATAATACGTTATCTTGCAATCTATTATTATACAGGACATCTGATAGCATGCATATTGATCTTTTCATTAGAAATATACTAGAGGACATAGAAAACGCAAACTTCGGATAAGTGTGTGTTTTACATGAAAAACAATAACTATATAAATATATAGTTTTAAACATTTTGGAATATTTTGGAATATTTTTAGTTGTTCAGTTGATGGATAATCATATAATGTAGGTGTGCGTTTTCTATGTCCTCTCGTGTAGAACGTATAATATATATATTAAAATTGTTCAAACATTTCGTTCTTTACAATGACGGATTAAGTAAGTTGGGAATTACTAGGACGAAATAAGCAGGGTTAAGTAAAAAGATGGATTTGCAACATTATGATGTGGTAAAACAGAACAAGTGAATTAAGAGCATAATTTATCACTGGATAAGAACAATGTAATGTAAGGTAGTCAGGGAAACGTGGCATGTTAGTAGATTGTGATTTATTAATTCTTCAAAAACGATAGAGTGGGAAAACAGAATTCATAAATAGTAAAGATGCGACAAGTTTCACAACCAAATAAATGCTGATAATAAAAATAACGTAACGCCGCGTCTGATCAGGATTTATGTTGTTTGCTATTCGGACAGGTGCTTCATCTCCACTGTCTGAAGAGCAATCAGCATATAGTCTGATCAGACGGCATGTTCTGTTCTGTCCATTCGGGTTCTCTACTTTTTTACAAAGTCGCTTTTATGCGACATTGGCGGTGAAAGAGTTAATCATAGCAAACATAATAAAAGAGTATAAGCTAAGAAACACTGGGAGTTTGTCTAATACTAGATGTAGGGAGCTAATAAGGGTACAAAATAATAAATAAATAAATACTGAAATAGGTTTGAATCCTACTGATTACGGAACACACAGTTTAAGGTCGATGTACTGCGAGTGCAATGAACACTATATCTCACAGATTGTTAAAATGCGCCGGAAAACAGACACAGCCAAAGATGGTAACATTTAGATCCAAGAGAGAAGCACAAAACAACCATCTTTTTTATCATATTCCATTTATTGGTTTTCGTTCTGTTGTTTTTTCACAACTTTTCAAGCTCTGTACTCTTATGTATCACAAAATTAATTTAGATATCATGTATTAAGCTTTGTAAGCATTACATCTTCCCTATTCATAACAAAATCTATTATTTTTGAGGACTCTGTCTTCCATTCTAATCCTTTTTCTGTATTTTGATTATGTGTGATGTGTGCATTGTTCAATATGTATTATATTGGGAAATAAAATATGTTTAAACTAAACTGAAAAGTAGTATTGAACTTGTAAATAGTCAGGCCATGAAATGTGTGCGTAAATTATTTAGGAAGCAGAGGACAACCATACGCTGTATGGATTGCTGTCCAATTCCGTATTTCAATTCTTGTAAATAATCATGTACATGATAGAAAATAAATATATAAACAAACAAAAAAAAACAACAAAAAAACAAACATATTGCTACAAAATACGAGCTTCTGTGTGAACAGTATATACACTACGAGAATCGGTTTGATTTCATTTTCATTATTTTATTGCATTCGTGTGTTTCAACATGTCCAACGCCGTACCGGGAAGAAAAATAGTAGGAAATGTTAGTCAGACCACTGGTGCTGGAAGAGGGGTTCCGAGAGAAAAGGGGGCTAGTAGTCATGTTTCATCCGTGAATAAAAGTTCGGCAGATGAATCCGCAAGACCGAAAAAGCAAGTTAAGCCCAGTACAGTCTCGTCAGTCTACAAGAGCTCTGCGGAATATTTCGAGTTCAGCTGTGATCTGTGTAGTGGCGTTGGAGATCATGTCGAGGCCGAGGGATATTGCACGGTATGCAACGATTACCTATGTAGCTTGTGCTTCAGAAGTCATGCTAGGAACAAAGCATCGCGACATCACACCATATTGGACAAAGACAATATGCCGGGAAAGTCGGTTATAACGTGTGACTCGTGTAGCACAGCAGGTGAAAATATAGAAGCCAACGGATTCTGTTCCAATTGTGAAGAATATCTGTATGCTCAGTGTGTTCGAAATCATCCGATGAACAGAGCCTCTAAACACCACACTCTGCTGGACAAAGACAGTATGCCAACAAAGATAACTAGGTCACTTTCCACTTCCGTCGCTGCCATGAATATAGCCGCAGAATCTGGGAAGGCGGGCCAACAGTGCCACGAGGAGTTTACCTACATCCGGGATGTCAATGTTAGATCTGCGCATGACGAGACTGATTGTCGCATTACAAGTATGGCAGTTGTGTCGGAGACCGAACTGGCTCTGATTGATTGGGACAATAAATCGTTGAAACTCGTGGACATGGAAACTAATGTAGTTAAGGGATACATGCACTTTCAAACAGAACCAACAGGACTGACACCGTTACCCAGCGACCAGCTAGCTATAGCATTCCCCGATGAAAGCATGATACAGCTTGTATCCACAACCGGTAGCGTACTATCTGCAGTAAGAACGCTGAAAGTTAACGGTGCATGTTTAGCAGTGGATTATTGTAATGAGAAACTATACATTTCATTCTACATGCCTGTCACATTCCAGATATTACGTCTGACAGGTGCAGTACACAATATGATACAACCAGACTCTAAAGTACTAGAACACTGCACGCTTCCACGGTACATTGCAGTAAGTCCGGATGAGAGCTCCATCTATATATCTGATTGGAAGAAAAACAACATGTTGTGCATGGATATGAATGGGAATATGATAGCTATGTACGAGCATGAACTGGAATATCCACATGATATCACATTCTCCCCTTCCGGCTCCCTCTACCTCTGCAACGCTCGCCAGCATGTCGTGTACAAGATGCAAAGGGATCTGAGTGAAGCCACAGTGATACTAGGACCACGTGATGGCCTGGAATACCCAGTTGCAATATACTTCAATGTGGGAAAACAACGTCTCTACATAAGCAGCGATAGTAGCATGGCCGAGTTTTGCAACTATATAACAGTATATCAGTTAAAATAATATCACAGGATTGTAATTGTAAGGAATTACGGTAGTAGATATTTTAGTGTAATATTCTGCTATAACTGCCATGAAACTATGATATAGACAGTAATATATTGCTATAACTGTCATGAAACTATGTTGTTGACAGTAATATATTGCTATGAATGTCATGAACTATGTTGTAGACAGTAATATATTGCTATAACTGTCATGAAACTATGTTGTAGACAGTAATATATTGCTATAACTGTCATGAAACTATGTTGTAGACAATAATATATCGCTATAACTGTCATGAAACTATGTTGTTGACAATAATAATTATATTGCTATAACTGTCATGAAACTATGTTGTAGACAGTAATATATTGCTATAACTGTCATGAAACTATGATGTAGAGAGTAATATATTGCTATAACTGTCATGAAACTATGTTGTAGACAGTAATATATTGCTATGAATGTCATGAAACTATGTTGTAGACAGTAATATATTGCTATAGCTGTCATGAAACTATGTTGTAGACAGTAATATATTGCTATAACTGTCATGAAACTATGTTGTAGATAGTAATATATTGCTATAAATGTCATGAAACTATGTTGTAGACAGTAATATATTGCTATAAATGTCATGAAACTATGTTGTAGAGAGTAATATATTGCTATAACTGTCATGGCACTATGTTGTAGAGAGTAATATATTGCTATAACTGTCATGAAACTATGTTGTAGACAGTAATATATTGCTATAGCTGTCATGAAACTATGGTCTGGTGTACATATACTTTGAAACATCAGGTCTGATGTACATATACTGTGAAACATCAGGTCTGGTGTACAGATACTGTGAACCATCATGTCTGGTCAATGGATACAGTGAAACATCAGGTCTGGTGTACAGATACTGTGAACCATCAGGTCTGGTGTACAGATACTGTGAAACATCAGGTCTGGTGTACAGATACTGTGAAACATCAGGTCTGGTGTACAGATACTGTGAACCATCAGGTCTGGTGTACAGATACAGTGAAACATCAGGTCTGGTGTACAGATACTACAAAACATCAGGTCTGGTGTACAGATACTGTGAACCATCAGGTCTGGTGTACAGATACTGTGAAACATCAGGTCTGGTGTACAGATACTGTGAAACATCAGGTCTGGTGTACATATACTGTGAAACATCAGGTCTGGTGAACAGATACTACAAAACATCAGGTTTGGTGTACAGATACTGTGAAACATCAGGTCTGGTGTACATATACTATGAAACATCAGGTCTGGTGTACAAATACTGTGAACCATCAGGTCTGGTGTACATATACTGTGAACCATCAGGTCTGGTGTACAGATACTGTGAAACATCAGGTCTGGTGTACATATACTGTGAACCATCAGGTCTGGTGTACAGATACTGTGAACCATCAGGTCTGGTGTACAGATACTGTGAACCATCAGGTCTGGTGTACAGATACTGTGAAACATCAGGTCTGGTGTACAGATAATGTGAACCATCAGGTCTGGTGTACAGATACTGTGAACCATCAGGTCTGGTGTACAAATACTACAAAACATCAGGTCTGGTGTACAAATACTGTGAAACATCAGGTCTGGTGTACAGATACTACAAAACATCAGGTCTGGTGTACAAATACTACAAAACATCAGGTCTGGTGTACAAATACTACAAAACATCAGGTCTGGTGTACAAATACTGTGAACCATCAGGTCTGGTGTACAAATACTACAAAACATCAGGTCTGGTGTACAGATACTATGAACCATCAGGTCTGGTGTACAGATACTGTGAAACATCAGGTCTGGTGTATAGATACTATGAATCATCAGGTCTGGTGTACAGATACTGTGAAACATCAGGTCTAGTGTACAGATACTGTGAACCATCAGGTCTGATGTACATATACTGTGAATCATCAGGTCTGGTGTACAGATACTGCGAAACATCAGGTCTGGTGTACAGATACTGTGAACCATTAGGTATGGTGTACAGATACTGTGAAACATCAGGTCTGGTGTACAGATACTGTGAAACATCAGGTATTGTGTACATATACTGTGAACCATCAGGTCTGGTGTACAGATACTGTGAAACATCAGGTCTGGTGTACATATACTACAAAACATCAGGTCTGGTGTACAGATACTGTGAACCATCAGGTCTGGTGTACAGATACTGTGAAACATCAGGTCTGGTGTACAGATACTGTGAAACATCAGGTCTGGTGTACAGATACTGTGAAGCATCAGCTCTGGTGTATAGATACTGTGAAACATCAGGTCTGGTGTACAGATACTGTGAAACATCAGGTCTGGTGTACAGATACTGTGAAACATCAGGTCTGGTGTACAGATACTGTGAACCATCAGGTCTGGTGTACAGATACTGTGAAACATCAGGTCTGGTGTACAGATACTATGAAACATCAGGTCTGGTGTACAGATACTATGAAACATCAGGTCTGGTGTACAGATACTATGAAACATCAGGTCTGGTGTACAGATACTATGAAACATCAGGTCTGGTGTACATATACTATGAAACATCAGGTCTGGTGTACAGATACTATGAAACATCAGGTCTGGTGTACATATACTATGAAACATCAGGTCTGGTGTACAGATACTATGAAACATCAGGTCTGGTGTACAGATACTATGAAACATCATGTTTGGTGTACAGATACTATGAAACATCAGGTCTGGTGTACAGATACTATGAAACATCAGGTCTGGTGTACAGATACTATGAAACATCAGGTCTGGTGTACAGATACTATGAAACATCAGGTCTGGTGTACATATACTGTGAAACATCAGATCTGGTGTACAGATACTGTGAAACATCAGCTCTGGTGTATAGATACTGTGAAACATCAGGTCTGGTGTATAGATACTGTGAAACATCAGGTCTGGAGTACAGATACTGTGAAACATCAGGTCTGGTGTACAGATACTGTGAACCATCAGGTCTGGTGTACAGATACTGTGAAACATCAGGTCTGGTGTACATATACTATGAAACATCAAGTCTGGTGTACAGATACTATGAAACATCAGGTCTGTTGTACAGATACTATGAAACATCAGGTCTGGTGTACATATACTATGAAACATCAGGTCTGGTGTACAGATACTATGAAACATCAGATCTGGTGTACAGATACTATGAAACATCAGGTCTGGTGTACAGATACTACAAAACATCAGATCTGGTGTACAGATACTATGAACCATCAGGTCTGGTGTACAGATACTGTGAAACATCAGGTCTGGTGTACAGATACTATGAAACATCAGGTCTGGTGTACAGATACTGTGAAACATCAGGTCTAGTGTACATATACTGTGAACCATCAGGTCTGGTGTACATATACTGTGAAATATCAGGTCTGGTGTACAGATACTGTGAAACATTAGGTCTGGTGTACAGATACTGTGAACCATTAGGTATGGTGTACAGATACTGTGAAACACCAGGTCTGGTGTACAGATACTGTGAAACATCAGGTATTGTGTACATATACTGTGAACCATCAGGTCTGGTGTACAGATACTGTGAAACATCAGGTCTGGTGTACAGATACTACAAAACATCAGGTCTGGTGTACAGATACTGTGAACCATCAGGTCTGGTGTACAGATACTGTGAAACATCAGGTCTGGTGTACAGATACTGTGAAACATCAGGTCTGGTGTACAGATACTGTGAAGCATCAGCTCTGGTGTATATATACTGTGAAACATCAGGTCTGGTGTACAGATACTGTGAAACATCAGGTCTGGTGTACAGATACTGTGAAACATCAGGTCTGGTGTACAGATACTGTGAACCATCAGGTCTGGTGTACAGATACTGTGAAACATCAGGTCTGGTGTACAGATACTGTGAAACATCAGGTCTGGTGTACAGATACTATGAAACATCAGGTCTGGTGTACAGATACTGTGAAACATCAGGTCTGGTGTACAGATACTATGAAACATCAGGTCTGGTGTACAGATACTATGAAACATCAGGTCTGGTGTACAGATACTATGAAACATCAGGTCTGGTGTACAGATACTATGAAACATCAGGTCTGGTGTACATATACTGTGAAACATCAGATCTGGTGTACAGATACTGTGAAACATCAGCTCTGGTGTATAGATACTGTGAAACATCAGGTCTGGTGTACAGATACTGTGAAACATCAGGTCTGGTGTACAGATACTGTGAAACATCAGGTCTGGTGTACAGATACTGTGAACCATCAGGTCTGGTGTACAGATACTGTGAAACATCAGGTCTGGTGTACAGATACTGTGAAACATCAGGTCTGGTGTACAGATACTATGAAACATCAGGTCTGGTGTACAGATACTGTGAAACATCAGGTCTGGTGTACAGATACTATGAAACATCAGGTCTGGTGTACAGATACTATGAAACATCAGGTCTGGTGTACAGATACTATGAAACATCAAGTCTGGTGTACAGATACTATGAAACATCAGGTCTGTTGTACAGATACTATGAAACATCAGGTCTGGTGTACATATACTATGAAACATCAGGTCTGGTGTACAGATACTATGAAACATCAGGTCTGGTGTACAGATACTATGAAACATCAGGTCTGGTGTACAGATACTATGAAACATCAGGTCTGGTGTACAGATACTATGAAACATCAGGTCTGGTGTACATATACTATGAAACATCAGGTCTGGTGTACAGATGCTATGAAACATCAGGTCTGGTGTACAGATACTATGAAACATCAGGTCTGGTGTACAGATACTATGAAACATCAGGTCTGGTGTACAGATACTATGAAACATCAGGTATGGTGTACAGATACTGTGAAACATCAGGTCTGGTGTACAGATACTGTGAAACATCAGGTATTGTGTACATATACTGTGAACCATCAGGTCTGGTGTACAGATACTGTGAAACATCAGGTCTGGTGTACATATACTACAAAACATCAGGTCTGGTGTACAGATACTGTGAACCATCAGGTCTGGTGTACAGATACTGTGAAACATCAGGTCTGGTGTACAGATACTGTGAAACATCAGGTCTGGTGTACAGATACTGTGAAGCATCAGCTCTGGTGTATAGATACTGTGAAACATCAGGTCTGGTGTACAGATACTGTGAAACATCAGGTCTGGTGTACAGATACTGTGAAACATCAGGTCTGGTGTACAGATACTGTGAACCATCAGGTCTGGTGTACAGATACTGTGAAACATCAGGTCTGGTGTACAGATACTATGAAACATCAGGTCTGGTGTACAGATACTATGAAACATCAGGTCTGGTGTACAGATACTATGAAACATCAGGTCTGGTGTACATATACTATGAAACATCAGGTCTGGTGTACAGATACTATGAAACATCAGGTCTGGTGTACATATACTATGAAACATCAGGTCTGGTGTACAGATACTATGAAACATCAGGTCTGGTGTACAGATACTATGAAACATCATGTTTGGTGTACAGATACTATGAAACATCAGGTCTGGTGTACAGATACTATGAAACATCAGGTCTGGTGTACAGATACTATGAAACATCAGGTCTGGTGTACAGATACTATGAAACATCAGGTCTGGTGTACATATACTGTGAAACATCAGATCTGGTGTACAGATACTGTGAAACATCAGCTCTGGTGTATAGATACTGTGAAACATCAGGTCTGGTGTATAGATACTGTGAAACATCAGGTCTGGAGTACAGATACTGTGAAACATCAGGTCTGGTGTACAGATACTGTGAACCATCAGGTCTGGTGTACAGATACTGTGAAACATCAGGTCTGGTGTACATATACTATGAAACATCAAGTCTGGTGTACAGATACTATGAAACATCAGGTCTGTTGTACAGATACTATGAAACATCAGGTCTGGTGTACATATACTATGAAACATCAGGTCTGGTGTACAGATACTATGAAACATCAGATCTGGTGTACAGATACTATGAAACATCAGGTCTGGTGTACAGATACTATGAAACATCAGGTCTGGTGTACAGATACTATGAAACATCAGGTCTGGTGTACAGATACTGTGAAACATCAGGTCTGGTGTACAGATACTATGAAACATCAGGTCTGGTGTACAGATACTGTGAAACATCAGGTCTGGTGTACAGATACTGTGAAACATCAGGTCTGGTGTACAGATACTGTGAAACATCAGGTCTGGTGTACAGATACTGTGAAACATCAGGTCTGGTGTACAGATACTGTGAACCATTAGGTATGGTGTACAGATACTGTGAAACACCAGGTCTGGTGTACAGATACTGTGAAACATCAGGTATTGTGTACATATACTGTGAACCATCAGGTCTGGTGTACAGATACTGTGAAACATCAGGTCTGGTGTACAGATACTATGAAACATCAGGTCTGGTGTACAGATACTGTGAACCATCAGGTCTGGTGTACATATACTGTGAAACATCAGGTCTGGTGTACAGATACTGTGAAACATCAGGTCTGGTGTACAGATACTGTGAAGCATCAGCTCTGGTGTATATATACTGTGAAACATCAGTTCTGGTGTACAGATACTGTGAAACATCAGGTCTGGTGTACAGATACTGTGAAACATCAGGTCTGGTGTACAGATACTGTGAACCATCAGGTCTGGTGTACAGATACTGTGAAACATCAGGTCTGGTGTACAGATACTGTGAAACATCAGGTCTGGTGTACAGATACTATGAAACATCAGGTCTGGTGTACAGATACTGTGAAACATCAGGTCTGGTGTACAGATACTATGAAACATCAGGTCTGGTGTACAGATACTATGAAACATCAGGTCTGGTGTACAGATACTATGAAACATCAGGTCTGGTGTACAGATACTATGAAACATCAGGTCTGGTGTACATATACTGTGAAACATCAGATCTGGTGTACAGATACTGTGAAACATCAGCTCTGGTGTATAGATACTGTGAAACATCAGGTCTGGTGTACAGATACTGTGAAACATCAGGTCTGGTGTACAGATACTGTGAAACATCAGGTCTGGTGTACAGATACTGTGAACCATCAGGTCTGGTGTACAGATACTGTGAAACATCAGGTCTGGTGTACAGATACTGTGAAACATCAGGTCTGGTGTACAGATACTATGAAACATCAGGTCTGGTGTACAGATACTGTGAAACATCAGGTCTGGTGTACAGATACTATGAAACATCAGGTCTGGTGTACAGATACTATGAAACATCAGGTCTGGTGTACAGATACTATGAAACATCAAGTCTGGTGTACAGATACTATGAAACATCAGGTCTGTTGTACAGATACTATGAAACATCAGGTCTGGTGTACAGATACTATGAAACATCAGGTCTGGTGTACAGATACTGTGAAACATCAGGTCTGGTGTACAGATACTGTGAACCATCAGGTCTGGTGTACAGATACTGTGAAACATCAGGTCTGGTGTACAGATACTGTGTAACATCAGGTCTGGTGTACATATACTGTGAAACATCAGGTCTGGTGTACAGATACTGTGAAACATCAGGTCTGGTGTACAGATACTGTGAAACATCAGGTCTGGTGTACAGATACTATGAAACATCAGGTCTGGTGTACAGATACTGTGAAACATCAGGTCTGGTGTACAGATACTATGAAACATCAGGTCTGGTGTACAGATACTGTGAAACATCAGGTCTGGTGTACAGATACTGTGAACCATCAGGTCTGGTGTACAGATACTGTGAAACATCAGGTCTGGTGTACAGATACTGTGTAACATCAGGTCTGGTGTACATATACTGTGAAACATCAGGTCTGGTGTACAGATACTGTGAAACATCAGGTCTGGTGTACAGATACTGTGAAACATCAGGTCTGGTGTACAGATACTATGAAACATCAGGTCTGGTGTACAGATACTGTGAAACATCAGGTCTGGTGTACAGATACTATGAAACATCAGGTCTGGTGTACAGATACTGTGAAACATCAGGTCTGATGAATAGATACTGTGAAACATCAGGTCTGGTCAAAGGATACTAGGTATTGTGTGCTGAATACTTGACATATTTATATTTATTCTTTAATAATGTTTAATCTAGCTGGAATGCACAGAAAGTCAACTTTAAGCCGCAGGTATAATATAATCCATATAATCCATAATAATCCAAAGCTTACTTTATTAAGCCGTCCATATTTCTAATGCATCTATGTTGAAATTCCATTGTTATGTTTTCTGATGTAATACAGAGCTTAAAGCTAGGTGGTGATTTGGTAGAAATAATCTCATTCAGCTTTCTAACTTCTAACTTTTTTTAGTTCATGGAGAATGTGTTCATATAGAATATGTAGAAGATTTGATTGAGTCAAGACTTCATATATTTTAAGTCGCACCAACAACTAAGGTCATACGGCAACTCTCCAGCTACTATTGGTATAGGAAGACCCCGGGTGCCCCTCCGTGCAGTATTTCAGGCATTGGCTGGCACACGAGTAGAACCACTGACCTACCGCAAGGCAGTTGGATACTTCCCCACATGAATTAATTTCACGTCCAGTGGGATTCGAACCTAGAGCTGCGAGTTCTGTATTGCATAATTTAATCTTTTACTCTGCATAAACAAAATTCAACACCCTTATCTCATCCATCATATAGTCACTCAGTACACGGCTCTGGAGTTCAATGTTCGCTATATCATCAGGGTTGTTCACTAACCACGTCGGGTCTAGGATTAGCTTAACAAGTGTCACAGGGTTTCTAGTGTCTATATTTAGATCATGTGTGATTGGAGAAATCTGCTGTAGGAATCTGTCCCTTTCTGGTACGAGGGCATCGCATTCGGCTAGGAAGTGTTGTCTCGTTTCGGTTTGTCCGCAGCAGAGTTTACAGGTGTGGTCGATTCTATACTGGTTGAACACCGCTCTGTTGCTCTGTAGGCTGTACGTTCCCGTCAGGATCCTACACTTCAGCTGGGCCCGTCTGCTGTCGTGGACGTTGTCCCGCACTGTTCCCCAGATCGGATGAGGGATTCCCACGCTTAGTGAAGTTGGGTTGATGTATTTCAACGACGATTTCACAAATACATCTTCACACCATCCTTCACACACTTCGCCATAGAGAGCACTATTTACTGATTGTTTCCACTCCAGTTTTGACGGCGGATTTGTTAATAAATGGTATGCGGATGGAAGATTATACTTCAGGAGTAACGCTTTAATACTATTGAACCAGCTATGTTCTGATATTGACTTCATTGCAAGCTGCCGCACTGCTATCTCATATTCAACACTACCCTGATTTCTGATTATCTTTCCGAATAATGTTAACTGTGTTTTGTGAATTATTATTTCAACCGGCGCAATACCTAGCAATGCGAGCACAGATGAGTTAGGGGCCTTATCAGGAAGTCCTTGTATTTGTTTTAAACATTTCTTTGAAAGGCTTCGAGTTTACACATTTGGTATTTTTTTACACCTAAAGTGTCTAGACCATATGTCATTCTTGGCACAATTTCAGAAGACCATAATTTTGCACAGATGGATTGTTTCAGACCGTTACCGCTATGTAACCCGGCTCCAAAGAGGGAGTATGCAGCTTTCCTGCCTAATGCTATTTTCTCATCGACGTTAACATTTCCAGCTACTGTCCTTTTAATTCCGAGATAAACGGTTTGTTTATCATTCGAGAGTTCGTCACCAGACATGTTCCCCCTTAAAGTGTTGAGGTATAGAAGCGATTTCCTGCGTTTTCTGATTTAATGAGTTTAAACGTATAACTATGTGTTGACCTTTCTGCTCTCTAGCAGTCAATATTTTATACAGAAATGGGATATTTTTTGCATATCATTTCTTTAATTTCTCGGTGTACCTCAGTGTGGCTACGGGCCTGATCTTGACTAAGCAACAGTTGTTCATCACTCACTTCGACGGCTGCTTAATTTATACAAATTGAGCTTAGCTCGATTGTGAAGCAAATGTTCACTACATTAGATTAATCATTCTTAAAACCTCATTCCTGGTGGAATACATCGCATTGATGGAGAGATTAGAGGCGTTGTGGCATATAAGTATCATGCTGCCTTAGAGGTCACACTTGTAACGGCATCGACCATTTAAAGAACGAGGAATGCTTCTAGAATTGGAGCGTCTTCCGTATCTTGCACGATCTTCCAAACATTTACTACGGCTAATATAGTTCTGGAGGTTTGATTATATTGTATTTCTAGTTGTATATACAATATAATTATAATTCTAACACGACCCAGCCAATAACATACATACTTATAGAGTAAAATCTACCTCGGGTTATTCTGCGATATACCTACCTTGAACTATGCTGCGCGCGCACCGTGTTTTGGCTATTCCATTTATGCAATGCGTGTTTTATGAATGAAAGTCACGTGATGTTTGTAAATACTACCGTGGGAATTCGCGGAAGTGAGCTATTTTTAGAATCAGATAATCTCTTGTCCGTCTTGTTTTTCTGTTAATTAACGTTTCAGTTACTATTCTGTACAGTTACAACTTTTGTTCATTTATGCACTAGATTGATATTTTCCATGCAAAATAACGTCATCACCCCTTACATGGGAGGACATTTCGAAAGCCAAATGCAACGGAGCACGGCGTTTGAAGAAAATACTCCGTTGATTCTCGTCATAAGTCGTGTTAGAATCGAAATAATAAGCATCTTAAATATAAACATGATAATTATATGAACAAAATGATCCAACTGCAATGCTATGCTTATACTTAAAACAGTTTAAGCTTTATTTATTTTACAACGATTGCGAAGCAAGTTCTAACAACTCTCGTTGGCTTGGATGAAAGCGTATATGTGGTCATTCGTGTGTGTATGTGGGGGGGGGGGTGACCGGAGTACCCACCTATCTGATCTGGCGACCACCGTACAGTCTCACGTTGAACACTGAGTATAAAATCTAGAAGTAAATGTGTTGGTTTAAACATATTTATTTATCAGGATACGTAATATACATTTCGAAATGTACAGAAACATACATTTATATCGTGGCATGTGGCTAGAACTGAATGCTACAAGCTTAGGGTAATTCTTTCCTGGGTTAGGTAACACGTGTCTGGAGGCACCGCCGGGATTAAGCATTGACCACTTTCCTGGTTTGGACAACACGTGTCTGGATGCACCGCCGTGATTAAGCATTGACCACTTTCCTGGTTTGGGCAACACGTGTCTGGATGCACCGCCGGGATTAAGCATTGACCACTTTCCTGGTTTGGGCAACACGTGTCTAGAGGCACCGCCGGGATTACGCATTGACCACTTTCTTGGTTTGGGCAACACGTGTCTGGAGGCACCGCCGGGATTAAGCATTGACCACAAACATTAAATGTCTTGTAATTTATTTCTGAATGTTATGGTTACAGTTAAGCGCGTTCTGTATAGATTCAACCCACGACTGGCGAACCGGAATCTCGCCCTAGAGTCACATTGATTGCTATACAGCCGATAGAGTATGGTCCGTCTGCTGTCTCCTTTGCCTTCACCTTTATCGTGTAGTCTCCCTGAAATGCATGCGTTTATCATACGAGCCATTCGAATCGAACGTAGACATAGAATCGGACATAGAAAACACACACCTACATACTATACTAGATGACATAGAAAACGCACACCTACATAATATACTAGAGGACATAGAAAAAGCACACCTACATTATATACATGAGGACATAGAACACGTACACCTATATTATATACTAGAGGACATTGAAAACGCACACCTACATTATATACATGAGGACATAGAAAACGCACACCTACATAATATACTAGAGGACATAGAAAAAGCACACCTACATTATATACATGAGGACATAGAACACGTACACCTATATTATATACTAGAGGACATAGAAAACGCACACCTACATTATATACATGAGGACATAGAAAACGCACACCTACATTATATGATTAGTAGTACGTGAAACCGAAATACGAAGGATTCCATCAAAGATATGTCATATCTTTATAACAAAACACAAACTGAACAACTAAAAATATTCTAAAATGTTTAAAACTACATGTATGTATTTATATATTTATTGTTTTTCATGTAAAACACACTTATCCGATGTGTGCGTTTTCTATGTCCTCTAGTATGGGGCATTGTTATCAACATTATTATTTATTTATTGTATGTTGGTAAATAGCTGTATTGCTAATGTTATATGTTTGCAAAATCTCCGTGGCTGGATGGGTACGGTCGTCTCTCGCCGCTGTATGGTGGTGCTTTCTTTGGGTCTCCGTGGCTGGGTGGTTACGGTCGTCCCTCACCACTGTATGGTGGTAATTTCTTTGAGTCTCCGTGGCTGGGTGGTTACGGTCGTCCCTCACCACTGTATGGCGGTGCTTTCTTTGGGTCTCCGTGGCTGGGTGGTTACGGTCGTCCCTCACCACTGTATGGTGGTAATCTCTTTGAGTCTCCGTAGCTGGGTGGTTACGGTCGTCCCTCACCGCTGTATGGTGGTGCTTTCTTTGAGTCTCCGTGGCTGGGTGGTTACGGTCGTCCCTCACCGCTGTATGGTGGTGCTTTCTATGGATCTCCGTGGCTGGGTTGTTACGGTCGTCCCTCACCGCCGTATGGTGGTGTTTTCTTTGCATCTCCGTGGCTGGGTGGTTACGGTCGTCCCTCGCCGCTGTATGGTGGTGCTTTCTTTGAGTCTCCGTGGCTGTGTGGTTACGGTCGTCCCTCGCCGCTGTATGGTGGTGCTTTCTTTGGGTCTCCGTGGCTGGGTGGTTACGGTCGTCCCTCACCGCTGTATGGTGGTGCTTTCTTTGGGTCTCCGTGGCTGGGTGGTTACGGTCGTCCCTCACCGCTGTATGGTGGTGCTTTCTTTGGGTCTCCGTGGCTGGGTGGTTACGGTCGTCCCTCACCGCTGTATGGTGGTGCTTTCTTCGGGTCTCCGTGGCTGGGTGGTTACGGTCGTCCCACACCGCTGTATGGTGGTGCTTTCTTTGGGTCTCCGTGGCTGGGTGGTTACGGTCGTCCCTCACCGCTGTATGGTTGTGCTTTCTTTGTTCAAGTGAGGAAACTATCCAGCTGGCCTGCGTAGCTTCTGATGTTCTAGCTTGGTACCCGTCCGTGCCTGGAATACTGCTCAGAGGGCACATCCAGCTGGCTTCCATAACGTCTGGTGTTCTAGCTTGGTACCCGTCCGTGCCTGGAATACTGCTCAGAGGGCACATCCAGCTGGCTTGCGTAACGTCTGGTGTTCTAGCTTGGTACCCGTCCGTGGCTGGAATACTGCTCAGAGGGCACATCCAGCTGGCTTGCGTAACGTCTGGTGATCTAGCTTGGTACCCGTCCGTGGCTGGAATACTGCTCAGAGGGCACATCCAGCTGGCTTGCGTACCGTCTGTTGTTCTAGCTTGGTACCCGTCCGTGCCTGGAATACTGCTCAGAGGGCACATCCAGCTGGCTTGCGTAACGTCTGTTGTTCTAGCTTGGTACCCGTCCGTGCCTGGAATACTGCTCAGAGGGCACATCCAGCTGGCTTGCGTAACGTCTGGTGTTCTAGCTTGGTACCCGTCCGTGGCTGGAATACTGCTCAGAGGGCACATCCAGCTGG
Organism: Archivesica marissinica; assembly: GCA_014843695.1. Classification (NCBI taxonomy): domain Eukaryota; kingdom Metazoa; phylum Mollusca; class Bivalvia; order Venerida; family Vesicomyidae; genus Archivesica; species Archivesica marissinica. The sequence continues at coordinate 25,788,230 of CM026387.1, forward strand.
CTTGCGTAACGTCTGGTGTTCTAGCTTGGTACCCGTCCGTGCCTGGAATACTGCTCAGAGGGCACATCCAGCTGGCTTGCGTAACCTCTGGTGTTCTAGCTTGGTACCCGTCCGTGCCTGGAATACTGCTCAGAGGGCACACCCAGCTGGCTTGCGTAACGTCTGGTGTTCTAGTTTGGTACCCGTCCGTGCCTGGAATACTGCTCAGAGGGCACACCCAGATGGCTTGCGTAACATCTGATGTTCTATCTTGGTACCCGTCCGTGCCTGGAATATTGCTCAGAGGGCACATCCAGCTGGCTTGCGTAACGTCTGTTGTTCTAGCTTGGTACCCGTCCGTGCCTGGAATACTGCTCAGAGGGCACATCCAGCTTGCTTGCGTAGCGTCTGATGTTCTAGCTTGGTACCCATCCGTGTCTGGAATACTGCTCAGAGGGCACATCCAGCTGGCCTGCGTAACGTCTAGTGTTCTAGCTTGGTACCCGTCCGTGCCTGGAATACTGCTCAGAGGGCACATCCAGCTGGCTTCCTTAACGTCTGGTGTTCTAGCTTGGTACCCGTCCGTGCCTGGAATACTGCTCAGAGGGCACATCCAGCTGGCTTGCGTAACGTCTGATGTTCTAGAATGGTACCCGTCCATGGCTGGAATACTGCTCAGAGGGCACATCCAGCTGGCTTGCGCAACGTCTGCTGTTCTAGCTTTGTACCCGTCCGTGCCTGGAATACTGCTCAGAGGGCACATCCAGCTGGCTTGCGTAACGTCTGTTGTTCTAGCTTGGTACCAGTCCGTGCCTGGAATACTGCTCTGAGGGCACATCCAGCTGGCTGGCGTAACGTCTGGTGTTCTAGCTTGGTACTCTTCCGTGGCTGGAATACTGCTCAGAGGGCACATCCAGCTGGCTGGCGTAACGTCTGGTGTTCTAGCTTGGTACCCGTCCGTGCCTGGAATACTGCTCAGAGGGGCACACCAATAATACACGGAGAGTCGTTATATGGCCTAAGCTATTGGTGCGACTTTTAACCCCCCCCCAAAAACAGACAGACATTAACCCCCCAAAACAGACAGACATTAGCCCCCCAACACAGACGGACATTAACCCCCCAAAACAGACATACATTAAGCCCCCAAAACATACAGACATTAACCCCCCAAAACAGACAGACATTAACCCCCCAAAACAGACAGATATTAACCCCCCAAAACAGACAGACATTAACTCCCCAAAACAGACAGACATTTACCCCCCAAAACAGACAGATATTAACCCCCCCAAAACAGACATACATTAACTCCCCAAAACAGACAGACATTAACCCCCCAAAATAGACAGACATTAACCCCAAAACAGACAGACATCAACCCCCCCAAAACAAACAGACATTAACCCCCCCAAAAAACAGACAGACATTACCCCCCCCAAACAGACAGACATTAACCCCCCCCAAAACAGACAGACATTAACCCACCCCCCAAAGCAGACAGACATTAACACCCCAAAACAGAGAGATATTAACCCCCAAAACAGACAGACATTAACCCCCCAAAACAGACAGACATTAACCCCCCCAAAACAGACAGACATTAACTCCCCAAAGCAGACAGACATTAACCCCCCAAAACAGACAGATATTAACCCCCAAAACAGACAGACATTAACCCCCCAAACAGACAGACATTAACCCCCCAAAACAGACAGACATTAACCCCCCAAAACAGACAGATATTAACCCCCCAAACCAGACATACAATAACCCCCCAAAACAGACAGACATTAACCCCCCCCAAAACAGACAGACATTAACCCCCCAAAACAGACAGATATTAACCCCCAAATCAGACATACAATAACCCCCCAAAACAGACAGACATTACCCCCCCCAAAAACAGACAGACATTAACCCCAAAACAGACAGACATTAACCCCCAAAACAGACAGACATTAACCCCCCAAAACAGACAGACATTAACCCCCCAAAACAGACTGACATTAACCCCCAAAACAGACAGACATTAACCCCCCAAAACAGACAGATATTAACCCCCCAAAACAGACAGACATTAACCACCATAAACAGACATTAACACCCCCAAACAGACAGACATTAACCCCCAAAACAGACAGACATTAACCCCCCCCAAAAACAGATATTAACCCCCCCCCAAACAGACATTACCCCCCCCCCCAAACATACATTAACCCCCCCAAAACAGACAGACATTAACCCCCCCCAAACAGACAGACATTAACCCCCAAAACAGACAGACATTAACCCCCAAAACAGACAGACATTAACCCACCAAAACAGACAGACATTAACCGCCAAAACAGACAGACATTAACCCACCAAAACAGACAGATATTAACCCCCCAAAACAGACAGACATTAACCCCCCAAAACAGACAGACATTAACCCCCCAAAACAGTCAGATGTTACCCCCCAAACAGACAGACATTAACCCCCAAAACAGACAATTAACCCCCAAAACACAGACATTAACCCCCAAAACAGACAGACATTAACCCCCCAAAACAGACAGATGTTAACCCCCCAAACAGACAGAAATTAACCCCCCAAAACAGACAGACATTAACCCCCCAAAACAGACAGACATTAACTCCCCAAAACAGACAGACATTAACCCCCAAAACAGACAGACATTAACTCCCCAAAACAGACAGACATTAACCACCCAAAACAGACAGACATTAACTCCCAAAACAGACAGACATTAACCACCCAAAACAGACAGACATTAACTCCCCAAATCAGACAGACATTAACCCCCCCAAAAACAGACAGACATTAACCCCCCAAAACAGACAGACAATAACTACCCAAAACAGACAGACATTAACCCCCCAAAACAGACAGACATTAACCCCCCAAAACAGACAGACATTAACCCCCCAAAACAGACAGACATTAACCCCCAAACACAGACAGACATTAACCCCCCAAAACAGACAGACATTAATCCCCCAAAACAGACAGACATTAACCCCCCAAAACAGACAGACATTAACCCCCCAAAAAGACTTTAAATCCCAACACAGACAAACGTTGGTGTGTGAAACTTACATCAGTCAATAAGTGCCACATATCGTGTATTGCGCCAAGTTTGACCACCGCGTCGTTCAGCAGTATTGTTCCCAAAGCAAGCGGACACTCAATATAGTGACCTAGAGCAGAGAGCATGATCGACTCCACCTGGTGTCCATAGTCGCCCTGGTTGTTAGGGTCGTTTAGAATACTTCTAAATATATGGCAAGCGTCCACATTGTTGCTGAAAATGTGAATGTTCACTTTAAGATATTTTATTTATCTATTATGAAAGTGATGAAACAAAACGGCATAAAAATACTACTGGCAACTCCTTATACATACATACTATACTCACATGAAAATGAAAGTGTGCAATTGGTTAGAGGGGAAATTATATACTTATATTTACACGTAATACAAAGTTCTGATAATTATCAAATTTCAATTAAAAGTAAAACATCGTGTAGCCAATACATTTTTGCACATTTTGATACCAAATTTGCCTATATTTTGCTTCTATATATAAGTATAAAATGTTCCCTCTAACCAAGTGCACACTTTCTTTTTCGTGTGAGTATATAATACGAAACTTGTAATCAGTTAGTTCCAATCGCTTATGTAAAAAGGAAAATTTAATTCTTATATATTTTTAAAAATATGATTACTCTCAGTTGTTACACATTAACCTGGTATAAAAATGCTTGTTATATCAGTAAAACGTAATACTGCCATGTCACGGTTAAATATATCACCGCAACTTGTGCACGTATTACGTAATTGCGTCACGGTTAAATATATCACAGCAATTTGTGCACGTATTACGTAATTGCGTCAGGTTTAAATATATCACCGCAATTTGTGCACGTATTACGTACGTGCACAGTGTAAAGCACCGACACGAGACCTCGGTTTAACGTCCCATCTGAAAGAATGTTAATTTCATTAGGGTCAGAATTGTTATGTTCACCTGCGTTAACATTAAAGCTATGTTCATGTTCATCTGCGTTAACATTAAAGGTATGTTCATGTTCACCTGCGTTAACATTAAGGTTATGTTCATGTTCACCTGCGTTAACATTAAAGCTATATTCATGTTCATCTCTGTGTTGTTGCGTTAACATTAAGGTTATGTTCATGTTCACCTGCGTTAACATTAAAGCTATATTCATGTTCACCTGCGTTAACATTAAAGCTATGTTCATGTTCATCTGCGTTAACATTAAAGGTATGTTTATGTTCACCTGCGTTAACATTAAGGTTATGTTCATGTTCACCTGCGTTAACATTAAAGCTATGTTCATGTTCATCTGCGTTAACATTAAAGGTATGTTCATGTTCACCTGCGTTAACATTAAGGTTATGTTCATGTTCACCTGCGTTAACATTAAAGCTATATTCATGTTCACCTGCGTTAACATTAAGGTTATATTCATGTTCACCTGCGTTAACATTAAAGCTATGTTCATGTTCACCTGCGTTAACATTACGGCTATGTTCATGTTCACCTGCGTTAACATTAAAGTTATGGTCATGTTCACCTGCGTTAACATTATGGTTATGTTCATGTTCACCTGCGTTAACATTAAGGTTATGTTCATGTTCACCTGCGTTAACATTAAAGCTATGTTCATGTTCACCTGCGTTAATATTACGGTTATGTTCGTGTTCACCTGCGTTAACATTAAAGCTATGTTCATGTTCACCTGCGTTAACATTAAAGCTATGTTCATGTTCACCTGCGTTAACATTAAAGATCTGAGTGTGCCTATGGTGTATCATAATGCACCTACAATACAAGAACTGTTGTGGGAACAGTACCGTTCACCTGGTGCTATGAATCACACTTATGCGCTATGCATGCTATTAACAACGCCAATACGTGTTAATTGAAATGTAAACAACGATTGAGACAAACAAGTATGAATAAGTATGCACAATGTGTGCTAATTAACTGCAGGATTTTGTAAATTTGAAGCATTTTGTGATATTATACAAACCATGATCCAATAATGGAGCCGTGTATACAAGGTATTTTCAAAGGATATCCAAATAGATCTTTGTATACTTCAAAATCAAGTAGTACGTGCTCAATGCGCTGCTTGATTGTTAGGTTTACGTTGACGTGAAGGTCACCAGGGAAGAGGATGTTGTTTGGTGTGACGTCAATGGATGAGACTGCGACGACATCGCTATCATGGTGAGTAGCTGGTATGAGAATATTAATATATGTTAATGCAGAGAGTTAAAGTTCAAGTACATGACAACGAAGGAAGTTAATAGCTATGGAGTATGGGAGATAAGCCAATGTTTTTCTCAGCAGTTTCTAAATGACAATTCTAGTTATAACATGGCTCAGCACGTTGTATGAATACGCAAAGAATGAATTTTACCGTGCTTAGATCTGCAATAAAACATGGTTTAGCATATGATGTCAAACGTGACGGTTTGTGTAGTTGTGTGACGTCATTAAAATGGTACGCTTTCTAAATTATTTTTACGCTTTTTAGATATTTTGGTTATGTTACAATACTATTTGTATTTGCCTTTAATATATAAAATATGGTTTGCCGTTCTGAGCGCCGGAATGAACCACTTAGGCATACGGCCTGCATGGTTACTTCCTACTAGTCAGAACCGCAAACCATGTTTTATTCGCCAATAAATAACTGAAATACAAATATTTTACTTCCTAAGTCTTTTAAATAAATACTTTCGACAGACTGTTTGTCCAATTAGGCACCATCTGGCTGGAGATGTGAAACACATTATGACAATTGTACTTCCAATAAAGCAGTTATGGTAATTTGGTATTTGTAATTTGTCTGTCTGTCTGTCTGTCTGTCTGTCTGTCTGTCTGTCTGTCTGTCTGTCTGTCTGTCTGTCTGTCTGTCTGTCTGTCTGTCTGTCTGTCTGTCTGTCTGTCTGTCTGTCTGTCTGTCTGTCTGTCTGTCTGTCTGTCTGTCTGTCTGTCTGTCTGTCTGTCTGTCTGTCTGTCTGTCTGTCTGTCTGTCTGTCTGTCTGTCTGTCTGTCTGTCTGTCTGTCTGTCTGTCTGTTCTGTCTGTCTGTCTGTCTGTCTGTCTGTCTGTCTGTCTGTCTGTCTGTCTGTCTGTCTGTCTGTCTGTCTGTCTGTCTGTCTGTCTGTCTGTCTGTCTGTCTGTCTGTCTGTCTGTCTGTCGTCGGTTAACATTTTCAAGCGTCTTTTCCTTTTATGAGATATTTCAGTCACTGTTCAAGAAATCATTGTGTATGATCCTTAAGTGAAGCCTTTCCAAAGTTGTTAAAATAAAGTTTCTCTGGAATGCAAGATGGCCGCCATCTAAATATAGCACACATTCTTAAAAAATCTACTCACGTACCACTTATCTGATCTTGGTAGGAATGATCGATGTACAATGCTCTTTCAAAGTTGTTGAAATGTTGACACCGGGATCAAACATGGGATGTCAAATTAAATTTTCAAGAGAATATGTTCATGTCATATATCAAATCGAAGGTATGGACGAGATGATCGATCAAGTGAAATCTTCATAAAAATCTGATCGTTACGTCATCCAAGATGGACGCTGAAATCACTGGTCGCTATTCTTTTCAGTTACTATATTGTCGGGATGAGCCGTAACTAATGTTGCTATAATTGTGGCCTGACTCGTTGCCTTTATTTAATGTGTCATGTTTTGTATTCACATGTATATGTAAAACCGAATCGAGCAATAAAATATGATTAAACTAGACGCTGAAATATCAACCTATTACGAGAGCTTTCAAACGTATTCTTCTCAGAACTAATCAGCCAATGTTCATAATTCTCTACTTTGATTATCATAGTGAGCTTGCTAAGCCGTGGTTCGGGGTTCGGGGACATGCCCACCCCCATATCCCCGATGTTGTTTCCCTTAGATCGTCTGTGATGCATTCTAGGGTAATTTTCTCAACTGTGGCAATCACTTATTTTACAGGGACTTTTCATTCATTATGCATTAATTTGTTTGAATTTAACTACTTTAAGGTCTGAGGTTACGAAATCAATTAAAGCAAATACGATTTATTACCATGATATGATTTCAGGTTTGATCTTTGTAATGCATGAACACTTCGAATTCATTGGGAAATGCGTGAGACTCACGAAGAAACCGTGGAAGTCGTGATAGCGCAGTGGATGCACGTTCGCTTCAGGTGCGAAAGGTCCGGAGTTCGAGAACACTAGAGCCGTTACGATTGTGCCATTAGGCAAGGCATTTAAATTACATGTTGCCTCTTCTCTCTCTCTCTCTCTCTCTCTCTCTCTCCATCGTGGCGATGTATTCCATCAGGATTGAGGTCCCGAGAGTTATTAATATAAGTTGTAAGAACTTGTTTCGCAATCGAGATAAAATAAATGTGTATAAACTAAGAAACCGTGAGACAGTCTCACGGAGAAACCAAGAGACTTGACATGTATTAATTAGTGACTATAAAAATAGCACTCTTGGTATTCGATTACTATAGTCTACATCCGCTATGTCGAATTCCGTCGGACCGAACAAAATACTTCGACATAATCGAAATTTGACGTAACGAAATTAGATATAAACGGAGCCAGTTATACCACAATAGTGTCTGATCCGACTTCGAGATAACCGGAGAATTCGACATAACCGACTTTGACATAACGGATGTAGACAGTAATTTATCCCGAAATAAAATGAGGTATTAAACGTGCTTACAACAGTCGCTCCAGGTCAATGCCATGGCTAGGGCCACTGAAGATATCGCTATTAATGCTGTCCGTAACATCACTAACATATCACTGCTACTCAGTAGGTTCTAAATATTAAATGTATGATAAGCCTATATATAGTGCTTAAGATAAGCCTAGTATGTACATGTACATACATGTCTGTAAATGTAAATGAGGGTCAGAAAGGGGTTTGGTGTCCACATGTCACAGTATTTCAGGCACGGGCGTATACACGGGTAGAACCACCGACCTACCGTAAGGAAACTGGATAACTTCCTCATTTGAAATAATTCAACAGTGGGTATCGAACTTACAGTGGTTAGGGGCAAGTGATTGTGAAGTAAACGATCATAACCACTCGGCCACGGAGGCCCCTGTTTAGTAATGTTTAGTAAAGTATACCCCTGTCTATTAATATGGTGAATAATGTCTCTTTCGTTCTAACTCCCTTCAGTGTATTACTGTTGATTCATATGTAAACTGTTTATTTCCTTGTATGCACATGTACAGGCTGGGGTGAATATTTATAGAATAGTATATTGCAAACATTGTAAGATATAATTATAAACATAGTTCACCAAGAGAATATAATTTTATAATAGTACCTATTTCCAAGGCAACGTCTGGGAGTAGTATATACGAGTACGAACTGCAAGCAAGTTCGTGTCCACAGTCTGTCTGTCTGTCCGCCCGTCCGTCCGTCCGTCCGTCTGTCTGTATGTCTGTCTGTCTGTCTGTCTGTCTGTCTGTCTGTCTGTCTGTCTGTCTGTCTGTCTGTCTGTCTGTCTGTCTGTCTGTCTGTCTGTCTGTCTGTCTGTCTGTCTGTCTGTCTGTCTGTCTGTCTGTCTGTCTGTGTCTGTCTGTCTGTCTGTCTGTCTGTCTGTCTGTCTGTCTGTCTGTCTGTCTGTCTGTCTGTCTGTCTGTCTGTCTGTCTGTCTGTCTGTCTGTCGTCGGTTAACATTTTCAAGCGTCTTTTCCTTTTATGAGATATTTCAGTCACTGTTCAAGAAATCATTGTGTATGATCCTTAAGTGAAGCCTTTCCAAAGTTACACATGTATATAGTACTATATATAGCAGAGCCACTACCAATACACATGTAAATATTACTATATATAGCACAGCCACTACCAATACACATGTATATATTACTATATATAGCATAGCCACTATTAATACACATGTATATAGTGCTATATATAGCACAGTCACTACCAATACACATGTATATATTACTATATATAGCATAGCCACTACTAATACACATGTATATAGTGCTATATATAGCACAGTCACTACCAATACACATGTATATATTACTATATATAGCATAGCCACTACTAATACACATGTATATAGTGCTATATATAGCACAGTCACTACCAATACACATGTATATATTACTATATATAGCATAGCCACTACTAATACACATGTATATAGTGCTATATATAGCACAGTCACTAACAATACACATGTATATATTACTATATATAGCATAGCCACTACTAATACACATGTATATAGTGCTATATATAGCACAGTCACTACCAATACACATGTATATATTACTATATAGCATAGCCACTATCAATACACATGTATATAGTGCTATATATAGCACAGTCACTACCAATACACATGTATATAGTACTATATATAGCATAGCCACTACCAATACACATGTATATAGTACTATATATAGCACAGCCACTACCAATACACATGCATATAGTTCTATATATAGCACAGCCACTACCAATACACATGTATATAGTGCTATATATAGCACAGCCACTACCAATAAACATGTATATATTACTATATATAGCACAGCCACTACCAATACACATGTATATAGTTATATATATAGCACAGTCACTACCAATACACATGTATATAGTTCTATGCATAGCACAGCCACTACCAATAAACATGTATATATTACTATATATAGCACAGTCACTACCAATACACGTGCATATAGTTCTATATATAGCACAGTCACTACCAATACACATGTATATAGTTAAATATATAGCACAGTTACTACCAATACACGTGTAAACTATATATAGCACAGCCACTACCAATACACATGTATATATTACTATATATAGCACAGCCACTACCAATACACATGTATATATTACTATATATAGCACAGTCACTACAAATACACATGTATATAGTTATATATATAGCACAGTCACTACCAATAAACATGTATATATTACTATATATAGCACAGTCACTACCAATACACATGTATATAGTTCTATAAATAGCACAGCCACTACCAATAAACATGTATATATTACTATATATAGCACAGTCACTACCAATACACGTGTATATAGTGATATATATAGCACAGTCACTACCAATAAACATGTATATATTACTATATATAGCACAGTCACTACCAATACACATGTATATAGTTATATATATAGCACAGTAACTACCAATACACATGTATATAGTGCTATATATTGCACAGCCACTACTAATACACATGTATATAGTTCTATATATAGCACAGCCACTACCAATAAACATGAATATATTACTATATATAGCACAGCCACTACCAATACACATGTATATATTACTATATATAGCACAGCCACTACCAATACACTTGTATATAGTTATATATATAGCACAGTCACTACCAATACACATGTATATAGTGCTATATATAGCACGGCCACTACCAATACACATGTATATATTACTATATATAGCACAGCCACTGTCAATACATATGTATATAGATCTATATGTAGCACAGCCACTACCAATACACATGTAGATATTTCTATATATAGCACAGCCACTACCAATACACATGTATATATTACTATATATAGCATAGCCACTACCAATACACATGTAGATAGTGATATATATAGCATAGCCACTACCAATACACATGTATATAGTGATATATAGCACAGCCACTACCAATACACATATATATATTGCTATTTATAGCACAGCCACTGTCAATAGACATGTATATAGTGCTATATATAGTAGAGCCACTACCAATACACATATATATATATTACTATATATAGCACAGCCACTACGAATACACATGTATATAGTGATATATATAGCACATCCACTACCAATACACATATATATATTACTATATATAGCACAGCCACTACGAATACACATGTATATAGTGATATATATAGCATAGCCACTACCAATACACATGCATAGTGCTATATATACCATAGCCACTACCACTACACATGTATATAGTGATATATATAGCACAGCCACTACCAAAACACATATATATATAGTGCTATATATAGCATAGCCACTAACAATACACATGCATAGTGCTATATATACCACAGCCACTACCAAGACACATGTATATAGTGATATATATAGCACAGCCACTACCAATACACATGTATATAGTGATATATATAGCATAGCCACTACCAATACACATGCATAGTGCTATATATACCACAGCCACTACCAATACACATGTATATAGTGATATATATAGCACAGCCACTACCAATACACGTGTATATATTACTATATATAGCACAGTCACTACCAATAAACGTGTAGATATATATATAGCACAGCCACTACCAATACACATGTATATATTACTATATATTGCACATCCACTACCAATACACATGTAGGTAGTGATATATATAGCACAGCCACTACCAATACACATGTAAATAGTGATATATATAGCACAGCCACTACCAATACACATGTAGATAGTGATATATATAGCACAGCCACTACCAATACACATGTATATAGTGATATATATATAGCACAGCCACTACCAATACACATGTAGATAGTGATATATATAGCATAGCCACTACCAATACACATGTAGATAGTGATATATATAGCGTAGCCACTACCAATACACATGTATATAGTGATATATATAGCAAAGCCACTACCAATACACATATATATATATTGCTATTTATAGCACAGCCACTGTCAATACACATGTATATAGTGCTATATATAGTAGAGCCACTACCAATACACATATATATATTACTATATATAGCACAGCCACTACGAATACACATGTATATAGTGATATATATAGCACATCCACTACCAATACACATATATATATTACTATATATAGCACAGCCACTACGAATACATATGTATATAGTGATATATATAGCATAGCCACTACCAATACACATGCATAGTGCTATATATACCACAGCCACTACCAATACACATGTATATAGTGATATATATAGCACAGCCACTACCAAAACACATGTATATAGTGCTATATATAGCATAGCCACTACCAATACACATGCATAGTGCTATATATACCACAGCCACTACCAATACACATGTATATAGTGATATATATAGCATAGCCACTACCAATACACATGCATAGTGCTATATATACCACAGCGACTACCAATACACATGTATATAGTGATATATATAGCACAGCCACTACCAATACACGTGTATATATTACTATATATAGCACAGTCACTACCAATACACGTGTAGATATATATATAGCACAGCCACTACCAATACACATGAATATATTACTATATATTGCACATCCACTACCAATACACATGTAGATAGTGATATATATAGCACAGCCACTACCAATACACATGTATATAGTGATATATATAGCACAGCCACTACCAATACACATGTAGATAGTGATATATATAGCACAGCCACTACCAATACACATGCATATAGTGATATATATAGCACAGTCACTACCAATACACATGTATATAGTTATATATATAGCACAGTAACTACCAATACACATGTATATAGTGCTATATATTGCACAGCCACTACTAATACACATGTATATAGTTCTATATATAGCACAGCCACTACCAATAAACATGAATATATTACTATATATAGCACAGCCACTACCAATACACTTGTATATAGTTATATATATAGCACAGTCACTACCAATACACATGTATATAGTGCTATATATAGCACGGCCACTACCAATACACATGTATATATTACTATATATAGCACAGCCACTGTCAATACATATGTATATAGTTCTATATGTAGCACAGCCACTACCAATACACATGTAGATATTTCTATATATAGCACAGCCACTACTAATAAACATGTATATATTACTATATATTGCATAGCCACCTACCAATACACATGTAGATAGTGATATATATAGCATAGCCACTACCAATACACATGTATGTAGTGATATATATAGCACAGCCACTACCAATACACATATATATATTGCTATTTATTGCACAGCCACTGTCAATACACATGTATATAGTGCTATATATAGTAGAGCCACTACCAATACACATATATATATTACTATATATAGCACAGCCACTACGAATACACATGTATATATTGATATATATATAGCACATCCACTACCAATACACATATATATATTACTATATATATCACAGCCACTACCAATACACATGTATATAGTGATATATTTAGCACAGCCACTACCAATACACGTGTATATATTACTATATATAGCACAGTCACTACCAATACACGTGTAGATATATATATAGCACAGCCACTACCAATACACATGTATATATTACTATATATTGCACATCCACTACCAATACACATGTAGATAGTGATATATATAGCACAGCCACTACCAATACACATGTAGATAGTGATATATATAGCACAGCCACTACCAATACACATGTATATAGCGATATATATAGCAGAGCCACTACCAATACACATGTAGATAGTGATATATATAGCATAGCCACTACCAATACACATGTATATATTACTATATATAGCACAGCCACTACTAATAAACATGTATATATTACTATATATAGCACAGTCACTACCAATACACATGTAGATAGTGATATATATAGCATAGCCACTACCAATACACATGTATATAGTGATATATATAGCACAGCCACTACCAATACACATATATATTGCTATTTATAGCACAGCCACTGTCAATACACATGTATATAGTGCTATATATAGTAGAGCCACTATCAATACACATATATATATTACTATATATAGCACAGCCACTACGAATACACATGTGTATAGTGATATATATAGCACATCCACTACCAATACACATATATATATTACTATGTATAGCACAGCCACTATGAATACACATGTATATAGTGATATATATAGCATAGGCACTACCAATACACATGCATAGTGCTATATATACCACAGCCACTACCAATACACATGTATATAGTGATATATATAGCACAGCCACTACCAAAACACATGTATATAGTGCTATATATAGCATAGCCACTACCAACACACATGCATAGTGTTATATATACCACAGCCACTACCAATACACATGTACATAGTGATATATATAGCACAGCCACTACCAATACACATGTATATAGTGATATATATAGCATAGCCACTACCAATACACATGCATAGTGCTATATATACCACAGCCACTACCAATACACATGTATATAGTGATATATATAGCACAGCCACTACCAATACACGTGTATATATTACTATATTTAGCACAGTCACTACCAATACACGTGTATATATATATATAGCACAGCCACTACAAATACACATGTATATATTACTATATATTGCACATCCACTACCAATACACATGTAGATAGTGATATATATAGCACAGCCACTACCAATACACATGTATATAGTGATATATATAGCACAGCCATTACCAATACACATGTAGATAGTGATATATATAGCACAGCCACTACTAATACACATGTATATAGTGATATATATAGCACAGCCACTACCAATACACATGTAGATAGTGATATATATAGCATAGCCACTACCAATACACATGTATATAGTGATATATATAGCACAGCCACTACTAATAAACATGTAGATAGTGATATATATAGCATAGCCACTACCAATACACATGTATATATTACTATATATTGCACAGCCACTACCAATAAACATGTATATATTACTATATATAGTACAGTCACTACCAATACACATGTAGATAGTGCTATATATAGCACAGCCACTACCAATGCACATGTATATAGTTCTATATATAGCACAGCCACTACCAATACACATGTATATAGTGCTATATATACCACAGCCACTACCAATACACATATAGATAGTGATATATATAGCATAGCCACTACCAATACACATGTAGATAGTGATATATAGCACAACCACTACCAATACACATGTATATAGTGATATATATAGCACAGTCACTACCAATACACATGTATATAGTGCTATATATAGCACAGCCACTACCAATACACATGTATATAGTGCTATATATAGCACAGTCACTACCAATACACGTGTAGATAGTGATATATAGCACAGCCACTACCAATACACATGTATATAGTGATATATATAGCACAGCCACTACCAATACACATGTAGATAGTGCTATATATAGCACAGCCACTACTAATACACATGTATAGTGCTATATATACCACAGCCACTACCAATGCACATGTATAGTGCTATATATACCACAGCCACTACAAATGCACATGTATATAGTGCTATATATAGCACAGTCACTACCAATACACGTGTAGATAGTGATATATAGCACAGTCACTACCAATACACATGTATATAGTGATATATATAGCACAGCCACTACCAATAAACATGTAGATAGTGATATATATATAGCATAGCCACTACCAATACACATGTATATAGTGATATGTATAGCACAGCCACTACCAATACACATATATATATATATTACTATTTATAGCACAGCCACTACCAATACACATGTATATAGTGATATATATAGCACAGCCACTACCAATACACATGTATATATTACTATATATTGCACAGCCACTACCAATACACATGTATATAGTGATATATATAGCATAGCCACTACCAATACACATGTAGATAGTGATATATATTGCATAGCCACTACCAATACACATGTATATATTACTATATATAGCACAGCCACTACCAATACACACATATAGATTATGAATGTTCAATCCCGTTGGTCCGAACACCCGTTTGTCCATTAACACGGCGTTCATTAATCCACCCCCTCCCCATCATCCCATCTCTATATAACCCAGATTCATTGAAACACTTTTTAATCACTCCATGCGGCCCGAAGCACTGGGTAGTCCTATTTGCGCTGGTTGTTGGAACGGAACATGAAACTCGATTGAAACAACTGAAGGTCTGTTGCAATTGTCTCTAGTTAGATTGCGTGACTCATCACTGATAACATGCAATAGAAAGGGTTGCACGTGTATAGGATACCTGAGTATGTAATGTCATAATACAGAGGCATCTGTAGTCCAGTGTTTAAGACGCTGGACTGGTAATCCAGGGATCGCGCGTTCGAACCTCGTCTGACCCTAATAACATTAACAGTCTGTTTAAGAATGTTTGTATTTCTTATTGTGATTGTGGTGCATCTCTGGCATTTGTGTTCATTTGACTTGTTTGTGAATTTATTTCAGTACACCTGCGCATTGACGAGTAAATTGCCCTGTATGGCAGCTAGGATCCCTATACGTTCCATATTGAACCGGTGTTTGTTTACACTGACGAGTAAATTGCCCTGTATGGCAGCTAGGATCCCTATACGTTCCATATTGAACCGGTGTTTGTTTACACTGACGAGAAATTGCCCTGTATGGCAGCTAGGATCACTATACGTTCCATATTGAACCGGTGTTTGTTTACACTGACGAGTAAATTGCCCTGTATGGCAGCTAGGATCCCTATACGTTCCATATTGAACCGGTGTTTGTTTACACTGACGAGAAATTGCCCTGTATGGCAGCTAGGATCCCTATACGTTCCATATTGAACCGGTGTTTGTTTACCCTGACGAGTAAATTGCCCTGTATGGCAGCTAGGATCCCTATACGTTCCATATTGAACCGGTGTTTGTTTACACTGACGAGTAAATAGCACTGTATGGCAGCTAGGATCCCTATACGTTCCATATTGAACCGGTGTTTGTTTACATCGGGAAATTGTGAACAACTTGCATGATGATGACATTACTTAGTTTATACAAATTTATTTTAGCTCGATTGCGAAACAAGTTCTTAAGCTTATATTACTTATGACAGTACTTGCGGTTGTCTTACACCAAGCAGAAACTCTGGGGTTTACAGTACTGCGTGTGTTATAAGTGTATTGTTCTATTCTTGGATGTCCGATTAGCGCAGTGGTTAGCACGCTCGCTTCTCACCAATGCAACCCGGGTTCGATCCTCGGATCGAGAAGTATGTGAGATGGTACGGCGGTCGTCTGATCGGACAGGTGGGTTTTCTCCGGGTACTCCGGTTTCCTCCCAGACGAATGACCACATAATAAAATTGATACGTTTATATCGGCGCAAACGAGAGTGATTAATATAAGTTGTTAGAACTTGCTTCGGAATCGTTGTAAAATTAATAAAGTTTAATCTATTCTTGTTTGGAACTGAGACTTTGACCGTGACAGTTCATCGATTTATCATAGCACGAATAAGGAGAACATACAGTGGTGTGCATCCTATATGGGAACTGTAATTTAGCAGTATTTGGCCTTATTTTGGTTTATTATTCAGTACATCTACCTGGTAGTTTTCCATACATCTTGTGACATTGGACTCGGAGCTGTAATTGTAAGATACTTTGAAGCGATATCGAAAGAGTAAGTCGATCTTTAACGGAATAAAGTAATACAATGGCTACCGGTGGTTGTGAAACGTATTCGGATGAAATAGTAAACATTAAATGTACCTCTTGTGCTGAGGTAAACAAAAACAGAGACGCAGTAAAGTACTGTGTGGAATGCCAAGGATATTGTTGTGAGTCATGTACAGATATGCACAAACGATTTCCGGCTTTAAAGGGTCACCAGCTTCTAGATAAATCCAGTTTTATGTCAGGACTTACTTCCGAGCTTCCGACAGTACCGACGGAGAGATGTGCCAAGCACAAGATAAAGGTTATAGATATGTACTGTGGAAACCACGACGCTGTCGGTTGTACGACTTGTATGTCTCTAGAACACAGGTAAATTAATTTAAATACATATTGAAGAATCACTAACACTGTCCCTGCTATTGTAGCCTAACAAGCAACTGAGGCCGTGAAGTTGGCTTTTAGATAATAGTTGGTTATGCTGATGTGTAGCCTGGAATACAGAGTCAAGATATGCTGATGTGTAATCAGGTATACACAGTCAAGTTATGCTGATGTGTAATCAGGAATACACAATCAAGTTATGCAGATGTGTAATCAGGAATACACAATCAAGATATGCTGATGTGTAATCAGGTATACACAGTCAAGTTATGCTGATGTGTAATCAGGAATATACAGTCAAGTTATGCTGATGTGTAATCAGGAATACACAATCAAGTTATGCAGATGTGTAATCAGGAATACACATTCAAGATATGCTGATGTGTAGTCAGGAATACACATTCAAGATATGCTGATGTGTAATCAGGAATACACAATCAAGATATGCTGATGTGTAATCAGGAATACACATTCAAGATATGCTGATGTGTAATCAGGACTACACAGTCAAGCTATGCTGAAGTGTAACCAGGAATACACAGTCACGATATGCTGATGTGTAACCAGAAATACACAGTCAGGTTATGCTGATGTGTAATCAGGAATACACAGTCGATATATGCTGATGTGTAATCAGAAATACACAGTCAAGTTATGCTGATGTGTAATCAGGAATACACAGTCAAGTTATGCTGATGTGTAATCAGGAATACACAGTCAAGATATGCTGCTGTGTAATCAGGAATACACAGTCAAGTTATGCTGCTGTGTAATCAGAAATTCACAGTCATGTTATGCTGATGTGTAATCAGGAATACACAGTCAAGTTATGCTGATGTGTAATCAGGAATACACAGTCAAGTTATGCTGATGTGTAATCAGGACTTCACAGTCAAGATATGCTGATGTGTAATCAGGAATACACATTCAAGTTATGCTGATGTGTAATCAGGACTATACAGTCAAGTTATGCTGATGTTTAATCAGGACTGCATAGTCAAGATATGCTGATGTTTAATCAGGAATACACAGTCAAGTTATGCTGATGTGTAATCATGACTACACAGTCAAGTTATGCTGATGTGTAATCAGGACTACACAGTCAAGATATGCTGATGTGTAATCAGGAATACACAGTCAAGTTATGCAGATGTGTAATCAGGAATACACAGTCAAGTTATGCTGATGTGTAATCAGGAATACACAGTCAAGTTATGCTGTCTCATGTCAGTGATGTACACCGTGCACGTAAGGGAACCAGAGTAGACTCTGGAATGTGTCTCTGTCTGTATCATTGCACTATCCTCCAAATATCTATGAGGATATAATGATGATGATTTATAATGTTATATTTGATCACTTAGCACATAATCCATTTATAATTTCCATTAACCAAGTAGCTTATGTGGTTCCAATCCCTGAATGGACCCTGGTTAGATGATTGATGGGTTCGTCCCTTAAAATAGTGTCAAGTGTATTATACGAATGCACACTTCAGACATACATTCAAGTTCAAGAGTCTGCAGTACGGTGGACCAATCATAGCTTGTATGCTGTGTGTTTTATGTATGTTTATCTGCAGTACTGAGGAACAATCATAGCTTGTATGTTGTGTGTTTTTTGTATGTTTATCTGCAGTACTGAGGAACAATCGTAGCTCATAATAATGGTGTGTGTTTTATGTATGTTTATCTGCAAGACTGAGGAACAATCATAGCTTGTATGTTGTGTGTTTTATGTATGTTTATCTGCAGTACTGTGGAACAATCATAGCTTGTATGTTGTGTGTTTTATGTATGTTTATCTGCAGTACTGAGGAACAATCATAGCTCGTATGTTGTGTGTTTTATGTATGTTTATCTGCAGTACTGAGGAACAATCATAGCTTGTATGTTGTGAGTTTTATGTATGTTTATCTGCAGTACTGTGGAACAATCATAGCTCGTATCTTGTGTGTTTTATGTATGTTTATCTGCAGTACTGAGGAACAATCATAGCTCGTATGTTGTGTGTTTTATTTATGTTTATCTGCAGTACTGATGAACAATCATAGCTCATATGTTGTGTGTTTTATGTATGTTTATCTGCAGTACTGAGGAACAATCATAGCTCGTATGTTATATGTATGTTTATCTGCAGTACTGATGAACAATCATAGCTCGTATGTTGTGTGTTTTATGTATGTTTATCTGCAGTACTGAGGAACTATCATAGCTCGTATGTTGTGTGTTATATGTATGTTTATCTGCAGTACTGAGGAACAATCATAGCTTGTATGTTGTGTGATGTATGTATGTTTATCTGCAGTACTGAGGAACTATCATAGCTTGTATGTTGTGTGTGTTATGTATGTGTATCTGCAGTACTGAGGAACAATCATAGCTTGTATGTTGTGTGTTTTATGTATGTTTATCTGCAGTACTGAGGAACAATCATAGCTTGTATGTTGTGTGTTGTATGTATGTTTATCTGCAGTACTGAGGAACTATCATAGCTTGTATGTTGTGTGTGTTATGTATGTGTATCTGCAGTACTGAGGAACTATCATAGCTTGTATGTTGTGTGTGTTATGTATGTGTATCTGCAGTACTGAGGAACTATCATAGCTCGTATGTTGTGTGTTGTATGTATGTTTATCTGCAGTACTGAGGAACTATCATAGCTCGTATGTTGTGTGTTGTATGTATGTTTATCTGCAGTACTGAGGAACTATCATAGCTTGTATGTTGTGTGTTTTATGTATGTTTATCTGCAGTACTGAGGAACTATCATAGCTCGTATGTTGTGTGTTGTATGTTTGTTTATCTGCAGTACCGAGGAACAATCATAGCTTGTATGTTGTGTGATGTATGTATGTTTATCTGCAGTACTGAGGAACTATCATAGCTTGTATGTTGTGTGTGTTATGTATGTGTATCTGCAGTACTGAGGAACAATCATAGCTTGTATGTTGTGTGTTTTATGTATGTTTATCTGCAGTACTGAGGAACAATCATAGCTTGTATGTTGTGTGTTGTATGTATGTTTATCTGCAGTACTGAGGAACTATCATAGCTTGTATGTTGTGTGTTTTATGTATGTTTATCTGCAGTACTGAGGAACTATCATAGCTCGTATGTTGTGTGTTGTATGTTTGTTTATCTGCAGTACTGAGGAACTATCATAGCTCGTATGTTATATGTTTTATGTATGTTTATCTGCAGTACTGAGGAAACTATCATAGCTCGTATGTTATATATTTTATGCCTTTTATCGTCGCTATTTGTTGCAAACGTGCCCGAGGGCTACTGTAGAGAGTTGGCATATTACGTTTTTGAGGAACATTCAAATCAATATATACATGAATGACTTTTTTTCAGATAGACAATGGTTCGAACTCCACTGGCGCATAAATATTTTTTTTACATTTGTTGTTTTTATTTTCACATTCTATTTTAACATTTTATTTATTTGTTTCACAGTTCATACATTTACAAACTTTATAACCGCATATAAAGGAATGTGAAAATAAAAACAACAAATGTAAAAACATTTAAGTGCCAGTGGAGTTCGAACCATTGTCCATCTGAAAAAAGATAATTCAAACGCTGACATCCTATCCACTGGGCTAAACAAACACATATATACTGTTGAGGTGGTGTATTTATTTTTACGTTTATTTATCGTCGCTACCGGTTGCCCATATGAGCGACGCCTCCTGAAGAGATTAGTTATTTTAGATTTTGGAGGATAGTGCATGATACAGACAGAGACCCATTCCAGAATCTCCTCTGGTTCTTTTACGTGCACGGTGTAAAGCACCGACACGAGACCTCGGTTTAACGTCCCATCTGAAAGACTGTTGATTTTATTAGAGTCAGACGGGAATCGAACCTGCGATCCCTGGATTACCAGTCCAGCGTGTTACCACTAGACTACATATCCGTCTTTGCAGGCGGTGTATCTGTAATCAGACACATATATACTGTTCAGGCGGTTTATCTGTATTGCATACCCCCATATCTATTTTTAAAACCCACAATATTGTCTATTTTATCATGTTCGACACTAATTAGGATATATGTAATCCCAGTATACACACCCGCTCATGAAAGCAGAAGAAAAAAAACTTCACTCCATACATAGTAATTAGTTTGATTTTGACGTGTATTTATCGTCACTACATGTTGCCCATGCTGTGGCGATTAGCTATGTTAGATTTTGGATGATACACGTAGTGCAATGTTACATACAAATACCAATTCCAGACGTGGAAATCGTGATAACGCAATGGATGCGCGTCCACTTCAGGTGTAGCTAGGTCCGGCATTCTAGCCCCACTGGAGCCGTTACGATTGTGCCCTTATGCAAGGCATTTAAATTCTTTCCCTCGTGGCGATGGATTCCATCAGGAATGAGGTCTCGAAAGTGATTAATATAAATTGTAAGAACTTGTTTCGCAATCGAGCTAAAATAAATGTGTATACATTTGTATTAACTAATTCCAGACAATCCTCTGGTTCTTTTATGGGCACGGTATAAGCACCGACACGAGACCTCAGCTTAAAGTCCCATACGGAATACTATGTTAGTATAGTATTGCATAGCGGGAGATCGAATGTGCGTCTCCTAGATTGCAAGAACACATAAGGACTATATAAATGTTTTTAAAGTGTTATTGTTTGTTTCATAACTGCATTTGGGCGACTAAAACACACGTTTTGTTTCTAAGTTTATGTATCGTCGTTACCGGTTTTCCATGTAAGCGATGGGCATTTACCTAACAACACCTTTCCGGTACATTTTGCACCACTGCCAACGTTTGCGTGTTTTACGTTTATTTATCGTCGCTACCGGTTGTCCATATGAGCGACACCTCCTGAAGAGATTAGTCATTTTAGATTTTTGGAGGATATTGCCATGATACAGACAGAGACCCATTCCAGAGTCTCCTTATTTCATTTACATGCACGGCGTACAGCACCGACACGAGACCTCGGCTTAGAGTCCCATCTGAAAGACTGTTCATTGTATTAGGGTCAGACGGGGGATCGAACCTGCGATCCCTGGATTACCAGTCCAGCGTGTTACCACCGAGCTAGGATATACGTAGTTTATATACACCAACCATTAGTTCATGTGTATATAAATTACACAATAGTTAAACTATATTATGCTTTACTCTGGTAACAAAGGTCTATGTAAAGTAAAAGTAAAATAACGTGTTTGTTTATTATAGTGTCACCCCTATTTAAAGGGCCAGCCATTTCTGACTTATGAGACACCTATTTTTTATGAACATCAGTACTTCCCGAATCCTATGCTTTATACCAGACGTCAGGCTGGTAGGCAATCGGTAACCATTATTTAACTAGCTGGCGGCTCACCAACCGGCCATATCAGAACGAACCCCTGACGAGATTCGAACATTCGATTATGTGGTGGGGCTATGATATCTGAGCATACTTGTCGTTTTTCTACATGTGTTGTTTCCCTCTAGAAAGCATTCGTTCTTACATTTAAATTGAATTATAGTATCGATCGATTGTAATGTTGTCATAGTTTGTATATCTGATGCAATGCTGAGGGTGGATTGTAATGTTGTCATAGCTTGTATATCAGATGCAATGCTGAGGATCGATTGTAATGTTGTCATAGCTTGTATACCTGATGCAATGCTGAGGATGGATTGTAATGTTGTCATAGCTTGTATATCTGATGCAGTGCTGAGGATCGATTGTAATGTTGTCATAGCTTGTATATATGCGCTTATCGCACCTAAGCATTTCGTCCACAAATATCAATATGTAGACGTTGAGGATATTACCTTGATTAAGTCGTGTCATCCCGCAAAATGTTGTATATGGGTGTAAATATGTGATCATATGTCTTTATATTTAGTGGCACGATTTAGCTAGAGTATTGCACAATTTAATAGTAATTGGAGATGTCATCGTGTTTAAAACATACATTAAATCCAACCTATTACATGTCATGCAAAGTAGAAATAACATGGTATGAAAATAAAAAGAACTACTTGTACATTTATTTTGATATTTATTCCTTCTGTACAGGACATGCACTGACGTGCAATCGATACAAGATGTTGTCGACACCATTTTCGAGACAGACGATGCAAATACAACCTACCAGAAAGTGATTGATAAGAAGAACTCGGTGGAGAATATTGGAAAAACAAAGGAACATTTGTTGCACGAGCTGAACAAATCCAAGACGAAAGCAATGGCAGCGGTAAACCTATTCAGAAGAGAAATCGCAACAATGAATGAAAATCTTGAAAAGCAATCGCTACAAGAAGTGGAACAAGAATTTCTAAGATTAAAGTCCATTTTAGAGGAGGAGAGAAAGCAGGCTGTCAATGAAGCGGATATAATGAAACAAGCTGCGGACGACTTGAGGAAAGCAGAAGGGAACAAAGCCCAACAGTTTGTCTCAATGAACACTGCACGGAATAAATTGAAAGCAGTAGATGCTATGAAATGTTCATTGAAGTCTCTTACCGATGTTAATATCGTGTTTACGGCAGATGCAACTATACGTGCCTTCTTTCAACATCTGGACATTCTTGGACGTGTAACTGGAGGTGGAAATACATCCACGCTTGTTCAGCCAAAGACCGACCTCTACAAAGTCAAACAAACGAGAGAAATTAATATTCAGATCCCAAATGAGAGAACCATGTGCATTGTGCATGGATCGTGCTTATCAGAAGACGGCCAACTGTTACTAGCCGATTATTATAATAACAAACTGAAACGTTTAAACATTACACATATGTCTGACATAGATCACTGCGACATACCCGGTAATCCTGCCGGAGTATGTTGCATCAGTAAACAAGAGGTGGCAGTGAGTGTTTCCAACGGCAAACTCATCCAGATTGTCTCCCTCGGTAAACAAATGACACGTACACGACAACTGAAGATGAATCATCGCTGCCTCGGTATTGCCTACAAGAATGACAGATTGTACGTATCTGACTATGATAGATCCCTGTATATATATAACATGACAGGTGGCCTGCTACATACGGTAACACAAGACAGTTCCGGGAATAGTATATTTAACGGCATTAGGCAGATTGCTATCAGTGATAGTGGTGACAGTGTATATGTATCCTCCTGGAGCAACAACAGTTTGATCACTCTCGATGTACAGGGACAACATATCAGTAGATTCACCGATTCTCATTTAACACATGCAACAGGAGTTTGTACAGATGGTAGAGGAAACGTGTTTGTATGTGGCTATGATTCTAACAATGTTATACAACTGGGACAAGACGGAAAGAAGATAGGTGAGATAGCTCTACCGCCAGGTGGTGTGAAGAATCCACTGTCAGTATGTTTTAATCCACGGCAGTTTGCGTTATATGTCACCCATGCAAATAATACCAATATCAAGATATTCGAGCTACAGTGATACCAGAGTGGTACGGGTTCTGACAGTGTACAGAGTATATGTATATAATATGTATATTATATGTATTTTATATGTATATTATATATGCACACGGTACGATACTAGTATACAACAATATATAAGACATTATATGGAAGTCGTGATAGCGCAGCGGATGCGCGTTTGCTTCATGTGCGAAATGTGCAGAGTTAGAGCCCCGCTGGAGCCGTTACGATTGTGTCCTTAGGAAAGGCATTTAAATTCCACGTTGCCTATTCTCTCTCCCTCGTGGCGATGGATTCCATCAGGAATGAGGTCTCGAGAGTGATTACTATAAGTTTGAAGAACTTGTTTCGCAATCGAGCTAAAATAAATTTGTATAAACTATATATTACATTTATACATGTAAACACACTACTAATATGGTATATGTAAACGTATTGTCTCTCTATCTATGAGTATACGGTTTGCAAATATAAACATTCAATTGCAGACAAGCTGTTAACAGAAAATTGAATTAATTTGACGTACTTATTTTAAAAAACGAATGCGAACACTTCTAGAACACGCATACGCCCTGTCATCCTAACTAACTGTCCTTTAAATTAATCTATTCTTTTCGTGCTCCGTATCGATTATTTATGTTCCTGAACTTTCTTCAAATATTCATTTACATGCTAACCATTTACCTTTTTAACATCCAAAGCTATTTACTAACTAAAACCATCATTTGTGGTTAACAGACGATCTGTTTAGCCTGGGTTCCAGTCTGTCGATTTTTCACTTTCTAACTTCCGGCAAAATGACATTATCAGAAACTTAATACGGTGTTAAAATATATTTATTTGACTGACCAGGCATATCGACGCTTGTTCCCAGGCTATGATCTGTTACCCAGTGGACAGGTTCGATTCCCCTTCTGACCCTAATAAAATGAAGTCTTTCAGATGGGACGTTAAACCGAGGTCTCTTGTCGGTGCTTTACATCGCGCACTTAAAGGAACCAGAGGAGACTCTGGAATTGGTCTATATCGTATCATTGCACTATTGTCAAAAAACAAATCTAAAATGACTAATCTCTTCAGGAGGCGTCGCTCATATGGGCAACCGGTAGCGACGATAAATAAAACACACCCATTTGTGGTTCACATAATAATTTGAAATTGTTTTGAAATACATTTCACGTATTTTTAATATATTATTCTCCTGTCTATTGTATATCAATCGATTGATAGGGAGAAGAACTATATAAGTTTTCTTTCGTTCTAATCCCTTTCAGTCTACTGCTGCTAATCTATATGTAAAATTTTCATTTCTTGCTTACATGTAAAAATACTAAAATAAATAATGTTTAAACTAAATATATATAATATGCATAAACCGCATTCTTTAGTAAAAATCTTCAAAATGTCCATAACACCTGTCACCTTTGGCTGTGCGATTAGCGCAGTGGTTAGCACGCTCGCTTCTCACCAATGCGACCAGGGTTCGATCCTCCGATAGGGAAGTATGTGAGATGGTATGATGGTCGCCAGATCGGACAGGTGGGTTTTCTCCGGGTACTCCGGTTTCCTCCCACATAATTATACGTTTTCATCCGAGCCAACGAGAGTGATTAATATAAGTTGTTAATACTTGCTTCGCAATCATTGTAAAATAAATAAAGTATAAAAAACAAAACAAAAAAAACACCTGTCAAACATCAAGTTGTGCGAGTAATAATAACTTTTATTTCCTCCAATTATAGGAGAGCACAACAGTAAATATTTACATATACGAATATACAAATTACACAGTAGCGCACACATTTACAGAATATACAATGCGATATATATATATATATATATATATATATATGTGTGTGTATGTATACATATGTATACATACATATATATACATACACACATATATATGTGTGTATGTATATACGTATATATACATACATACACATATATCCATACAGCAGTACACACATACATACACACACACACCTATGCACACACATACACATACATAAACGTATGCATACAAGGAACATAATTATACATGATGTTGAGGACTGAATCTTTATCACGAGTCTGCAGACTGATCCAGTTATAATTATTATGGCATTAAAATATCTATATTGATTATGTCGATCTAAGTAGCTTATTGTGACATCTCATCGCAGGGTGACAAGTCATGTGTTGCTTCTTTCGAACGGGTCCATTTTATAGAACCCATGTTGCACCTCTCAAAATCATGAACATCCTACTAACAATACCCACATGGTTCGCCGGAGGCGAGGGTAAATACGCTCAATCATCATAACACTACCGGGTTTGTTTTGTTTTGATGTTCAAAGTCACACAAACAACTTAGGTTATATGACGACACTCCGGCTATCATTGGTGGCGAAGGCAGATATTAGTGCCGTGGTAGAACCATTGACCTTCCATAAGCCAGCTTCCTCACTTGAGAACATTCAACATCTCCAGTGGGATTCGATCCATCCTACATTTAGAGACAACTTATTTGTAATCAACGACCGTAACAACAGAACTGACAGACACAGACGCACCGTGATGAAAGCATAACCAGAATCATAGATGTCAATCAAATAGATCCTGGCATAACCTACTGGCGGAGGAAGTTACTCGTCACATTTATGCTTGCTATAAGGAATATTAAGAAGCGCTTTCGACCTGAAGCGAATTCGACATTGAAGTGAGATGGGCGCATGTACACATAGACGGCATGATTTCAAGTTAGTCCGCACTGCTTTGCAGTGGTGGTGCGACCCTTAGTTGGTGTAGTAGTAGCACACACTGAACTGATATGGGTGGACCAAGTAATCTTATGAGCCACATGGCTCTTCGGGATCAGGGGCATAGAGACGTGTCAGTGGTCCATTGGTATTGTTGTTAACATGCTGTACTGCGAATGCAGGGATCACAGGTTCGATCCAGATGAGACTATAAACCGAGGTATCATGTATCAGTGCTATACACCGGGCATGCATAAGAACCAGGGATGCATCTGTATGTTGCACCATCCGCCGAAACAATATAATGACTACTATACCTTAATAAATGAATCCAACCACATCAGGGGCATGACAATATTCTAAACTACTGACATAAAGGAAATATAAACAACAAATAGTCCCATTTATTTTTTTACTTTAATCCATCTAATAAAATTATAATGTATTTAGCAACAACCAAAAAAATGGATCTTTTACAACCCTTGTCAAAAGTCAGTTTAAAGTCTTCTTCTTGTTAAAAAAAGCGGAAATTTCAATGTATTCGAGCGTATAGTGTGTTATACTTGCACTCTTAATAAAACATGCTATAAGTGATTTATGCACACTCATTTCTTTGTGATTATGATTTGCTATAGAGTTATGAAGAGAGCAGAAGAATATTGTATTGTCAAAATAAGATTTTTTATATATATACATAGTGGTGGAGCATATGCTCGGCGTATTTCCCATTTTCATCCGTATTTAAAATATTTATATAGTTCTAGGATACTTTCATCGACAGAGTTGAAGCATGGTTCAATAGCATTCCGTTGAGTGTATCGGTAGGCTGATGCAACTGTCACGTGACTGGTCCAGCACACGAATATAAACAAGCAAATAATTGGGAGAATATTTCCACCGAAACTGTTACGGTGTATGAGCAATTCGGGTAGCTATCCGAATTTAAAATATCTACACCTAACCCGAAACATAGTTTCTATACCATTTCTGATTAAGACCAATACATTTTTTACTCAATGATGTACTATTTCAAAATAAGATATTCAACAAGTTATGGTGGATAAATAAGAAATAACAAGTATGCCGTGCATAGGTGCCCTGAAGTCTTCAGTTCCCCATATAAACTGGTACCGACCGACACTGTTGCGATAGCTGTATTGAGCAGCAAGGTCACGTGCTGAAGCTAAAATTGTCAACAAGAGTGTTTTGAAAGGTGTTTTCACGATTTAAGAAAATAATAATATACGGCAAGTGCTATTAACATTTTATACTGGTCATTATATGTGGGATTTACGCCGAGCATCGGTTCCACCACTCTATATATTGTATAGTTTTCATCAATGCATTAAAGCGATATTACATCACAAAAAGCAAATACAATGCATTTGTTCACGTATAAATGCGTTGCTACTACACATTCCTTCGAATATATTCGAATACTATCATTGAATCAATAAATAGTGTTTTTGTGATCTAAAAACTTTCAAAATTGAAAGTAGGATTTCATATAACGATCATCCACGCTTCTGAATTGACGTTAGTTTGTCATCGGAATCAATACTAAGCGCTAGATAAGCGCTTGAACAAAGACTAGTCTACAAATAAATATGCATAGGCACACATGTGAGATATAACGGTAAATCTGTACCATAACTCATGTTATTCAGGATACACCGAATTGCATCACGCATGTATGTGAACCCTATTTACATTATTTTATTATGTCAACGAACTGCGCATAGGACGTTTGCTTATTAGTTGAAATACTCAGTATTTGAGGCAACTATTTGGGAAAAAATTATACCATATACATTGTAATAGGAAAATACATTCTTGTAAAAATTTGTGTTTTCACTAATGTAGTGTCGCTTTAAAACTCAACGTGCTTTAAAACTCAACGTATTAAATATTTTAATAAGTTTGCATTTCTTTACTGAAAACCTTGGGTAGTGATAGTTCTGGTTTTGTAAAAATGATACAATTGTATGACAATCACATTTTTAGAAATTGTTAAAGTCAGTTTGAACAGGAACAGGACTCTAACTCTTTGCATGCTAGCCGCATAGATAACAGTCATATATGTCTTGGAATATGAAATTCCACGACATATTTCCACAGTTTCCAGTTACAAATAAGAAAAACAAGTTAATGAATTGTGGTCTGCTACAATTATTTGAACAATTTATAGCCTTTAAGCTTACCCAGACTGTCCGATTAGCGCAGTGGTTCGATCCGACCGGGAATTATGTGAAATGGTACAGTGGTCGCCAGATCGGACAGGTGGTTTTCTCCGGGTACTCCGGTTTCCTCCCACACGATTGACTACATTTACGCTTTCATGCGAGCCAACGAAAGTGATTAATATAAGTTGTTAAAGCTTGTTTTGTTTGTTTGTTAAACTAAATAAAGTTTAAAGTTAAAGCTTACCCAGCATGCAAAGAGTTGAAGTTGTTCTATAGCTCTATAGTTGTTCTATGTTCTACTGATTGTTACAAAATTGATAGCCAGCTGCCATGTAGTATATAAATTAATTATTATAAATCTAATACATTATTCTAAGTACCGGTATAATTTTATATAACACACCAACGTCAATAAACAATCAAGTAACAATTATAAAGTACAAATGTCCTTAACATATGACGAAATAGATGGTGCATCAATAACCATTTCAACCTTATGTAATTTATTGGATTAGTCTATTCTACTGTTTGGAATGATTATATTGGTCCATTCAAATGTTCAGACTAGTCCATTCTTGAGAAAGTGAAAATTATTGACAGTGGAGATCCTGGTGTTATGGGCAACTTATCTGGACCTGCACTGTTTGCAAAACATTATATCGGTCTGTAGTGTTGAAAGGGTTTACGGGTCACCATATATATAGTACTAATCCATAGGGGAACAACTATATTAATATTTAAGTAAACCAAACACACCTAGGACGCTGAAGGTGACAGTTCTGGGCTATACAGTGATCCAAACACAGGAATATGCCAAAATAAATCAATAATAAGTTTTATAGATTCTCTTATCCGATTCCCTCTCAGCATATTCGATACGTTCACAGGACATCATAGTTTACACCACAACCACAAGGGTAACTTCATAATTAGTGCAATGTTTCTGTTGTTTTAATTTTTGAAAAAATGTGTAGGCATGTGCCTACAGCTCACTGACCAAATCAACACCCCCTCCCCCACATGACAGTGCCGGAAAGGAAATAGCAGAATTGATCACTCATTGGCTCATATTTACAAATGATTTCTTAATAAATTTTCCATAAACAAAACAAATGCAGTCTATGCAACAACTGACATAGCTTACATTCGAAATGTTCCAACTATTTTTTTTATCATAACAATAAGGGATCTGTACACGATCTATTATCTATTAAACTATTCTTTTCTATTATATAACAAAAACCCTATTCTAATATGGCATTCCAGAATGAGACATTTAACGACTAGAAAACCGTAAACCAGATTTATGATTTGGCACATGAAACATTGAAAACAAATATAGTAGATTATCTGCTTGTTTTGGATATAAATAAAAATGCAAGGCCATGAATATAAACCCTGTGTTTCCAACTGATTGTCAAATGGATAACGGCAGTACGAGACTGAACAAATTACATAAAAATAGACCGGCTGTAGCCGTGGTATATTGCGGATTTAACAACGGTAGATTTGTTCTTTGTTTTAGGAGTAAAATATCAAGTCATGTTAGAATACTTGTTGAATGAATACTATAAATATCCTATAGCTGATATACACCATTTCTAGAGACATGCTTGAAACACACAGTACAACTTGGGTTCATTCTAGGTCAGAATTTTTGGGAGAAGTGAGAAAGCGCATGATCGCTTCCGTAAATGGTGTTCTTTAATATACTTCTCCAAAATAGGCTTAAAATGCACAGTACAACCATTAAATGCAACATTTGAATAGAAGGAGTGCTTTATAATGGGCCAGTGGATCTTACTAGACCAAATTTTGTTTGAAAATCGTAAAAACTAAAAAATAATATTATTTTTGTAGGGAGAAGTGGCCCAGAGGGTGAAGCCAGGGTCCCTAGGGCAACTATTTCGCCCACATCGCCCTCTTGAATGATCCCTGAAAAATTACAAATGAAAATACTATTGCATCCGACTAAAATCAAGAACATTTCAAAAGTAAGTGAGACAATGCGTCCGTGACGCCACGCATCTCACCTTCTTTTCATAAACTGGGTAATAAAATTGTTGGAATTTAATACTATACATATTTGATGGGACTATAAATCAAGGTCTAAGAGAACCAGGGATGCTTCTGGAATTGGAGCTTCTTCTGTATCTTGTACTATCCTCCAAAAAAAAAAAAATTCTGGAGGTGTAACCCCGATTATCCAGGGGGCGGCGATAAATAAACGTATCCCAAACATGTTATCAATGCATAATGTAGCAATAAATTGTTTGCTTCCTGGCTCCATTTGTTTATTAGGCTTGTGAGGAAAAACAGCGATGGCTCGCTGCAGCTTGCCGCTATAAGCTTATCCAATCCTCGCTGCCCATTAAATAAATATAGTCAAGAACCAATCAGATAATTCTTATATAATACTAATATGTAAACATTGTAGCAGCAAGGCACACGAGCCCCGCTGGAGCCGTTACAATTTGGCCCTTAGGCAAGGCATTTAAATTCCACGTTGCCTCCTCTCTCTCCTTCATGGCGATGGATTCCATCAGGAATGAGGTCTCGAGAGTGATTAATATAAGTTGAAATAACTTGTTTCGCAATCGAGATAAAATAAATTTGTATAAACTAAGGCACACAACTGCTGCTTATGTGTATATGGAGTAATATAATATCTACACTACACTCTGCATATACATGTATTATGTACATTGTATTAACATTCATTGTGATTTTCACATCAATATACGCACGGTGATCCACAACTTGAAATACAACACAACAAATCCAGGATTTCAGTGAAGCTTAGTGATAAACTGTGTCCAACAAAACACCCAAACATAAACGAGGAAAACAAAAACAAACAGAAAGCACAATAATATACATGTACATAAACAAACTATTGGAGATATTTACATTCTAAAATTGGAATTAATACAATTGACTATAGCAAAATACAACTAGATAGCACTCAGATTGTATTTGACGCAGTAACAAATGTTCGATTTCACATAGCCTTGATTTCACTTTGAAAGGTCAACCTCAAGGTCATGGAGGACGATTTATTTGAAAGGTCATCTGAGGTTTCATGTAGATGTTGGAATTATATGTCTATCTTGTATGATAGTCTTCTAGTAACATGTCCATGTACATGCATGCATAATTTACTATAGAAGTCAATGGGTTGGACACTTTGCAACCCAGACAATGCACCTTGACCGATTTCTCCCAAATCACTTCCTCCTACCAATCATCTATATATATCCACAAAGTTTCATCCATTCACATTATGTCGAGTTATTCTGTCCACACATACACAGATGTAGCCCCGAAACATTAACATCCATTCACAACAGCGGAGGTTAATAATTCTTAATTGAGAAACATTCTAAATAAATGTAAAACGATAAACTTATACAACCTTTTTAGAAAATGCAAATGTCACTTTAATTTATAGTGGTATCCATGTGGTACGTGGAGCCTCCGTGGTACGTGGAGCCTCCGTGGTACGTGGAGCCTCCGTGGTACATGGATCCTCCGTGGTGCGTGGTGTAATGGATAGCCTGGAAACCGAGTGGATTCGATTTTTCGAGCTCCGTCGGTACCATGGTGGTGTCCTTAGGCAAGACACTAAATTCCACATTGCCCCTCCTATCTCCCTCCTATCTCCCTCATGGCGATAGATTCCATTAGGAATGACGTATCGAGAGCGATTAAATTAATGTTGTAAAAACGTGCTTTGCAATCGAGCTAATATAAATTTGTATATTCTATAGAGATCTATTTCATTGAATAGTATTTGCCATAATTATGCTTGCAGGCCTGACAAAACACGAGATTGTTCCAAAAACACAAGAAACGACATTTATATTTTTAAATAATTAAGCACGCGTAAACCAGGATATGGTTAAAAATTTAATACCGAAGGCGGGAAATAAATAATGCTTGCTAGAGAAATCCGTTAGCTTCATCAATAAAATACGACGCTATGAATTAGTCCCGGCCGAACTGGGGTACAATAAAGAGCGCAAAGTAAAATGCTAACAAGTCGCAGCTAAAGTCTGTTCCGTATTGACCATTTAACAGAAAATTACAGCACTTTTTTTTGCTTTTGCGATCAGAAAACCTGAGAATCGCGATACAGGCCTATTCATCCAAGGATCGCATGTCTGATCCCCCATCTGAACGTAACAATCCTATATTAAATTACAATTAAATTTCAGTTCTCATGTATTGGTGCTATACATGATCATCGGGCACGTAACAGAACATGGGACGCTTCTAGAATAAGAGACATCTCGAATTTTCTATTACCTCCCTTGGCAGATAAATTCTGATTTATTCCAAAATGTGAATAGGTCCTTTTAGTAATAATCCTTTGTTTTTACTGTTGTTCCCTAACCAGATGTTGCGGTATGACAATTGTGATTTTATCAAAATCGTGTTAATTAACTGATAACATTGTTTTACAAATAAGTTTCCATTGCATATATTGTATGGGATCTGTCGAAATGTAGTAATTTAATACTCATAACAAGCGATAGTGGAAGAAAATTGCTAGCATGTTGTGCAAAGGAAACAACGATAAAAACAGAGGAAAACACTTAATAGGACCTATCTACTTTTAGGGAGTATTCAGGGGCAGTAACTGACCGATGTCTCTCATTGGAGGTCCTTCTATATCGACCGATATCCTCCAAATATAAAATGATGTAACATACTACTGAAGGCGTCGCCCCGATTAACCCATTCAACACCAAGTAACTGAAATGGACTGGTCCATGATCAGTTTTTAGACCAATAAATTAATACGAAAATTACATTTGGACCAGTTCATTTATCAAAATGGGTAATTTTGTCTAAAATAGTAATATTATCTGGATCTACACTTTTTGTAAGCCTATTTAGAGGTCTGTGGTGTTGAAAGGGTTAACAAGCGGGTGGCGATAAATAAAAGTATCACAAAAAAGGCTCCCAAATGTTTGACATGAGCATATGGTATTGTACATGTATATGTTGATAAGTTTGAAATATTGATATATTGTGAAAATATACACATATAGAAATACAGACGGGTGGGGTATGAGAGTGTAGAACATAAATCCCCCCAGAACGTAATACCCGCCCGTTATTTGACACTGGCAGACATAATCCCCCCGTATAGAAACCCAGGAATTATCTGGGGGATTGGCCTCCCAAGGGTGGATTATGTCCTGGGGGATTATGTCTGTGGGGATTATGTCTGTGGGGATTATGTCTGTGGGGATTATGTCTGTGGGGATTATGTCTATGTGGATTATGTATGTGGGGATTATGTCCATGGGGATTATGTCTGTGGGGATTATGTCTGTGGGGATTATGTCTGTGGGGAATATGTCCATGGGGATTATGTCTGTGGGGATTATTTCTGTGGGGATTATGTATGTGGGGATTATGTCTGTGGGATATGTCTGGGGGATTATGTCTGTGGGGATTATGTTCATGGGGATTATGTCTGTGGGGATTATGTCTGTGGGGATTATGTCCATGTGGATTATGTCTGTGGGGATTATGTTTGTTGGGATTATGTCTGGGGATTTGTTGTGGGGTTTTCTGTGGGGATTATGTCTGTGGGGATTATGTCCATGTGGATTATGTCTGTGGGGATTATGTTGTGGGGATTATGTTGGGGATTATGTCTGTGGGGTCTGTGGGATTATGTCTGTGGGGATTATGTCATGGGGATTATGTCTGTGGGGATTATGTCTGTGGGGATTATGTTTGGGGATTATGTCTGTGGGATTATGTATGTGGGATTATGCTGGGGGGTTTGTTGTGGGGTTTTTGGGTTTGTTGGGGTTTGTGGGGTTTTGGGGTTTTGGGTTTGGGATTATGTCTGGGGGATTATGTCTGTGGGTTATGTCTGGGGGATTATGTCTTGGGGATTATGCCTGGGGATTATGTCTGTGGGGATTATGTTGTGGGTTTGGGGGTTTGTGGGTTTGTGGGGGTTTGTTGGGTTTTTGTGGGGTTTGTGGTTTTTTGTGGGGTTTGGGGTTTGTTGGGGGTTTGTTGTGGGGTTTGTGGGGTTTGTGGGTTTGTGGGTTTGTGGGGTTTGTGGGGTTTTGGGGTTTGTTGTGGTTTGTCGGGGATTATGTCTGGGGTTGGGGTTTGTTGGGGTTTTTGTGGGGTTTGTTGTGGGGTTTGTTTGGGGTTTGGGGGTTTGTTGGGTTTGTTTGGGTTGTGGGTTTTTGTGGGGTTTGGGGGTTTGTTGTGGGTTTGTTGGGTTTGTTTTGTTGGGGGTTTGTGGGGTTTGGGGTTTGTTGGGGGTTTGTTGTGGGTGGGATTATGTCCTGGGGGATTATGTCTGTGGGGATTATGTACATGGGTATTATGTCTGTGGGGATTATGTCTGTGGGGATTATGTATGTGGGGATTATGTCTGTGGGGATTATGTCTGTGGGGATTATGTCCTGGTGGGATTATGTCCTGGTGGGATTATGTCCAGGGCATTATGTCTGTGGGGATTATGTCCATGGGGATTATATCTGTGGGGATTATGTATGTGGGGATTATGTCTGTGGGGATTATGTCCATGGGGATTATGGGGATTATGTCTGTGGGGATTATGTCTGTCCAGGGGATTATGTCTGTCCAGGGGATTATGTCTATGGGGATTATGTCCTGGGGGATTATGTCTGTCCAGGGGGATTATGTATGTGGGGATTATGTCCTGGGGGATTATGTCTGTCCAGGGGGATTATGTCCAGGGGGATTATGTCTGTGGAGATTATGTCCTGGTGGGATTATGTTCGTGTGATTATGTCCGAGGGGATTATGTCCAGGGGGATTATGTCCTGGTGGGATTATGTTCGTGGGATTATGTCCGAGGGGATCATGTCCTGGTGGGATTCTGTTCGTGGGATTATGTCCGAGGGAATTATGTCCTGGGGGATTATGTCCGAGGGGATTATGTCCGAGGGGATTATGTCCTGGTGGGATTATGTCCTGGGGGATTATGTCCGAGGGGATTATGTCCTGGTGGGATTATGTCCAGGGGGATTATGTCCTGGTGGGATTATGTCTGGGGGGATTATGTCCTGGGGATTATGTCCTGGTGGGATTATGTCCAGGGGATTATGTCCAGGGGGATTATGTCCAGGGGATTATGTCCTGGGGATTATGTCCTGGGGGATTATGTCCAGGGGGATTATGTCCGAGGGGATTATGTCCTGGGGATTATGTCTGAGGGGATTATGTCCTGGTGGGATTATGTTCAGGGGATTATGTCCGTGGGGATTATGTCTGAGGGTATTATGTCCGGGGGGATTATGTCCTGGGGGATTATGTTCAGGGGATTATGTCCTGGTGGGATTATGTCCTGGTGGGATTATGTCCTGGGGGATTATGTCCAGGGGGATTATGTCCTGGTGGGATTATGTCCTGGTGGGATTATGTTCAGGGATTATGTCCAGGGGGATTATGTCCAGGGGGATTATGTCCAGGGATTATGTCCAGGGGGAATATGTCCAGGGGATTATGTCCGAGGGGATTATGTCCTCGTGGGATTATGTCCAGGGGGAATATGTCCAGGGAATGATGTCCGAGTGGATTATGTCCTGGTGGGATTATGTCCAGGGGGATTATGTCCGAGGGGATTATGTCCTGGTGGGATTATGTCCTGGGGGATTATGTTCGTGGGATTATGTCCGAGGGGATTATGTCCTGGTGGGATTATGTCCAGGGGAATTATGTCCGAGCGGATTATGTCCTGGTGGGATTATGTCCAGGGGAATATGTCCAGGGATTATGTCCGAGGGGATTATGTCCTGGTGGGATTATGTCCGAGGGGATTATGTCATGGTGGGATTATGTCCGAGGGGATTATGTCCTGGTGGGATTATGTCCGAGGGGATTATGTCCTGGTGGGATTATGTCCAGGGGGAATATGTCCAAGGATTATGTCCGAGGGGATTATGTCCTGGTGGGATTATGTCCAGGGGATTATGTCTGTGGGGATTATGTCCA
The DNA here is from genome assembly GCA_014843695.1 of Archivesica marissinica. NCBI lineage: Eukaryota > Metazoa > Mollusca > Bivalvia > Venerida > Vesicomyidae > Archivesica > Archivesica marissinica. The sequence goes on from CM026387.1 coordinate 25,826,508, forward strand.
TGGGGATTATGTCCAGGGGGATTATGTCTGTGGGGATTATGTCCATGGGGATTATGTCTGTGGGCATTATGTCCATGGGGATTATGTCTGTGGGGATTATGTCTGTGGGGATTATGTCTGTGGGGATTATGGGGATTATGTCTGTGGGGATTATGTCTGTGGGGATTATGTCCATGGGGATTATGGGGATTATGTCTGTGGGGATTATGTCTGTGGGGATTATGTCTGTCCAGGGGATTATGTCTGTCCAGGGGATTATGTATGTGGGGATTATGTCCTGGGGGATTATGTCTGTCCAGGGGGATTATGTCTGTGGGGATTATGTCCTGGGGGGATTATGTTCAGGGATTATGTCCAGGGATTATGTCCAGGGATTATGTCTGGGATTATGTTCTGGGATTATGTTCGGGGGATTATGTCCGAGGGGATTATGTCCAGGGGGATTATGTCTGTGGGGATTATGTCCAGGGGGATTATGTCCTGGTGGGATTATGTTCGTGGGATTATGTCCGATGGGATTATGTCCTGTGGGATTATGTCCAGGGGGATTATGTCCTGGTGGGATTATGTCCGAGGGGATTATGTCCGAGGGGATTATGTCCTGGTGGGATTATGTCCTTGTGGATTATGTCCGAGGGAATTATGTCCTAGTGGGATTATGTCCAGGGGGATTATGTCCTGGTGGGATTATATCCTGGTGGGATTATGTCCTGGTGGGATTATGTTCAGGGATTATGTCCAGGGGGATTATGTCCAGGGGGAATATGTCCAGGGGATTATGTCCGAGGGGATTATGTCCTTGTGGGATTATGTTCAGGGGATTATGTCCAGGGGGATTAGGTCCAGGGGATTATGTCCAGGGGATTATGTCCAGGGGATTATGTCCAGGGGGATTATGTCCAGGGGGATTATGTCCAGGGGATTATGTCCAGGGGATTATGTCCAGGGGGATTATGTCCTGGGGGATTATGTCCTGGGGATTATGTCCAGGGGGATTATGTCCAGGGGGATTATGTCCAGGGGGATTATGTCCTGGGGATTATGTCCGAGGGGATTATGTCCTGGGGGATTATGTCCAGGGGGAATATGTCCAGGGATTATGTCCGAGTGGATTATGTCCTGGTGGGATTATGTCCAGGGGGATTATGTCCTGGTGGGATTATGTTCAGGGGATTATGTCCAGGGGGATTATGTCCTCGTGGGATTATGTCCTGGGGGATTATGTCCTGGTGGGTTTATGTCCAGGGGGATTATGTCCTGGTGGGTTTATGTTCGTGGGATTATGTCCAGGGGATTATGTCCAGGGATTATGTCCAGGGGGATTATGTCCGAGGGGATTATGTCCTGGTGGGATTATGTCCTGGTGGGATTATGTCCTGATGGGATTATGTTCAGGGTATTAAGTCTGTGGGGATTATGTCTTGGTGGGATTATGTTCAGGGATTATGTCCTGGGGGATTATGTCCTGGGGATTATATCAGAGGTGATTATGTCCTGGGGGATTATGTCCTGGGGGATTATGTCCTGGGGGATTATGTCCAGGGGGATTATGTCCTGGTGGGATTATGTCCTGGGGATTATGTCCGGGGATTATGTCCTGGTGGGATTATGTCCTGGGGGATTATGTCTGGGGGGATTATGTCCGGGGGGGATTATGTCCGGGGGATTATGTCCTGGTGAATTATGTCCTGGTGGGATTATGTTCAGGGATTATGTCCAGGGGATTATGTCCAGGGGGATTATGTCCAGGGATTATGTCCTGGTGGGATTATGTCCAGGGGGATTATGTCCAGGGGGAATATGTCCAGGGGATTATGTCAGAGGGGATTATGTCCTGGTGGGATTATGTCCAGGGGGAATATGTCCATGGGATTATGTCCGAGGGGATTATGTCCTGGTGGGATTATGTCCAGGGGGAATATGTCCAGGGGATTATTTCATAGGGGATTATGTCCTGGTGGGATTATGTTCAGGGATTATGTCCGTAGGGAATTATATCAGGGGTATTATTTCCGGGGGGCGATTATGTCCTGGGGGATTATGTCCTGGGGGGATTATGTCCTGGGGGGATTATGTCCTGGTGGGGATTATGTCCGGGGGGATTTTGTTCGGGGGATATTCTGGCGTATGAATATCTAGCAATGAAGGAAAATGCAAAAAACATGTAGAGAATCATCAAATTACCCGTAGTATTCACAAATGGACATACCTGAATATAGCATCAACCATAACACTAGCATCACGCCGTAACACTAGCATCACGCCGTAACACTAGCATCACGCCATAACACTAGCATCACACCGTAACACTAGCAACACGCCATAACACTAGCAACACGCCGTAACACTAGCAACATACCGTAACACTAGCATCACGCCGTAACACTGGCAACACGCTGTAACACTAGAATCACGCAGTTATCACTAGCATCACACCATGTACATGCAAATCATACAAAATCTACAGCTATGTGAGATTTCTACAGTTAACGCGTTTTTAAATTGTTAAAACCTTCCTCCTCAGTGCAGTTATCTCATCACGTGCCGTAAGCTCATTAAGACATAGGGATCTCGTGCGAAGCTGCATATCTCCCGTAGACAAAATGGAAGAGCTGGCGTTCAATATCAATAAGTAGGGAGCTGACCCCTATTCTGAAAAGAGCTGGTGTGGTCCACTCATCCCCTAACTCTTCTTTCATCAGTGAGAGCCAGGTACAAGCTTCTTTGGCAGTCCTGATGCCTCCAGTGGGCTTGAATCCAACCTGAGAGGAATTGGGATAAGAGAATCTATGAAAGTGATTATTGTTGATTTATATTCCTGGTTTCCAAACTGCATCAAGCTGTATGCAATCATAACATAACATAACATAAAGTTTATTTGCATAAAACATATACATGTTTATAGCCTTAAACATCAATCAATATGGTGAAATATAAATTCGCAAGTATAACTAGCATTAGCAAGGAAGAACTCATTATATACCAGTCATAATCAAATAATGCTGCATGGGATGAAACTTCATAGTAATATATATTACCTTATTTGTGCTCTAAGTTTGTAAGCATGATATACAAATTTAGCTGTACTGTTTTTTTGTTGTTGTTGTTTGTTTTTTTATACTTTATTTATTTTACAACGATTGCGAAGCAAGTTTAAACAACTTATATTAATCACTCTCGTTGGCTCGGATGTAAGCGTATATGTGGTCATTCATGTGGGAGGAAACCGGAGTACCCGGTGAAAACCCACCTGTCCGATCTGGCGACCATCGTGCCATCTCACATACTTCCCTGTCCGAGGATCGAACCCGGGTCGCATTGGTGAGAAGAGAGTGCGCTAACCACTGCGCTAATCGGACAGCTGTACTGTTAATAACTCTATCGCCGTTAGCAATCAGAACACACAGACTATTGTTTTCTTTTGGCATATTCCTGGTTTCCAAACCGCATCAAAGGAGAAAGAAGGCATGTGGAATTTAAATGCCTTGCCTAAGGGCACAATCGTAACGGCTCCAGCGGGGCTCAAACTCAGGACCTTTCGCACCTATCACGACTATTTGGGGTTTAAAGTCGCATCAACAACGTAGGTCATATGATGACACTCGAAGCCCTGCGGCAAGTATTTACAACATGCACCCAGGTAGAACCACCAACCTTCTGCAAGCCAGCTTAGTTAGCTTTCACACTTGAAATAATTTGTGGGATTTCAACATATATCCGCGAAGAGCAAGCGATTTGAAGCAATCGATCATAACCACTCAGCCTTGGCTGTCTGATTAGCGCAGTGGTTAGCACGCACGCTTCTCACCAATGCAAACTGGGTTCGATCCTCGGACAAGGAAGTATGTGAGATGGTACGGTGGTCGCCTGATCGGACAGGTGGGTTTTCTCCCGGTACTCCGGTTTCCTTCCACACGAATGACCACATTACGCTTTCATCCGCACCAACGAGAGTGATTAATATAAGTTGTTAGAACTTCCTTCGCAATCGTTGTAAAATAAATAAAGTTTAAATCTTGTTTAACCCCTCAGCCATAGAAGCCCCTCATTGTAACTCACGAGAGCTTATAGGAGTATCAACGGGACATGGGATTGCACATGGGTGGTGCAACCGACCTCATACAAGCCAGCTGGAGAGCTTCCTCCTCTGACTCCTGTAGGACTCATACCCACGATAGTGAGTGGCAACGGACTGGATGGTGAGTGGCAACAGACTGGATGGTGAGTGGCAACAGACTGGATGATGAGTGGCAATGGACTGGATGGTGAGTGGCAACATACTGGATGGTGAGTGGCAATGGACTGGATGGTGAGTGACAATGGACTGGATGGTTAGTGGCAATGGACTGGATGGTGAGTGACAATGGACTGGATGGTGAGTGGCAATGGACTGGATGGTGAGTGACAATGGACTGGATGGTGAGTGGCAATGGACTGGATGGTGAGTGACAATGGACTGGATGGTGAGTGACAATGGACTGGATGGTGAGTGGCAATGGACTGGATGGTGAGTGGCAATGGACTGGATGGTGAGTGGCAATGGACTGGATGGTGAGTGGCAATGGACTGGATGGTGAGTGACAATGGACTGGATGGTGAGTGGCAACATACTGGATGGTGAGTGGCAACGGACTGTCAGTATACAAAATAAACTACTCCACACCAGAGGACCCCCACACAATATATTGTTGGATAACACAAACAGACCTTATGTCCAGTCCGTTCGAAGTATTCCCTGATAGCACTCACCATCACCAGCGCCACCATTAGAATGGCATTCACTCCTTCCTTACCGGTAGATGTCATTATAAAGTCAGCCCCTGAAATGTGCATATAATTATGTTCATGTAATAAAACTCCTTCTGTTGCAGACACAATGCGAACAGCATACTATTAATATACAGTCAAACCTGTCTTAAGCAGCCAGCCAAGGAAATGACAGAAAGTGGCGGCTTAGCACAGGTGGCTGCTTAATAGAGGTCAAATGTATAATAAAACAGCAATTTGGGAATCTGGAAACTGGCTGCTTAATACAGTTGGCTGCTTAATGGAGGTGACCACTAACACAGGTTTGACTGTAGTTTAGTTTAGTCATATTTTATTGCTTTCATTCTATATATACAATGCACAGAACAATACAAATGAACACACTTGTATAATTATGCATAGTATATCAGTTTAATCATATGTTATTGCGTTCATTCTATATATACAATGCACAGAACAATACAAATGAACACACTTGTATAATTATGCATAGTATATCAGTTTAATCATATTTTATTGCATTCATTCTATATATACAATGCACAGAACAATACAAATGAACACACTTGTATAATTATGCATAGTATATCAGTTTAATCATATTTTATTGCATTCATTCTATATATACAATGCACAGAACAATACAAATGAACACACGTGTATAATTATGCATAGTACATGTATATAGGATTTATGTCATTGTTGTGCACAAGAATTGTCAATAACTGTTGAAGCAAATGGGTTGGGCCACAAGTTTTACCAACTTTATATATATTAACCCTTTCAACACCACAGACCTCTAAATTGGCTTACAAAAAAGTGTAGATCCAGATGAGCCGGCTCGTGACGAGCCGTCTCATCAGGATCTGCACTTTTTTCAAGTAATATAACTATTTTTAGATTTTTGTTTACCCATTTTGATAAATGAACTGATCCAAATGTAATTTTGTTATTAATTTATTGGTCTAAAAATATCATGGACCAGTCCATGTCGGTTACTTGGTGTTGAATGGGTTAATATATAAAATGAGTAGCCAGCTGTTAATTTCATGAATATACATGGTGCAGGTTAAAAACGTTAAACTGAAGACTAGGAGAACATTTGTTTGTTTCGGTATATGATGGAATTACATGTCACTGAATGAACATTGAAAGCATTATTATCACGAGTAGCGTTATGTTCACAAGTGAAATAGTATCTGATCATTCATTTAAACAAACATATTTTCTTTTTATTTTAGGCTGAAAAGTGTTTTTATGAAGGGTTTGACTATCAGGAAGATAGATATATAATGAGGTCCACAGTAGGGGTTTGATTATCTGGAAGATAGAGTAATGAGGTCCCCAGCAGGAGTTTGACTATCTGGATGATAGATATATAATGAGGTCCACAGCAGGGGTTTGACTATCTGGATGATAGATATATAATGAGGTCCACAGCAGGGGTTTGACTATCAGGATGATAGATAGATAATGAGGTCCCCAGCAGGGGTTTGACTATCAGGATGATAGATATATAATGAGGTCCACAGCAGGGGTTTGACTATCAGGATGATAGATAGATAATGAGGTCCCCAGCAGGGGTTTGACTATCAGGATGATAGATATATAATGAGGTTCCCAGCAGGGGTTTGACTATCAGGATGATAGATATATAATGAGGTCCACAGCAGGGGTTTGACTATCAGGATGATAGATATATAATGATGTTCCCAGCAGGGATTTGACTATCAGGATGATAGATATATAATGAGGTCCACAGCAGGGGTTTGATTATCAGGTTGATAGATAGATAATGAGGTCCCCAGAAGGGCTTTGACTATCAGGATGATAGATAGATAATGAGGTCCCCAGCAGGGGTTTGACTATCAGGATGATAGATATATAATGAGGTTCCCAGCATGGGTTTGACTATCAGGATGATAGATATATAATGAGGTCCACAGCAGGGGTTTGACTATCAGGATGATAGATATATAATGATGTTCCCAGCAGGGGTTTGACTATCAGGATGATAGATATATAATGAGGTCCACAGCAGGGGTTGTATTATCAGGATGATAGATATATAATGAGGTCCACAGCAGGAGTTTGACTATCAGGATGATAGATAGATAATGAGGTCCCCAGTAGGGGTTTGACTATCAGGATGATAGATATATAATGAGGTTCCCAGCAGGGGTTTGACTATCAGGATGATAGATATATAATGAGGTCCACAGCAGGGGTTTGACTATCAGGATGATAGATATATCATGAGGTCCCCCAGCAGGGGTTTGACTATCAGTATGATAGATATATAATGAGGTTCCCAGCAGGGGTTTGACTATCAGGATGATATATATATAATGAGGTCCCCAGCAGGGGTTTGACTATCAGGATGATATATATATAATGAGGTCCCCAGCAGGGGTTTGACTATCAGGATGATAGATATATAATGAGGTCCCCAGCAGAGGTTTGACTATCAGGATGATATATATATAATGAGGTTCCCAGCAGGTGTTTGACGATCAGGATGATAGAGTAATGAGGTCCCCAGCAGGAGTTTGACTATCAGGATGATAGATATATAATGAGGTCCACAGCAGGAGTTTGATTATCTGGAAGATAGAGTAATGACGTCCCCAGCAGGAGTTTGACTATCAGGAAGATAGATAATGAGGTGTCCAGCAGGGGTTTGACTACCAGGAAGATAATGAGGTGCCCACCAAGGTTTTGACTATCAGGAAGATAGATAGCGAGGTGCCCAGCAGGGGTTTGACTATCAGGAAGATAGATAGTGAGGTGCCCAGCAGGGGTTTGACTAACAGGAAGATAGATAGTGAGGTGCCCAGCAGGGGTTTGACTACCAGGAAGATAGATAGTGAGGTGCCCAGCAGGGGTTTGACTAACATGAAGATAGATAGTGAGGTGCCCAGCAGGGGTTTGATTATCAGGAAGATAGTGAGGTGCTCAGCAGGGGTTTGACTATCAGGAAGATAGATAGTGAGGTGCCCAGCAGAATTTGACTATCAGGAAGATAGATAATGAGGTGTCAGCAGGGGTTTGACTATCAGGAAGATAGATAATGAGGTCCCCAACAGGGGTTTGACTACCAGGAAGATAGAGAGATAGTGAGGTGCCCAGCAGGGGTTTGACTATCAGGAAGATATATAGTGCTTACCTGCCATCATGCATACAATGCTGGCTTTGTGCACGTTGGCGAGAGTTCCGAATTCACCTGTAGCTAAAATTGTCTTCAGATGTGCCTCCCCGCATGCCTCCTTCATCAACCTCACCTCCTCATACACTCCTAGTCAAACAGTTACAAGTACAATGTACATATTATAATGCTAATGATGATGTGAACGATAGGTATATCTCATCTTATATAATGTGCATTTCTTAAAATGAGAGACATTACTCGTTTATCTATTACCTCCCTTGACAGATAATCAGATTTATCGCGAAATGTATATTCGTCCTTTTTTATATTTATTTTACAACGATTGCGAAGCAAGTTTTAAGAACTTATATTAATCACTCTCGTTGGAACGGATGAAAGTGTAAATGTGGTCATTCGTGTGGGAGGAAACCGGAGTTCCCGGAGAAAACCGATCTGGCATACCATGGTACCGTCTCACATACTTCCCAGTCCGAGGATCGAACCTGGGATGCATTGGTGTATAATAATTGTGATTCTATCAAAATCATGTTAATTAATTGATAGCAAATCTTTACAGTAACGTATCAATTGGATATGTTGTATGGTATCTGCCAAGATTTATTTATTTAATAATCATAAAAATTAGAAAACGGAAAAATATGGATACCATGTGGTGCAAAGGAAACAACGATAAAAACAGAGGGAACCAATTAAGAGGACGAATCAACTCTTGTGAGTATTCAGGGGAAGTAACTGACTAATGTTTCCCATTGATAGTAAAAATATACCGAAGTCATAAGAGACCAAAATACTGATTAGCATTAATGTTGGCACGACGTTTCAAATATTCTTTCAAATACATCTGTCTATATTTGTTGCTAAACATCAGTCACAACTTTCTCATTTGGTAACATATTGAGCTGAATATTTCAAGATTTATTTTTGAGACATTGTATTAGTTTAGTTTGTACAAATTTATGTTAGCTCGATTGCAAAATTGGACGTAACACATAGTCTTGACGTGGCAAACATTTGTGCGTAGTTATTTGAAAATCCCCCAATGAATGACAAGTTACTGCCCGGACACGAATGTTCGACAGACACACCCAACATTGTATATTAAGAGGCTATTCCTGTGATCTCTATAACCACATAAATAGAATTGATCCACACACATGTTTATATAGCCACAAGCCACATAAACCCTAACCCTAGACAGTAAACCTATTGTCCTCCTAGCCAATTAGTCCAATATTATGGGTGTTGATGTACATACGGACGGACAAGCGGAATCCTATAGTCGCAAACTGGCTCAAGTGAAATATTATTCGATAATTCACAAAAAAAATTTCTATGTAATTTAGGTTGAAAATTGTTTTTATGAAGGGTTATGAAGATAGATATATAATGAGGACCCCAGCAGGGATTTGACTATCTGGAAGATAGATAGATAATGAGGTCCCCAGCAGGGGTTTGACTATCAGGAAGATAGATAGATAATGAGGTCCCCAGTAGGGGTTTGACTATCTGGAAGATAGATAGATCATGAGGTCCCCAGCAGGGGTTCGCCTACCTGTATGATAGATAGATAGATAATGAGGTCCCCGCAGGGGTTCGACTACCTGTAGGATAAGATAGATAATGAGGACCCCAGCAGGGATTTGACTATCTGGAAGATAGATAGATAATGAGGTCCCCAGCAGGGGTTTGACTATCTGGAAGATAGATAGATAATGAGGTCCCCAGCAGGGGTTTGACTATCTGGAAGATAGATAGATAATGAGGTCCCCAGCAGGGGTTTGACTATCTGGAAGATAGATAGATAATGAGTTCCACAGCAGGGGTTTGACTATCTGGAAGATAGATAGATAATGAGGTCCCCAGTAGGGGTTTGACTATCTGTAAGATAGATAGATAATGAGATCCCCATTAGGGGTTTGACTATCTGGAAGATAGATAGATAATGAGGGCCCCAGTAGGGGTTTGACTATCTGGAAGATAGATAGATAATGAGGTCCCCAGCAGGCGTTTGACTATCAGGAAGATAGATAGATAATGAGGTCCCCAGCAGGGGTTCGACTACCTGTAGGATAGATAGATAATGAGGTCCCCGCAGGGGTTCGACTACCTGGAAGATAAATAGATAATGAGGTCCCCAGCAGGGGTTTGACTATCTGGAAGATAGATAGATAATGAGGTCCACAGCAGGTAGATATAGGATTAAACAGCAGAAGCGAAACTTATCTAGGACTTATTAATTATTTACCCTTCCAGTCACCGGTTAGAGCCATCTGTCTGTTAATAACAATGTCAATTTCACGCGCACCATCTTCGACAGCCAATCGTATTTCCTCAAGGCATGTTTTTAGAGGTGTCTGGCCAGTCGGTAAACCTGTTGCAACTGAAAGCAAAATATTTAACAATTTTAATAGACCTTTCGGTTACAGAACATGCGATCCCTGGATTCGCAGTCAAATGATAAATAATATGTTATAATATATTTCGGGTTTTACGCCTGCATAACCTACCATTTAACCCATTCAACACCAAGTAACTGACATGGACTGGTGCACTATATTTATAGACCAATCAACGGAATAGGAAAACTGATTTGATTTCTATACGTTTATTTATCATTTGGTCCGCCTACGTGGTCGAGTGGTTAAGGTCGCCGACTTGTATACCACTGTAACCTATAATCACTAATGGTCACGGGTTCGAGCCCCGCTCAGGTCATGTTTCATTTATATGAAAAAGTTGGCAGTTTCTGATGGAGGTTGGTGCACCCAAGTACTGGTTAACCGCTGGAGCCTGCCCAGGAAAGGTGTTGTTAAGTAAACTGCCCGCCGGCGATATAGCCCGAAATGGTGCTGATGCAGGCATAAAACCCGAAATATATAATAACATATTATTTATCATTTGACTGCGAATCCAGGGATCGCATGTTCTGTAAGCGAAAGGTCTATTAAAATTGTTAAATATTTTGCTTTCAGTTGCAACAGGTTTACCGACTGGCCAGACACCTCTAAAAACATGCCTTGAGGAAATACGATTGGCTGTCGAAGATGGTGCGCGTGAAATTGACATTGTTATTAACAGACAGATGGCTCTAACCGGTGACTGGAAGGGTAAATAATTAATAAGTCCTAGATAAGTTTCGCTTCTGCTGTTTAATCCTATATCTACCTGCTGTGGACCTCATTATCTATCTATCTTCCAGATAGTCAAACCCCTGCTGTGGACCTCATTATCTATCTATCTTCCAGATAGTCAAACCCCTGCGGGGACCTCATTATATATCTATCCTACAGGTAGTCGAACCCCTACTGGGGCCCTCATTATATATCTATCTTCCAGATAGTCAAACCCCTAATGGGGATCTCATTATCTATCTATCTTCCAGATAGTCAAACCCCTACTGGGGACCTCATTATCTATCTATCTTCCAGATAGTCAAACCCCTGCTGTGGACCTCATTATCTATCTATCTTCCAGATAGTCAAACCCCTGCTGGGGACCTCATTATCTATCTATCTTCCAGATAGTCAAACCCCTGCTGGGGATCTCATTATCTATCTATCTTCCTGATAGTTGAACCCCTGCTGGGGACCTCATTATCTATCTAACCTCCAGGTAGTCGAACCCCTGCTGCGGACCTCATTATCTATCTATCTTCCATATAGTCAAACCCCTACTGCAGACCTCGTTATCTATCTATATTCCAGATAGTCGAACCCCTGCTGGGGACCTCATTATATATCTATCTTCCAGATAGTCGAACTCCTGCTGGGGACCTCATCTATCTATCTTCCAGATAGTCAAACCCCTACTGGGGACCTCATTATCTATCTTATCCTACAGGTAGTCAAACCCCTGCTGGGGACCTCATTATCTATCTTATCCTACAGGTAGTCGAACCCCTGCGGGGACCTCATTATCTATCTATCCTACAGGTAGTCGAACCCCTGCTGGGGACCTCATT
>CM026387.1:25839404-25886748 GCA_014843695.1 Archivesica marissinica
CGGCTATGTTCATGTTCACCTGCGTTAACATTAAAGTTATGGTCATGTTCACCTGCGTTAACATTATGGTTATGTTCATGTTCACCTGCGTTAACATTAAGGTTATGTTCATGTTCACCTGTGTTAACATTAAAGCTATGTTCATGTTCACCTGCGTTAATATTACGGTTATGTTCGTGTTCACCTGCGTTAACATTAAAGCTATGTTCATGTTCACCTGCGTTAACATTAAAGCTCTGAGTGTGCCTATGGTGTATCATAATGCACCTACAATACAAGAACTGTTGTGGGAACAGTACCGTTCACCTGGTGCTATGAATCACACTTAAGCGCTATGCATGCTATTAACAACGCCAATACATGTTAATTGAAATGTAAACAACGATTGAGACAAACAAGTATGAATAAGTATGCACAATGTGTGCTAATTAACTGCAGGATTTTGTAAATTTGAAGCATTTTGTGATATTATACAAACCATGATCCAATAATGGAGCCGTGTATACAAGGTATTTTCAAAGGATATCCAAATAGATCTTTGTATACTTCAAAATCAAGTAGTACGTGCTCAATGCGCTGCTTGATTGTTAGGTTTACGTTGACGTGAAGGTCACCAGGGAAGAGGATGTTGTTTGGTGTGACGTCAATGGATGAGACTGCGACGACATCGCTATCATGGTGAGTAGCTGGTATGAGAATATTAATATATGTTAATGCAGAGAGTTAAAGTTCAAGTACATGACAACGAAGGAAGTTAATAGCTATGGAGTATGGGAGATAAGCCAATGTTTTTCTCAGCAGTTTCTAAATGACAATTCTAGTTATAACATGGCTCAGCACGTTGTATGAATACGCAAAGAATGAATTTTACCGTGCTTAGATCTGCAATAAAACATGGTTTAGCATATGATGTCAAACGTGACGGTTTGTGTAGTTGTGTGACGTCATTAAAATGGTACGCTTTCTAAATTATTTTTACGCTTTTTGGATATTTTGGTTATGTTACAATACTATTTGTATTTGCCTTTAATATATAACATATGGTTTGCCGTTCTGAGCGCCGGAATGAACCACTTAGGCATACGGCCTGCATGGTTACTTCCTACTAGTCAGAACCGCAAACCATGTTTTATTCGCCAATAAATAACTGAAATACAAATATTTTACTTCCTAAGTCTTTTAAATAAATACTTTCGACAGACTGTTTGTCCAATTAGGCACCATCTGGCTGGAGATGTGAAACACATTATGACAATTGTACTTCCAATAAAGCAGTTATGGTAATTTGGTATTTGTAATTTGTCTGTCTGTCTGTCTGTCTGTCTGTCTGTCTGTCTGTCTGTCTGTCTGTCGTCGGTTAACATTTTCAAGCGTCTTTTCCTTTTATGAGATATTTCAGTCACTGTTCAAGAAATCATTGTGTATGATCCTTAAGTGAAGCCTTTCCAAAGTTACACATGTATATAGTACTATATATAGCAGAGCCACTACCAATACACATGTAAATATTACTATATATAGCACAGCCACTACCAATACACATGTATATATTACTATATATAGCATAGCCACTACTAATACACATGTATATAGTGCTATATATAGCACAGTCACTACCAATACACATGTATATATTACTATATATAGCATAGCCACTACTAATACACATGTACATAGTGCTATATATAGCACAGTCACTACCAATACACATGTATATATTACTATATATAGCATAGCCACTACTAATACACATGTATATAGTGCTATATATAGCACAGTCACTACCAATACACATGTATATATTACTATATTTAGCATAGCCACTACTAATACACATGTATATAGTGCTATATATAGCACAGTCACTACCAATACACATGTATATATTACTATATATAGCATTGCCACTACTAATACACATGTATATAGTGCTATATATAGCACAGTCACTACCAATACACATGTATATATTACAATATAGCATAGCCACTATCAATACACATGAAGATAGTGCTATATATAGCACAGTCACTACAAATACACATGTATATAGTACTATATATAGCATAGCCACTACCAATACACATGTATATAGTACTATATATAGCACAGCCACTACCAATACACATGCATATAGTTCTATATATAGCACAGCCACTACCAATACACATGTATATAGTGCTATATATAGCACAGCCACTACCAATAAACATGTATATATTACTATATATAGCACAGCCACTACCAATACACATGTATATAGTTATATATATAGCACAGTCACTACCAATACACATGTATATAGTTCTATGTATAGCACAGCCACTACCAATAAACATGTATATATTACTATATATAGCACAGTCACTACCAATACACGTGCATATAGTTCTATATATAGCACAGTCACTACCAATACACAAGTATATAGTTAAATATATAGCACAGTTACTACCAATACACGTGTATATATTACTATATATAGCACAGCCACTACCAATACACATGTATATATTACTATATATAGCACAGCCACTACCAATACACATGTATATATTACTATATATAGCACAGTCACTACAAATACACATGTATATAGTTATATATATAGCACAGTCACTACCAATAAACATGTATATATTACTATATATAGCACAGTCACTACCAATACACATGTATATAGTTCTATATATAGCACAGTCACTACCAATAAACATGTATATATTACTATATATAGCACAGTCACTACCAATACACATGTATATAGTTATATATATAGCACAGTAACTACCAATACACATGTAGATAGTGATATATATAGCACAGCCACTACCAATACACATGTAGATAGTGATATATATAGCACAGCCACTACCAATACACATGTATATAGTGCTATATATAACAGAGCCACTACCAATACACATGTATATAGTGCTATATATAGCACAGCCACTACCAATACACATGTATATATTACTATATATAGCACAGTCACTACCAATACACATGTATATAGTTCTATATATAGCACAGTCACTACCAATAAACATGTATATATTACTATATATAGCACAGTCACTACCAATACACATGTATATAGTTATATATATAGCACAGCCACTACCAATACACATGTATATAGTGATATATATAGCACAGCCACTACCAATACACATGTAGATAGTGATATATATAGCACAGCCACTACCAATACACGTGTATATATTACTATATATAGCACAGTCACTACCAATACACGTGTAGATATATATATAGCACAGCCACTACCAATACACATGTATATATTACTATATATTGCACATCCACTACCAATACACATGTAGATAGTGATATATATAGCACAGCCACTACCAATACACATGTATATAGTGATATATATAGCACAGCCACTACCAATACACATATAGATAGTGATATATATAGCATGGCCACTACCAATACACATGTATATAGTGATATATATATAGCACAGCCACTACCAATACACATGTAGATAGTGATATATATAGCAAAGCCACTACCAATACACATGTAGATAGTGATATATATAGCATAGCCACTACCAATACACATGTATATAGTGATATATATAGCACAGCCACTACCAATACACTTGTATATAGTTATATATATAGCACAGTCACTACCAATACACATGTATATAGTGCTATATATAGCACGGCCACTACCAATACACATGTATATATTACTATATATAGCACAGCCACT
Organism: Archivesica marissinica; assembly: GCA_014843695.1. Taxonomy (NCBI): domain Eukaryota; kingdom Metazoa; phylum Mollusca; class Bivalvia; order Venerida; family Vesicomyidae; genus Archivesica; species Archivesica marissinica. The sequence continues at coordinate 25,843,158 of CM026387.1, forward strand.
GTCAATACATATGTATATAGTTCTATATGTAGCACAGCCACTACCAATACACATGTAGATATTTCTATATATAGCACAACCACTACCAATACACAGGTATATATTACTATATATAGCATAGCCACTACCAATACACATGTAGATAGTGATATATATAGCATAGCCACTACCAATACACATGTATATAGTGATATATATATAGCACAGCCACTACCAATACACATATATATATATATTGCTATTTATAGCACAGCCACTGTCAATACACATGTATATAGTGCTATATATAGTAGAGCCACTACCAATACACATATATATATTACTATATATAGCACAGCCACTACGAATACACATGTATATAGTGATATATATAGCACATCCACTACCAATACACATATATATATTACTATATATAGCACAGCCACTACGAATACACATGTATATAGTGATATATATAGCATAGCCACTACCAATACACATGCATAGTGCTATATATACCACAGCCACTACCAATACACATGTATATAGTGATATATATAGCACAGCCACTACCAAAACACATGTATATAGTGCTATATATAGCATAGCCACTACCAATACACATGCATAGTGCTATATATACCACAGCCACTACCAATACACATGTATATAGTGATATATATAGCATAGCCACTACCAATACACATGCATAGTGCTATATATACCACAGCCACTACGAATACACATGTATATAGTGATATATATAGCACAGCCACTACCAATACACCTGTATATATTACTATATATAGCACAGTCACTACCAATACACGTGTAGATATATATATAGCACAGCCACTACCAATACACATGTATATATTACTATATATTGCACATCCACTACCAATACACATGTAGATAGTGATATATATAGCACAGCCACTACCAATACACATGTATATAGTGATATATATAGCACAGCCACTACCAATACACATGTAGATAGTGATATATATATAGCACAGCCACTACCAATACACATGTATATAGTGATATATATAGCACAGCCACTACCAATACACATGTAGATAGTGATATATATAGCATAGCCACTACCAATACACATGTATATAGTGATATATATAGCACAGCCACTACCAATACACATGTAGATAGTGATATATATAGCATAGCCACTACCAATACACATGTATATATTACTATATATAGCACAGCCACTACCAATAAACATGTATATATTACTATATATAGCACAGTCACTACCAATACACATGTAGATAGTGATATATATAGCATAGCCACTACCAATACACATGTATATAGTGATATATAGCACAGCCACTACCAATACACATATATATATTGCTATTTATAGCACATCCACTGTCAATACACATGTATATAGTGCTGTATATAGTAGAGCCACTACCAATACACATATATATATTACTATATATAGCACAGCCACTACGAATACACATGTATATAGTGATATATATAGCACATCCACTACAAATACACATATATATATTACTATATATAGCACAGCCACTACGAATACACATGTATATAGTGATATATATAGCATAGCCACTACCAATACACATGCATAGTGCTATATATACCACAGCCACTACCAATACACATGTATATAGTGATATATATAGCACAGCCACTACCAAAACACATGTATATAGTGCTATTTATAGCATAGCCACTACCAATACACATGCATAGTGTTATATATACCACAGCCACTACCAATACACATGTATATAGTGATATATATAGCACAGCCACTACTAATACACATGTATATAGTGATATATATAGCATAGCCACTACCAATACACATGCATAGTGCTATATATACCACAGCCACTACCAATACACATGTATATAGTGATATATATAGCACAGCCACTACCAATACACATATATATATATTGCTATTTATAGCACAGCCACTGTCAATACACATGTATATAGTGCTATATATAGTAGAGCCACTACCAATACACATATATATATATTACTATATTTAGCACAGCCACTACGAATACACATGTATATAGTGATATATATAGCATAGCCACTACCAATACACATGTATATAGTGATATATATAGCACAGCCACTACCAATACACATATATATATTGCTATTTATAGCACAGCCACTGTCAATACACATGTATATAGTGCTATATATAGTAGAGCCACTACCAATACACATATATATATTACTATATATAGCACAGCCACTACGAATACACATGTATATAGTGATATATATAGCACATCCACTACAAATACACATATATATATTACTATATATAGCACAGCCACTACGAATACACATGTATATAGTGATATATATAGCATAGCCACTACCAATACACATGCATAGTGCTATATATACCACAGCCACTACCAATACACATGTATATAGTGATATATATAGCACAGCCACTACCAAAACACATGTATATAGTGCTATTTATAGCATAGCCACTACCAATACACATGCATAGTGTTATATATACCACAGCCACTACCAATACACATGTATATAGTGATATATATAGCACAGCCACTACCAATACACATGTATATAGTGATATATATAGCATAGCCACTACCAATACACATGCATAGTGCTATATATAGCACAGCCTCTACCAATACACATGTATATAGTGATATATATAGCACAGCCACTACCAATACACGTGTATATATTACTATATTTAGCACAGTCACTACCAATACACGTGTAGATATATATATAGCACAGCCACTACAAATACACATGTATATATTACTATATATTGCACATCCACTACCAATACACATGTAGATAGTGATATATATAGCACAGCCACTACCAATACACATTTATATAGTGATATATATAGCACAGCCACTACCAATACACATGTAGATAGTGATATATATATAGCACAGCCACTACCAATACACATGTATATAGTGATATATATAGCACAGCCACTACCAATACACATGTAGATAGTGATATATATAGCATAGCCACTACCAATACATATGTATATAGTGATATATATAGCACAGCCACTACCAATACACATGTAGATAGTGATATATATAGCATAGCCACTACCAATACACATGTATATATTACTATATATAGCACAGCCACTACCAATAAACATGTATATATTACTATATATAGCACAGTCACTACCAATACACATGTAGATAGTGCTATATATAGCACAGCCACTACCAATGCACATGTATATAGTTCTATATATAGCACAGCCACTACCAATACACATGTATATAGTGCTATATATACCACAGCCAATACCAATACACATGTAGATAGTGATATATATAGCATAGCCACTACTAATACACATGTAGATAGTGATATATAGCACAACCACTACCAATACACATGTATATAGTGATATATATAGCACAGTCACTACCAATACACATGTTTATAGTGCTATATATAGCACAGCCACTACCAATACACATGTATACATTACTATATATATCACAGCCACTACCAATACACGTGTATATAGTGATATATATAGCATAGCCACTACCAATACACATGTATATAGTGCTATATATAGCACAGTCACTACCAATACACGTGTAGATAGTGATATATAGCACAACCACTACCAATACACATGTATATAGTGATATATATAGCACAGTCACTACCAATACACATGTATATAGTGCTATATATAGCACAGTCACTACAAATACACGTGTATATAGTGATATATAGCACAGCCACTACCAATACACATGTATATAGTGATATATATAGCACAGCCACTACCAATACACATGTAGATAGTGCTATATATAGCACAGCCACTACCAATACACATGTATAGTGCTATATATACAACAGCCACTACCAATGCACATGTATAGTGCTATATATACCACAGCCACTACCAATGCACGTGTAGATAGTGATATATAGCACAGTCACTAACAATACACATGTATATAGTGATATATATAGCACAGCCACTACCAATACACATGTAGATAGTGATATATATATAGCATAGCCACTACCAATACACATGTATATAGTGATATGTATAGCACAGCCACTACCAATACACATGTATATATTACTATATATAGCACAGCCACTACCAATACACATGTATATAGTGATATATATAGCATAGCCACTACCAATACACATGTAGATAGTGATATATATAGCATAGCCACTACCAATACACATGTATATATTACTATATATAGCACAGCCACTACCAATACACACATATAGATTATGAATGTTCAATCCCGTTGGTCCGAACACCCGTTTGTCCATTAACACGGCGTTCATTAATCCACCCCCTCCCCATCATCCCATCTCTATATAACCCAGATTCATTGAAACACTTTTTAATCACTCCATGCGGCCCGAATCACTGGGTAGTCCTATTTGCGCTGGTTGTTGGAACGGAACATGAAACTCGATTGAAACAACTGAAGGTCTGTTGCAATTGTCTCTAGTTAGATTGCGTGACTCATTACTGATAACATGCAATAGAAAGGTTTGCACGTGTATAGGATACCTGAGTATGTAATGTCATAATACAGACGCATCTGTTAATCCAGGGATCGCGCGTTCGAACCTCGTCTGACTCTAATAACATTAACAGTCTGTTTAAGATTGTTTGTATTTCTTATTGTGATTGTGGTGCATCTCTGGCATTTGTGTTCATTTGACTTGTTTGTGAATTTATTTCAGTACACCTGCGCATTGACGAGAAATTGCCCTGTATGGCAGCTAGGATCCCTATACGTTCCATTTTGAACAGGTTTTTGTTTACATCAGGAAATTGTGAACAACTTGCATGATGATAACATTACTTAGTTTATACAAATTTATTTTAGCTCGATTGCGAAACAAGTTCTTAAACTTATATTACTTATGATAGTATTTGCTGTTGTCTTACACCAAGCAGAAACGCTGGGGTTTACAGAACTGCGTGTGTTATAAGTGTATTGTTCTATTCTTGGATGTCCGATTAGCGCAGTGGTTAGCACGCTCGCTTCTCACCAATGCAACCCGGGTTCGATCCTCGGACCGATAAGTATGTGAGATGGTACGGCGGTCGTCTGATCGGACAGGTGGGTTTTCTCCGGGTACTCCGGTTTCCTCCCAGACGAATGACAACATAATAAAATTGATACGCTTATATCGGCGCAAACGAGAGTGATTACTATAAGTTGTTAGAACTTGCTTCGGAATCGTTGTAAAATTAATAAAGTTTAATCTATTCTTGTTTGGAACTGAGACTTTGACTGTGATAGTTCATCGATTTATCATAGCACGAATAAGGAGAAAATACAGTGGTGTGCATCCTATATGGGAAATGTAATTTAGCAGTATTTGGCCGTTAGTTTATTAGTTAGTACACCTACCTGGTAGTTTTCCATACATCTTGTGACATTGGACTCGGAGCTGTTACTTTGAAGCGATATCGAAAGAGGAAGTCGATCTTTAACGGAATAAAGTAATACAATGGCTACAGGTGGTTGTGAAATGTATTCGGATGAAATAGTAAACATTAAATGTACCTCTTGTGCTGAGGTAAACAAAAGCAGAGACGCAGTAAAGTACTGTGTGGAATGTCAAGGATATTGTTGTCAGTCATGTACAGACATGCACAAACGATTTCCGGCTTTAAAGGGTCACCAGCTTCTAGATAAATCAAGTTTTAGGTCGACAGGTCCTACTTCCGAGCTTCCGACAGTACCGACGGAGAGATGTGCCAAGCACAATATAAAGGTTATAGATATGTACTGTGGAAACCACGACGCTGTCGGTTGTACGACTTGTATGTCTGTAGAACACAGGTAAATTAATTTAAATACATATTGAAGAATCACTGACACTGTCCCTGCTATTGTAGCCTAACAAGCAAACTGAGGTCGTGAAGTTGGCTGTTAGATAATAGTTGGTTATGCTGATGTGTAATCTGGAATACACAGTCAAATTATGCTGATGTGTAGTCTGGAATACACAGTCAAGTTATGCTGATGTATAATCTGAAATACACAGTCAAGATATGCTGATGTGTAATCAGGAATACACATTCAAGATATGCTGATGTGTAATCAGGAATACACAGTCAAGATATGCTGATGTGTAATCAGGAGTACACAATCAAGTTATGCAGATGTGTAATCAGGAATACACAGTCAAGTTATGCTGATGTGTAATCAGGAATACACAGTCAAGATATGCTGATGTGTAATCAGAAATACACAGTCAAGTTATGCTGATGTGTAATCAGGAATACACAGTCAAGTTATGCTGATGTGTAATCAGGAATACACAGTCAAGTTATGCTGTCTCATGTCAGTGCTGTACACCGTGTAAAAGAACCAGAGGAGACTATGGAATGTGTCTCGGTCTGTATCATTGCACTATCCTCCAAATATCTATGAGGATATAATGATGATGTTTTCTAATGTTATATTTGATCACATAGCACATATTCCATTTATAATTTCCATTAACCAAGTAGCTTCTGTGGTCCCAATCCCTGAATGGACCCTGGTTAGATGATTGATGGGTTCGTCCCTTAAAATAGTGTCAAGTGTATTATACGAATGCACACTTCAGACATACATTCAACGTCAAGAGTCTGTAGTACGGTGGAACAATCATAGCTCATATGCTGTGTGTTTTATTTATGTTTATCTGCAGTACTGAGGAACAATCATAGCTTGTATGTTGTGTGTGTTTTGTATGTTTATCTGCAGTACTGAGGAACAATCGTAGCTCATAATTATGGTGTGTGTTTTATGTATGTTTATCTGCAGTACTGAGGAACAATCATAGCTTGTATGTTGTGTGTGTTTTGTATGTTTATCTGCAGTACTGAGGAACAATCGTAGCTCATAATTATGGTGTGTGTTTTATGTATGTTTATCTGCAGGACTGAGGAACTATCATAGCTTGTATATTGTGTGTTTTGTGTATGTTTATCTGCAGTACTGAGAAACAATCGTAGCTCATAATTATGGTGTGTGTTTTATGTATGTTTATCTGCAGGACTGAGGAACAATCATAGCTTGTATGTTGTGTGTTTTTTGTATGTTTATCTGCAGTACTGAGGAACAATCGTAGCTCATAATTATGGTGTGTGTTTTATGTATGTTTATCTGCAGGAATGAGGAACAATCATAGCTCATATGTTGTGTGTGTTATGTATGATTATCTGCATTACTGAGGAACAATCATAGGTGTATGTTGTGTGTTTTATGTATGTTTATCTGCAGTACTGATGAACAATCATAGCTCATATGTTGTGTGTTTTATGTATGTTTATCTGCAGTACTGAGGAACAATCATAGCTCGTATGTTATATGTATGTTTATCTGCAGTACTTAGGAACAATCATAGCTCGTATGTTGTGTGTTTTATGTATGTTTATCTGCAGTACTGATGAACAATCATAGCTCATATGTTGTGTGTTTTATGTATGTTTATCTGCAGTACTGAGGAACAATCATAGCTCGTATGTTATATGTATGTTTATCTGCAGTACTTAGGAACAATCATAGCTCGTATGTTGTGTGTTTTATGTATGTTTATCTGCAGTACTGATGAACAATCATAGCTCATATGTTGTGTGTTTTATGTATGTTTATCTGCAGTACTGAGGAACAATCATAGCTCGTATGTTATATGTATGTTTATCTGCAGTACTTAGGAACAATCATAGCTCGTATGCTGTGTGTTTTATGTATGTTTATCTGCAGTACTGAGGAACTATCATAGCTCCTATGTTGTGTGTTGTATGTATGTTTATCTGCAGTACTGAGGAACAATCATAGCTTGTATGTTGTGTGTTGTATGTATGTATGTTTATCTGCAGTACTGAGTAACTATCATAGCTTGTATGTTGTGTGTTTTATGTATGTGTATCTGCAGTACTGAGGAACAATCATAGCTTGTATGTTGTGTGTTTTATGTATGTTTATCTGCAGTACTGAGGAACAATCATAGCTTGTATGTTGTGTGTTTTATGTATGTGTATCTGCAGTACTGAAGAACAATCATAGCTCGTATGTTGTGTGTTTTATGTATGTTTATCTGCAGTACTGAAGAACAATCATAGCTCGTATGTTGTGTGTTTTATGTATGTTTATCTGCAGTACTGAGGAACAATCATAGCTCGTATGTTGTATGTTTTATGTATGTTTATCTGCAGTACTGAGGAACAATCATAGCTCGTATGTTGTGTGTTGTATGTATGTTTATCTGCAGTACTGAGGAACAATCATAGCTTGTATGTTGTGTGTTTTATGTATGTTTATCTGCAGTACTGAAGAACAATCATAGCTTGTATATTGTGTGTTTTATGTATGTTTATCTGCAGTACTGAGGAACTATCATAGCTTGTATGTTGTGTATTTTATGTATGTTTATCTGCAGTACTGAGGAACAATCATAGCTTGTGTGTTGTGTGTTTTATGTATGTTATCTGCAGTACTGAGGAACTATCATAGCTCGTATGTTATATGTTTTATGTATGTTTATCTGCAGTACTGAGGAACAATCATAGCTCGTATGTTATATGTTTTATGTATGTTTATCTGCAGTACTGAGGAACAATCATAGCTCGTATGTTATATATGTTATGCCTTTTATCGTCGCTATTTGTTGCAAACGTGCCCGAGGGCTACTGTAGAGAGTTGTCATATTACGTTTTTGAGGAACATTCAAATCAATATATACATGAATGACTTTTTTTCAGATAGACAATGGTTCGAACATTTGTTGTTTTTATTTTCACATTCTATTTTAACATTTTATTTATTTGTTTCACAGTTCATACATTTACAAACTATATAACCGCATATAAAGGAATGTGAAAATAAAAACAACAAATGTAAAAACATTTAAGTGCCAGTGGAGTTCGAACCATTGTCCATCTGAAAAAAATAATTCAAACGCTGACATCCTATCCACCGGGCTGATCAGACACATATATACTGTTCAGGCGGTGTATTTATTTTTACGTTTATTTATCGTCGCTACCGGTTGCCCATATGAGCGACGCCTCCTGAAGAGATTAGTTATTTTAGATTTTGGAGGATAGTGCATGATACAGACAGAGACCCATTCCAGAATCTCCTCTGGTTCTTTTACGTGCACGGTGTAAAGCACCGACACGAGACCTCGGTTTAACGTCCCATCTGAAAGACTGTTAATTTTATTAGGGTCAGACGGGAATCGAACCTGCGATCCCTGAATTACCAGTCCAGCGTGTTACCACTGGACTACATATCCGTCTTTGCAGGCGGTGTATCTGTAATCAGACACATATTTACTGTTCAGGCGGTTTATCTGTATTGCATACCCCCATATCTATTTTTAAAACCAACAATATTGCCTATTTTCGACACTAATTAGGATATATGTAATCCCAGTATACACACCCGCTCATAAAAGCAGAAGAAAAAAACTTCACTCCATACATAGTAATTAGTGTGATTTTGACGTGTATTTATCGTCACTACATGTTGCCCATGCTGAAGCGATTAGCTATGTTAGATTTTGGATGATACACGTAGTGTAATGTTACATACAAAGACCAATTCCAGACGTGGAAATCGTGATAACGCAGAGGATGCGTGTTCACTTCAGGGGCAGCAAGGTCCGGCGTTCGAGCCCCGCTGGAGCTGTTACGAGTGTGCCCTTATGCAAGGCATTTAAATTCTTTCCCTCGTGGAGATGGATTCCATCAGGAATGAGGTCTCGAGAGTGATTAATATAAATTGTAAGAACTTGTTTCGCAATCGAGCTCAAATAAATTTGTATACATTTGTATTAACTAATTCCAGACAATCCTCTGGTTCTTGTATGGGCACGGTATAAGCACCGACACGAGACCTCAGTTTAAAGTCCCATACGGAATACTATGTTAGTATAGTATTGCATATAGCGGGAGATCGAATGTGCGTCTCCTAGATTGCAAGAACACACAAGGACTATATAAATGTTTTTAAAGTGTTATTGTTTGTTTCATAACTGCATTTGGGCGACTAAAACACACGTTTTGTTTCTAAGTTTATGTATCGTCATTACCGGTTGTCCATGTAAGCGATGGGCATTTACCTAACAACACCTTTCCGGTACTTTTTGCACCACTGCCAACGTTTGCGTGTTTTACGTTTATTTATCGTCGCTACCGGTTGTCCATATGAACGACACCTCCTGAAGAGATTAGTCATTTTAGATTTTTGGAGGATATTGCAATGATACAGACAGAGACCCATTCCAGAGTCTCCTTATTTCGTTTACATGCACGGCGTACAGCACCGACACGAGACCTCGGCTTAGAGTCCCATCTGAAAGACTGTTCATTGTATTAGGGTTAGACGGGGGATCGAACCTGCGATCCCTGGATTACCAGTCCAGCGTGTTACCACCGAGCTAGGATATATAGGTTTATATACACCAACCATTAGTTCACGTGTATATAAATTACACAATAGTTAAACTATATTATGCTTTACTCTGGTAACAAAGGTCTATGTAAAGTAAAAGTAAAGTAAAGTGTTTGTTTATTATAGTGTCACCCCTATTTAAAGGGCCAACCATTTCTGACTTATGAGACACCTCTTTTTTATGAACATCAGTACTTCCCGAATCCTATGCTTGTGTGCCAGACGTCAGGCTGGTAGGCAATCGGTAACCATTATCTAACTAGCTGGCGGCTCACCAACCGGCCATATCAGAACGAACCCCTGACGAGATTCGAACCTTCGATTATGTGGTGGGGCTATGATATCTGAGCATACTTGTCGTTTTTCTACATGTGTTGTTTCCCTCTAGAAAGCATTCGTTCTTACATTTAAATTGAATTGTAGTATCGATCGATTGTAATGTTGTCATAGTTTGTATATCTGATGCAATGCTGAGGATCGATTGTAATGTTGTCATAGCTTGTATATCTGATGCAATGCTGAGGGTGGATTGTAATGTTGTCATAGCTTGTATATCTGATGCAATGCTGAGAATCGATTGTAATGTTGTCATAGTTTGTATATCTGATGCAATGCTGAGGGTGGATTGTAATGTTGTCATAGCTTGTATATCTGATGCAATGCTGAGGATCGATTGTAATGTTGTCATAGCTTGTATATCTGATGCAATGCCGAGGATCGATTGTAATGTTGTCATAGCTTGTATATCTGATGCAATGCCGAGGATCGATTGTAATGTTGTCATAGCTTGTATATAGGATGCAATGCTGAGGATCGATTGTAATGTTGTCATAGCTTGTATATCTGATGCAATGCTGAGGATGGATTGTAATGTTGTCATAACTTGTATATCTGATACAATGCTGAGGATCGATTGTAATGTTGTCATAGCTTGTATATCTGATGCAATGCTGAGGATGGATTGTAATGTTGTCATAGCTTGTATATCTGATGCAATGCTGAGGATCGATTGTAATGTTGTCATAGCTTGAATATCTGATGCAATGCTGAGGATCGATTGTAATGTTGTCATAGCTTGTATATCTGATGCAATGCTGAGGATGGATTGTAATGTTGTCATAGCTTGTATATCTGATGCAATGCTGAGGATCGATTGTAATGTTGTCATAACTTGTATATCTGATGCAATGCTGAGGATCGATTGTAATGTTGACATAGATTGTATATCTGATACAATGCTTCGGATTGATTGTAATGTTGTCATAGCTTGTATATCTGATGCAATGCTGAGGGTCGATTGTAATGTTGTCATAGATTGTATATCTGATGCAATGCTGAGGATGGATTGCAATGTTGTCACAGCTTGTATATCTGATACAATGTTGAGGATCGATTGTAATGTTGTCATAGCTTGCCTAATGTTGTTGCATAGTTAATTGAATGGCAGATTATGAATAAATCTCATTTATCCTAGCTAATGTTAGCCAATTTGTGCTATTTATTAAATTATGGTGATTAGCATCTGAAACTATCGGCGGGAATAAGTCATGCCGGATGCATTCCAGATCCCCCCCCCCAGTTTTTGACGTGACTAACGTTGACATTGTGTATCGGCGGCGTTTCGCACCTAAGCATTTCGTCCACAGGTATCAATATGTAGACGTCGAGGATATTAGCATTACCTTGATTAAAGTCGTGTCATCCCGCAAAATGTTGTATATGCGTGTAAATATGTGACCATATGTCTTTATAATTGTAGCGGCTCTATTTAGCTAGAGCATTGCAAAATTTAATAGTAATTGGAGATGCCATCGTGTTTAAAATATACATTAAATTCAACCTAGTACATGTCATGCAAAGTAGAAATAACATGGTATGAAAATAAAAAGAACTACTTGTACATTTATTTTGATATTTATTCCTTCTGTACAGGACATGCACTGACGTGCAATCGATACAAGATGTTGTCGACACCATATTCGAGACAGACGATGCCAATACAACCTACCAGAACGTGATTGATAAGAAGAACTCGGTGGAGAATATTGGAAAAACAAAGGAACATTTGTTGCACGAGCTGAACAAATCCAAGACGAAAGCAATGGCAGCGGTAAACCTATTCAGAAGAGAAATCGAAACAATGAATGAAAATCTTGAAAAGCAATCGCTACAAGAAGTGGAACAAGAATTTCTAAGATTAAAGTCCATTTTAGAGGAGGAGAGAAAGCAGGCTGTCAATGAAGCGGATATAATGAAACAAGCTGCGGAAGACTTGAGGAAAGCAGAAGGAAACAAAGCCCAACAGTTTGTCTCTATGAACACTGCACGGAATAAATTGAAAGAAGTAGATGCTATGAAATGTTCATTGAAGTCTCTTACCGATGTTAAGATCGTGTTTACGGCAGATGCAACTATACGTGCCTTCTTTCAACATCTGGACATTCTTGGACGTGTAACTGGAGGTGGAAATACACCCACGCTTGTTCAGCCAAAGACCGACCTCTACAAAGTCAAACAAACGAGAGAAATTAATATTCAGATGCCAGATGACAAATCCATGTGCAACGTGCATGGATCGTGCTTATCAGAAGACGGCCAACTGTTATTAGCCGATTATAATAATAACAAACTGAAACGTTTAAACATTACAAATATGTCTGACATAGATCACTGCGACATACGCGGTAATCCTGCCGGAGTATGTTGCATCAGTAAACAAGAAGTGGCAGTGAGTGTTTCCAACGGCAAACTCATCCAGATTGTCTCCCTCGGTAAACAAATGACACGTACACGACAACTGAAGATGAATCATCGCTGCATCGGTATTGCCTACAAGAATGACAGATTGTACGTATCTGACAATGCTAGATCCCTGTATATATATAACATGACAGGTGGCCTGCTGCAGACGGTAACACAAGACAGTTCCGGGAATAGTATATTTAGCGACAGTTGGCATATTGCTATTAGTGATAGTGGTGACAGTGTATATGTATCCTCCGTCAGCAACAGTAGATTGATCACTCTCGATGTACAGGGACAGCATATCAGTACATTCACCGATTCTCATTTAACACATGCAACAGGAGTTTGTACAGATGGTAGAAGACACGTGTTTGTATGTGGATATGTGTCTAACAATGTTATACAACTGGGACAAGACGGAAAGAAGATAGGTGAGATAGCTCTACCGCGAGGTGGTGTGATGAATCCACTGTCAGTATGTTTTAATCCACGGCAGTGTGCATTATATGTCACCCAAGGAAATAATAACACTATCAAGATATTCGAGCTACAGTGATACCAGAGTGGTACGGGTTCTGACAGTGTAAATACTATATGTATATTATATGTATTTTATGTGTATATTATATGTATATTATATGTATATTATATGTATATTATATGTATTCTATATGTATATTATATGTATATTATATGTGCACACAGTACGATACTAGTATACAACAATATATAATACATTATATGGAAGTCGTGATAGCGCAGCGGATGCGCGTTTGCTTCATGTGCGAAAGGTGCGGAGTTCGAGCCCCGCTGGAGCCGTTACGATTGTGCCCTTAAACAAGGCATTTAAATTCCACTTTGCCTATTCTCTCTCCCTCGTGGCGATGGATTCCATCAGGAATGAGGTCTCGAGAGTGATTAATATCAGTTTTAAGAACTTGTTTCGCAATCGAGCTAAAATAAATTTGTATAAACTATATATTACATGTATACATGTAAACACACTACTAATATGGTATATGTAAACGTATTGTCTCTCTATCTATGAGTATACGGTTTGCAAATATAAACAATCAATTGCAGACAAGCTGTTAACAGAAAATTGAATTAATTTGACGTACTTATTTTAAAAAACGAATGCGAACACTTCTAGAACACGCATACGCCCTGTCATCCTAACTAACTGTCCTTAATCTAAATTAATCTATTCTTTTCGTGCTCCGTATCGATTAGTTATGTTCCTGAACTTTCTTCAAATATTCATTTACATGCTAACATCCAAGGCTCTTTACTAACTAATACCATCAGTTGTGGTTAACATACGATATGTTTAGCCTGGGTTCCAGTCTGTCGATTTTTCACTTTTTAACTTCCGGCAAAATGACATTATCAGAAACTTAATACGGTGTTAAAATATATTTATTTGACTGACCAGGCATATCGACGCTTGTTCCCAGGCTATGATCTGTTATCCAGTGGACAGGTTCGATTCCCCTTCTGACCCTAATAAAATGAACAGTCTTTCAGATGGGACGTTAAACCGAGGTCTCGTGTCGGTGCTTTACATCGCGCACTTAAAGGAACCAGAGGAGACTCTGGAATTGGTCTATATCGTATCATTGCACTATTGTCAAAAAACAAATCTAAAATGACTAATCTCTTCAGGAGGCGTCGCTCATATGGGCAACCGGTAGCGACGATAAATAAAACACACACATTTGTGGTTCACATAATAATTTGAAATTGTTTTGAAATACATTTCACGTATTTTTAATATATTATTCTCCTGTCTATTGTATATCAATAGATTGATAGGGAGAAGAACTATATAAGTTTTCTTTCGTTCTAATCCCTTTCAGCCTACTGCTGTTAATCTATATGTAAAATTTTCATTTCTTGCTTACATGTAAAAATACTAAAATAAATAATGTTTAAACTAAATATATATAATATGCATAAATCGCATTCTTTAGTAAAAATCTTCAAAATGTCCATAACACCTATCACCTTTGGCTGTGCGATTAGCGCAGTGGTTAGCGTGCTCGCTTCTCACCAATGCGACCCGGGTTCGATCCTCCGATAGGGAAGTATGTGAGATGGTACGATGGTCGCCATATCGGACAAGTGGGTTTTCTCCGGGTACTCCGGTTTCCTCCCACATAATTATACGTTTTCATCCGAGCCAACGAGAGTGATTAATATAAGTTGTTAAAACTTGCTTAGCAATCATTGTAAAATAAATAAAGTATAAAAAACAAAACCAAAAAAACACCTGTCAAACATCAAGTTGTGCGAGTGAATTTGGGCCAGTGAATCGTCTATATTGATTATGTCGATCTAAGTAGCTTATTGTGACATCTTCTTTCTTCGCAGAGTGACAAGTCATGTGTTGCTTCTTTCGAACGGGTCCATTTTATAGAACCCATGTTGCACCTCTCAAAATCATGAACATCCTACTAACAATACCCACATGGTTCGCCGGAGGCGAGGGTAAATACGCTCAATCATCATAACACTACCGGGTTTGTTTTGTTTTGATGTTCAAAGTCACACAAACAACTTAGGTTATATGAGGACACTCCGGCTATCATTGGTGGCGAAGGCAGATATTAGTGCCGTGGTAGAACCACTGACCTTCCATAAGCCACCTTCCTCACTTGAGAACATTCAACATCTCCAGTGGGATTTCGATCCATCCTACATTTAGGGACAACCTATTTGTAATCAACCACCGTAACCACGGAACTGACAGACACAGACGCACCGTGATGAAAGCATAACCAGAATCATAGATGCCAATCAAATAGATCCTGGCATAACCTACTGGCGGAGGAAGTTACTCGTCACAGTTATGCTTGCTATAAGGAATATTAAGAAGCGCTTTCGACATTGAAGTGAGATGGGCGCATGCACACATAGACGGCATGCTTTCAAGTTAGTCCGCACTGCTTTGCAGTGGTGGTGCGACCCTTAGTGGGTGTAGTAGTAGCACACACTGAACTGGTATGGGTGGACCGAGTAATCGTATCAGTCACATGGCTCTTCGGGATCAGGGGCATAGAGACGTGTCAGTGGTCCATTGGTGGTTAACATGTTGGACTGCGAATGCAGGGATCACAGGTTCGATCCTCCATCTTGGACTAATAATATAAGTCTTCCAGATGAGACTATAACCTGAGGTATCATGTATCAGTGCTAGACACCGGACATGAATAAGAACCAGGGATGCGTCTGTATGTTGCACCATCCGCCGAAACAATATAATGACTACTATACTTCTGAGGGCACGATGATGCCCCGATTAATAAATGAATCCAACCACATCAGGGGCATGACAATATTCTAAACTACTGACATAAAGGAAATATAAACAACAAATAGTCCCATTTATTTTGTTACTTTAATCCATCTAATAAAATTATATAATGTATTTAGCAACAACCAAAAAAATGGATCTTTTACAACCCTTGTCAAAAGTCAGTTTAAAGTCTTCTTCCTGTTAAAAAAAGCCGAATTTGCATTGTATGCGAGCGTCTAGTGTGCTATACCTGCACTCTTAATAAAACATGCTATACGTGTTTATGCATATTCATTTCTTTGTGATTACGATTTGCTATAGAGTTATGAAGAGAGCAGAATGAAAAGAATATTGTAGTCAAAATAAGATTTTATATATATATATAGAGTGGTGGAACCTATGCTCGGCGTATTCCTAGGCTCGGCATATTCGTATTCCTATGCTCGGCATATTCGTATTCCTATGCTCGGCATATTCGTATTCCTATGCTCGGCGTATTCCTATGCTCGGCGTATTCCTATGCTCGGTGTATTCCTATGCTCGGCGTATTTCTATGCTCGGCGTATTCCTATGCTCGGCGTATTCCTATGCTCGGTGTATTCCTATGCTCGGCGTATTCCTATGCTCGGCGTATTTCCCATTTTCATCCGTATTTAAAATATTTATATAGTTCTAGGATAATTTCATCGACAGAGCTGAAGCATGGTTCAATAGCATTCCGTTGAGTGTATCGGTAGGCTGATGCAACTGTCACGTGACTGGTTCAGCACACGAATATAAACAAGCAAATAATTGGGAGAATATTTCCACCGAAACTGTTACGGTGTATGAGCAATTCGGGTAGCTATCCGAATTTAAAATATCTACACCTAACCCGAAACATAGTTTCTATACCATTTCTGATTAAGACCAATAAATGTTTTTACTCAATGATGTACTATTTCAAAATAAGATATTCAACAAGTTATGGTATATAAATAAAAAATAACAAGTACGCCGTGCATATGTGCCCTGAAGTCTTCAGTTCCGCATATAAACGGGTACCGACCGACACCGTTGCAATAGCTGTATTGAGCAGCAAGGTCACGTGATGAGGCTAAAACTGTCAACAAGAGTGTTTTGAAAGTTGTTTTCACGATTTAAGAAAATAATAATATACGACAAGTGCTATTAACATTTTACACTGGTCATTATATGTGGGATTTACGCCGAGCATAGATTCCACCACTCTATAGTCCTGTTCAATAAGTTGTTACCTCCCCTTCGCGAGTTATCGTTATTGATTAAAATTTACTTCCGGAGTGGAAATTTCTGTACAAAATGGCGTCTAACAAAGCAATCGTTGAACCGTGCGACTTTGAAAAGCAAACTGTGCGTGAATTAAGGTCGTTTTTAAGAGACAGAGGTGCACATGTGTCAGGAAATAGGCCAGAATTAATCAAGCGTGCTAAAGGAATAGTTAAATTGAGGACACGTACTCTGAGTGAAATACAAACCGAGGACAATAAACAACATAAACAGCGTCAGGCGGAACTTTTCTGTACACCACTTGGAGAGAAATTACCGAACCCCAAGGATTTGAAAGGCGTTTGGGACAGTAATTTGTCGCGTTTACCGTTCTTCAGGACACAGGATTTATACAATTATCTTGTGCTGAACAATTCCAGAACATTCGACTCCGAAAATATGAATGCAAAGCAACAACTTAAAGCAAAAGTGTTCTACGAGGATAGACATTTACATTCAGTCAGATATCATGAAATTAGTAGGACATGTTCTCATTGCTACGTTAAGGCACAAGTTATGCCAAATGACAAGAAAAAAGGTACAGACTACATGGCTTGGGTATGCCTGTCAAAAGTATCCGGGATGGTTCATGCAGCAGGATGCAGTTGTGATGGCGGGTAAGGCATTTGCTTATTTATATTCCATTCATCATTATAATTAATATCGAACCTTTGGGCGTATTATGCATGTTTTCCTGACCATGCTCTACCTACCTCAAGCGGTTAGTCTGTACTATTACTAAGCGGTTAACCAGTACTATATAAAGCAATATGAGAGAGGGCACCGTGTCTTGATCAAGGGCACTACATACATGTACGTGGCGTGACCGAGTATCAAACACAGGACCCCCCAATCTCCAATGGTGGTTAGCGTGTAGATTTGTTACATGCACGATAGATTTTCAGATGGTGCACCATGGCATATGTCCCCCTAAAGGTGCCGAAACAGGAGGCACCACATGCTCGCACCTGAAAATCACCCGGGGACCACTCAATAATCAGCCAATATAAAAACCATCTTTTATTCTATTTATCTCGCATTGAAGTAAAAAATCGAAAATTGATTGGAATGAGCTACATGTAGTGTACATTGTAAACGGGAAAAAATTAAATAAGTTTTATTTTAATCTAAATTTTTGTCCCGTTAGTGTACTCGAAGAGTTAAATAAAATTATTATGTTATGCTTAAGTACTGTTTTCTTTTGTTTTAGAGAAGGGGAGTCATGCAACCACGTAGCTGCACTATTGTATGCCTTGGTGGACATCTGCAATAAGCAGGCAGACGGCCTAACAGCTCCAACATCCTCCAAATGTAAATGGAACCAACCTCGTAAAAGGAAACTAAGTCCAAAGAAGTCACAGAATCTTGTTTTCAAGAAACTGAAGTTTGAAGACAAGCCAGAGAAGGAAATCAACATTAAAACTCACAAATTGCATGAACATGATAAAGTTCAACCTTTGAATACTGTTTCATTCATTGAAAAATTAAGGAAGTGTGCACCACATGCTGCTTTACTTTTAAGTGATAGCAACTTAATTCCAGAGTCAGAAAAGAAGGTGGTAAATGAGATACCCCAGCTCCACAATGTTGACTTTATGTATCACGATAATGTAGATCTGAAGAGTAAAAATTGCCAGGATATGTTTGTATCATACTTTAATTCCCTGAAATGCAGTAAAAGTGATTGTGTATTGATCGAAACTAGTACAAAGGGACAAAGCAAGAGTCATTTTTGGAAAGAAGCCAGACAGGGCAGACTGACGAGTTCAAACTTCGGAACAATTGTCAAACAAAGGGACGATACACAACCCGATGTCATGCTAAAAACAATATTGGGGTACAACACCTTCAATTCTGCAGCAACACGTTGGGGCAGAACCCATGAAGCTGCAGCACGGCGGTTCTATATTAAATTGAATCAAAAATCACACCCAGACTTGAAAGTTTATGGGAGCGGGTTAGTGATTTCGCCAGATCACCCATACCTGGGAACCAGTCCTGACGGAATTGTTGAATGCTGCCAACAATGTGTGGACAAACAAGGTTTGTTGGAAATAAAGTGCCCATTCAAATGCAGGCAAATCACTCCCAAGGAAGCCTGCGAGGACAAACAGTTCTTCTGTGAAATTGTCAATGATGAAATTAAATTAAAAAGGAAACATTCATATTATTACCAAATACAGGGCCAAATGGCAATAACCGGTAGGAAGTGGTGCTTTTTTTTTGTATGGACTTTGAAAGGACATTTTACAGAAAGGATCGCGTTTGATGGGCACGTTTGGAATGAAATGTTGCCCAAATTGATATCGTTTTATAAAGAAGCAGTTATCCCAGAACTGTTCTCCGCGCGTGTGGGACGTGGAAAAGCCCTTTACAATGTATAACTAGGTTATTAGAACATAATGCTAGCTGGTTTAATAGCATGTCTGATAAGCCGAAACATGTTGTAATTATGTGTTACAATTTTTATTGGACGAGTGAATTATAAGTAAACATTTTTTTTTTAAATACATGTATACATGGACAAAAGTTTTGCACGGGAATGATTAGTTATGCCATGTTCCTGATCATGGACTGAAGGAAATACGTCTATGTTTCTTGTAAAACATAATATTGTGTCGATACATACAACATAATACTATAACTATGTTATTCTCCCGAGTTGGTTAAAGTATAATCTTTATCCATGTTATTGACTTTAATTGCTGATATACATGTACAAAATACTTGTGCAAAACTGTTGTCCTTAGGTATACATACATGTATTAACATATTCAGTATTTCATCAGAACTTGTGTGTTATTTCATTGAAAATGTTAATTAAAAACTATTTTACTCAAAGCTTGATTTGATGTTAGCTTTAATTATTTCCATGTTTTTAATCCTAGTAGAATCACCGACCCACCAATAAGTAGTAGTTCAACTGCCACTCCGGATATCATATTGTTTCTGGCATCCAAGTATACTCCCCACCACTCGCAACATTGTTTCTGGCATGCGAGTAGAACCACCGACCCACCAATTGAAACAGTAGTTTATAAATGCCACTCAAGACATTGTTTCTGGCATCCGGGTAGAACCATTGACCCACCAATTGAAACAGTAGTTTATAAATGCCACTCCGGACATTGCATCCGGGTAGAACCACTGACCCACCAATTGAAACAGTAGTTTATAAATGCCACTCCGGACATTGTTTCTGGCATCCGGGTAGAACCACAGACTCACCAATTGAAACAGTAGTTTATAAATGCAACTCCGGACATTGCTTCTGGCATCCGGGTAGAACGACTGACCCACCAATTGAAACAGTAGTTTATAAATGCCACTTCAGACATTGTTTCTGGCATCCAGGTAGAACCACAGACCCACCAATTGAAACAGTAGCTGATACATGACCCTCCAGACATTGTTTTGGGTATCCAAGTAGAACCACCAACCCACTGCATGCTAAACGGATAACTTCCTCACTTGAAAGAACTGACAGCGGTGAGGGTTAAGTGATTTAACAAAACTTCCAGATGAAAATAATAAAACATGATGAATAAAATACATGTATATACTTTAATATAATACATGTACACAGTAACACACTTTGACCTAACAATAAAAACAGTCTTATGTTTTACATCGCCGAAAACTTTACATAATTTGTTGGATTATGGTCCTGCAAATTAATCATCACCATCATGAATTAGTGGTGGTAACAAGTTAGAAAGTCCGACACAAATTTTCAGTATTTTTGATGCTTGTTGTGAAAGAGTGATAGGCATCACACCTTGAAGAATTCTAAAGTTTTTCACTCTTTCCATAGCGCGTTCAACATCAATGCGCAAGTTGGCTATGCGTCTGGTTTCTTCCACCTGCCGCCGATTGAAACGCTGCATTTTCAATGGTGGAATAATAAGATGCATTCCCCGTGGTGCCGTTAAATCAGAAATTAAAAAACATTTATCTGCCATTATTGCATCTCCTGCCTGGCAGAAGTCCAGTAATCCACATTTCATCGTTATTTGTTTGTCACTGGTGCTACCTGTCCACAAATCTGATACAAACGTAATAATTCCTGATGGACTGATTCCAAGTAGAGCTTTCCAAGTCATATGTGATTTGTAATGAGAATACATAAGAGATTTATTGGCTAATGATTGTGGAGTTTCAGTGTAAAATTCGGTACAGTCAATGATGACCCTGCAGTTTGGATATTTCCTTTTGAATTTTCTAGGCATGGTATCCATGATTGTCGACTTTGATGGCCATGCTACCAGGGATGAAAGTTTTATAGATAAATACGCTATCCATTGGCTGGTAATGTTGCTGCATGTGGATTTCGAAACATGAAATCTTCTTGCTAAATCCTCCAACAATAATCCAAGTCTTAACCGCAAAAGTACAAGAAAAAAATCATCGATTAATCGCAGCCTCCTTGGACGACCTTGCTTCTCTCTATTACCATGATTACGATGTGTATTTGCCTCGGCATCATCCAACTCATTGAAAATTAAATTAAACGTGTCAACATTGGGCAACCCTGTGTAAAACATACACATTTCACTGTTTTTAATGTCTTCAATTGTGATATCTGGTTTCTGTGCCTGTATACCAATTTCACACGTTGTTATTTGGAAATCGGTCTGTGTTCCAAACGTTCTCATAGATTTTATTTCAGGAACATCATAAGAAATATCCGTCTGTGTTGAACAACACATGCCATTAGAAATTGTTTGCGTTTCTTTATCAAGTGTGTCCGTAAATGTAGCTTGATCAGGAATAGATGGAAGATAGTCATGAAAGTGTACCGACACAAATTCCACTGACGAATTTGACAAAAATGGTGTGTTTGAGAAATTCTCTTCCTCCATGTCCTTGTCGCACGGTTCATCTGCAATGTCTTCGACAATTTCAGCCGGGGTAACATCATGTACCTGAAAAGCATAAATATATATAATTATAATAATGTTACGAAAACCATTATCATACAACGTTCAAAAGTATTATTGAATATTGTCACTCAGTTGTAAATTAGTTTGCAACACAGACTGTGTCCAGGGGCATTTTTGGTCATACGCACAGCATCGAGCACCGCAGGTGCGAACTAGCTATGGGGATCTGGGGGCAACACCCCCCCGAAATGTTTTGAAATCTAGAAGTCCTGTGGTTCATTCTAGGCTATTTCCAGCACTATTTTCAAAGTAAATATTAACACAATTATACCAATAAATAATTCATTTATTTTATTATTATAATTTGGAGACCGTACCCGTGTAAAGCATCGATTTTTACTGCATATTTCGCGTTTTTATGTTTTGGACTTTCCCAATCAATTGACAAGTGTACGCACGTGCATACGTGCGTATGCCTAGGCACACCCCTGGTGTCAGTTGACTATTTTTTTAATTAATTGATTAATAGTAATAATAATCAAATTTTAAAATAGAATAAGCTATCTAGCATCGTTTCTCTGTTTCTGGAAATACCTGAAGTGCTGATCAGTGAGGATGGGTGGGGGTATTGAGGTGCAGAGACGATACGACCGGGGACAAAGAGGATATTTTGGAGAAAACATATCCTGTGACCGAGCATTGAACCCGGGACCCCTCTATCTCAAATCTGACACTCGAAACTACTGCATCATGAACATGGGGCGAGATTAAAGTTTATTTGTTGGACAGGGTTGCGTTTATTTTCTCCGATGACCTAATGTGCAACATGTAGGCCTAGGAGAACAAACAATTCTGAGAAATGTATATAAATTGACTAAATTCTCACCAACGAAGTTGCTTCAAACTGTTTCACTCTGCCATCCTGGAGAACGAAAATGGATGGAACGTTGTTTTCCTTTGATTTCCTATCGTAAACTCCATCTATGAAGTGCGCAGAACACAAACGATCATCGCGTCCATTGAACACAAATGTGGAGCTCACAGTTCTAATCCGCTTCAACCACGCATTTTGTAGTAATTTATTAGCTGGGAAGCGATGTAACGTAGTAATTACGTCATTCACACTCTTCCCTCTGTAATTACTGCACACACAACAATAATGTCTATTCGAACTGCGATAATTTCTACTTTTTCCAACATAATTTCCTTTATTTATGTCCTCCATTTTTCCTCTCCAAAGATTTTAACAGTATGCTAATTTTATCTTTACCTGTGGAGAGCGCGCAGGGGAAGTAATTAATCAGGGGCAGATAACAACTTATTGAACAGGACTATACGACAAGTGCAATTAACATTTTATACTGGTCATTATATGTGGGATTTACGCCAAGCATAGGTTCCACCACTCTATATATTGTATTGTTTTCATCAATGCATTAAAGCGACATTACATCACAAAAAGCAAATAAAATGCATTTGTTCATGTATAAATGCGTTGCTAATACACATTCCTTCGAATATATTCGAATACTATCATTGAATCAATAAATAGTGTTTTTGTGATCTAAAAACTTTCAAAATTGAAAGTAGGATTTCATATAACGATCATCCACGCTCCTGAATTGACGTTAGTTTGTCATCGGAGTCAATACTAAGTGCTAGATGATGTCGTTTAAAGATAATTGAACAAAGACTAGTCTACAAATAAATATGCATAGGCACACATGTGAGATATAACGGTAAATCTGTACCATAACTCATGTTATTCAGGATACACCGAATTGCATTACGCATGTATGTGAACCCTATTTACATTATTTTATTATGTCAACGAACTGCGCATAGGACGTTTGCTTATTACTTGAAATACTCAGTATTTGAGGCAACTATTTGGGGAAAATTTATACCATATACATTGTAATAGGAAAATACATTCTTGTAAAAATTTGTGTTTTCACTAATGTAGTGTCGCTTTAAAACTCAACGTGCTTTAACACTCAACGTATTAAATATTTTAATAACTATGCATTTCTTTACTGAAAACCTTGGGTAGTGATAGTTCTGGGTTTGTAAAAATGATACAATTGTATGACAACCACATTTTTAGAAATTGTTAAAGTCAGTTTGAACAGGAACAGGACTCTAACTCTTTGCATGCTAGCCGCATAGACAACAGTCAGATATGTCTTGGAATATGAAATTCCACGACATATTTCCACAGTTTCCAGTTACAAATAAGAAAAACAAGTTAATGAATTGTGGTCTGCTACAATTATTTGAACAATTTATAGCCCTTAAGCTTACCCAGACTGTTCGATTAGCGCAGTGGTTCGATCCGACAGGGAAGTATGTGAAATGGTACAGTGGTCGCCAGATCGGACAGGTGGTTTTCTCCGGGTACTCCGGTTTCCTCCCACACGATTGACTACATTTACGCTTTCATCCGAACCAACGGAAGTGATTAATATAAGTTGTTAAAGCTTGTTTTGTTTGTTTGTGAAAATAAATAAAGTTTAAACTTAAAGCTTACCCAGCATGCAAAGAGTTGAAGTTGTTCTATAGCAATAAAGATTACAATGTTCTACTGATTGTTTCAAAATTGATAGCCAGCTACTATGTAGTATATAAATTAATTATTATAAATCTAATACATTATTCTAAGTACCGGTATAATTTTATATAACACATCAACGTCAATAAACAATCAAGTAACAATTATAAAGTACAAATGTCCTTAACATATGACGAAATAGATGGTGCATCAATAACCTTTTCAACCTTATGTAATTTATTGGATTAGTCTATACTACTGTTTGGAATGATTATATTGGTCCATTCAAATGTTCAGACTAGTCCATTCTTGAGAAAGTGAAAATTATTGACAGTGGAGATCCTGGTGTTATGGGCAACTTATCTGGACCTGCACTGTTTGCAAAAGTTGACATTATATCGGTCTGTAGTGTTGAAAGGGTTTACGGGTCACCATATATATAGTACTAATCCATAGGGGAACAACTATATTAATATTTAAGTAAACCCAACACACCTCGGACGCTGAAGGTGACAGTTCTGGGCTATACAGTGATCCAAACACAGGAATATGCCAAAATAAATCAATAATAAGTTTTATAGATTCTCTTATCCGATTCTCTCTCAGCATATTCGATGCGTTCACAGGACATCATAGTTTACACCACCACCACAATTATAATTAGTGCAATGTTATTGTTTTTTTAAATTTTTGAAACAAATGTGTAGGCATGTGCCTACAGCTCACTGACCAAATCAACACCCCCCTTCCCCCACATGACAGTGCCGGAAAGGAAATAGCAGAATTGATTACTCATTGGATCAAATTTACAAATGATTTCTTAATAAATTTTCCATAAACAAAACAAATGCTGTCTATGCAACAACTGACACAGCTTACATTCGAAATGTTCCAAAAAAAATGAACAACTATTTTTTTTATCATACCGTAACAATAAGGGATCTGTACACGATCTATTATCTATTAAACTATTCTTTTCTATTATATAACAAAAACCAAAAACCCTATTCTAATATGGCATTCCAGAATGAGACATTTAACGACTAGAAAACCGTAAACCAGATTTATGATTTGGCACATGAAACATTGAAAACAAACATAGTAGATTATCTACTTGTTTTTGATATAAATAAAAATGCAAGGCCATGAATATAAACCCTGTGTTTCCAACTGATTGTCAAATGGATAATGGCAGTACGAGACTGAACAAATTACGTAAAAGTGAAATTAAGGATTTCCACTCCACAGAGGTCTACTCTGCTGCTCCTTAGCCTCTTTCAATTCACCGTTCCATGCAGACGGAATCTAAACCAAGATAGAGCGAACAGAAAGCATAGACTGATGTACCTTACTGGTACCCAGCATGCACAATACTGGTACCCTGCATAGATTGATGCACAGACTGGTACCCAGCATACACAATACTGGTACCCAGTATAGACTGATGCACTGACTGGTACCCAGCATGCAAAATACTGGTACCCAGTATAGAATGATGCACCGACTGGTACCCAGCATGCAAAATACTGGTACCCAGCATAGATTGGTGCACCATATCGGTACCCAGCATAGAGGGGTGCACCTTCCTGCTAGCCATCATAGACTGGTGCACCTTACTGGTAGCCAGCAGCAGATTTCCCGTATGGCTGGTTATTAACACTACAAATCCTGCCCAATCGCTGTATTCAATTCCAATGTAAAGTTGGTAAAAGTTGTGCAAATGACTGCTATTTGAATGTTACACATTTTGACTGAGCACAATTCAACAGCCATAAAATAGACCGGCTGTAGCCGTTGTATATTGTGGATTTAACAATGGTAGATTTGTTCTTTGTTCATAGGAGTAAAATATGAAGTCATGTTAGAATACTTGTTGAATGAATACTATAAATATCCTATAGCTGATTTACACCATTTCTAGAGACATGCTTGATAAACACAGTACAACTTCAAAAAACAGGGTTCATTCTTGGTCAGAATTGTTGGGAGAAGTGAAAAAGCGCGTAATCGCTTCCTTAAATGGTGTTCTTTAATATACTTCTGCAAAATAGGGTTAAAATGCACAGTACAACCATTAAATACAACATTTGAATAGAAGGAGTGCTTTATAATGGGCCAGTGTATCTTACTAGGCAAAATTGTGTATAAAAATCGTAAAAACCAAAAAATATTTTTTTATTTTTAGGGAGAAGTGGGGCCCCCAGAGGATGAAGCCAGGGTCCCTAGGGCGACTATTTCGCCCACATCGCTCTCTAGAATGATCCCTGAAAAATTACAAATGAAAATACTATTGCATCCGACTAAAATCAAGAACATTTCAAAAGTAAGTGAGAAAATGCGTCCGTGACGTCACGCATCTCACCTTCTTTTCATAAACTGGCGAATAACATTTTTGGAATTTAATACTATAGGTGTAACCCCGAGTAACCAGGGGGCGGCGATAAATAAACGTATCCCAAAAAATGTAGCAATAAATTGGTTACTTCCTGGCTCCATTTGTTTATTAGGCTTGTGAGGAAAAACAGCGATGGATAAGTTTATCCGATCCTCGCCGCCCGCCCATTAAATAAATATAGTCAAGAACCAATCAGATAATTCTTATAATACTAATATGTAAACGTTGTAGTAGGCACATGAGCACCACTGGAGCCGTTACGATTGTACCCGTAGGCAAGGCATATTAAATTCCACGTTGCCTCCTCTCTCTCCTTCATGGCGATGGATTCCATCAGGAATGAGGTCTCGAGAGCGATTAATATAAGTTGAAATAACTTGTTTCGCAATCGAGATAAAATAAATTTGTATAAACTAAGGCACACAACTGCTGCTTATGTGTATATGGAGTAATATAATATCTACACTACACTCTGCATATACATGTATTATGTAAACATTCATTGTGATTTTCACATCAATATACGCTCGGTGATCCACAACTTGAAATACAACACAACAAATCCAGGATTTCAGTGAAGCGTAGTGATAAACTGTGTCCAACAAAACACCCAAACATAAACGAGGAAAACAAAAACAAACAGAAAGCACAATAATATACATGTACATAAACAAACTATTGGAGATATTTACATTCTAAAATTGGAATTAATACAATTGACTATAGCAAAATACAACTAGATATCACTCAGATTGTATTTGACGTAGTAACAAATGTTCGATTTCACATAGCCTAGATTTCACTTTGAAAGGTCAACCTCAAGGTCATGGAGCATGATTTATTTGAAAGGTCATCTGAGGTTTCATGTAGGTGTTGGAACTATATGTCTATCTTGTATGATAGTCTTCTAGTAACATGTCCATGTACATGCATGCATAATTTACTATAGAAGTCAATGTGTGTGGACACCTAGCAACCCCGATCACGGGCCGTGACTGATTAGAAGTCAATGGAAGTGGACACCTAGCAACCCCGATCACGCGCCGTGACTGATTAGAAGTCAACGGAAGTGGACACCTAGCAACCCCGATCACACGCCTTGACCGATTTCTCCCAAATCACTTCCTCCTACCAACCATCTATATATATCCACAAAGTTTCATCAAACTCCACTCACATTATGTCGAGTTATTCTGTCCACACAGCCACAGATGTAGCCCCGAAACATTAACATCCATTCACAACAGCGGGGGTTAATAATTCTTAATTGAGAAACATTCTAAATAAATGTAAAACGATAAACTTATACAACCTTTTTAGAAAATGCAAATATCACTTTTATTTATAGTGGTGTCTCCGTGGTACGTGGAGCCTCCGTGGTGCGTGGTGTAATGGATAGCCTGGAAACCGAGTGGATTCGATTTCGAGCTCCGTCAGTACCATGGTGGTGGTGTCCTTAGGCAATACACTGAATTCCACATTGCCCCTCCTATCTCCCTCCTATCCCCCTCCTATCTCCCTCATGGCGATAGATTCCATTAGGAATGACGTATCGAGAGCGATTAAATTAATGTTGTAAAAACGTGCTTTGCAATCGAGCTAATATAAATTTGTATATTCTATAGAGATCTATTTCATTGAATAGTATTTGCCATATTCTTGCAGGCCTGACAAAACACGAGATTGTTCCAAAAACACAAGAAACAACATTTATATTTTTAAATAATTCAGCAAACGTAAACCAGGCTATGGTTAAAATTTAATCCCGAAGGCGGGAAATAAATAATGCTTGCTAGAGAAATCCGTTAGCTTCATCAATAAAATACGACGCTATGAATTAGTTCCGGCCGAACTGGGGTACAATAAAGAGCGCAAAGTAAATTGCTAACTAGTCGCAGCTAAAGTCTGTTCCGTATTGACCATTTAACAGAAAATTACAGCACGTTTTTTTGCTTTTGCGATCAGAAAACCTGAGAATCGCGATACAGGTATATTCATGATCTTGCTGACTCTGACATGCCATGGCCTCGAGGAAATAAGTGAGTGTTACTGTCAGCTGAACCAATCGGACGCTTCAGACTGAGTTTTGAGAACAGTTTTATAACCTCAGGGCATGATAGTCTTATTTCCTGCAGCATACACACTGGAATGTATTTTCACAATATATATTAATAATTTTACAGAAAGGCAGATGGGTCAGTGATCCAAGGATCGCATGTCTGATCCCCCATCTAAACCCATTTCATTCTGTTTGAACGGTATCCAGAATGCAATGGGTTAACGTAATAAATTATAATCCTATTTTAAATTACAATTAAATTTCAGTTCTCATGTATTTGTGCTATACATGTTCATCGGGCACGTAACAGAAAATGGGACGCTTCTGGAATAAGAGACATCTCGAAATTGCTATTACCTCCCTTGGCAGATACATTTTGATTTATTCCAAAATGTGAATAGGTCCTTTTAGTTAGAATCCTTTGTTTTTACTGTTGTTCGAGACAGGTGTTGCGGTATGACAAATGTGATTTTTATCAAAATCGTGTTAATTAACTGATAACATTGTTTTACAAATAAGTTCCCATTGCATAATTTTTATATTGTATGGGATCTGTCGAAATGTAGTAATTTAATACTCATAACAAGCGATAGTGTAAGAAAATTGCTAGCATGTTGTGCAAAGGAAACAACGATAGAAACAGAGGAAAACACTTAATAGGACCTATCTACTTTTAGGGAGTATTCAGGGGCAGTAATTGACCGATGTCTCTCATTGGAGGTCCTTCTATATCGTGCGATATCCTCCAAATATAAAATGATGTAACATATTACTGAAGGCATCGCCCCGATTAACAAGCGGGTGGCGATAAATAAAAGTATCACAAAAAAGGCTCCCAAATGTTTGACATGAGCATATGGTATTGTACATATACTATACATGTTGATAAGTTTGAAATATTGATCTATTGTGAAAATATACACATATAGGAATACAGACGGGTGGGGTATGAGAGTGTAGAACATAAATCCCCCCAGAACGTAATCCCCGCCCGTTATTTGACACTGGCTGACATAATCCCCCCATATAGAAACCCAGGAATTATCTGGGGGATTGGCCTCCTATGGGTGGATTATGTCCTGGGTGCATTATGTCCAGGGGGATTATGTCCTGTTGGGATTATGTTCATAGGATTATGTCCAGGGGGATTATGTCCTGGTTGGATTATGTTCGGGAGATTATGTCCTGGGGGATTATGTCCTGGGGGATTATGTCCTGGGGGATTATGTCCGAGGGGATTATGTCCTGGTTGGATTATGTTCGGGGGATTATGTCCTGGGGGATTATGTCCTGGGGGATTATGTATGTGGGGATTATGTCCTGGTTGGATTATGTTCGGGGGATTATGTCCTGGGGGATTATGTCCTGGGGGATTATGTCCTGGGGGATTATGTCTGTGGGGATTATGTCCTGGTTGGATTATGTTCGGGGGATTATGTCCTAGGGGATTATGTCCTGGGGGATTATGTCCTGGGGGATTATGTCTGTGGGGATTATGTCCAGGGGGATTATGTCCTGGTGGGATTATGTTCATGGGATTATGTTCGTGGGATTATGTCCTGGGGGATTATGTCTGTGGGGATTATGTCCAGAGGGATTATGTCCTGGTGGGATTATGTTCGTGGGATTATGTCCGAGGGGATTATGTCATGGGGGATTATGTCCAGGGGGACCATGTCCTGGTGGGATTATGTTCAGGGGATTATGTCCGATAGGATTATGTCCTGGGGGATTATATCCTGGGGGATTATGTCCGTAGGGAATTATGTCCGTAGGGAATTATGTCAGGGGGATTATGTTTGGGGGTATTATATCTGGGGGGCGATTATGTCCTGGGGGATTATGTCCGTAGGGAATTATGTCAGGGGGATTATGTTTGGGGTATTATATCCTGGGGATTATGTCCGTAGGAATTATGTCCGTAGGGAATTATGTCAGGGGGATTATGTTTGGGGGTATTATATCTGGGGGGCGATTATGTCCTGGGGGATTATGTCCGTAGGGAATTATGTCAGGGGGATTATGTTTGGGGGTATTATATCCGGGGGGCGATTATGTCCGTAGGGAATTATGTCAGGGGGATTATGTTCAGGGATTATGTCCTGGGGGATTATGTCCGTAGGGAATTATGTCCGTAGGGAATTATGTCAGGGGGATTATGTTCAGGGATTATGTCCTGGGGGATTATGTCCGTAGGGAATTATGTCCGTAGGGAATTATGTCAGGGGGATTATGTTTGGGGGTATTATATCTGGGGGGCGATTATGTCCTGGGGGATTATGTCACTAGGGAATTATGTCAGGGGGATTATATTCAGGGATTATGTCCTGGGGGATTATGTCCGTAGGGAATTATGTCCGTAGGGAATTATGTCAGGGGGATTATGTTTGGGAGTATTATATCCTGGGGGATTATGTCCTGGGGGATTATGTCCGTAGGGAATTATGTCAGGGGGATTATGTTCAGGGATTATGTCCTGGGGGATTATGTCCGTAGGGAATTATGTCAAGGGGATTATGTCCTGGGGGATTATGTCCGTAGGGAATTATGTTCGTAGGGAATTATGTCATGGGGATTATGTTTGGGAGTATTATATCCGGGGGGCGATTATGTCCTGGGGGGATTATGTTCGGGGGATATTCTGGCGTATGAATATCTAGCAATTATTTTACACCGGTGTTTGTGACTATAATATATAAAGTTGTTAATGAAGGAAAATGCACAACATGTAGAGAATCATCAAATTACCCGTAGTATTCACAAATGGACATACCTGAATATAGCATCACGCCATAACACTAGCAACACGCCGTATCACTAGCATCACGCCGTAACACTAGCATCACGCCGTAACACTAGCATCACGCTGTAACACTAGCAACACTAGCATCACGCCGTAACACTAGCATCACGCTGTAACACTAGCATCACGCCGTAACACTAGCATCACGCCGTAACACTAGCATCACGCCGTAACACTAGCAACACGCTGTAACACTAGCATCACGCCGTAACACTAGCATCACGCCGTAACACTAGCATCACGCCGTAACACTAGCATCACGCCGTAACACTAGCAACACGCTGTAACACTAGCATCACGCCGTAACACTAGCATCACGCCGTAACACTAGCATCACGCCGTAACACTAGCAACACGCCGTAACACTAGCAACACGCTGTAACACTAGCATCACGCCGTAACACTAGCATCACGCCGTAACACTAGCATCACGCCGTAACACTAGCATCACGCCGTAACACTAGCAACACGCTGTAACAATAGCATCACGCCGTAACACTAGCATCACGCTGTAACACTAGAATCACGCCATAACACTAGCAACACGCTGTAACACTAGCATCACGCCGTAACACTAGCATCACGCCGTAACACTAGCAACACGCCGTAAAACTAGCAACACGCTGTAACACTAGCATCACGCCGTAACACTAGCATCACGCCGTAACACTAGCAACACGCTGTAACACTAGAATCACGATGTAACAGTAGCAACACGCCGTAACACTAGCAACACGCCGTAACACTAGCATCACGCTGTAACACTAGCATCACGCTGTAACACTAGCAACACGCCGTAACACTAGCAACACGCCCTAACACTAGCAACACGCCGTAACACTAGCAACACGCTGTAACACTAGCATCACGCTGTAACACTAGCAACACGCCGTAACACTAGCAACACGCCGTAACACTAGCATCACGCCGTAACACTAGCAACACGCCGTAACACTAGCAACACGCCGTAACACTAGAATCACGCTGTAACACTAGCAACACGCCGTAACACTAGCATCACGCCATAACACTAGAATCACACTGTAACACTAGCAACACGCTGTAACACTAGCAACACGCCGTAACACTAGCATCACGCTGTAACACTAGAATCACGCTCTAACACTAGCATCACGCTGTAACACTAGCATCACACCATAACACTAGCATCACGCTGTAACACTAGAATCACGCTCTAACATTAGCATCACGCTGTAACACTATCATCACGCCGTAACACTAGCATCACGCCATAACACTAGCATCACGCTGTAACACTAGCATCACGCCGTAACACTAGCATCAGGCCATAACACTAGCATCACGCTCTAACACTAGCATCACGCTGTAACACTAGCATCACGCCGTAACACTATCATCACGCCATAACAATAGCATCACACTGTAACACTAGAATCACGCTCTAACACTAGCATCACGCTGTAACACTAGCATCACACCATAACACTAGCATCACGCTGTAACACTAGAATCACGCTCTAACACTAGCATCACGCTGTAACACTAGCATCACGCCGTACCACTAGCATCAGGCCATAACACTAGCATCACGCTGTAACACTAGCATCACGCCGTAACACTAGCATCACGCCATAACACTAGCATCACGCTCTAACACTAGCATCACGCTGTAACACTAGCATCACGCCGTAACACTAGCATCACGCCATAACACTAGCATCACACTGTAACACTAGAATCACGCTCTAACACTAGCATCACGCTGTAACACTAGCAAAACGCCGTAACACTAGAATCACGCTGTAACACTAGCAACACGCTGTAACACTAGCATCACGCTGTAACACTAGCATCACGCTGTAACACTAGCATCACGCTGTAACACTAGCATCACGCCGTAACACTAGCAACACGCCGTAACACTAGCAACACGCTGTAACACTAGCATCACGCCGTAACACTAGCATCACGCCGTAACACTAGCAACACGCTGTAACACTAGAATCACGCTGTAACACTAGCATCACGCTGTAACACTAGCAACACGCCGTAACACTATCAACACGCCCTAACACTAGCAACACGCCGTAACACTAGCAACACGCTGTAACACTAGCATCACGCTGTAACACTAGCAACACGCCGTAACACTAGCAACACGCCGTAACACTAGCATCACGCCGTAACACTAGCAACACGCCGTAACACTAGCAACACGCCGTAACACTAGAATCACGCTGTAACACTAGCAACACGCCGTAACACTAGCATCACGCCATAACACTAGAATCACACTGTAACACTAGCAACACGCTGTAACACTAGCAACACGCCGTAACACTAGCATCACGCTGTAACACTAGAATCACGCTCTAACACTAGCATCACGCTGTAACACTAGCATCACACCATAACACTAGCATCACGCTGTAACACTAGAATCACGCTCTAACACTAGCATCACGCTGTAACACTAGCATCACGCCGTAACACTAGCATCACGCCATAACACTAGCATCACGCTGTAACACTAGCATCACGCCGTAACACTAGCATCAGGCCATAACACTAGCATCACGCTCTAACACTAGCATCACGCTGTAACACTAGCATCACGCCGTAACACTAGCATCACGCCATAACACTAGCATCACACTGTAACACTAGAATCACGCTCTAACACTAGCATCACGCTGTAACACTAGCATCACACCATAACACTAGCATCACGCTGTA
This sequence comes from Archivesica marissinica, assembly GCA_014843695.1. Classification (NCBI taxonomy): domain Eukaryota; kingdom Metazoa; phylum Mollusca; class Bivalvia; order Venerida; family Vesicomyidae; genus Archivesica; species Archivesica marissinica. The sequence goes on from CM026387.1 coordinate 25,878,405, forward strand.
ACACTAGAATCACGCTCTAACACTAGCATCACGCTGTAACACTAGCATCACGCCGTACCACTAGCATCACGCCATAACACTAGCATCACGCTGTAACACTAGCATCACGCCGTAACACTAGCATCACGCCATAACACTAGCATCACGCCATAACACTAGCATCACACTGTAACACTAGAATCACGCTCTAACACTAGCATCACGCTGTAACACTAGCAAAACGCCGTAACACTAGAATCACGCTGTAACACTAGCAACACGCTGTAACACTAGCATCACGCTGTAACACTAGCATCACGCTGTAACACTAGCATCACGCTGTAACACTAGCATCACGCTGTAACACTGGAATCACGCTGTAACACTAGCATCACGCTGTAACACTAGCATCACGCTGTAACACTAGCATCACACCATGTACATGCAAATCATACAAAATCTACAGCTATGTGAGATATCTACAGTTAACGCGTTTTTAAATTGTTAAAACCTTCCTCCTCAGTGCAGTTATCTCATCACGTGCCGTAAGCTCATTAAGACATTGGGATCTCGTGCGAAGCTGCATATCTCCCGTAGACAAAGTGGAAGAGCTGGCGTTCAATATCAATAAGTAGGGAGCTGGCCCCTATTCTGAAAAGAGCTGGTGTGGTCCACTCATCCCCTAACTCTTCTTTCATCAGTGAGAGCCAGGTACAAGCTTCTTTGGCAGTCCGGATGCCTCCAGCGGGCTTGAATCCAACCTGAGAGGAATTGGGATAAGAGAATCTATGAAAGTGATTATTGTTGATTTATATTCCTGGTTTCCAAACCGCATCAAGCTGTATGCAATCATAACATAACATAACATAAAGTTTATTTGCATAAAACATTTACATGTTTTTAGCCTTAAACATCAATCAATATGGTGAAATATAAATTCGCAAGTATAACTAGCATTAGCAAGGAAGAACTCATTATATACCAGTCATAATCAAATAATGCTGCATGGGATGAAACTTCATAGTAATATATATTACCTTATTTGTGCTCTAAGTTTGTAAGCATGATATACAAATTTAGCTGTACTGTTTTTTTGTTGTTGTTTATTTGTTTTTTTATACTTTATTTATTTTACAACGATTGCGAAGCAAGTTTAAACAACTTATATTAATCACTCTCGTTGGCTCGGATGTAAGCGTATATGTGGTCATTCATGTGGGAGGAAACCGGAGTACCCGGTGAAAACCCACCTGTCCGATCTGGCGACCATCGTGCCATCTCACATACTTCCCTGTCCGAGGATCGAACCCGAGTCGCATTGGTGAGAAGAGAGTGCGCTAACCATTGCGCTAATCGGACAGTTGTACTGTTAATAACTCTATCGCCGTTAGCAATCAGAACACACAGACTATTGTTTTCTTTTGGCATATTCCTGGTTTCCAAACCGCATCAAAGGAGAAAGAAGGCATGTGGAATTTAAATGCCTTGCCTAAGGGCACAATCGTAACGGCTGCAGCGGGGCTCAAACTCCGGACCTATCGCACCTATCACGACTATTTGGGGTTTAAAGTCGCATCAACAACGTAGGTCATATGATGACACTCGAAGCCCTGCGGCAAGTATTTACAACATGCACCCAGGTAGAACCACCAACCTTCTGCAAGCCAGCTTAGTTAGCTTTCACACTTGAAATAATTTGTGGGATTTCAACATATAGCCGCGAAGAGCAAGCGATTTGAAGCAATCGATCATAACCACTCAGCCTTGGCTGTCTGATTAGCGCAGTGGTTAGCACGCACGCTTCTCACCAATGCAAACTGGGTTCGATCCTCGGACAAGGAAGTATGTGCGATGGTACGGTGGTCGCCTGATCGGACAGGTGGGTTTTCTCCCGGTACTCCGGTTTCCTCCCACACGAATGACCACATTACGCTTTCATCCGCACCAACGAGAGTGATTCATATAAGTTGTTAGAACTTCCTTCGCAACCGTTGTAAAATAAATAAAGTTTAAATCTTGTTTAACCCCTCAGCCATAGAAGCCCCTCATGGTAACTCACGAGAGCTTATATGAGTATCAACGGGACATGGGATTGCACATGGGTGGAGCAACCGACCTCATACAAGCCAGCTGGAGAGCTTCCTCCTCTGACTCCTGTAGGACTCATACCCACGATAGTGAGTGGCAACGGACTGGATGGTGAGTGGCAACAGACTGGATAGTGAGTGGCAACAGACTGGATGGTGAGTGGCAATGGACTGGATGGTGAGTGGCAACATACTGGATGGTGAGTGGCAATGGACTGGATGGTGAGTGACAATGGACTGGATGGTGAGTGGCAATGGACTGGATGGTGAGTGACAATGGACTGGATGGTGAGTGGCAATGGACTGGATGGTGAGTGGCAATGGACTGGATGGTGAGTGGCAATGGACTGGATGGTGAGTGGCAATGGACTGGATGGTGAGTGACAATGGACTGGATGGTGAGTGGCAATGGACTGGATGGTGAGTGACAATGGACTGGATGGCGAGTGGCAATGGACTGGATGGTGAGTGGCAATGGACTGGATGGTGAGTGGCAATGGATTGGGTGGTGAGTGGCAATAGACTGGATGGTGAGTGGCAATGGACTGGATGGTGAGTGGCAACATACTGGATGGTGAGTGGCAACGGACTGTCAGTATACAAAATAAACTACTCCACACCAGAGAACCCCCACACAATATATTGTTGGATAACACAAACAGACCTTATGTCCAGTCCGTTCGAAGTATTCCCTGATAGCACGCACCATCACCAGCGCCACCATTAGAATGGCATTCACTCCTTCCTTACCGGTAGATGTCTTTATAAAGTCAGCCCCTGAAATGTGCATATAATTATGTTCATGTAATAAAACTCCTTCTGTTGCAGACACAATGCGAACAGCATACTATTAATATACAGTCAAACCTGTCTTAAGCAGCCAGCCAAGGAAATGACAGAAAGTGTCGGCTTAGCACAGGTGGCTGCTTAATAGAGGTCAAATGTATAATAAAACAGCAATTTGGGAATCTGGAAACTGGCTGCTTAATACAGGTTGGCTGCTTAATGGAGGTGACCACTAACACAGGTTTGACTGTAGTTTAGTTTAGTCATATTTTATTGCTTTCATTCTATATATACAATGCACAGAACAATACAAATGAACACACTTGTATAATTATGCATAGTATATCAGTTTAATCATATTTTATTGCGTTCATTCTATATATATACAATGCACATAACAATACAAATGAACACACTTGTATAATTATGCATAGTATATGTATATAGGATTTATGTCATTGTTGTGCACAAGAATTGTCAATAACTGTTGAAGCAAATGGGTTGGGCCACAAGTTTTACCAACTTTATATATATTAACCCTTTCAACACCACATACCTCTAAATTGGCTTACAAAAAAGTGTAGATCCAGATGAGCCGGCTCGTGACGAGCCGTCTCATCAGGATCTGCACTTTTTTCAAGTAATATAACTATTTTTAGAATTTTTTGTACCCATTTTGATAAATGAACTGATCCAAATGTAATTTTGTTATTAATTTATTGGTCTAAAAATATCATGGACCAGTCCATGTCGGTTACTTGGTGTTGAATGGGTTAATATATAAAATGAGTAGCCAGCTGTTAATTTCATGAATATACATGGTGCAGGTTAAAAACGTTAAACTGAAGACTAGGAGAACATTTGTTTGTTTCGGTATATGATGGAATTACATGTCACTGAATGAACATTGAAAGCATTATTATCACGAGTAGCGTAATGTTCACAAGTGAAATAGTATCTGATCATTCATTTAAACAAACATATTTTCTTTTTATTTTAGGCTGAAAAGTGTTTTTATGAAGGGTTTGACTATCAGGAAGATAGATATATAATGAGGTCCACAGTAGGGGTTTGATTATCTGGAAGATAGAGTAATGAGGTCCCCAGCAGGAGTTTGACTATCTGGATGATAGATATATAATGAGGTCCACAGCAGGGGTTTGACTATCTGGATGATATATATATAATGAGGTCCACAGCAGGGGTTTGATTATCAGGATGATAGATATATAATGATGTTCCCAGCAGGGGTTTTGACTATCAGGATGATAGATATATAATGAGGTCCACAGCAGGGGTTTGATTATCAGGATGATAGATATAAAATGAGGTCCACAGCAGGAGTTTGACTATCAGGTTGATAGATAGATAATGAGGTCCCCAGCAGGGGTTTGACTATCAGGATGATAGATATATAATGAGGTTCCCAGCAGGGGTTTGACTATCAGGATGATAGATATATAATGAGGTCCACAGCAGGGGTTTGACTATCAGGATGATAGATATATCATGAGGTCCCCAGCAGGGGTTTGACTATCAGGATGATAGATATATAATGAGGTTCCCAGCAGGGGTTTGACTATCAGGATGATATATATATAATGAGGTCCCCAGCAGGGGTTTGACTATCAGGATGATAGATATATAATGAGGTCCCCAGCAGGGGTTTGACTATCAGGATGATGGATATATACTGAGGTCCCCAGCAGTGGTTTGACTATCAGGATGATATATATATAATGAGGTTCCCAGCAGGTGTTTGACTATCAGGATGATAGAGTAATGAGGTCCCCAGCAGGAGTTTGACTATCAGGATGATAGATATATAATGAGGTCCACAGCAGGAGTTTGATTATCTGGAAGATAGAGTAATGAGGTCCCCAGCAGGAGTTTGACTATCAGGAAGATAGATAATGAGGTGCCCAGCAGGGGTTTGACTACCAGGAAGATAATGAGGTGCCCACCAAGGTTTTGACTATCAGGAAGATAGATAGCGAGGTGCCCAGCAGGGGTTTGACTATCAGGAAGATAGATAGTGAGGTGCCCAGCAGGGATTTGACTACCAGGAAGATAGATAGTGAGGTGTCCAGCAGGGGTTTGACTAACATGAAGATATATAGTGAGGTGCCAAGCAGGGGTTTGACTATCAGGAAGATAGTGAGGTGCTCAGCAGCGGTTTGACTATCAGGAAGATAGATAGTGAGGTGCCCAGCAGGAGTTTGACTATCAGGAAGATAGATAATGAGGTGTCAGCAGGGGTTTGATTATCAGGAAGATAGATAATGAGGTCCCCAACAGGGGTTTGACTACCAGGAAGATAGAGAGATAGTGAGGTGCCCAGCAGGGGTTTGACTATCAGGAAGATAGATAGATAGTGCTTACCTGCCATCATGCATACAATGCTGGCTTTGTGCACGTTGGCGAGAGTTCCGAGTTCACCTGTAGCTAAAATTGTCTTCAGATGTGCCTCCCCGCATGCCTCCTTCATCAACCTCACCTCCTCATACACTCCTAGTCAAACAGTTGCAAGTACAATGTACATATTATAATGCTAATGATGATGTGAACGATAGGTATATCTCATCTTATATAATGTGCATTTCTTAAAATGAGAGACATTACTCGTTTATCTATTACCTCCCTTGACAGATAATCAGATTTATCGCGAAATGTATATTCGTCCTTTTTTATATTTATTTTACAACGATTGCGAAGCAAGTTTTAAGAACTTATATTAATCACTCTCGTTGGAACGGATGAAAGTGTAAATGTGGTCATTCGTGTGGGAGGAAACCTGAGTACCCGGAGAAAACCGATCTGGCATACCATGGCACCGTCTCACATACTTCCCAGTCCGAGGATCGAACCTGGGATGCATTGGTTTATAATAATTGTGATTCTATCAAAATCATGTTAATTAATTGATAGCAAATCTTTACAGTAACGTATCAATTGGATATGTTGTATGGTATCTGCCAAGATTTATTTATTTAATAATCATAAAAATTAGAAAACGGAAAAATATGGATAGCATGTGGTGCAAATGAAACAACGATAAAAACAGAGGGAACCAATTAAGAGGACCAATCAACTCTTGTGAGTATTCAGGGGAAGTAACTGACTAATGTTTCCCATTGATAGTAAAAATATACCGAAGTCATAAGAGACCAAAATACTGATTAGCATTAATGTTGGCACGACGTTTCAAATATTCTTTCAAATACATCTGTCTATATTTGTTGCTAAACATCAGTCACAACTTTCTCATTTGGTAACATATTGAGCTGAATATTTCAAGATTTATTTTTGAGACATTGTATTAGTTTAGTTTGTACAAATTTATTTTAGCTCGATTGCAAAATTGGACGTAACACATCGTCTTGACGTGGCAAACATGTGTGCGTAGTTATTTGACAATCCCCCAATGAATGACAAGTTACTGCCCGGACACGAATGTTCGACAGACACACCCAACATTGTATATTAAGAGGCTATTCCTGTGATCTCTATAACCACATAAATAGAATTGATCCACACACAAGTTTATATAGACACAAGCCACATAAACCCTAACCCTAGACAGTAACCCTATTGTCCTCCTAGCCAATTAGTCCAATATTATGGGTGTTGATGTACATACGGACGGACAAGCGGAATCCTATAGTCGCAAACTGGCTCAAGTGAAATATTATTCGATCATTCACTAACAAATTTTCTTTTTATTTTAGGCTGAAAATTGTTTTTATGAAGGGTTATGAAGATAGATAGATATATAATGAGGACCCCAGCAGGGATTTGACTATCTGGAAGATAGATAGATAATGAGGTCCCCAGCAGGGGTTTGACTATCAGGAAGATAGATAGATAATGAGGACCCCAGCAGGGGTTTGACTATCTGGAAGATAGATAGATAATGAGGTCCCCAGTAGGGGTTTGACTATCTGGAAGATAGATAGATAATGAGGTCCCCAGCAGGTGTTCGACTACCTGTATGATAGATAGATAATGAGGTCCCCGCAGGGGTTCGACTACCTGTAGGATAAGATAGATAATGAGGACCCCAGCAGGGATTTGACTATCTGGAAGATAGATAGATAATGAGGTCCCCAGCAGGGGTTTGACTATCTGGAAGATAGATAGATAATGAGGTCCCCAGCAGGGGTTTGACTATCAGGAAGATAGATAGATAATGAGGTCCCCAGCAGGGGTTCGACTACCTGTAGGATAGATAGATAATGAGGTCCCCGCAGGGGTTCGACTACCTGTAGGATAAGATAGATAATGAGGTCCCCAGCAGGGGTTTGACTACCTGTAGGATAAGATAGATAATGAGGTCCCCAGTAGGGGTTTGACTATCTGGAAGATAGATAGATGAGGTCCCCAGCAGGAGTTCGACTATCTGGAAGATAGATATATAATGAGGTCCCCAGCAGGGGTTCGACTATCTGGAATATAGATAGATAACGAGGTCTGCAGTAGGGGTTTGACTATATGGAAGATAGATAGATAATGAGGTCCGCAGCAGGGGTTCGACTACCTGGAGGTTAGATAGATAATGAGGTCCCCAGCAGGGGTTCAACTATCAGGAAGATAGATAGATAATGAGATCCCCAGCAGGGGTTTGACTATCTGGAAGATAGATAGATAATGAGGTCCCCAGCAGGGGTTTGACTATCTGGAAGATAGATAGATAATGAGGTCCACAGCAGGGGTTTGACTATCTGGAAGATAGATAGATAATGAGGTCCCCAGTAGGGGTTTGACTATCTGGAAGATAGATAGATAATGAGATCCCCATTAGGGGTTTGACTATCTGGAAGATAGATATATAATGAGGGCCCCAGTAGGGGTTCGACTACCTGTAGGATAGATATATAATGAGGTCCCCGCAGGGGTTTGACTATCTGGAAGATAGATAGATAATGAGGTCCACAGCAGGGGTTTGACTATCTGGAAGATAGATAGATAATGAGGTCCACAGCAGGTAGATATAGGATTAAACAGCAGAAGCGAAACTTATCTAGGACTTATTAATTATTTACCCTTCCAGTCACCGGTTAGAGCCATCTGTCTGTTAATAACAATGTCAATTTCACGCGCACCATCTTCGACAGCCAATCGTATTTCCTCAAGGCATGTTTTTAGAGGTGTCTGGCCAGTCGGTAAACCTGTTGCAACTGAAAGCAAAATATTTAACAATTTTAATAGACCTTTCGCTTACAGAACATGCGATCCCTGGATTCGCAGTCAAATGATAAATAATATGTTATTATATATTTCGGGTTTTATGCCTGCATCAGCACCATTTCGGGCTATATCGCCGGCGGGCAGTTTACTTAACAACACCTTTCCTGGGCAGGCTCCAGCGGTTAACCAGTACTTGGGTGCACCAACCTCCATCAGAAACTGCCAACTTTTTCATATAAATGAAACATGACCTGAGCGGGGCTCGAACCCGTGACCATTAGTGATTATAGGTTACAGTGGTATAC
>CM026387.1:25887748-25913339 GCA_014843695.1 Archivesica marissinica
GACATATAATTACGAGAAGAAAAAGGAGAGTTTGCGACACATGTTGCCCATGCTAAAGCGATTAGTTATTTTAGAATTTGGATGATACACGTAGTGTAATGTTACATACAAAGACCAATTCCAGACGTGGAAGTCGTGATAGCGCAGTGGATACGCGTTCACTTCAGGTGCAGACAGGTCCGGAGTTCGAGCCCCGCTGGAGCCGTTACGATTGTGCCCTTGTGCAGAGCATTTAAATTCTTCTGGATTCCATCAGGAATGAAATCTCGAGTGTGATTAATATAAAATGTAAGAACTTGTTTCGCAATCGAGCTAAAATAAATGTGCATACATTTGTATAAACTAATTCCAGACAATCCTCTGGTTCTTTAATGGGCACGGTATAAGCACCGACACGAGATCTCGGTTTAAAGTCCTATACGGAATACTATGTTAGTATAGTATTGCATAGCGGGAGATTGAATGTGCGTCTCCTAGATTGCAAGAACACACAAGGACTATATAAATGTTTTTAAAGTTTTATTGTTTGTTTCATAACTGCATTTGTGCGACTAAAACACTAAAACATGTTTCTATGTTTATTTATCGTCGTTACCGGTTGTCCATGTAAGCGACAGGCATTTACCTAACACACCTTTCCGGTACTTGTTGCACCACTGCCATCTTTTGCATATAAAGAGACACGGCTTGGGCGTGTTTTACGTTTATTTATCATCGCTACGGTTGTCCATATGAGCGACACCTCCTGAAGAGATTAGTCATTTTAGATTTTTGGAGGATATTGCAATGATACAGACAGAGACCCATTCCAGAGTCTCCTCTTGTTCGTTTACATGCACGGCGTACAGAACCGACACGAGACCTCGGCTTAAAGTCCCATCTGAAAGACTGTTGATTGTATTAGGGTCAGACGGGGGATCGAACCTGCGATCCCTGGATTACCAATCCAGCGTGTTACCACTGAGCTAGGATATACGTAGTTTATATACACCAACCATTAGTTCACGTGTATATAAATTACACAATAGTTAAACTATATTATGCTTTACTCTAGTAACAAAGGTCTATGTAAAGTAAAAGTAAAGTAAAGTGTTTGTTTATTATAGTGTCACCCCTATTTAAAGGGCCAGCCATTTCTGACTTATGAGACACATCTTTATTATGAACATCAATACTTCCCGAATCCTATGCTTGTGTGCCAGACGTCAGACTGGTAGGCAATCGGTAACCATTATTTAACTAGCTGGCGGCTCACCAACCGGCCATATCAGAACGAACCCCTGACGAGATTCGAACCTTCGACTATGTGGTGGGGCTATGATATCGTAGCATACTTGTCGTTTTTCTACATGTGTTGTTTCCCTCTAGAAAGCATTCGTTCTTACATTTAAATTGAATTGTAGTATCGATCGATTGTAATGTTGTCAAAACTTGTATATATGATGCAATGCTGAGGATCGATTGTAATGATGTCATAGCTTGAATACATATGATGCAATGATGAGGGTGGATTGTAATGTTGTCATAGCTTGTATATATGATGCAATGCTAAGGATCGATTGTAATGTTGTCATAGCTTGTATATATGATGCAATGCTAAGGATCGATTGTAATGTTGTCATAGCTTGTATATATGATGCAATGCTGAGGATCGATTGTAATGTTGTCATAGCTTGTATATCTGATGCAATGCTGAGGATCGATTGTAATGTTGTCATAGCTTGTATATCTGATGCAATGCTGAGGATCGATTGCAATGTTGTCATAGCTTGTATATATGATGCAATGTTGAGGATCGATTGTAATGTTGTCATAGCTTGTATATCTGATGCAATGCTGAGGATGGATTGTAATGTTGACATAGATTGTATATATGATGCAATGCTGAGGATCGATTGTAATGTTGTCATAGCTTGTATATCTGATGCAATGCTGAGGATGGATTGTAATGTTGTCATAGCTTGTATATCTGATGCAATGCTGAGGATCGATTGTAATGTTGTCATAGCTTGTATATATGCGCTTATCGCACCTAAGCATTTCGTCCACAAGTATCAATATGTAGACGTTGAAGATATTACCTTGATTAAGTCGTGTCATCCCGCAAAATGTTGTATATGGGTGTAAATATGTGATCATATGTCTTTATATGTAGTGGCACGATTTAGCTAGAGTATTGCAAAATTTAATAGTAATTGGAGATGTCATCGTGTTTAAAACATACATTAAATTCAACCTATTACATGTCATGCAAAGTAGAAATAACATGGTATGAAAATAAAAAGAACTACTTTATTATACATTTATTTTGATATTAATTCCTTCTGTACAGGACATGCACTGACGTGCAATCGATACAAGATGTTGTCGACACCATTTTCGAGACAGACGATGCCAATACAACCTACCAGAACGTGATTGATAAGAAGAACTCGATGGAGAATATTGGAAAAACAAAGGAACATTTGTTGCAAGAGCTGAACAAATCCAAGACGAAAGCAATGGCAGCGGTAAACCTATTCAGAAGACAAATCGAAACAATGAATGAAAATCTTGAAAAGCAATCGCTACAAGAAGTGGAACAAGAATTTCTAAGATTAAAGTCCATTTTAGAGGAGGAGAGAAAGCAGGCTGTCAATGAAGCGGATATAATGAAACAAGCTGCAGACGACTTGAGGAAAGCAGAAGGAAACAAAGCCCAACAGTTTGTCTCAATGAACACTGCACGGAATAAATTGAAAGAAGTAGATGCTATGAAATGTTCATTGAAGTCTCTTACCGATGTTAGGATAGTGTTTACGGCAGATGCAACTATACGTGCCTTCTTTCAACATCTGGACATTCTTGGACGTGTAACTGGAGATGGAAATACATCCATGCTTGTTCGGCCAAAGACAGACCCCTACAAAGTCAAACAAACGAGAGAAATTAATATTCAGATGCCAGATGAGAAATCCACGTGCAACGTGCATGGATCGTGCTTATCAGAAGACGGCCAACTGTTATTAGCCGATACTAATAATAACAAACTGAAACGTTTAAACATTACAAATATGTCTGCCATAGATCACTGCGACATACCCGGTAATCCTACCGGAGTATGTTGCATCAGTAAACAAGAAGTGGCAGTGAATGTTTGCAACGGCAAACTTATCCAGTTTGTCTCCCTCGGTAAACAAATGACATGTACACGACAACTGAAGATGTATCATCGCTGCTTCGGTATTGCCTACAAGAATGACAGATTGTACGTATCTGACGATGCTAGATCCCTGTATATATATAACATGACAGGTGACCTGCTGCAGACGGTAACACAAGACAGTTCCGGGAATAGTATATTTAGCGGCAGTAGGCATATTGCTATCAGTGATAGTGATGACAGTGTATATATATCCTCCTTCAACAACAGTAGTTTGATCACTCTTGATGTACAGGGACAGCATATCAGTACATTCACCGATTCTCATTTAACACATGCAACAGGAGTTTGTACAGATGGTAGAGGAAACGTGTTTGTATGTGGCTATGCGTCTAACAATGTTATACAACTGGGACAAGACGGAAAGAAGATAGGTGAGATAGCTCTACCGCGAGGTAGTGAGATGAATCCACTGTCAGTATGTTTTAATCCACGGCAGTGTGCATTATATGTCACCCAAGAAAATAATAATAACACTATCAAGATATTCGAGCTACAGTGATACCAGAATGGTACGGGTTCTGACAGTGTACATAGTATATGTATATTATATGTATATTATATGTATATTATATGTATTTTATATGTATATAATATGTATTTTATATGTATATTATATGTATATTATATGTGCACACGGTACTATACTAGTATACAACAATATATAATACATTATATGGAAGTCGTGATAGCGCAGCGGATGCGCGTTTGCTTCATGTGCGAAAGGTGCGGAGTTCGAGCCCCGCTGGAGCCGTTACGATTGTGCCCTTAAACAATGCATTTAAATTCCACGTTGCCTATTCTCTCTCCCTCGTGGTGATGGATTCCATCAGGAATGAGGTCTCGAGAGTGATTAATATAAGTTTTAAGAACTTGTTTCGCAATCGAGCTAAAATAAATTTGTATAAACTATATATTACATTTATACATGTAAACACACTACTAATATGCTATATGTAAACGTATTGTCTCTCTATCTATGAGTATACGGTTTGCAAATATAAACATTCAATTGCAGACAAGCTGTTAACAGAAAATTGAATTAATTTGACGTACTTATTTTAAAAAACGAATGCGAACACTTCTAGAACACGCATACGCCCTGTCATCCTAACTAACTGTCCTTTAAATTAATCTATTCTTTTCGTGCTCCGTATCGATTATTTATGTTCCTGAACTTTCTTCAAATATTCATTTACATGCTAACCATTTACCTTTTTAACATCCAAGGCTATTTACTAACTAATACCATCATTTGTGGTTAACAGACGATATGTTTAGCCTGGGTTCCAGTCTGTCGATTTTTCACTTTTTAACTTCCGGCAAAATGACATTATCAGAAACTTAATACTGTATTAAAATATATTTATTTGACTTACCATGCATATCGACGCTTGTTCCCAGGCTAGGATCTGTTATCCAGTGGACAGGTTCGATTCCCCTTCTGACCCTAATAAAATGAACAGTCTTTCAGATGGGACGTTAAACCGAGGTCTCGTGTCGGTGCTTTACATCGCGCACTTAAAGGAACCAGAGGAGACTCTGGAATTGGTCTATATCGTATCATTGCACTATTGTCAAAAAACAAATCTAAAATGACTAATCTCTTCAGGAGGCGTCGCTCATATGGGCAACCGGTAGCGACGATAAATAAAACACACACATTTGTGGTTCACATAATAATTTGAAATTGTTTTGAAATACATATCACGTATTTTTAATATATTATTCTCCTGTCTATTGTATATCAATCGATTGATAGGGAGAAGAACTATATAAGTTTTCTTTCGTTCTAATCCCTTTCAGTCTACTGCTGTTAATCTATATGTAAAATTTCATTTCTTGCTTACATGTAAAAATACTAAAATAAATAATGTTTAAACTAAATATATATAATATGCATAAACCGTATTCTTTAGTAAAAATCTTCAAAATGTCCATAACACCTGTCACCTTTGGCTGTGCGATTAGCGAGCTCGCTTCTCACCAATGCGACCCGGGTTCGATCCTCCGATAGGGAAGTATGTGAGATGGTATGATGGTCGCCAGATCGGACAGGTGGGTTTTCTCCGGGTACTCCGGTTTCCTCCCACATAATTATACGTTTTCATCCGAGCCAACGAGAGTGATTAATATAAGTTGTTAAAACTTGCTTCGCAATCATTGTAAAATAAATAAAGCATAAAAAACAAAACAAACACCTGTCAAACATCAAGTTGTGCGAGTGAATTTGGGCCAGTGAATCGTCTATATTGATTATGTCGTCCTAAGTAGCTTATTGTGACATCTTCTTTCTTCGCAGGGTGACAAGTCATGTGTTGCTTCTTTCGAACGGGTCCATTTTATAGAATCCATGTTGCACCTCTCAAAATCATGAACATCATACTAACAATACCCACATGGTTCGCCGGAGGCGAGGGTAAATACGCTCAATCATCAATACTACCGGTTTTGTTTTGTTTTGATGTTCAAAGTCACACAAACAACTTAGGTTATATGACGACACTCCGGCTATCATTGGTGGCGAAGGCAGATATTAGTGCCGTGGTAGAACCACTGACCTTCCATAAGCCACCTTCCTCACTTGGAGAGCATTCAACATCTCCAGTGGGATACGATCCATCCTACATTTAGGGACAACTTATTTGTAATCAACGACCGTAACCACGGAACTGACAGACACAGACGCACCGTGATGAAAGCATAACCAGAATCATAGATGTCAATCAAATAGATCCTGGCATAACCTACTGGCGGAGGAAGTTACTCGTCACATTTATGCTTGCTATAAGGAATATTAAGAAGCGCTTTCGACTTGAAGCGAATTCGACATTGAAGTGAGATGGGCGCATGCACACATAGACGGCGCGCTTTCAAGTTAGTCCGCACTGCTTTGCAGTGGTGGTGCGACCCTTAGTGGGTGTAGTAGTAGCACAAACTGAACTGGTTTGGGTGGACCGAGTAATCTTATCAGTCACATGGCTCTTCGGGATCAGGGGCATAGAGACGTGTCAGTGGTCTATTGGTATTGGTGGTTAACATGTTGGACTGCGAATGCAGGGATCACAGGTTCGATACTCCGTCATAGACTAATAATATAAGTGTTCCAGATGAGACTATAACCCGAGGTTTCATGTATCGGTGCTAGACACCGGACATGAATAAGAACCAGGGATGCGTCTGTATCTTGCACCATCCGCCGAAACAATATAATGACTACTATAACTCTAGGGGTGTTGCCCCGATTAATAAATGAATCCAACCACATCAGGGGCATGACAATATTCTAAACTACTGACATAAAGGAAATATAAACAACAAATAGTCCCATTTATTTTTTTACTTTAATCCATCTAATAAAATTATAATGTATTTAGCAACAACCAAAAAAATGGATCTTTTACAACCCTTGTCAAAAGTCAGTTTAAAGTCTTCTTCCTGTTCAAAAAAGCGGAAATTTCAATGTATTCGAGCGTATAGTGTGTTATACTTGCACTCTTAATAAAACATGCTATAAGTGATTTATGCACACTCATTTCTTTGTGATTATGATTTGCTATATAGAGTTATGAAGAGAGCAGAAGAATATTGTAGTCAAAATAAGATTTTTTATATATATACAGAGTGGTGGAACCTATGCTCGGCGTATTTCCCATTTTCATCCGTATTTAAAATATTTATATAGTTCTAGGATAATTTCATCGACATAGCTGAAGCATGGTTCAATAGCATTCCGTTGAGAGTATCGGTAGGCTTAGGCAACTGTCATGTGACTGGTCCAGCACACGAATATAAACAAGCAAATAATTGGGAGAATATTTCCACCGAAACTGTTACGGTGTATGAGCAATTCGGGTAGCTATCCGAATTTAAAATATCTACACCTAACCCGAAACATAGTTTCTATACCATTTCTGATTAAGACCAATACACGTTTTTACTCAATGAGGTACTATTTCAAAATAAGATATTCACCAAGTTATGGTGGATAAATAAAAAATAACAAGTATGCCGTGCATAGGTGCCCTGAAGTCTTCAGTTCCGCATATAAACGGGTACTGACCGACACTGTTGCGATAGCTGTATTGAGCAGCAAGGTCACGTGATGAAGCTAAAACTGTCAACAAGAGTGTTTAAATAATAATATACGGCATGTGCAATTAACATTTATACTGGTCATTATATGTGGGATTTACGTCGAGCATAGGTTCCATCACTCTATATATTGTATAGTTTTCATCAATGCATTAAAGCGACATTACATCACATTAAAGCGACATTACATCACAAAAAGCAAATAAAATGCATTTGTTCACGTATAAATGCGTTGCTACTACACATTCCTTCGAATATATTCGAATACTAACATTGAATCAATAAATAGTGTTTTTGTGATCTACAAACTTTCAAAATTGAAAGTAGGATTTCATATAACGATCATCCACACTCCTGAATTGACGTTTGTTTGTCATCGGAGTCAATACTAAGCGCGAGATAATGTCGTTTAAAGATAATTGAACAAAGACTAGTCTACAAATAAATATGCATAGGCACACATGTGAGATATAACGGTAAATCTGTACCATAACTCATGTTATTCAGGATACACCGAATTGCATTACGCATGTATGTGAACCCTGTATACATTATTTTGTTATGTCAACAAACCGCGTATAGGACATTTGCTTATTAGTTAAAATACTCAGTATTTGAGGCAACTATTTGGGAAAATATTATACCATATACATTGTAATAGGAAAATACATTCGGTAAAATGTGTGTTTTCACTAATGTAGTGTCGCTTTAAAACTCGATGTATTAAATATTTTAATAAGTTTGCATTTCTTTACTGAAAAACTTCGGTAGTGGTAGTTCTGGTTTTGTAAAAATGATACAATGACAACCACATTTTTAGAAATTGTTAAAGTCAGTTTGAACAGGAACAGGACTCTAACTCTTTGCATGCTAGCCGCATAGACAACAGTCAGATATGTCTTGGAATATGAATTTCCACGACATATTTCCACAGTTTCTAGTTACAAATAAGAAAAACAAGTTAATGAATTGTGGTCTGCTACAATTATTTGAACAATTTATAGACATTAAGCCTACCCAGACTGTCCGATTAGCGCAGTGGTTCGATCCGACTGGGAAGTATGTGAAATGGTACGGTGGTCGCCAGATCGGACAGGTGGTTTTCTCCGGGTACTCCGGTTTCCTCCCACACGATTGACTACATTTACGCTTTCATCCGAGCCAACGGAAGTGATTAATATAAGTTGTTAAAGCTTGTTTTGTTTGTTAAAATAAATAAAGTTTACAGTTAAAGCTTACCCAGCATGCAAAAAGTTGAAGTTGATCTATAGCAATAAACATTACAATGTTCTACTGATTGTTACAAAATTGATAGCCAGCTGCCATGTAGTATATAAATTAATTATTATAAATCTAATACATTATTCTAAGTACCTGTATAATTTTATATAACACATCAATGTCAATAAACAATCAAGTAACAATTATAAAGTACAAATGTCCTTAACATATGACGAAATAGATGGTGCATCAATAACCATTTCAACCTTATGTAATTTATTGGATTAGTCCACACTACTGTTTGGAATGATTATATTGGTCCATTCAAATGTTCAGACCAGTCCATTCTTGAGAAAGTGAAAATTATTGACAGTGGAGATCCTGGTGAGACAACTTGTTATGGGCAATTTATCTGGACCTGCACTGTTTGCAAAAGTTGACATTATATCGGTCTGTAGTGTTGAAAGGGTTTTACGGGTCACCATATATATATAGTACTAATCCATAGGGGAACAACTATATTAATATTTAAGTAAACCCAACACACCTCGGACGCTGAAGGTGACAGTTCTGGGCTATACAGTGATCCAAACACAGGAATATGCCAAAATAAATCAATAATAAGTTTTATAGATTCTCTTATCCGATTCCCTCTCAGCATATTCGATGCGTTCGCAGGACATCATAGTTTACACCACAACCACAAGGGTAACTTCATAATTAGTGCAATGTTGTTTTTTTTTTTAATTTTTGAAAATAATGTGTAGGCATGTGCCTACAGCTCACTGATCAAATCAACACCCCCTCCCCCACATGACAGTGCCGGAAAGGAAATAGCAGAATTGATCACTCATTGGATCAAATTTACAAATGATTTCTTAATAAATTTTCCATAAACAAAACAAATGCTGTCTATGCAACAACTGACATAGCTTACATTCGAAATGTTCCAAAAAAACTAACAACTATTTTTGTTATCATAACAATACGGGATCTGTACACGATCTATTATCTATTAAACTATTCTATTCTATTATATAACAAAAACCCTATTCTAATATGGCATTCCAGAATGAGACATTTAACGACTAGAAAACCGTAAACCAAATATAGTAGATTATCTGCTTGTTTTTGATATAAATAAAAAGGCAAGGCCATGAATATAATCCCTGTGTTTCCAACTGATTGTCAAATGGATAACGGCAGTACGAGACTGAACAAATTACGTAAAAAGTGAAATTAAGGAATTCCACTCCACAGAGGTTTACTCTGCTGCACTTTAGCCTCTTTCAATTCACGGTTCCATGCAGACGGAATCTAAATCACGATAGAGCGAACAGAAAGCATAGACTGATGTACCTTACTGGTACCCAGCATGCACAATACTGGTACCCTGTATAGACTGATGCACAGACTGGTACCCAGCATACACAATACTGGTACCCAGTATAGACTGATGCACTGACTGGTACCCAGCATGCAAAATACTGGTACCCAGTATAGAATGATGCACCGACTGGTACCCAGCATGCAAAATACTGGTACCCAGATGCATAGATTTGTGCACCATATTGGTACCCAGCATAGAGGGGTGCACCTTCCCGCTAGCCATCATAGACTGGTGCACCTTCCCGCTAGCCATCATAGACTGGTGCACCTTACTGGTAGCCAGCAGCAGATTTCCCGTATGGCTGGTTATTAACACTACAAATCCTGCCCAATCGCTGTATTCAATTCCAATGTAAAATTGGTAAAAGTTGTGCAAATGACTGCTATTTGAATGTTACACATTTTGACTGAGCAAAATTCAACAGCCATAAAATAGACCGGCTGTAGCCGTGGTATATTGCGGATTTAACAACGGTAGATTTGTTCTTTGTTTTTAGGAGTAAAATATCAAGTCATGTTAGAATACTTGTTGAATGAATACTATAAATATCCTATAGCTGATATACACCATTTCTAGAGACATGCTTGAAACACACAGTACAACTTGGGGTCATTCTAGGTCAGAATTTTTGGGAGAAGTGAGAAAGCGCATGATCGCTTCCCTAAATGGTGTTCTTTAATATACTTCTCCAAAATAGGCTTAAAATGCACAGTACAACCATTAAATGCAACATTTGAATAGAAGGAGTGCTTTATAATGGGCCAGTGTATCTTACTAGACAAAATTTTGTTTGAAAATCGTAAAAACTAAAAAATAATATTATTTTTTTAGGGAGAAGTGGGGCCCCCAGAGGGTGAAGCCAGGGTCCCTAGGGCAACTATTTCGCCCACATCGCCCTCTTGAATGATCCCTGAAAAATTACAAATGAAAATACTATTGCATCCGACTAAAATCAAGAACATTTCAAAAGTAAGTGAGACAATGCGTCCGTGATGCCACGCATCTCACCTTCTTTTCATAAACTGGGTAATAAAATTGTTGGAATTTAATACTATACATATTTGATGGGACTATAAATCAAGGTCTAAGAGAACCAGGGATGCTTCTGGAATTGGAGCTTCTTCTGTATCTTGTACAATCCTCCCGATTAACCAGGGGGCGGCGATAAATAAACGTATCCCAAACATGTTATAAATGCATAATGTAGCAATAAATTGTTTGCTTCATGGCTCCATTTGTTTATTAGGCTTGTGAGGAAAAACAGCGATGGCTCGCTGCAGCTTGCTGCTATAAGCTTATCCAATCCTCGCCGCCCATTAAATAAATATAGTCAAGAACCAATCAGATAATTCTTATATAATACTAATATGTAAACGTTGTAGCAGCAAGGCACACGAGCCCCGCTGGAGCCGTTACAATTTGGCCCTTAGGCAAGGCATTTAAATTCCACGTTGCCTCCTCTCTCTCCTTCATGGCGATGGATTCCATCAGGAATGAGGTCTCGAGAGTGATTAATATAAGTTGAAATAACTTGTTTCGCAATCGAGATAAAATAAATTTGAATAAACTAAGGCACACAACTGCTGCTTATGTGTATATGGAGTAATATAATATCTAAACTACACTCTGCATATACATGTATTATGTACATTGTATTAACATTCATTGTGATTTTCACATCAATATATGCGCGGTGATCCACAACTTGAAATACAACACAACACATCCAGGATTTCAGTGAAGCTTAGTGATAAACTGTGTCCAACAAAACACCCAAACATAAACGAGGAAAACAAAAACAAACAGAAAGCACAATATTATACATGTACATAACCAAACTATTGGAGATATTTACATTTTAAAATTGGAATTAATACAATTGACTATAGCAAAATACAACTAGATAGCACTCAGATTGTATTTGACGCAGTAACAAATGTTCAATTTCACATAGCCTTGATTTCACTTTGAAAGGTCAACCTCAAGGTCATGGAGCATGATTTATTTGAAAGGTCATCTGAGGTTTCACATAGGTGTTGGAACTATATGTCTATCTTGTATGATAGTCTTCTAGTAACATGTCCATGTACATGCCGATGCATAATTTACTATAGAAGTCAATGGAAGTGGACACTTAGCAACCCAGATAATGCACCTTGACCGATTTCTCCCAAATCACTTCCTCCTACCAACCATTTATATATATCCACAAAGTTTCATCAAACTCCACTCACATTATGTTGAGTTATTCTGTCCACACAGACACAGATGTAGCCCCGAAACATTAACATCCATTCACAAAAGCAGAGGTTAATAATTCTTAATTGAGAAACATTCTAAATAAATGTAAAACGATAAACTTATACAACCTTTCTAGAAAATGCAAATATCACTTTTATTTATAGTGGAGCCTCCGTGGTACGTGGAGCCTCCGTGGTACGTGGAGCCTCCGTTGTACATGGAGCCTCCGTGGTGCGTGGTGTAATGTATAGCCTGGAAACCGAGTGGATTCGATTTTTCGAGCTCCGTCGGTACCATGGTGGTGTCCTTAGGCAAGACACTAAATTCCACATTGCCCCTCCTATCTCCCTCATGGCGATATATTCCATTAGGAATGACGTATCGAGAGCGATTAAATTAATGTTGTAAAAACGTGCTTTGCAATCGAGCTAATATAAATTTGTATATTCTATATAGATCTATTTCATTGAATAGTATTTGCCATATTCTTACAGGCCTGACAAAACACGAGATTTTTCCAAAAACACAAGAAACGACATCTATATTTTTAAATAATTAATGTTACTGCATCAGCATCATATCACCTGCATCAGCATCATTTTTGGGCTATATCGCCGGCGGGCAGTTTACCTAACAACACCTTTCCTGGGCAGGCTCCAGCGGTTAACCAGTACTTGGGTGTATCCAACCTACGTAAGAAACTGCCAACTTTTTCATATAAATGAAACAGGGTCTCAGCGGGGCTCGAACCCGTGACCATCAGTGATGATAGGTTACAATGGTATACAAGTCAGCGACCGTAACCACTCGACCACAGAGGCGGTTAAATAATTAAGCACACTATGGTCAAAAATTTAATACCGAAGGCGGGAAATAAATAATGCTTGCTAGAGAAATCCGTTAGCTTCATCAATAAAATACGAAGCTATAAATTAGTCCCGGCCGAACTGGGGTACAATAAAGAGCGCAAAGTAAAATGCTAACAAGTCGCAGCTAAAGTCTGTTCCGTATTGACCATTTAACAGAAAATTACAGCACGTTTTTTGCTTTTGCGATCAGAAAACCTGAGAATCGCGATACAGGCCTATTCATGATATTTCCGACTCTGACATGCCATGGCCTCGAGGAAATAATTTTTTTTCTCAGATCTCAAACTCAAGCTCAAATGATCTGATTGGTTGATGCTGAGTGTTACTGTCAGCTGAACCAATCGGACGCTTGCGACTGAGTTTTGAGATTGGAGAGAAGTATTATAACCTCGGGCATAATAAGTCTTATATTCTGCAGCATACACACTGGAATGTATTTTCACAAAATACATGATAATATATATAAATAATTTTAGAGAAAGGCAGATGGGTCAGTTATCCAAGGATCGCATGTCTGATCCCCCATCTTAACGTAATAAATTATAATCCTATGCTAAATTACAATTAAAGTTCAGTCCTCATGTATTGGTGCATGTTCATCGGGCACGTAACAGAACATGGGACGCTTCTGGAATAAGAGACATCTCGAATTTTCTATTACCTCCCTTGGCAGATAAATTCTGATTTATTCCAAAATGTGAATAGGTCCTTTTAGTTAAAATCCTTTGTTTTTACTGTTGTTCCCTAACCAGATGTTGCGGTATGACAATTGTGATTTTATCAAAATCGTGTTAATTAACTGATAACATTGTTTTACAAATAAGTTCCCATTGCATATATTGTATGGGATCTGTCGAAATGTAGTAATTTAATACTCATAACAAGCGATAGTGGAAGACAATTGCTAGCATGTTGTGCAAAGGAAACAACGATAAAAACAGAGGAAAACACTTAATAGGACCTATCTACTTTTAGGGAGCATTCAGGGGCAGTAACTGACCGATGTTTCATTGGAGGTTCTTCTATATCGACCGATATCCTCCAGATATAAAATGATGTAACATACTACTGAAGGCATCGCCCCGATTAACCCATTCAACACCAAGTAACTGAAATGGACTGGTCCATGATCAGTTTTTAGACCAATAAATTAATACGAAAATTACATTTAGACCAGTTCATTTATCAAAATGGGTAATTTTGTCTAAAATAGTAATATTACTGGCAAAAAGTGCAGATCCTGATGAGACGGCTCGTCACGAGCCGGCTCATCTGGATCTACACTTTTTGTAAGCCTATTTAGAGGTCTGTGGTGTTGAAAGGGTTAACAAGCGGGTGGCGATAAATAAAAGTATCACAAAAAAAGGCTCCCAAATGTTTGACATGAGCATATGGTATTGTACATATACTATACATGTTGATAAGTTTGAAATATTGATCTATTGTGAAAATATACACATATAGGAATACAGACGAGTGGGGTATGAGAGTGTAGAACATAATCCCCCCAGAACGTAATCCCCGCCTGTTATTTGACACTGGCAGACATAATCCCCCCATATAGAAACCCAGGAATTATCTGGGGGATTGGCCTCCCAAGGGTGGATTATGTCCATGGGGATTATGTCTGTGGGGATTATGGGGATTATGTCTGTGGGGATTATGTCCTGGGGGATTATGTCTGTCCAGGGGATTATGTCCAGGGGGATTATGTCCTGGTGGGATTATGTTCAGGGGATTATGTCCAGGGGGATTATGTCCTGGGGGGATTATGTCCAGGGGGATTATGTCCTGGGGGATTATGTCTGTGGGATTATGTCCAGGGGATTATGTCCTGGGATTATGTTCGGGGGATTATGTCCGAGGGGATTATGCCCTGGGGGATTATGTCCTGGTGGGATTATGTCCAGAGGGGATTATGTCCAGGGACGGGGGATTATGTCTGGGGATTATGTCCAGGGATTATGTCCTGGGGGATTATGTCCGGGATATTCGAGGGATTATGTCGGGGGATTATGTCCAGGGGGATTATGTCCTGGGGGATTATGTCAAATTATGTCCAGGGGGAATATGTCCAGGGGATTATGTCCGAGGGGATTATGTCCTGGGGGATTATGTCCAGGGGGATTATGTCCAGGGGATTATTTCTAGGGGATTATTCCGGGGGAATTGGGGGGAATTATGTCCTGGGGGGATTATGTCCGGGGGGATTATGTTTGGGGGTATTATATCGGGGGGGGGGCAATTATGTCCTGGGGATTATGTCCGGGGGGATTATGTTCGGGGGATATTCTGGCGTATGAATATCTAGCAATTATTTTACACCGGTGTTTGTGACTATAATATATAAAGTAGTTAATGAAGGAAAAATGCACAACATGTAGAGAATCATCAAATTACCCGTAGTATTCACAAATGGACATACCTGAATATAGCATCACGCCGTAACACTAGCAACATGCCGTAACACTAGCAACACGCCGTAACACTAGCATCACGCCGTCACACTAGCATCACGCCGTAACACTAGCATCACGCCGTAACACTAGCATCACGCCGTAACACTAGCATCACGCTGTAACACTAGCATCACGCCGTAACACTAGCATCACGCCGTAACACTAGCATCACGCCGTAACACTAGCATCACGCCGTAACACTAGCAACACGCCGTAACACTAGCATCACGCCGTAACACTAGCATCACGCTGTAACACTAGAATCACGCCATAACACTAGCATCACGCCGTAACACTAGCAACACGCCGTAACACTAGCATCATGCCCTAACACTAGCAACACGCCGTAACACTAGCATCACGCTGTAACACTAGAATCACGCCGTAACACTAGCAACACGCCGTAACACTAGCAACACGCCGTAACACTAGCAACACGCTGTAACACTAGCATCACGCTGTAACACTAGAATCACGCCGTAACACTAGCATCACGCTGTAACACTAGCATCACGCTGTAATACTAGCAACACGCCGTAACACTAGCAACACGTCGTAACACTAGCATCACGCTGTAACACTAGCATCACGCTGTAACACTAGAATCACGCAGTTATCACTAGAATCACGCAGTTATCACTAGCATCACACCATGTACATGCAAATCATACAAAATCTACAGCTATGTGAGATTTTTACAGTTAACGTGTTTTTAAATTGTTAAAACCTTCCTCCTCAGTGCAGTTATCTCATCACGTGCCGTAAGCTCATCTAAGACATTGGGATCTCGTGCGAAGCTGCATATCTCCCGTAGACAAAGTGGAAGAGTTGGCGTTCAATATCAATAAGTAGGGAGCTGGCCCCTATTCTGAAAAGAGCTGGTGTGGTCCACTCATCCCCTAACTCTTCTTTCATCAGTGAGAGCCAGGTACAAGCTTCTTTGGCAGTCCGGATGCCTCCAGCGGGCTTGAATCCAACCTGAGAGGAATTGGGATAAGAGAATCTATGAAAGTGATTATTGTTGATTTATATTCCTGGTTTACAAACTGCATCAAGCTGTATGCAATCATAGCATAACATAACATAAAGTTTATTTGCATAAAACATTTACATGTTTATAGCCTTAAACATCAATCAATATGGTGAAATATAAATTCGCAAGTATAACTAGCATTAGCAAGGAAGAACTCATTATATACCAGTCATAATCAAATAATGCTGCATGGGATGAAACTTCATAGTAATATATATTACCTTATTTGTGCTCTAAGTTTGAAAGCATGATATACAAATTTAGCTGTACTGTTTTGTTGTTGTTGTTGTTTGTTTTTTTATACTTTATTTATTTTACAACGATTGCGAAGCAAGTTTAAACAACTTATATTAATCACTCTCGTTGGCTCGGATGTAAGCGTATATGTGGTCATTCATGTGGGAGGAAACCGGAGTACCCGGTGAAAACCCACCTGTCCGATCTGGCGACCATCGTGCCATCTCACATACTTCCCTGTCCGAGGATCGAACCCGGGTCGCATTGGTGAGAAGAGAGTGCGCTAACCACTGCGCTAATCGGACAGCTGTACTGTTAATAACTCTATCGCCGTTAGCAATCAGAACACACAGACTATTGTTTTCTTTTGGCATATTCCTGGTTTCCAAACCGCATCAAAGGAGAAAGAAGGCATGTGGAATTTAAATGCCTTGCCTAAGGGCACAATCGTAACGGCTCCAGCGGGGCTCAAACTCCGGACCTTTCGCACCTATCACGACTATTTGGGGTTTAAAGTCGCATCAACAACGTAGGTCATATGATGACACTCGAAGCCCTGCGGCAAGTATTTACAACATGCACCCAGGTAGAACCACCAACCTTCTGCAAGCCAGCTTAGTTAGCTTTCACACTTGAAATAATTTGTGGGATTTCAACATATAGCCGCGAAGAGCAAGCGATTTGAAGCAATCGATCATAACCACTCAGCCTTGGCTGTCTGATTAGCGCAGTGGTTAGCACGCACGCTTCTCACCAATGCAAACTGGGTTCGATCCTCGGACAAGGAAGTATGTGAGATGGTACGGTGATCGCCTGATCGGACAGGTGGGTTTTCTCCCGGTACTCCGGTTTCCTCCCACACGAATGACCACATTACGCTTTCATCCGCACCAACGAGAGTGATTAATATAAGTTGTTAGAACTTCCTTCGCAATCATTGTAAAATAAATAAAGTTTAAATCTTGTTTAACCCCTCAGCCATAGAAGCCCCTCATGGTAACTCACGAGAGCTTATAGGAGTATCAACGGGACATGGGATTGCACATGGGTGGAGCAACCGACCTCATACAAGCCAGCTGGAGAGCTTCCTCCTCTGACTCCTGTAGGACTCATACCCACGATAGTGAGTGGCAACGGACTGGATGGTGAGTGGCAACAGACTGGATGGTGAGTGGCAACAGACTGGATGGTGAGTGGCAATGGACTGGATGGTGAGTGGCAACATACTGGATGGTGAGTGGCAATGGACTGGATGGTGAGTGACAATGGACTGGATGGTGAGTGGCAATGGACTGGATGGTGAGTGACAATGGACTGGATGGTGAGTGGCAATGGACTGGATGGTGAGTGGCAATGGACTGGATGGTGAGTGGCAATGGACTGGATGGTGAGTGACAATGGACTGGATGGTGAGTGACAATGGACTGGATGGTGAGTGGCAATGGACTGGATGGTGAGTGGCAATGGACTGGATGGTGAGTGGCAATGGACTGGATGGTGAGTGGCAATGGACTGGATGGTGAGTGGCAATGGACTGGATGGTGAGTGGCAACATACTGGATGGTGAGTGGCAACGGACTGTCAGTATACAAAATAAACTACTCCACACCAGAGGACCCCCACACAATATATTGTTGGATAACACAAACAGACCTTATGTCCAGTCCGTTCGAAGTATTCCCTGATAGCACGCACCATCACCAGCGCCACCATTAGAATGGCATTCACTCCTTCCTTACCGGTAGATGTCTTTATAAAGTCAGCCCCTGAAATGTGCATATAATTATGTTCATGTAATAAAACTCCTTCTGTTGCAGACACAATGCGAACAGCATACTATTAATATACAGTCAAACCTGTCTTAAGCAGCCAGCCAAGGAAATGACAGAAAGTGGCGGCTTAGCACAGGTGGCTGCTTAATAGAGGTCAAATGTATAATAAAACAGCAATTTGGGAATCTGGAAACTGGCTGCTTAATACAGTTGGCTGCTTAATGGAGGTGACCACTAACACAGGTTTGACTGTAGTTTAGTTTAGTCATATTTTATTGCTTTCATTCTATATATACAATGCACAGAACAATACAAATGAACACACTTGTATAATTATGCATAGTATATCAGTTTAATCATATGTTATTGCGTTCATTCTATATATACAATGCACAGAACAATACAAATGAACACACTTGTATAATTATGCATAGTATATCAGTTTAATCATATTTTATTGCATTCATTCTATATATACAATGCACAGAACAATACAAATGAACACACTTGTATAATTATGCATAGTATATCAGTTTAATCATATTTTATTGCATTCATTCTATATATACAATGCACAGAACAATACAAATGAACACACGTGTATAATTATGCATAGTACATGTATATAGGATTTATGTCATTGTTGTGCACAAGAATTGTCAATAACTGTTGAAGCAAATGGGTTGGGCCACAAGTTTTACCAACTTTATATATATTAACCCTTTCAACACCACAGACCTCTAAATTGGCTTACAAAAAAGTGTAGATCCAGATGAGCCGGCTCGTGACGAGCCGTCTCATCAGGATCTGCACTTTTTTCAAGTAATATAACTATTTTTAGATTTTTGTTTACCCATTTTGATAAATGAACTGATCCAAATGTAATTTTGTTATTAATTTATTGGTCTAAAAATATCATGGACCAGTCCATGTCGGTTACTTGGTGTTGAATGGGTTAATATATAAAATGAGTAGCCAGCTGTTAATTTCATGAATATACATGGTGCAGGTTAAAAACGTTAAACTGAAGACTAGGAGAACATTTGTTTGTTTCGGTATATGATGGAATTACATGTCACTGAATGAACATTGAAAGCATTATTATCACGAGTAGCGTAATGTTCACAAGTGAAATAGTATCTGATCATTCATTTAAACAAACATATTTTCTTTTTATTTTAGGCTGAAAAGTGTTTTTATGAAGGGTTTGACTATCAGGAAGATAGATATATAATGAGGTCCACAGTAGGGGTTTGATTATCTGGAAGATAGAGTAATGAGGTCCCCAGCAGGAGTTTGACTATCTGGATGATAGATATATAATGAGGTCCACAGCAGGGGTTTGACTATCTGGATGATAGATATATAATGAGGTCCACAGCAGGGGTTTGACTATCAGGATGATATATAGATAATGAGGTCCCCAGCAGGGGTTTGACTATCAGGATGATAGATATATAATGAGGTCCACAGCAGGGGTTTGACTATCAGGATGATAGATAGATAATGAGGTCCCCAGCAGGGGTTTGACTATCAGGATGATAGATATATAATGAGGTTCCCAGCAGGGGTTTGACTATCAGGATGATAGATATATAATGAGGTCCACAGCAGGGGTTTGACTATCAGGATGATAGATATATAATGATGTTCCCAGCAGGGATTTGACTATCAGGATGATAGATATATAATGAGGTCCACAGCAGGGGTTTGATTATCAGGTTGATAGATAGATAATGAGGTCCCCAGAAGGGCTTTGACTATCAGGATGATAGATAGATAATGAGGTCCCCAGCAGGGGTTTGACTATCAGGATGATAGATATATAATGAGGTTCCCAGCATGGGTTTGACTATCAGGATGATAGATATATAATGAGGTCCACAGCAGGGGTTTGACTATCAGGATGATAGATATATAATGATGTTCCCAGCAGGGGTTTGACTATCAGGATGATAGATATATAATGAGGTCCACAGCAGGGGTTGTATTATCAGGATGATAGATATATAATGAGGTCCACAGCAGGAGTTTGACTATCAGGATGATAGATAGATAATGAGGTCCCCAGTAGGGGTTTGACTATCAGGATGATAGATATATAATGAGGTTCCCAGCAGGGGTTTGACTATCAGGATGATAGATATATAATGAGGTCCACAGCAGGGGTTTGACTATCAGGATGATAGATATATCATGAGGTCCCCCAGCAGGGGTTTGACTATCAGTATGATAGATATATAATGAGGTTCCCAGCAGGGGTTTGACTATCAGGATGATATATATATAATGAGGTCCCCAGCAGGGGTTTGACTATCAGGATGATATATATATAATGAGGTCCCCAGCAGGGGTTTGACTATCAGGATGATAGATATATAATGAGGTCCCCAGCAGAGGTTTGACTATCAGGATGATATATATATAATGAGGTTCCCAGCAGGTGTTTGACGATCAGGATGATAGAGTAATGAGGTCCCCAGCAGGAGTTTGACTATCAGGATGATAGATATATAATGAGGTCCACAGCAGGAGTTTGATTATCTGGAAGATAGAGTAATGACGTCCCCAGCAGGAGTTTGACTATCAGGAAGATAGATAATGAGGTGTCCAGCAGGGGTTTGACTACCAGGAAGATAATGAGGTGCCCACCAAGGTTTTGACTATCAGGAAGATAGATAGCGAGGTGCCCAGCAGGGGTTTGACTATCAGGAAGATAGATAGTGAGGTGCCCAGCAGGGGTTTGACTAACAGGAAGATAGATAGTGAGGTGCCCAGCAGGGGTTTGACTACCAGGAAGATAGATAGTGAGGTGCCCAGCAGGGGTTTGACTAACATGAAGATAGATAGTGAGGTGCCCAGCAGGGGTTTGATTATCAGGAAGATAGTGAGGTGCTCAGCAGGGGTTTGACTATCAGGAAGATAGATAGTGAGGTGCCCAGCAGAATTTGACTATCAGGAAGATAGATAATGAGGTGTCAGCAGGGGTTTGACTATCAGGAAGATAGATAATGAGGTCCCCAACAGGGGTTTGACTACCAGGAAGATAGAGAGATAGTGAGGTGCCCAGCAGGGGTTTGACTATCAGGAAGATATATAGTGCTTACCTGCCATCATGCATACAATGCTGGCTTTGTGCACGTTGGCGAGAGTTCCGAATTCACCTGTAGCTAAAATTGTCTTCAGATGTGCCTCCCCGCATGCCTCCTTCATCAACCTCACCTCCTCATACACTCCTAGTCAAACAGTTACAAGTACAATGTACATATTATAATGCTAATGATGATGTGAACGATAGGTATATCTCATCTTATATAATGTGCATTTCTTAAAATGAGAGACATTACTCGTTTATCTATTACCTCCCTTGACAGATAATCAGATTTATCGCGAAATGTATATTCGTCCTTTTTTATATTTATTTTACAACGATTGCGAAGCAAGTTTTAAGAACTTATATTAATCACTCTCGTTGGAACGGATGAAAGTGTAAATGTGGTCATTCGTGTGGGAGGAAACCGGAGTTCCCGGAGAAAACCGATCTGGCATACCATGGTACCGTCTCACATACTTCCCAGTCCGAGGATCGAACCTGGGATGCATTGGTGTATAATAATTGTGATTCTATCAAAATCATGTTAATTAATTGATAGCAAATCTTTACAGTAACGTATCAATTGGATATGTTGTATGGTATCTGCCAAGATTTATTTATTTAATAATCATAAAAATTAGAAAACGGAAAAATATGGATACCATGTGGTGCAAAGGAAACAACGATAAAAACAGAGGGAACCAATTAAGAGGACGAATCAACTCTTGTGAGTATTCAGGGGAAGTAACTGACTAATGTTTCCCATTGATAGTAAAAATATACCGAAGTCATAAGAGACCAAAATACTGATTAGCATTAATGTTGGCACGACGTTTCAAATATTCTTTCAAATACATCTGTCTATATTTGTTGCTAAACATCAGTCACAACTTTCTCATTTGGTAACATATTGAGCTGAATATTTCAAGATTTATTTTTGAGACATTGTATTAGTTTAGTTTGTACAAATTTATGTTAGCTCGATTGCAAAATTGGACGTAACACATAGTCTTGACGTGGCAAACATTTGTGCGTAGTTATTTGAAAATCCCCCAATGAATGACAAGTTACTGCCCGGACACGAATGTTCGACAGACACACCCAACATTGTATATTAAGAGGCTATTCCTGTGATCTCTATAACCACATAAATAGAATTGATCCACACACATGTTTATATAGCCACAAGCCACATAAACCCTAACCCTAGACAGTAAACCTATTGTCCTCCTAGCCAATTAGTCCAATATTATGGGTGTTGATGTACATACGGACGGACAAGCGGAATCCTATAGTCGCAAACTGGCTCAAGTGAAATATTATTCGATAATTCACAAAAAAAATTTCTATGTAATTTAGGTTGAAAATTGTTTTTATGAAGGGTTATGAAGATAGATATATAATGAGGACCCCAGCAGGGATTTGACTATCTGGAAGATAGATAGATAATGAGGTCCCCAGCAGGGGTTTGACTATCAGGAAGATAGATAGATAATGAGGTCCCCAGTAGGGGTTTGACTATCTGGAAGATAGATAGATCATGAGGTCCCCAGCAGGGGTTCGCCTACCTGTATGATAGATAGATAGATAATGAGGTCCCCGCAGGGGTTCGACTACCTGTAGGATAAGATAGATAATGAGGACCCCAGCAGGGATTTGACTATCTGGAAGATAGATAGATAATGAGGTCCCCAGCAGGGGTTTGACTATCTGGAAGATAGATAGATAATGAGGTCCCCAGCAGGGGTTTGACTATCTGGAAGATAGATAGATAATGAGGTCCCCAGCAGGGGTTTGACTATCTGGAAGATAGATAGATAATGAGTTCCACAGCAGGGGTTTGACTATCTGGAAGATAGATAGATAATGAGGTCCCCAGTAGGGGTTTGACTATCTGTAAGATAGATAGATAATGAGATCCCCATTAGGGGTTTGACTATCTGGAAGATAGATAGATAATGAGGGCCCCAGTAGGGGTTTGACTATCTGGAAGATAGATAGATAATGAGGTCCCCAGCAGGCGTTTGACTATCAGGAAGATAGATAGATAATGAGGTCCCCAGCAGGGGTTCGACTACCTGTAGGATAGATAGATAATGAGGTCCCCGCAGGGGTTCGACTACCTGGAAGATAAATAGATAATGAGGTCCCCAGCAGGGGTTTGACTATCTGGAAGATAGATAGATAATGAGGTCCACAGCAGGTAGATATAGGATTAAACAGCAGAAGCGAAACTTATCTAGGACTTATTAATTATTTACCCTTCCAGTCACCGGTTAGAGCCATCTGTCTGTTAATAACAATGTCAATTTCACGCGCACCATCTTCGACAGCCAATCGTATTTCCTCAAGGCATGTTTTTAGAGGTGTCTGGCCAGTCGGTAAACCTGTTGCAACTGAAAGCAAAATATTTAACAATTTTAATAGACCTTTCGGTTACAGAACATGCGATCCCTGGATTCGCAGTCAAATGATAAATAATATGTTATAATATATTTCGGGTTTTACGCCTGCATAACCTACCATTTAACCCATTCAACACCAAGTAACTGACATGGACTGGTGCACTATATTTATAGACCAATCAACGGAATAGGAAAACTGATTTGATTTCTATACGTTTATTTATCATTTGGTCCGCCTACGTGGTCGAGTGGTTAAGGTCGCCGACTTGTATACCACTGTAACCTATAATCACTAATGGTCACGGGTTCGAGCCCCGCTCAGGTCATGTTTCATTTATATGAAAAAGTTGGCAGTTTCTGATGGAGGTTGGTGCACCCAAGTACTGGTTAACCGCTGGAGCCTGCCCAGGAAAGGTGTTGTTAAGTAAACTGCCCGCCGGCGATATAGCCCGAAATGGTGCTGATGCAGGCATAAAACCCGAAATATATAATAACATATTATTTATCATTTGACTGCGAATCCAGGGATCGCATGTTCTGTAAGCGAAAGGTCTATTAAAATTGTTAAATATTTTGCTTTCAGTTGCAACAGGTTTACCGACTGGCCAGACACCTCTAAAAACATGCCTTGAGGAAATACGATTGGCTGTCGAAGATGGTGCGCGTGAAATTGACATTGTTATTAACAGACAGATGGCTCTAACCGGTGACTGGAAGGGTAAATAATTAATAAGTCCTAGATAAGTTTCGCTTCTGCTGTTTAATCCTATATCTACCTGCTGTGGACCTCATTATCTATCTATCTTCCAGATAGTCAAACCCCTGCTGTGGACCTCATTATCTATCTATCTTCCAGATAGTCAAACCCCTGCGGGGACCTCATTATATATCTATCCTACAGGTAGTCGAACCCCTACTGGGGCCCTCATTATATATCTATCTTCCAGATAGTCAAACCCCTAATGGGGATCTCATTATCTATCTATCTTCCAGATAGTCAAACCCCTACTGGGGACCTCATTATCTATCTATCTTCCAGATAGTCAAACCCCTGCTGTGGACCTCATTATCTATCTATCTTCCAGATAGTCAAACCCCTGCTGGGGACCTCATTATCTATCTATCTTCCAGATAGTCAAACCCCTGCTGGGGATCTCATTATCTATCTATCTTCCTGATAGTTGAACCCCTGCTGGGGACCTCATTATCTATCTAACCTCCAGGTAGTCGAACCCCTGCTGCGGACCTCATTATCTATCTATCTTCCATATAGTCAAACCCCTACTGCAGACCTCGTTATCTATCTATATTCCAGATAGTCGAACCCCTGCTGGGGACCTCATTATATATCTATCTTCCAGATAGTCGAACTCCTGCTGGGGACCTCATCTATCTATCTTCCAGATAGTCAAACCCCTACTGGGGACCTCATTATCTATCTTATCCTACAGGTAGTCAAACCCCTGCTGGGGACCTCATTATCTATCTTATCCTACAGGTAGTCGAACCCCTGCGGGGACCTCATTATCTATCTATCCTACAGGTAGTCGAACCCCTGCTGGGGACCTCATTA
>CM026387.1:25914339-25957667 GCA_014843695.1 Archivesica marissinica
TTAACGCAGGTGAACACGAACATAACCGTAATATTAACGCAGGTGAACATGAACATAGCTTTAATGTTAACACAGGTGAACATGAACATAACCTTAATGTTAACGCAGGTGAACATGAACATAACCATAATGTTAACGCAGGTGAACATGACCATAACTTTAATGTTAACGCAGGTGAACATGAACATAGCCGTAATGTTAACGCAGGTGAACATGAACATAGCTTTAATGTTAACGCAGGTGAACATGAATATAACCTTAATGTTAACGCAGGTGAACATGAACATAGCTTTAATGTTAACGCAGATGAACATGAACATAACCTTATTGTTAACGCAGGTGAACATGAATATAGCTTTAATGTTAACGCAGGTGAACATGAACATAGCTTTAATGTTAACGCAGGTGAACATGAACATAACTTTAATGTTAACGCAGGTGAACATGAATATAGCTTTAATGTTAACGCAGGTGAACATGAACATAACCTTAATGTTAACGCAGGTGAACATGAACATACCTTTAATGTTAACGCAGATGAACATGAACATAGCTTTAATGTTAACGCAGGTGAACATAACAATTCTGACCCTAATGAAATTAACATTCTTTCAGATGGGACGTTAAACCGAGGTCTCGTGTCGGTTCTTTACACTGTGCACGTACGTAATACGTGCACAAATTGCGGTGATATATTTAAACCTGACGCAATTACGTAATACGTGCACAAATTGCTGTGATATATTTAACCGTGACGCAATTACGTAATACGTGCACAAGTTGCGGTGATATATTTAACCGTGACATGGCAGTATTACGTTTTACTGATATAACAAGCATTTTTATACCAGGTTAATGTGTAACAACTGAGAGTAATCATATTTTTAAAAATATATAAGAATTAAATTTTCCTTTTTACATAAGCGATTGGAACTAACTGATTACAAGTTTCGTATTATATACTCACACGAAAAAGAAAGTGTGCACTTGGTTAGAGGGAACATTTTATACTTATATATAGAAGCAAAATATAGGCAAATTTGGTATCAAAATGTGCAAAAATGTATTGGCTACACGATGTTTTACTTTTAATTGAAATTTGATAATTATCAGAACTTTGTATTACGTGTAAATATAAGTATATAATTTCCCCTCTAACCAATTGCACACTTTCATTTTCATGTGAGTATAGTATGTATGTATAAGGAGTTGCCAGTAGTATTTTTATGCCGTTTTGTTTCATCACTTTCATAATAGATAAATAAAATATCTTAAAGTGAAAAAAAAAAAAAAAGCTAACATAAAGCAGCCATTCACATTTTCAGCAACAATGTGGACGCTTGCCATATATTTAGAAGTATTCTAAACGACCCTAACAACCAGGGCGACTATGGACACCAGGCGGAGTCGATCATGCTCTCTGCTCTAGGTCACTATATTGAGTGTCCGCTTGCTTTGGGAACAATACTGCTGAACGACGCGGTGGTCAAACTTGGCGCAATACACGATATGTGGCACTTATTGACTGATGTAAGTTTCACACACCAACGTTTGTCTGTGTTGGGATTTAAAGTTTTTTGGGGGGTTAATGTCTGTCTGTTTTGGGGTGTTAATGTCTGTCTGTTTTGGGGGCTTAATGTCTGTTTTGGGGGGTTAATGTCTGCCTGTTTTAGGGGCTTAATGTATGTCTGTTTTGGGGGGTTAATGTCTGTCTGTTTTGGGGTGTTAATGTCTGTCTGTTTTGGGGGGTTAATGTCTGTTGTTTTGGGGGGTTAATGTCTGCCTGTTTTAGGGGCTTAATGTATGTCTGTTTTGGGGGGTTAATGTCTGTCTGTTTTGGGGGGTTAATGTCTGTCTGTTTTGGGGGGTTAATGTCTGTCTGTTTTGGGAGTTAATGTATGTCTGTTTTGGGTGGTTAATGTCTGTCTGTTTTGGGGAGTTAATGTCTATCTGTTATGGGGGTTAATGTCTGTCTGCTTTGGGGAGTAATGTCTGTCTGTTTGGGGGGTTAATGTCTGTCTGTTTGGGGGGTTAATGTCTGTCTGTTTTGGGGGGTTAATGTCTGTCTGTTTTGGGGGGTTAATGTCTGTCTGTTATGGGGTGTTAATATCTGTCTGTTTGGGGGGTTAATGTCGTCTGTTTTGGGGGTTAATGTCTGTCGTTTTGGGGGGGGTTAATGTCTGTCTGTTTTGGGGGTTAATGTCTGTCTGTTTGGGGGGGTTAATGACTGTCTGTTTTGGGGGGGTAATGTCTCTCTTGATTTGGGGGAGGTTAATGTCTGTCTGTTTTGGGGGATAATGTCTGTCTGTTTTGGGGAGGTTAATGTCTGTTTGGGGGGGGTAATGTCTGTTGGGGGGGTTAATGTCTGTTTTGGGGGGGTTAATGTCTGTCTATTTTGGGGGGTTAATGTCTGTCTGTTTTGGGGTTAATGTCTGTCTGTTTTGGGGGGTTAATGTCTGTCTGTTTTGGGGTGTTAATGTCTGTCTGTTTTGGGGGCTTAATGTCTGTTTTGGGGGGTTAATGTCTGCCTGTTTTAGGGGCTTAATGTATGTCTGTTTTGGGGGGTTAATGTCTGTCTGTTTTGGGGGGTTAATGTCTGTCTGTTTTGGGGGGTTAATGTCTGTCTGTTTTGGGGTTAATGTCTGTCTGTTTTGGGGGGTTAATGTCTGTCTGTTTTGGGGGGTTAATGTCTGTCTGTTTTGGGGGTTAATGTCTGTCTGTTTTGGGGGGTTAATGTCTGTCTGTTTGGGGTTAATGTCTGTCTGTTTTGGGGGGTTAATGTTGTCTGTTTTGGGGTGTTAATGTCTGTCTGTTTTGGGGGGTTAATGTCTGTCTGTTTTGGGGGTTAATGTCTGTCTGTTTTGGGGGTTAATGTCTGTCTGTTTTGGGGGGTTAATGTCTGTCTGTTTTGGGGGGTTAATGTCTGTCTGTTTTGGGGGGTTAATGTCTGTCTGTTTTGGGGGGTTAATGTCTGTCTGTTTTGGGGGGTTAATGTCTGTCTGTTTTGGGGGTTAATGTCTGTCTGTTTTGGGGGGGTTAATGTCTGTCTGTTTTGGGGGGTTAATGTCTGTCTGTTTTGGGGGGGTAATGTCTGTCTGTTTTTGGGGGGTTAATGTCTGTTTGTTTTGGGGGGGTTAATGTCTGTCTGTTTTGGGGGTTAATGTCTGTCTGTTTTGGGGGGTTAATGTCTGTCTGTTTTGGGGGGTTAATGTCTGTCTGTTTTGGGGGGGTTAATGTCTGTCTGTTTTGGGGGGTAAATGTCTGTCTGTTTTGGGGAGTTAATGTCTGTCTGTTTTGGGGGGTTAATGTCTGTCTGTTTTGGGGGGTTAATGTCTGTCTGTTTTGGGGGGTTAATGTCTGTCTGTTTTGGGGGCTTAATGTATGTCTGTTTTGGGGGGTTAATGTCCGTCTGTGTTGGGGGGCTAATGTCTGTCTGTTTTGGGGGGTTAATGTCTGTCTGTTTTTGGGGGGGGGTTAAAAGTCGCACCAATAGCTTAGGCCATATAACGACTCTCCATGTATTATTGGTGTGCCCCTCTGAGCAGTATTCCAGGCACGGACGGGTACCAAGCTAGAACACCAGACGTTACGCCAGCCAGCTGGATGTGCCCTCTGAGCAGTATTCCAGCCACGGACGAGTACCAAGCTAGAACACCAGACGTTACGCCAGCCAGCTGGATGTGCCCTCAGAGCAGTATTCCAGGCACGGACTGGTACCAAGCTAGAACAACAGACGTTACGCAAGCCAGCTGGATGTGCCCTCTGAGCAGTATTCCAGGCACGGACGGGTACAAAGCTAGAACAGCAGACGTTGCGCAAGCCAGCTGGATGTGCCCTCTGAGCAGTATTCCAGCCATGGACGGGTACCATTCTAGAACATCAGACGTTACGCAAGCCAGCTGGATGTGCCCTCTGAGCAGTATTCCAGGCACGGACGGGTACCAAGCTAGAACACCAGACGTTAAGGAAGCCAGCTGGATGTGCCCTCTGAGCAGTATTCCAGGCACGGACGGGTACCAAGCTAGAACACTAGACGTTACGCAGGCCAGCTGGATGTGCCCTCTGAGCAGTATTCCAGACACGGATGGGTACCAAGCTAGAACATCAGACGCTACGCAAGCAAGCTGGATGTGCCCTCTGAGCAGTATTCCAGGCACGGACGGGTACCAAGCTAGAACAACAGACGTTACGCAAGCCAGCTGGATGTGCCCTCTGAGCAATATTCCAGGCACGGACGGGTACCAAGCTAGAACATCAGATGTTACGCAAGCCAGCTGGATGTGCCCTCTGAGCAGTATTCCAGGCACGGACGGGTACCAAGCTAGAACACCAGACGTTACGCAAGCCAGCTGGGTGTGCCCTCTGAGCAGTATTCCAGGCACGGACGGGTACCAAGCTAGAACACCAGACGTTACGCAAGCCAGCTGGATGTGCCCTCTGAGCAGTATTCCAGGCACGGACGGGTACCAAGCTAGAACACCAGACGTTACGCAAGCCAGCTGGATGTGCCCTCTGAGCAGTATTCCAGCCACGGACGGGTACCAAGCTAGAACACCAGACGTTACGCAGGCCAGCTGGATGTGCCCTCTGAGCAGTATTCCAGGCACGGACGGGTACCAAGCTAGAACAACAGACGTTACGCAAGCCAGCTGGATGTGCCCTCTGAGCAGTATTCCAGGCACGGACGGGTACCAAGCTAGAACAACAGACGGTACGCAAGCCAGCTGGATGTGCCCTCTGAGCAGTATTCCAGCCACGGACGGGTACCAAGCTAGAACACCAGACGTTACGCAAGCCAGCTGGATGTGCCCTCTGAGCAGTATTCCAGCCACGGACGGGTACCAAGCTAGAACACCAGACGTTACGCAAGCCAGCTGGATGTGCCCTCTGAGCAGTATTCCAGGCACGGACGGGTACCAAGCTAGAACACCAGACGTTATGGAAGCCAGCTGGATGTGCCCTCTGAGCAGTATTCCAGGCACGGACGGGTACCAAGCTAGAACATCAGAAGCTACGCAGGCCAGCTGGATAGTTTCCTCACTTGAACAAAGAAAGCACCACCATACAGCGGTGAGGGACGACCGTAACCACCCAGCCACGGAGACTCAAAGAAAGCACCACCATACAGCGGTGAGGGACGACCGTAACCACCCAGCCACGGAGACCCGAAGAAAGCACCACCATACAGCGGTGAGGGACGACCGTAACCACCCAGCCACGGAGACCCAAAGAAAGCACCACCATACAGCGGTGAGGGACGACCGTAACCACCCAGCCACGGAGATCCAAAGAAAGCACCACCATACAGCGGTGAGGGACGACCGTAACCACCCAGCCACGGATTCCCAAAGAAAGCACCACCATACAGCGGTGAGGGACGACCGTAACCACCCAGCCACGGAGACTCAAAGAAAGCACCACCTTACAGCGGCGAGGGACGACCGTAACCACCCAGCCACGGAGATGCAAAGAAAACACCACCATACAGTGGTGAGGGACGACCGTAA
This sequence comes from Archivesica marissinica, assembly GCA_014843695.1. NCBI lineage: Eukaryota > Metazoa > Mollusca > Bivalvia > Venerida > Vesicomyidae > Archivesica > Archivesica marissinica. Next base: position 25,919,847 of record CM026387.1, read on the forward strand.
CAACCCAGCCACGGAGATCCAAAGAAAGCACCACCATACAGCGGTGAGGGACGACCGTAACCACCCAGCCACGGAGACTCAAAGAAAGCACCACCATACAGCGGTGAGGGACGACCGTAACCACCCAGCTACGGAGACTCAAAGAAATTACCACCATACAGTGGTGAGGGACGACCGTAACCACCCAGCCACGGAGACCCAAAGAAAGCACCGCCATACACTGGTGAGGGACGACCGTAACCACCCAGCCACGGAGACTCAAAGAAATTACCACCATACAGTGGTGAGGGACGACCGTAACCACCCAGCCACGGAGACCCAAAGAAAGCACCACCATACAGCGGCGAGAGACAACTGTACCCACCCAGCCACGGAGATTTTACAAACATATAACATTAGCAATACAGCTATTACCAACATACAATAAATAAATAATAATGTTGATAACAATGCCCCATACTAGAGGACATAGAAAACGCACACATCGGATAAGTGTGTTTTACATGAAAAACAATAAATATATAAATACATACATGTAGTTTTAAACATTTTAGAATATTTTTAGTTGTTCAGTTTGTGTTTTGTTATAAAGATATGACATATCTTTGATGGAATCCTTCGTATTTCGGTTTCACGTACTACTAATCATATAATGTAGGTGTGCGTTTTCTATGTCCTCATGTATATAATGTAGGTGTGCGTTTTCTATGTCCTCTAGTATATAATATAGGTGTACGTGTTCTATGTCCTCATGTATATAATGTAGGTGTGCTTTTTCTATGTCCTCTAGTATATTATGTAGGTGTGCGTTTTCTATGTCCTCATGTATATAATGTAGGTGTGCGTTTTCAATGTCCTCTAGTATATAATATAGGTGTACGTGTTCTATGTCCTCATGTATATAATGTAGGTGTGCTTTTTCTATGTCCTCTAGTATATTATGTAGGTGTGCGTTTTCTATGTCATCTAGTATAGTATGTAGGTGTGTGTTTTCTATGTCCGATTCTATGTCTACGTTCGATTCGAATGGCTCGTATGATAAACGCATGCATTTCAGGGAGACTACACGATAAAGGTGAAGGCAAAGGAGACAGCAGACGGACCATACTCTATAGGCTGTATAGCAATCAATGTGACTCTAGGGCGAGATTCCGGTTCGCCAGTCGTGGGTTGAATCTATACAGAACGTGCTTAACTGTAACCATAACATTCAGAAATAAATTACAAGACATTTAATTTTTGTGGTCAATGCTTAATCCCGGCGGTACCTCCAGACACGTGTTGCCCAAACCAGGAAAGTGGTCAATGCTTAAACCCGGCGGTGCCTCTAGACACGTGTTGCCCAAACCAGGAAAGTGGTCAATGCTTAATCCCGGCGGTGCATCCAGACACGTGTTGCCCAAACCAGGAAAGTGGTCAATGCTTAATCACGGCGGTGCATCCAGACACGTGTTGTCCAAACCAGGAAAGTGGTCAATGCTTAATCCCGGCGGTGCCTCCAGACACGTGTTACCTAACCCAGGAAAGAATTACCCTAAGCTTGTAGCATTCAGTTCTAGCCACATGCCACGATATAAATGTATGTTTCTGTACATTTCGAAATGTATATTACGTATCCTGATAAATAAATATGTTTAAACCAACACATTTACTTCTAGATTTTATACTCAGTGTTCAACGTGAGACTGTACGGTGGTCGCCAGATCAGATAGGTGGGTACTCCGGTCACCCCCCCCCCCACATACACACACGAATGACCACATATACGCTTTCATCCAAGCCAACGAGAGTTGTTAGAACTTGCTTCGCAATCGTTGTAAAATAAATAAAGCTTAAACTGTTTTAAGTATAAGCATAGCATTGCAGTTGGATCATTTTGTTCATATAATTATCATGTTTATATTTAAGATGCTTATTATTTCGATTCTAACACGACTTATGACGAGAATCAACGGAGTATTTTCTTCAAACGCCGTGCTCCGTTGCATTTGGCTTTCGAAATGTCCTCCCATGTAAGGGGTGATGACGTTATTTTGCATGGAAAATATCAATCTAGTGCATAAATGAACAAAAGTTGTAACTGTACAGAATAGTAACTGAAACGTTAATTAACAGAAAAACAAGACGGACAAGAGATTATCTGATTCTAAAAATAGCTCACTTCCGCGAATTCCCACGGTAGTATTTACAAACATCACGTGACTTTCATTCATAAAACACGCATTGCATAAATGGAATAGCCAAAACACGGTGCGCGCGCAGCATAGTTCAAGGTAGGTATATCGCAGAATAACCCGAGGTAGATTTTACTCTATAAGTATGTATGTTATTGGCTGGGTCGTGTTAGAATTATAATTATATTGTATATACAACTAGAAATACAATATAATCAAACCTCCAGAACTATATTAGCCGTAGTAAATGTTTGGAAGATCGTGCAAGATACGGAAGACGCTCCAATTCTAGAAGCATTCCTCGTTCTTTAAATGGTCGATGCCGTTACAAGTGTGCCCTCTAAGGCAGCATGATACTTATATGCCACAACGCCTCTAATCTCTCCATCAATGCGATGTATTCCACCAGGAATGAGGTTTTAAGAATGATTAATCTAATGTAGTGAACATTTGCTTCACAATCGAGCTAAGCTCAATTTGTATAAATTAAGCAGCCGTCGAAGTGAGTGATGAACAACTGTTGCTTAGTCAAGATCAGGCCCGTAGCCACACTGAGGTACACCGAGAAATTAAAGAAATGATATGCAAAAAATATCCCATTTCTGTATAAAATATTGACTGCTAGAGAGCAGAAATGTCAACACATAGTTATACGTTTAAACTCATTAAATCAGAAAACGCAGGAAATCGCTTCTATACCTCAACACTTTAAGGGGGAACATGTCTGGTGACGAACTCTCGAATGATAAACAAACCGTTTATCTCGGAATTAAAAGGACAGTAGCTGGAAATGTTAACGTCGATGAGAAAATAGCATTAGGCAGGAAAGCTGCATACTCCCTCTTTGGAGCCGGGTTACATAGCGGTAAAAGTCTGAAACAATCCATCTGTGCAAAATTATGGTCTTCTGAAATTGTGCCAAGAATGACATATGGTCTAGACACTTTAGATGTAAAACAAAATCAAATGTGTAAACTCGAAGCCTTTCAAAGAAATGTTTAAAACAAATACAAGGACCTCCTGATAAGGCCCCTAACTCATCTGTGCATTGCTAGGTATTGCGCCGGTTGAAATAATAATTCACAAAACACAGTTAACATTATTCGGAAAGATAATCAGAAATCAGGGTAGTGTTGAATATGAGATAGCAGTGCGGCAGCTTGCAATGAAGTCAATATCAGAACATAGCTGGTTCAATAGTATTAAAGCGTTACTCCTGAAGTATAATCTTCCATCCGCATACCAGTTATTAACAAATCCGCCGTCAAAACTGGAGTGGAAACAATCAGTAAATAGTGCTCTCTATGGCGAAGTGTGTGAAGGATGGTGTGAAGATGTATCTGTGAAATCGTCGTTGAAATACATCAACCCAACTTCACTACGCGTGGGAATCCCTCATCCGATATGGGGAACAGTGCGGGACAACGTCCACGACAGCAGACGGGCCCAGCTGAAGTGTAGGATCCTGACGGGAACGTACAGCCTACAGAGCAACAGAGCGGTGTTCAACCAGTATAGAATCGACCCCACCTGTAAACTCTGCTGCGGAAAAACCGAAACGAGACAACACTTTCTAGCCGAATGCGATGCCCTCGTATCAGAAAGGGACATATTCCTACAGCAGATTTCTCCAATCACACATGATCTAAATATAGACACTAGAAACCATGTGATACTTGTTAAGCTAATCCTAGACCCGACGTGGTTAGTGAACAACCCTGATGATATAGCGAACATTGAACTCCAGAGCCGTGTACTGATACATAATCTGCACCACAAACGCAATCGACTCCTAAGTGAGGTTGAAAGGCAGCAGGGCTTCGGAGATTGTGGCTGAGCAGCTTCTCCATCTAGTTTCAATACAAACACTGGTGACTTGTAAATATAAAGAACTAACCGAACTACAACAATAATAATAATAACAATAATTACATTACGTCCATATGGACGGTGCGTCGAAAAATAAACGACGGATCCTTACGACAACGACAACAACAACAACAATATGGCAGAAAGAAATCCTGGCGTAGATTTTGGTTTGTTTTATCTGTTTTATTACTTTACCTGTTGAAATTTATTGTGACATGGTTAACATCTGTTTCACAAGTAATCAACTAACATTTTGAGGCAATTGTGTATTTAAGTTGTTGCATTTATCTAACTGTAAATAGTGTTGGAATGTTGCCATTTCATGAGTTTGGCTTTTGACATTAAATGTTCAATGTATTTGACACCGTGTATATTAAGTTGGCATTGACACAGATTATAGATAAATTCCTGCAAATCGATGATGTTACTAAAAACTGTATGCAATTTGTATCGGTTTATCAGGTCGGTGATATGGGTCAGTCTATTAGATACTTTAGCACCAGTCTGATTATCCATAATAATTAATATCTTATAATCTAGACCAGGCAGGGGGATTGGGGGGTGACATAGTTTTTGGGTATTCTGACCCGTCTGTCACACTTATTGTGGCCTTCAGTTCTCATCCAATTCAAATTACACTTGGTATGTGTCGTCAACATGAAGTGAACTTGCTCAATTTGTCTGCACTTTCCGATAATTAGTTTATACAAATTTATTTTAGCTCGATTGCGAAACAAGTTCTTACAACTTATATTAATCACTCTCGAGACCTCATTCCTGATGTAATCCATCGCCACGAGGGAGAGAGAAGAGGCAGTGTGGAATTTAAATGCCTTGCCTAAGGTCACAATCGTAACGGCTCCAGCGGGGCTCGAACACCGGGTCTTTCGCACCTGAAGTGAATGCGCTATCAAGACTTCCACATGATTACTGTGACACTAAAAAAGGTGAATATTGATCTGTTTTTGCTCAATTTTGTGTTTGGCAGTTTTAGCATCTACCATATAATCCAAGTACCTGCTACTGACAGCGATTTTCCCAATAAAAGAGGCAGGATCTAGAGACAAGTGGGTGTGGATTGCATTATGTTGACATTTTTCAGATCCCTCCTGGATTCAGAATGTGAATGTCAATTTACCAGCTACGAAGCGTAGGGCTGAGCAGCTGGGTCTTAGAAGAACTGTGAAGAAACAGTGGCAGGTAGACTTATATATACATGTATACTTTAATACACAATATAAACATGTTTTACATACAGAATATAAAATAAATTTAGAGAAAATTCTAGGTGAAATATATTTGTGTGATAACAGATATTGGTTTGAGTGAAAGACACATATATATATCACTTCTGTTTTCACGTGAACTGTGAGAATGACCTCGTTAGGGACCGTAAAAATATTAAATGATTAAGGTCATTGACTGTATGTTCGCGTGACACTGGGGGTGTCGGATTCTTTCATGTAAGGAAGCTATCCAGCTAGCTTGTGGACTGTCAGTTTTTCTACCTGGGTGCAGGTCTGTGAACAAAATAGCTCGGAGAGGCGCCCAGGGCCTTTCCCAAACGTCGCCAAATTACCTACGCTGTTGGTGCGACTTTAACCCCAAATGCAATTTAAAAAAACCCTATCTATTCACTTGAATGTAAGAATGACGTTTTTAGGGGTCATACATTCATTTATAAGGTATATTTATTATGGACAAGGAACTGTTGCATGACAGTGTGATGCTTAAATGTATTCTTCTCAATTTTGTGTTTATTATTTGTCCGTAATACTGTAATATCAGTATCAATAAAGTGCACTAGGCCGCTACCAGAGTTCGGTAATGTGCCCGGTCCCTTGCCCATGTCTGTACTTGGCCCCAGCTTCATTTTCCCGCCCTCATCTCTTTCTCAACAGATCTTCTCCAAGTTTCCGTTTGTCGACCTTTTCCTCTGTCCAATTTATGATGAGCATTTAGGCAATGAATAAACTGTACTACATATTCCTATGGGAATAGATAGCGGCGTGGAGCAGTGACCAGGGATCATTCTAGAGGGTGGTGTGGGCGAAATTGTCACCTAGGGACCCTGACTTCGCCCTCTGGGGGCCTCACTTCTCCCTAAAAAAATAAAAAAATTATATATAATGGTTTTTACGATTTTCAAACAAAATTTTGTCTAGTAAGATACACTGGCCCATTATTAAGCACTCCTTCTATTCAAATGTTGTATTTAATGGTTGTACTGTGCATTTTAACCCTATTTTGTAAGTATATTAAAGAACACCATTTAAGGAAGCGATGGATGAGATAAAGGTGTTGAATTTTGTTCATGCAGAGTAAAAGATTAAATTATGCAATACAGAACTCGCCGCTCTAGGTTCGAATCCCACTGGACGTGAAATTAATTCATGTGGGGAAGTATCCAACTGCTTTGCGGTAGGTCAGTGGTTCTACTCCTGTGCCAGCCCATGCCTGAAATACTGCACGTAGGGGCACCCATGGTGTTCCTAAATACCAATAATAGCTGGAGAGGTGCCGTATGACCGTAGTTGTTGGTGCGACTTAAAATATATGAAGTCTTGACTCAATCAAATCGTCTACATATTGTATATGAAAACATTCTCCATGAACTAAAGAATGTTAGAAGTTAGAAAGCTCAATGAGATTATTTCTACCAAATCACCACCTAGCATTAAGCTCAGAAAATATAACAATGGACGTTCAACATAGATGCATTAGAAATATGGACGTCTTAATTAAGTAAGCTTTGGATTATTATGGATTATATGGATTATATTATACCTGCGGCTTAAAGTTGACTTTCTGTGCATTCCAGCTAGATTAAACATTATTAATGAATAAATATAAATATGTCAAGTATTCAGCATACAATACCTAGTATCCTTTGATCAGACCTGATGTTTCACAGTATCTATTCATCAGACCTGATGTTTCACAGTATCTATTCATCAGACCTGATGTTTCACAGTATCTATTCATCAGACCTGATGTTTCACAGTATCTGTACACCAGACCTGATGGTTCACAGTATATGTACACCAGACCTGATGTTTCACAGTATCTGTACACCAGACCTGATGGTTCATAGTATATGTACACCAAACCTGATGTTTCACAGTATCTGTACACCAGACCTGATGGTTCACAGTATCTATACACCAGACCTGATGTTTCACAGTATCTGTACACCAGACCTGATGTTTCACAGTATCTGTACACCAGACCTGATGGTTCACAGTATCTGTACACCAGACCTGATGGTTCATAGTATCTGTACATCAGACCTTATGTTTCACAGTATATGTACACCAGACCTGATGTTTCACAGTATCTGTACACCAGACATGATGGTTCACAGTATCTGTACACCAGACCTGATGTTTCACAGTATCTGTACACCAGAACTAATGGTTCATAGTATCTGTACACCAGACCTGATGTTTCACAGTATCTGTACACCAGACCTGATGGTTCACCGTATCTGTACACCAGACCTGATGTTTCACAGTATCTGTACACCAGACCTGATGGTTCACAGTATCCATTGACCAGACCTGATGGTTCACAGTATCTGTACACCAGACCTGATGTTGTGTAGTATCTGTACACCAGACCTGATGTTTCACAGTATCCATTGACCAGACCTGATGGTTTACAGTATCTGTACACCAGACCTGATGTTTCACAGTATCTGTACACCAGACCTGATGTTTCACAGTATCTGTACACCAGACCTGATGTTTCACAGTATCTGTACACCAGACCTGATGTTTCACAGTATCTGTACACCAGACCTGATGTTTCACAGTATATGTACACCAGACCTGATGTTTCACAGTATCTGTACACCAGACCTGATGTTACACAGCATATGTACGCCAGACCTGATGTTACAAAGTATCTGTACACCATACCTGATGGTTCACAATATCTGTACACCAGACATGATGGTTCACAGTATCTGTACACAAGACCTGATGTTTCACAGTATCTGTACACCAGAACTAATAGTTCATAGTATCTGTACACCAGACCTGATGGTTCATAATATCTGTACATCAGACCATATGTTTCACAGTATATGTACACCAGACCTGATGGTTCACAGTATATGTACACCAGACCTGATGGTTCACAGTATCTGTACACCAGAACTGGTGGTTCACAGTATCTGTACACCAGACCTGATGGTTCACAGTATCTGTACACCAGACATGATGGTTCATAGTATCTGTACACCAGACCTGATGTTTCATAGTATATGTACACCAGACCTGATGTTTCGTAGTATCTGTACACCAGACCTGATGTTTTGTAGTATATGTACACCAGACCTGATGTTTCGTAGTATCCATTGACCAGACCTGATGTTCACAGTATCTGTACACCAGACCTGATGTTTCACAGTATATGTACACCAGACCTGATATTTCATACTATCTTTACACCAGACCTGATGTTTCATAGTATCTGTACACCAGACCTGATGTTTCATAGTATCTGTACACCAGACCTGATGGTTCACAGTATCTGTACATCAGACCTTATGTTTCACAGTATCTGTACACCAGACCTGATGGTTCACATTATCTGTACACCAGACCTGATGGTTCACAGTATCTGTACACCAGAACTGATGGTTCACAGTATCATTACACCAGAACTAGTGGTTCACAGTATCTGTACACAAGACCTGATGGTTCACAGTATCTGTACACCAGACATGATGGTTCATAGTATCTGTACACCAGACCTGATGTTTCATAGTATCTGTACACCAGACATGATGTTTCGTAGTATCTGTACACCAGACCTGATGTGTTGTAGTATCTGTACACCAGACCTGATGTTTCGTAGTATCCATTGACCAGATCTGATGTTCACAGTATCTGTACACCAGACCTGATGGTTCACAGTATCTGTACACCAGACCTGATGTTTCATAGTATCTGTACACCAGACCTGATGTTTCATAGTATCTGTACACCAAACCTGATGTTTCACAGTATCTGTACACCAGACCTGATGGTTCACAGTATCTATACACCAGACCTGATATTTCACAGTATCTGTACACCAGACCTGATGTTTCACAGTATCTGTACACCAGACCTGATGGTTCACAGTATCTGTACACCAGACCTGATGGTTCATAGTATCTGTACATCAGACCTTATGTTTCACAGTATCTGTACACCAGACCTGATGTTTCACAGTATCTGTACACCAGACATGATGGTTCACAGTATCTGTACACCAGACCTGATGGTTCACAGTATCTGTACACCAGACCTGATGTTTCACAGTATCTGTACACCAGAACTAATGGTTCATAGTATCTGTACACCAGACCTGATGTTTCACAGTATCTATACACCAGACCTGATGTTTCACAGTATCTGTACACCAGAACTAATGGTTCATAGTATCTGTACACCAGACCTGATGTTTCACAGTATCTGTACACCAGACCTGATGGTTCACCGTATCTGTACACCAGACCTGATGTTTCACAGTATCTGTACACCAGACCTGATGGTTCACAGTATCCATTGACCAGACCTGATGGTTCACAGTATGTGTACACCAGACCTGATGTTGTGTAGTATCTGTACACCAGACCTGATGTTTCACAGTATCCAATGACCAGACCTGATGGTTCACAGTATCTGTACACCAGACCTGATGTTTCACAGTATTTGTACACCAGAACTGATATTTCACAGTATCTGTACACCAGACCTGATGTTTCACAGTATCTGTACACCAGACCTGATGTTTCACAGTATATGTACACCAGACCTGATGTTACAAAGTATCTGTACACCATACCTGATGGTTCACAATATCTGTACACCAGACATGATGGTTCACAGTATCTGTACACAAGACCTGATGTTTCACAGCATCTGTAAACCAGAACTAATGGTTCATAGTATCTGTACACCAGACCTGATGGTTCATAGTATCTGTACATCAGACTATATGTTTCACAGTATATGTACACCAGACCTGATGGTTCACAGTATATGTACACCAGACCTGATGGTTCACAGTATCTGTACACCAGAACTGATGGTTCACAGTATCTGTACACCAGAACTGGTGGTTCACAGTATCTGTACACCAGACCTGATGGTTCACAGTATCTGTACACCAGACATGATGGTTCATAGTATCTGTACACCAGACCTGATGTTTCATAGTATCTGTACACCAGACCTGATGTTTCGTAGTATATGTACACCAGACCTGATGTTTTGTAGTATATGTACACCAGACCTGATGTTTCGTAGTATCCATTGACCAGACCTGATGTTCACAGTATCTGTACACCAGACCTGATGTTTCACAGTATATGTACACCAGACCTGATATTTCATACTATCTTTACACCAGACCTGATGTTTCATAGTATCTGTACACCAGACCTGATGTTTCATAGTATCTGTACACCAGACCTGATGGTTCACAGTATCTGTACATCAGACCTTATGTTTCACAGTATCTGTACACCAGACCTGATGGTTCACAGTATCTGTACACCAGACCTGATGGTTCACAGTATCTGTACACCAGAACTGAGGGTTCACAGTATCATTACACCAGAACTGGTGGTTCACAGTATCTGTACACAAGACCTGATGGTTCACAGTATCTGTACACCAGACATGACGGTTCATAGTATCTGTACACCAGACCTGATGTTTCATAGTATCTGTACACCAGACCTGATGTTTCGTAGTATCTGTACACCAGACCTGATGTTTTGTAGTATCTGTACACCAGACCTGATGTTTCGTAGTATCCATTGACCAGACCTGATGTTCACAGTATCTGTACACCAGACCTGATGGTTCACATTATATGAACACCATACCTGATGTTTTGTAGTATCTGTACACGAGACCTGATGGTTCACAGTATCTGTACACCAGGCCTGATGTTTCATAGTATCTGTACACCAGACCTGATGTTTCATAGTATCTGTACACCAGACCTGATGGTTCACAGTATATGTACACCAGACCTGATGTTTCACAGTATCCATTGACCAGACCTGATGTTTTACAGTATCTGTACACCAGACATGATGTTTCACAGTATCTGTACACCAGACCTGATGTTTCACAGTATCTGTATATCAGACCTGATGGCTCACAGTATCTGTACACCAGACATGATGTTTCACAGTGTCTGTACACCAGACCTGATGTTTCACAGTATCTGTACACCAGACCTGATGTTTTACAGTATATGTACACCAGACCTGATGTTTCACAGTATCTGTACACCAGACCTTATGTTTCACAGTATCTGTACACCAGACCTGATGTTTCACAGTATATGTACACCAGATCTGATGTTTCACAGTATCTGTACACCAGACCTGATGTTTCACAGTATATGTACACCAGATCTGATGTTTCACAGTATCTGTACACCAGACCTGATGTTTCACAGTATATGTACAGCAGACCTGATGTTTCACAGTATCTGCACACCAGACCTGATGTTTCACAGTATATGTACACCAGATCTGATGTTTCACAGTATCTGTACACCAGACCTGATGTTTCACAGTATCTGTACACCAAACCTGATGGTTCACAGTATCTGTACACCAGACCTGATGGTTCACAGTATCTGTACACCAGACCTGATGTTTCGTAGTATCTGTACACCAGACCTGTTGTTTCGTAGTATCCATTGACCAGACCTGATGTTCACAGTATCTGTACACCAGACCTGATGGTTCATAGTATCCATTGACCAGACCTGATGTTTCATAGTATCTGTACACCAGACCTGATGTTTCACACTATCTGTACACCAAACCTGATGGTTCACAGTATCTGTACACCTGACCTGATGGTTCGTAGTATCTGTACACCAGACTTGATGTTTCACAGTATCTGTACACCAGACCTGATGGTTCACAGAATCTGTACACCAAACCTGATGGTTCACAGTATCTGTACACCAGACCTGATGGTTCACAGTATCTGTACACCAGACCTGATGTTTCGTAGTATCTGAACACCAGACCTGATGGTTCATAGTATCCATTGACCAGACCTGATGTTTCACAGTATCTGTACACCAGACCTGATGTTCCACAGTATATGTACACCAGACCTGATGGTTCACAGTATATGTACACCAGACCTGATGTTTCATAGTATCTGTACATCAGACCTTATATTTCACAGTATATGTACACCAGACCTGATGGTTCACAGTATCTCTACACCAAACCTGATGGTTCACAGTATATGTACACCAGACGTGATGTTTCGTAGTATCTGTACACCAGACCTGATGTTTGGTAGTATCCATTGACCAGACCTGATGTTCACAGTATCTGTACACCAGACCTGATGGTTCATAGTATCCACTGACCAGACCTGATGTTTCATAGTATCTGTACACCAGACCTGGTGGTTCACAGTATCCATTGACCAGACCTGATGTTTCACAGTATCTGTACACCAGACCTGATGGTTCACAGTATCTGTACACTAGACCTGATGTTTCACAGTATCTGTACACCAGACATGATGTTTCATACAATCTGTACACCAGACCTGATGTTTCATAGTATCTGTACACCAGACCTGATATTTCATAGTATCTGTACACCAGAACTGATGGTTCACAGTATCTGTACACCAGACATGATGGTTCACAGAATCTGTACACCAGACCTGATGGTTCATAGTATCTGTACATCAGACTTATGTTTCACAGTATTTGTACACCAGACCTGATGGTTCACAGTATCTGTACACCAGACCTGATGTTTCATAGTATCTGTACACCAGACCTGATGGTCCACAGTATCTGTACACCAGACCTGATGTTTCATAGTATCTGTACACCAGACCTGATGTTTCACAGTATCTTTACACCAGACCTGATGGTTCATAGTATCTTTACACCATACCTGATGTTTCATAGTATCTATACACCAGAACTGATGTGTCACAGTATCTATACACAATATCTGATGTTTCACAGTATCTGTTTACCAGACCTGATATTTCATACTATCTGTACACCAGACCTGATGTTTCATAGTATCTGTACACCAGACATGATGGTTCACAGTATCTGTACACCAGACCTGATGGTTCACAGTATCTGTACACCAGACCTGATGTTTCACAGTATCTGTACACCAGACCTGATATGTCATACTATCTGTACACCAGACCTGATGTTTCATAGTATCTGTACACCAGACCTGATGGTTCACAGTATCTGTACACCAGAACTGATGGTTCACAGGTCTGGTGGGTTCACAGTATATGTACACCAGACCTGATGGTTCACAGTATCTGTACACCAGACCTGATGGTTCACAGTATCTGTACACCAGACCTGATGTTTCGTAGTATCTGTACACCAGACCTGATGGTTCATAGTATCCATTGACCAGACCTGATGTTTCACAGTATCTGTACACCAGACCTGATGTTCCACAGTATATGTACACCAGATCTGATGGTTCACAGTATATGTACACCAGACCTGATGTTTCATAGTATCTGTACATCAGACCTTATATTTCACAGTATCTGTACACCAGACCTGATGGTTCACAGTATCTCTACACCAAACCTGATGGTTCACAGTATCTGTACACCAGACGTGATGTTTCGTAGTATCTGTACACCAGACCTGATGTTTGGTAGTATCCATTGACCAGACCTGATGTTCACAGTATCTGTACACCAGACCTGATGGTTCATAGTATCCACTGACCAGACCTGATGTTTCATAGTATCTGTACACCAGACCAGGTGGTTCACAGTATCCATTGACCAGACCTGATGTTTCACAGTATCTGTACACCAGACCTGATGGTTCACAGTATCTATACACTAGACCTGATGTTTCACAGTATCTGTACACCAGACATGATGTTTCATACAATATGTACACCAGACCTGATGTTTCATAGTATCTGTACACCAGACCTGATATTTCATAGTATCTGTACACCAGAACTGATGGTTCACAGTATCTGTACACCAGACATGATGGTTCACAGAATCTGTACACCAGACCTGATGGTTCATAGTATCTGTACATCAGACTTATGTTTCACAGTATTTGTACACCAGACCTGATGGTTCACAGTATCTGTACACCAGACCTGATGTTTCATAGTATCTGTACACCAGACCTGATGGTCCACAGTATCTGTACACCAGACCTGATGTTTCATAGTATCTGTACACCAGACCTGATGTTTCACAGTATCTTTACACCAGACCTGATGGTTCATAGTATCTTTACACCATACCTGATGTTTCATAGTATATATACACCAGAACTGATGTGTCACAGTATCTATACACAATATCTGATGTTTCACAGTATCTGTTTACCAGACCTGATATTTCATATTATGTGTACACCAGACCTGATGTTTCATAGTATCTGTACACCAGACATGATGGTTCACAGTATCTGTACACCAGACCTGATGGTTCACAGTATCTGTACACCAGACCTGATGTTTCACAGTATCTGTACACCAGACCTGATATGTCATACTATCTGTACACCAGACCTGATGTTTCATAGTATCTGTACACCAGACCTGATGGTTCACAGTATCTGTACACCAGAACTGATGGTTCACAGGTCTGGTGGGTTCACAGTATATGTACACCAGACCTGATGGTTCACAGTATATGTACACCAGACCTGATGTTTCATAATATCTGTACATCAGACCTTATGTTTCACAGTATCTGTACACCAGACCTGATGGTTCACAGTATATGTACACCAGACCTGATGTTTCATAATATCTGTACATCAGACCTTATGTTTCACAGTATCTGTACACCAGACCTGATGGTTCATAGTATCTGTACATCAGACTTATGTTTCACAGTATTTGTACACCAGACCTGATGGTTCACAGTATCTGTACACCAGACCTGATGTTTCATAGTATCTGTACACCAGACCTGATGGTCCACAGTATCTGTACACCAGACCTGATGTTTCATAGTATCTGTACACCAGACCTGATGTTTCACAGTATCTTTACACCAGACCTGATGGTTCATAGTATCTTTACACCATACCTGATGTTTCATAGTATCTATACACCAGAACTGATGTGTCACAGTATCTATACACAATATCTGATGTTTCACAGTATCTGTTTACCAGACCTGATATTTCATATTATCTGTACACCAGACCTGATGTTTCATAGTATCTGTACACCAGACATGATGGTTCACAGTATCTGTACACCAGACCTGATGGTTCACAGTATCTGTACACCAGACCTGATGTTTCACAGTATCTGTACACCAGACCTGATATGTCATACTATCTGTACACCAGACCTGATGTTTCATAGTAT
The DNA here is from genome assembly GCA_014843695.1 of Archivesica marissinica. Classification (NCBI taxonomy): domain Eukaryota; kingdom Metazoa; phylum Mollusca; class Bivalvia; order Venerida; family Vesicomyidae; genus Archivesica; species Archivesica marissinica. The sequence continues at coordinate 25,935,291 of CM026387.1, forward strand.
CTGTACACCAGACCTGATGGTTCACAGTATCTGTACACCAGAACTGATGGTTCACAGGTCTGGTGGGTTCACAGTATATGTACACCAGACCTGATGGTTCACAGTATATGTACACCAGACCTGATGTTTCATAATATCTGTACATCAGACCTTATGTTTCACAGTATCTGTACACCAGACCTGATGGTTCACAGTATATGTACACCAGACCTATGGTTCACAGTATCTGTACACCAGAACTGATGGTTCACAGTATCTGTACACCAGAACTGGTGGTTCACAGTATCTGTACACCAGACCTGATGGTTCACAGTATCTGTACACCAGACATGATGGTTCATACTATCTGTACACCAGACCTGATGTTTCATAGTATCTGTACACCAGACCTGATGTTTCGTAGTATCTGTACACCAGACCTGATGTTTTGTAGTATCTGTTCACCAGACCTGATGTTTCGTAGTATCCATTGACCAGACCTGATGTTCACAGTATCTGTACACCAGACCTCATATTTCATTCTATCTTTACACCAGACCTGATGTTTCATAGTATCTGTACACCAGACCTGATGTTTCATAGTATCTGTACACCAGACCTGATGGTTCACAGTATCTGTACACCAGAACTGATGGTTCACAGTATCTGTACACCAGACCTGGTGGTTCACAGTATCTGTACACCAGACCTGATGGTTCACAGTATCTGTACACCAGACCTGATGGTTCATAGTATCTGTACATCAGACCTTATGTTTCACAGTATCTGTACACCAGACCTGATGGTTCACAGTATCTGTACACCAGACCTGATGGTTCACAGTATCTGTACACCAGAACTGATGGTTCACAGTATCTGTACACCAGAACTGGTGGTTCACAGTATCTGTACACCAGACCTGATGGTTCACAGTATCTGTACACCAGACATGATGGTTCATAGTATCTGTACACCAGACCTGATGTTTCATAGTATCTGTACACCAGACCTGATGTTTCGTAGTATCTGTACACCAGACCTGATGTTTTGTAGTATCTGTACACCAGACCTGATGTTTCGTAGGATCCATTGACCAGACCTGATGTTCACAGTATCTGTACACCAGACCTGATGGTTCACAGTATCTGTACACCATACCTGATGTTTTGTAGTATCTGTACACGAGACCTGATGGTTCACATTATCTGTACACCAGACCTGATGTTTCATAGTATCTGTACACCAGACCTGATGTTTCATAGTATCTGTACACCAGACCTGATGGTTCACAGTATATGTACACCAGACCTGATGGTTCACAGTATCTGTACACCAGACCTGATGTTTCACAGTATCTGTACACCAGACCTGATATGTCATACTATCTGTACACCAGACCTGATGTTTCATAGTATCTGTACACCAGACCTGATGGTTCACAGTATCTGTACACCAGAACTGATGGTTCACAGGTCTGGTGGGTTCACAGTATATGTACACCAGACCTGATGGTTCACAGTATATGTACACCAGACCTGATGTTTCACAATATCTGTACATCAGACCTTATGTTTCACAGTATCTGTACACCAGACCTGATGGTTCACAGTATATGTACACCAGACCTATGGTTCACAGTATCTGTACACCAGAACTGATGGTTCACAGTATCTGTACACCAGAACTGGTGGTTCACAGTATCTGTACACCAGACCTGATGGTTCACAGTATCTGTACACCAGACATGATGGTTCATACTATCTGTACACCAGACCTGATGTTTCATAGTATCTGTACACCAGACCTGATGTTTCGTAGTATCTGTACACCAGACCTGATGTTTTGTAGTATCTGTTCACCAGACCTGATGTTTCGTAGTATCTATTGACCAGACCTGATGTTCACAGTATCTGTACACCAGACCTGATGTTTCACAGTATCTGTACACCAGACCTCATATTTCATTCTATCTTTACACCAGACCTGATGTTTCATAGTATCTGTACACCAGACCTGATGTTTCATAGTATCTGTACACGAGACCTGATGGTTCACAGTATCTGTACACCAGAACTGGTGGTTCACAGTATCTGTACACCAGACCTGATGGTTCACAGTATCTGTACACCAGACCTGATGGTTCATAGTATCTGTACATCAGACCTTATGTTTCACAGTATCTGTACACCAGACCTGATTGTTCACAGTATCTGAACACCAGACCTGATGGTTCACAGTATCTGTACACCAGAACTGATGGTTCACAGTATCTGTACACCAGAACTGGTGGTTCACAGTATCTGTACACCAGACCTGATGGTTCACAGTATCTGTACACCAGACATGATGGTTCATAGTATCTGTACACCAGACCTGATGTTTCATAGTATCTGTACACCAGACCTGATGTTTCGTAGTATCTGTACACCAGACCTTATGTTTTGTAGTATCTGTACACCAGACCTGATGTTTCGTAGTATCCATTGACCAGACCTGATGTTCACAGTATCTGTACACCAGACCTGATGGTTCACAGTATCTGTACACCATACCTGATGTTTTGTAGTATCTGTACACGAGACCTGATGGTTCACAGTATCTGTACACCAGACCTGATGTTTCATAGTATCTGTACACCAGACCTGATGTTTCATAGTATCTGTACACCAGACCTGATGGTTCACAGTATATGTACACCAGACCTGATGTTTCACAGTATCCATTGACCAGACCTGATGTTTCACAGTATCTGTACACCAGACCTGATGTTTCACAGTATCTGTACACCAGACCTGATGTTTCACAGTATCTGTATATCAGACCTGATGGTTCACAGTATCTGTACACCAGACCTGATGTTTCACAGTGTCTGTACACCAGACCTGATGTTTTACAGTATATGTACACCAGACCTGATGTTTCACAGTATCTGTACACCAGACCTGATATTTCACAGTATCTGTACACCAGACCTGATGTTTCACAGTAAATGTACACCAGATCTGATGTTTCACAATATCTGTACACCAGACCTGATGTTTCACAGTATATGTACACCAGACCTGATGTTTCACAGTATCTGTACACCAGACCTGATGTTTCACAGTATATGTACACCAGAACTGATGGTTCGCAGTATATGTACACCAGACCTGATGTTTCACAGTATCTGTACACCAGACCTGATGTTTCACAGTATCTGTAAACCAAATATGATGGTTCACAGTATCTGTACACCAGACCTGATGGTTCACAGTATCTGTACACCAGACCTGATGTTTCGTAGTATCTGTACACCAGACCTGATGTTTCGTAGTATCCATTGACCAGACCTGATGTTCACAGTATCTGTACACCAGACCTGATGGTTCATAGTATCCATTGACCAGACCTGATGTTTCATAGTATCTGTACACCAGACCTGATGTTTCACAGTATCTGTACACCAAACCTGATGGTTCCCAGTATCTGTACACCAGACCTGATGTTTCGTAGTATCTGTACCCCAGACCTGATGTTTCACAGTATCTGTACACCAGACCTGATGGTTCACAGTATCTATACACCAAACCTGATGGTTCACAGTATCTGTACACCAGACCTGATGGTTCACAGTATCTGTACACCAGACCTGATGTTTCGTAGTATCTGTACACCAGACCTGATGGTTCATAGTATCCATTGACCAGACCTGATGTTTCACAGTATCTGTACACCAGACCTGATGTTCCACAGTATCTGTACACCAGACCTGATGGTTCACAGTATCTGTACACCAGACCTGATGTTTCATAGTATCTGTACATCAGACATTATGTTTCACAGTATCTGTACACCAGACCTGATGGTTCACAGTATCTCTACACCAAACCTGATGGTTCACAGTATCTGTACACCAGACCTGATGTTTGGTAGTATCTGTACACCAGACCTGATGTTTGGTAGTATCCATTGACCAGACCTGATGTTCACAGTATCTGTACACCAGACCTGATGGTTCATAGTATCCATTGACCAGACCTGATGTTTCATAGTATATGTACACCATACCTGGTGGTTCACAGTATCCATTGACCAGACCTGATGTTTCACAGTATCTGTACACCAGACCTGATGTTTCACAGTGTCTGTACTCCAGACCTGATGTTTCACAGTATCTGTACACCAGACCTGATGTTTTACAGTATATGTACACCAGACCTGATGTTTCACAGTATCTGTACACCAGACCTGATGTTTCACAGTATCTGTACACCAGACCTGATGTTTCACAGTAAATGTACACCAGATCTGATGTTTCACAATATCTGTACACCAGACCTGATGTTTCACAGTATATGTACACCAGACCTGATGTTTCACAGTATCTGTACACCAGACCTGATGTTTCACAGTATATGTACACCATACCTGATGTTTCACAGTATCTGTACACCAGACCTGATGTTTCACAGTATCTGTACACCAGACCTGATGTTTCACAGTATCTGTACACCAAATATGATGGTTCACAGTATCTGTACACCAGACCTGATGGTTCACAGTATCTGTACACCAGACCTGATGTTTCGTAGTATCTGTACACCAGACCTGATGTTTCGTAGTATCCATTGACCAGACCTGATGTTCACAGTATCTGTACACCAGACCTGATGGTTCATATTATCCATTTACCAGACCTGATGTTTCATAGTATCTGTACACCAGACCTGATGTTTCACAGTATCTGTAGACCAAACCTGATGGTTCACAGTATCTGTACACCAGACCTGATGTTTCGTAGTATCTGTACACCAGACCTGATGTTTCACAGTATCTGTACACCAGACCTGATGGTTCACAGTATCTGTACACCAAACCTGATGGTTCACAGTATCTGTACACCAGACCTGATGGTTCACAGTATCTGTACACCAGACCTGATGTTTCGTAGTATCTGTACACCAGACCTGATGGTTCATAGTATCCATTGACCAGACCTGATGTTTCACAGTATCTGTACACCAGACCTGATGTTCCACAGTATCTGTACACCAGACCTGATGGTTCACAGTATCTGTACACCAGACCTGATGGTTCACAGTATCTGTACATCAGACCTTATGTTTCACAGTATCTGTACACCAGACCTGATGGTTCACAGTATCTCTACACCAAACCTGATGGTTCACAGTATCTGTACACCAGACCTGATGTTTCGTAGTATCTGTACACCAGACCTGATGTTTGGTAGTATCCATTGACCAGACCTGATGTTCACAGTATCTGTACACCAGACCTGATGGTTCATAGTATCCATTGACCAGACCTGATGTTTCATAGTATCTGTACACCATACCTGGTGGTTCACAGTATCCATTGACCAGACCTGATGTTTCACAGTATCTGTACACCAGACCTGATGGTTCACAGTATATATACACTAGACCTGATGTTTCACAGTATCTGTACACCAGACCTGATGTTTCATACAATCTGTACACCAGACCTGATGTTTCATAGTATCTGTACACCAGACCTGATATTTCATAGTATCTGTACACCAGAACTGATGGTTCACAGTATCTGTACACCAGACATGATGGTTCACAGAATCTGTACACCAGACCTGATGGTTCATAGTATATGTACATCAGACCTTATGTTTCACAGTATCTGTACACCATACCTGATGGTTCACAGTATCTGTACACCAGACCTGATGTTTCATAGTATCTGTACACCAGACCTGATGGTTCACAGTATCTGTACACCAAACCTGATGTTTCACAGTATCTGTACACCAGACCTGATGTTTCACAGTATCTGTACACCAGACCTGATGTTTCACAGTATGTGTACACCAAACCTGATGGTTCACAGTATCTGTACACCAGACCTGATGTTTCGTAGTATCTGTACCCCAGACCTGATGTTTCACAGTATCTGTACACCAGACCTGATGGTTCACAGTATCTGTACACCAAACCTGATGGTTCACAGTATCTGTACACCAGACCTGATGGTTCACAGTATCTGTACACCAGACCTGATGTTTCGTAGTATCTGTACACCAGACCTGATGGTTCATAGTATCCATTGACCAGACCTGATGTTTCACAGTATCTGTACACCAGACCTGATGGTTCACAGTATCTGTACACCAGACCTGATGTTTCATAGTATCTTTACATCAGACCTTATGTTTCACAGTATCTGTACACCAGACCTGATGGTTCACAGTATCTCTACACCAAACCTGATGGTTCACAGTATCTGTACACCAGACCTGATGTTTGGTAGTATCTGTACACCAGACCTGATGTTTGGTAGTATCCATTGACCAGACCTGATGTTCACAGTATCTGTACACCAGACCTGATGGTTCATAGTATCCATTGACCAGACCTGATGTTTCATAGTATCTGTACACCATACCTGGTGGTTCACAGTATCCATTGACCAGACCTGATGTTTCACAGTATCTGTACACCAGACCTGATGTTTCACAGTGTCTGTACACCAGACCTGATGTTTCACAGTATCTGTACACCAGACCTGATGTTTTACAGTATATGTACACCAGACCTGATGTTTCACAGTATATGTACACCAGACCTGATGTTTCACAGTATCTGTACACCAGACCTGATGTTTCACACTATCTGTACACCAGACCTGATGTTTCACAGTATCTGTACACCAAATATGATGGTTCACAGTATCTGTACACCAGACCTGATGGTTCACAGTATCTGTACACCAGACCTGATGTTTCGTAGTATCTGTACACCAGACCTGATGTTTCGTAGTATCCATTGACCAGACCTGATGTTCACAGTATCTGTACACCAGACCTGATGGTTCATAGTATCCATTGACCAGACCTGATGTTTCATAGTATCTGTACACCAGACCTGATGTTTCACAGTATCTGTAGACCAAACCTGATGGTTCACAGTATCTGTACACCAGACCTGATGTTTCGTAGTATCTGTACACCAGACCTGATGTTTCACAGTATTTGTACACCAGACCTGATGGTTCACAGTATCTGTACACCAAACCTGATGGTTCACAGTATCTGTACACCAGACCTGATGGTTCACAGTATATGTACACCAGACCTGATGTTTCGTAGTATCTGTACACCAGACCTGATGGTTCATAGTATCCATTGACCAGACCTGATGTTTCACAGTATCTGTACACCAGACCTGATGTTCCACAGTATCTGTACACCAGACCTGATGGTTCACAGTATCTGTACACCAGACCTGATGTTTCATAGTATCTGTACATCAGACCTTATGTTTCACAGTATCTGTACACAAGACCTGATGGTTCACAGTATATCTACACCAAACCTGATGGTTCACAGTATCTGTACACCAGACCTGATGTTTCGTAGTATCTGTACACCAGACCTGATGTTTGGTAGTATCCATTGACCAGACCTGATGTTCACAGTATCTGTACACCAGACCTGATGGTTCACAGTATATATACACTAGACCTGATGTTTCACAGTATCTGTACACCAGACCTGATGTTTCATACAATCTGTACACCAGACCTGATGTTTCATACAATCTGTACACCAGACCTGATGTTTCATAGTATCTGTACACCAGACCTGATATTTCATAGTATCTGTACACCAGAACTGATGGTTCACAGTATCTGTACACCAGACATGATGGTTCACAGAATCTGTACACCAGACCTGATGGTTCATAGTATATGTACATCAGACCTTATGTTTCACAGTATCTGTACACCATACCTGATGGTTCACAGTATCTGTACACCAGACCTGATGTTTCACAGTATGTGTACACCAGACCTGATGTTTCACAGTATCTGTACACCAAACCTGATGTTTCATAGTATCTGTACACCAGACTTGATGTTTCACAGTATCTGTACACCAGACCTGATGGTTCATAGTATCTTTACACCGTACCTGATGTTTCATAGTATCCATACACCAGAACTGATGTGTCACAGTATCTATGCACAATACCTGATGTTTCACAGTATCTGTACACCAGACCTGATGTTTCGTAGTATCTGTACACCAGACCTGATGGTTCACAGTATGTATACACCAGACCTGATGGTTCTCAGTATATGTACACCAGACCTGATGGTTCACAGTATCTGTACACCAGACCTGATGTTTCATAGTATCCATTGATCAGACCTGATGTTTCACAGTATCTATACACCAGACCTGATGCTTCACAGTATCTGTACACCAGACCTAATGTTTCATAGTATCTGTACACCAGACCTGATGTTTCGCAGTATCTGTACACCAGACCTGATGTTTCGTAGTATCTGTACACCAGATCTGATGTTTCGTAGTATCTATACACCAGACCTGATGGTTCATAGTATCTGTACACCAGACCTGATGTTTCATAGTATATGTACACCAGACCTGATGTTCACAGTATCTGTACACCAGACCTGATGGTTCACAGTATCCATTGACCAGACCTGATGTTTCATAGTATCTGTACACCAGACCTGCTGTTCCACAGTATCTGTACACCAGACCTGATGGTTCACAGTATCTGTACACCAGACCTGATGTTTCATAGTATCTGTACATCAGACCTTATGTTTCACAGTATCTGTACACCAGACCTGATGGTTCACAGTATCTCTACACCAAACCTGATGGTTCACAGTATCTGTACACCAGACCTGATGTTTCGTAGTATCTGTACACCAGACCTGATGTTTGGTAGTATCCATTGACCAGACCTGATGTTCACAGTATCTGTACACCAGACCTGATGGTTCATAGTATCCATTGACCAGACCTGATGTTTCACAGTATCTGTACACCAGACCTGATGTTCCACAGTATCTGTACACCAGACCTGATGGTTCACAGTATCTGTACACCAGACCTGATGTTTCATAGTATCTGTACATCAGACCTTATGTTTCACAGTATCTGTACACAAGACCTGATGGTTCACAGTATCTCTACACCAAACCTGATGGTTCACAGTATCTGTACACCAGACCTGATGTTTCGTAGTATCTGTACACCAGACCTGATGTTTGGTAGTATCCATTGACCAGACCTGATGTTCACAGTATCTGTACACCAGACCTGATGGTTCACAGTATATATACACTAGACCTGATGTTTCACAGTATCTGTACACCAGACCTGATGTTTCATACAATCTGTACACCAGACCTGATGTTTCATACAATCTGTACACCAGACCTGATGTTTCATAGTATCTGTACACCAGACCTGATATTCCATAGTATCTGTACACCAGAACTGATGGTTCACAGTATCTGTACACCAGACATGATGGTTCACAGAATCTGTACACCAGACCTGATGGTTCATAGTATATGTACATCAGACCTTATGTTTCACAGTATCTGTACACCATACCTGATGGTTCACAGTATCTGTACACCAGACCTGATGTTTCACAGTATGTGTACACCAGACCTGATGTTTCACAGTATCTGTACACCAAACCTGATGTTTCATAGTATCTGTACACCAGACTTGATGTTTCACAGTATCTGTACACCAGACCTGATGGTTCATAGTATCTTTACACCGTACCTGATGTTTCATAGTATCCATACACCAGAACTGATGTGTCACAGTATCTATGCACAATACCTGATGTTTCACAGTATCTGTACACCAGACCTGATGTTTCGTAGTATCTGTACACCAGACCTGATGGTTCACAGTATGTATACACCAGACCTGATGGTTCTCAGTATCTGTACACCAGACCTGATGGTTCACAGTATCTGTACACCAGACCTGATGTTTCATAGTATCCATTGATCAGACCTGATGTTTCACAGTATCTATACACCAGACCTGATGCTTCACAGTATCTGTACACCAGACCTAATGTTTCATAGTATCTGTACACCAGACCTGATGTTTCGCAGTATCTGTACACCAGACCTGATGTTTCGTAGTATCTGTACACCAGATCTGATGTTTCGTAGTATCTATACACCAGACCTGATGGTTCATAGTATCTGTACACCAGACCTGATGTTTCATAGTATATGTACACCAGACCTGATGTTCACAGTATCTGTACACCAGACCTGATGGTTCACAGTATCCATTGACCATACCTGATGTTTCATAGTATCTGTACACCAGACCTGCTGTTCCACAGTATCTGTACACCAGACCTGATGGTTCACAGTATCTGTACACCAGACCTGATGTTTCATAGTATCTGTACATCAGACCTTATGTTTCACAGTATCTGTACACCAGACCTGATGGTTCACAGTATCTCTACACCAAACCTGATGGTTCACAGTATCTGTACACCAGACCTGATGTTTCGTAGTATCTGTACACCAGACCTGATGTTTGGTAGTATCCATTGACCAGACCTGATGTTCACAATATCTGTACACCAGACCTGATGGTTCATAGTATCCATTGACCAGACCTGATGTTTCATAGTATTTGTACACCATACCTGGTGGTTCACAGTATCCATTGACCAGACCTGATGTTTCACAGTATCTGTACACCAGACCTGATGGTTCACAGTATATATACACTAGACCTGATGTTTCACAGTATCTGTACACCAGACCTGATGTTTCATACAATCTGTACACCAGACCTGATGTTTCATAGTATCTGTACACCAGACCTGATATTTCATAGTATCTGTACACCAGAACTGATGGTTCACAGTATCTGTACACCAGACATGATGGTTCACAGAATCTGTACACCAGACCTGATGGTTCATAGTATATGTACATCAGACCTTATGTTTCACAGTATCTGTACACCAGACCTGATGGTTCACAGTATCTGTACACCAGACCTGATGTGTCATAGTATCTGTACACCAGACCTGATGGTTCACAGTATCTGTACACCAAACCTGATGTTTCACAGTATCTGTACACCAGACCTGATGTTTCACAGTATCTGTACACCAGACCTGATGTTTTACAGTATGTGTACACCAGACCTGATGTTTCACAGTATCTGTACACCAAACCTGATGTTTCATAGTATCTGTACACCAGACCTGATGTTTCACAGTATCTGTACACCAGACCTGATGGTTCATAGTATCTTTACACCGTACCTGATGTTTCATAGTATCTATACACCAGAACTGATGTGTCACAGTATCTATACACAATATCTGATGTTTCACAGTATCTGTATACCAGACCTGATGTTTCGTAGTATCTGTACACCAGACCTGATGGTTCACAGTATGTATACACCAGACCTGATGGTTCACAGTATCTGTACACCAGACCTGATGGTTCACAGTATCTGTACACCAGACCTGATGTTTCATAGTATCCATTGATCAGACCTGATGTTTCACAGTATCTATACACCAGACCTGATGCTTCACAGTATCTGTACACCAGACCTAATGTTTCATAGTATCTGTACACCAGACCTGATGTTTCGCAGTATCTGTACACCAGACCTGATGTTTCGTAGTATCTGTACACCAGATCTGATGTTTCGTAGTATCTATACACCAGACCTGATGGTTCATAGTATCTGTACACCAGACCTGATGTTTCATAGTATATGTACACCAGACCTGATGTTCACAGTATCTGTACACCAGACCTGATGGTTCACAGTATCCATTGACCAGACATGATGTTTCACAGTATCTGTACACGAGACCTGATTTTTCACAGTATCCATTGACCAGACCTGATGGTTCACAGTATCTGTATATCAGACCTGTTGAGTCACAGTATCTGTAGTTCTCTACACCAGACATGGGGGACTCCATGGCCGAGTGGTAATGGTCGTTGACCAAATCATTTGCCCCTCACCACTGTGTTCGAATCTCACTGGGGTTATCTTAATTGTTTCATGTGACAAGCTTTCAAGCTGGTGGTAGGTCGGTGGTTCTACCCAGGTGGCCTGCCATGCCTGCAATACTGCTCGATGGGGCACCCAGGATCTTATCCACCAATAATATCTTGAGAGTCCCTGTATGAACTAAACTGTTGGCGCGACCTAAAACCCCAAAAATAAACTCCATAGATCATGTTTTAAAAGCCATCATTGAAAATATGAAAAATTGTCATAACCTTCCAACTGGATGTTTTGCCAAATGGTTGCCCTATATGTTGTTTAACATTGCACATCATGTCCACTGTAATACATATTCTGTCTGGGTTTGTTTTCTGCATAGCATCTGCCAAACATATCTCTCTACTAAAATAAAGTAAAGTGTTTGTTTATGTGTGTTTTACATTTATTTATCATCGCCACCGGTTGTCCATATGAGCGACACCTCCTCAAGAGATTAGTCATTTTAGATTTTGGAGGATAGTGCAATGATACAGACAGAGACCCATTCCAGAGTCTCCTCTGGTTCTTTTACGTGCACAGTGTAAAGCACCGACACGAGACCTCGGTTTAACGTCCCATCTGAAAGACTGTTAATTTTATTAGGGTCAGACGGGGGGTCGAACCTGCGATCCCTGGATTACCAGTCCAGCGTGTTACCACTGGACTACAGATCCGTCCGTTGTTTGTTTATTATAGTGTCACCCCTATTTAAAGGGCCAGCCATTTCTGACTTATGAGACACCGCTTCATTTGAACATCAGTACTTCCCAAATCCTATGCTTGTATGCCTGGCGCCAGGCGGGTAGGCACTCAGTAACCATTATTAAACTAGCTGGCGGCTAACCAACCGGCCATATCAGAACAAACCCCTGACGATGTTCGAACCATCGATCTCCCGCAACGTAGGCGGACGCCTTAACCACTAGGGCATGGAGACGGTAAAATATATCTGCCTTCTTAAAATGAATAACGCTATTTTCATTCATCTTTGTCTCCTGCTACCCATGTGCCAGCCAATTATTTCTTAACTCTTTTCCAAGCTAGCAGTGAAATAACGGTCAAATATGTCATGGAATCTCATTAGAATTGTGTACTTAATGAAATTCCATGACATGTTTCCAGGGTTTTCAGTTACGAATAAGAAAAACACATTAGTGAATAGCCTGCCCAGGAAAGGTGTTGTTAGGTAAACTTCCCGCCGGCGATATAGCCCAAAATGGTGCTGATGCAGGCGTAAAACCCGAAATATAACATAACCCATTAGTGAATTGTCGTCCGCTACAATTATTTGAGCTATTTATAGCCTTTAGTTACCCAGCATGCAAATAGTTATTATGTTTCTACTGGAAAGGACATTGATTTGTGTTGATAGAACATATTGTCCAACGCATTTTGCCTTTTCTCTTTGTCTATAGTTGTATCATGCTGATTATTATGATGCAAAGATACTGTAATAAACCACGGCTGCAGCAGGTCTAACTTATGGCTCTTGAATTTTGCTCCCACTGTAAAGAACTTATTTATGAATGAAAATCATGTGACCTAAATAATAAGTCGTAATAAAATATCTGGAAGTGAATACAGCGATTGGGCAGGATTTTTGTGTTAATGACCAACCATACAGGAAATATAGTGTTCATAGCTGGAGGATGATTTTCAGTACCACTGAAATACTGAAGGTATTTTACAGGGAGGTATTTTGTAAAGCCATCAGGCAAATAACAGACAAGGAGACAAAATAGCATTATATTGAGTTAGGTGTTTGAATGGAAATTGCTAGGAAAGAGGTAGCCATATAAGCAAGTTGCTTTCTCCTCAATCCTACATGTATTTTCTTATTGTGATCATTATACTATGATAAACTAATGGAAATTGCTACTAATCAGAACTAAGAAACAGTGTTTTATTCGCTAATAACCATGAACGGCATAACACATATTATTTCCTTTGGAATTTCCACGCTCTATATGGACTGCATACACACATGGTACTGTGTAAGTATCGTGCCAGAAGCATATTACCTGTACATGAGTCAATTCATAGTGTATCTATCATACAGTATGCATGTTCATACATGTATATGGGGGCCAAGTGATTACGGTCGTTGACTTCATTCAAATCACTTGCCCCTCACCACTGTAGGTTCACATCTCACTTGGGGGGATCAGATTCGTTCATGTGAGGAATCTATCGAGCTGGTTTGCTGTAGGTAGCTGGTTCTACACATGTGCCCGCCAGTGCCTGAAATACTGCTCAGTGTAGCACCTGGAATCTGCATCCACTAACATTTTTTTTAGGGAGAAGTGGGGCGAAGTCAGGGTCCCTAGGGCGACAATTTCGCCCACATCGCCTCTAAACTGATCCCTGCTGTATGGTCAAAATGTTTTTTTAAATCAGGCAAATTGAAATTGCTATTTTGTGCCATCTGTTATGAATCACTATTTGTAAACAAGCAGGATATATTAGAATTTATGTTATTTTTAGATGGTGGACAACCTTTAATCGTGACAACATCAATTTTAACTAAATTGAAATGGCTATTTATAACTGCAAACTTGGCTACCAAGCGGTTTGGGTGAAGAAGAATTTCGAAATTTATAATAAAAGAATCTTTTTTACATTTCCGTACCCATCTTAGATGACAAAATCATTTGATATTGACTGAAGTCTCCAGTTTCCCATATAAACGGTGCCGACCGACACCGTTGCGATAGTTGTATTGAGCAGCAAGGATACGTGATAAAGCTAAAACTGTCGACAAGAGTGTTTTGAAAGTTGTTTTTCATGACTTAGGAAAATAATAATATACGACATGTGCAATTAACATTTTATACTGGTCATTATATCAGGGTTCATTCTCGGTCAGAATTTTTGGGAGAAGTGAGAAAGCGCGTGATCGCTTCCTTAAATGGTGTTCTTTAATATACTTCTGCAAAATAGGGTTAAAATGCACAGTACATCCATTATAAAATACAACATTTGAATAGAAGAAGTGCTTTATAATGGGCCAGTGTATCTTACTAGAACAATTTTTATTTGAAAATCGTAAAATCCATAAACCTTTTTTTTTTTTAAGGGAGAAGTGGGGCCCCAGAGGGCGATGGCAGGATCCATAGGGCGATAATTTCGCCCACATCGCCCTCTAAAATGATCCCTGCTAACAATAGCTGAAAAGTCACCATATAACCTAAGCTTTTGGTACGACATTAAACCACCAAAACAACAACAAAGCCAAATTTACATTATGTATGCGCATATTTTATCTATTGCATGTTGGGATAATGTATATTGTATTTCTATGTAGGCTGCATGGGAGTTGAGGGCAGTGTCGTGTATAGATTTAACCACGTTGGCGGGAGATGACACGCTTGCTAATGTTAACAGACTGTGCTTTAAGGCAAAGCATCCAGTTCGATCAGACCTGCTTCAAGCAATGGAGATGCTGGATATCGGTAACATTGGTTGGACATATAAAGATAGAGTGTAGTTCCCACCCCCGGTCATAATCCTGCCCATGTTTTTGAGACAGGCAGACATACTACATGAACTCACCCTCCCCCAGGTGTGACATAATTCCCCCACCCCCGGTCATAATCCTGCCCATGTTTTTGAGACAGGCAGACATACTACATGAACTCACCCTCCCCCAGGTGTGACATAATTCCCCCACCCCCGTTCATAATCCTGCCCATGTTTTTGAGACAGGCAGACATACATGTACTCCCCCTCCCCCAGGTGTGACATAATTCCCCCACCCCGGTCATAATCATGCCCATGTTTTTTACACAGACAGATATACTACATGTACTCCCCCTGCCCCAGGTGTGACATAATTCCCCCACCCCCGGTCATAATCCTGCCCATGTTTTTGACACAGGCATACATACTACATGTACTCACCCTCCCCCAGGTGTGACATAATTCCCCCACCCCCGGTCATAATCACGCCCATGTTTTTGACACAGGCGAACTACATGTACTCACCCCCCCCAGGTGTGACATAATCCCCCACCCCCGGTCATAATCACGCCCATGTTTTTGACACAGGCAGACATACATGTACTCACACTCCCCCAGGTGTGACATAATTCCCCCACCCCCGGTCATAATCACGCCCATGTTTTTGACACAGGCAGACATACATGTACTCACCCTCCCCCAGTGTGACATAATCCCCCCACCCCCGGTCATAATCACTCCCATGATTTTGACACAGGCAGACATACATGTACTCACACTCCCCAGGTGTGACATAATTCCCCCACCCCTGGTCATAATCCGCCAATGTTTTTGACACAGGCAGAAATACTACATGTACTCCCCCTCCCCCAGGTGTGACATAATTCCCCCACCCCCTTTCATATTCAAGGGAGGACCCTAAGACTAACTGTAAACCTAGACGAGGAGATTTTGTCATACTGTGTTGAAACTACATGAGGGGAGTATGTCCGTATCCTATAATGGTATTATGACTTCTAGTCTCTCAGACTTCTAGTCTCTCAGAGTAAATTGGCTCAAAACCCATCTTTTTATTCAAGTAACGAAAAAAGGTGGTTTTTTTATAGTAATGGGTTGGGCCTAACTAACTGGAATGGTTCTTCAATCTTGGTGCTTTGTCCTTCACAGGGATACATCCCCCAACAATATTACTATTTAGAAATTCTGATTGTGACAATCAGGCATGTATATGGCCTTACATATACAGTCTAACCTGTGTTAATGGTCACCTAGCCAACCTGTATTAAGCAGCCAGTTTCCAGATTCCCAATATGTTGATTTATTATATATTTGACCTCTATTAAGCAGCCACCTGTGCTAAGCAGTCACTATCTGTGAATCCCTTGGGTGGCTGCTTAAGACAGGTTTGACTGTATATAATATCAGAGACTAAAGTATTACATTGTAAATATTTCATTTTATGCTTTCCAGTGAAATAAAATGTGTTATTCAACTCGTTGAAAGCATTGAAATCACGTATTTTATTCTCTCTGCTTCACACCTATTGTTCCCAGCCACAAATATTGTTAACGTGAACGTTTTCAAACTCTAGCTGTCAGTGATGTCATTTATGATATCGTCTAAATGCGACATTCAAAAGCCATGATTGCATCATTTTCTATCATAAGAACACTTTTCAGACTTAAAGCGACATTACATTGCAAAAAGCAAATAAAATGCATTTTTCACGTATAAATGCATTGCTACTACATATTCTTCCGAATACATTCGAACACTAACATTGAATCAATAAACAGTGTTTTTGTGGATTGAAAGTATGATTTCATATAACGGTCGTCCATGCTCCTATATTGACGTTTGTTTGTTATCGGAGTCCATACTAAACGCGAGATAATGTCGCTTAGAGATAATTTAGCTAAGAATAGGTACACAATGAGATATAATGGTGAATCTGTACCATAAATGGTGTTATTCAAGATACAATAGTTGAATTACGCATGCATGTTTATATTATTCAGTTATGTCAACAAACCTTGTGTACGACGTTTGTTTATTAGTTGAAATACTCAGTATTTGAGGCAAATATTTGGATAATAATAGAAAAATACATTCTGTAGAAATTTGTGTTTTCACTGATGTAGTGTCGCTTTAAATAAAAAAAATAACATGTCTTGGTTTAAGTGAATTATCGAATAATTTTTCACTCATGAACATATGAAAGCTATCACTATCTCACGTACGGTTGGCTAGCACTAGGCTAATTAATATTGCTTTCAATGTTCATTTGGTGAAATATAATTTGATCATACACTGACCAATCAAATATCCTCTATGTATGTCACTGATTAATATTATTGTAAAGCATGAACTGAATATATAGGTATGTATGTGTACACGTGTGTTCAAACATAGTCGGGGCATACATAGTATGTCGACCTGGACAGCTGATTGTAACATTACTAGAAGAATTCCACTGTTAGCTCTGACTATGGTGCGCTCCGTCTATGGTGCGCTCCATCTGTATTTGGAGACATAATTGGACAACAAAAGTAGGCTTGCGAAAATGGTGCCTCATTTTCCACATATATTACAAGATTTGCATAATCTTGCTTGTAGTTGTGTAGAATTACAAGATATTCAAATGAGGGGATAGTGACATGTATATAGCAGGATTACTAAAGTAGCACTACAGTCAAACCTGTGTTAGTGGTCACCTCCATTAAGCAGCCATGTTCTCAGTGGATATACAGTCAAACCTGTGTTAGTGGTCACCTTCATTAAGCAGCCATGTTCTCAGTGGATATACAGTCAAACCTGTGTTAGTGGTCATCTCCATTAAACAGCCATGGTCTCGGTGGATATACAGTCAAACCTGTGTTAGTGGTCACCATCCATTAAGCAGCCATGTTCTTGGTGGATATACAGTCAAACCTGTGTTAGTGGTCACCTCCATTAAGCAGCCATGTTCTCAGTGGATATACAGTCAAACCTGTGTTAGTGGTCACCTTCATTAAGCAGCCATGTTCTCAGTGGATATACAGTCAAACCTGTGTTAGTGGTCACCTCCATTAAGCAGCCATGTTCTCAGTGGATATACAGTCAAACCTGTGTTAGTGGTCACCTCCATTAAGCAGCCATGTTCTCAGTGGATATACAGTCAAACCTGTGTTAGTGGTCACCTCCATTAAGCAGCCATGTTCTCAGTGGATATACAGTCAAACCTGTGTTAGTGGTCACCTCCATTAAGCAGCCATGTTCTCAGTGGATATACAGTCAAACCTGTGTTAGTGGTCACCTCCATTAAGCAGCCATGTTCTCAGTGGATATACAGTCAAACCTGTGTTAGTGGTCACCTCCATTAAGCAGCCATGTTCTCAGTGGATATACAGTCAAACCTGTGTTAGTGGTCACCTCCATTAAGCAGCCATGTTCTCAGTGGATATACAGTCAAACCTGTGTTAGTGGTCACCTCCATTAAGCAGCCATGTTCTCAGTGGATATACAGTCAAACCTGTGTTAGTGGTCACCTCCATTAAGCAGCCATGTTCTCATTGGATATACAGTCAAACCTGTGTTAGTGGTCACCTCCATTAAGCGGCCATGTTCTCAGTGGATATACAGTCAAACCTGTGTTAGTGGTCACTATCTTCCTGATAGTCAAACCCCTGCTGGGCACCTCACTATCTCTC
This sequence comes from Archivesica marissinica, assembly GCA_014843695.1. Taxonomy (NCBI): domain Eukaryota; kingdom Metazoa; phylum Mollusca; class Bivalvia; order Venerida; family Vesicomyidae; genus Archivesica; species Archivesica marissinica. The sequence goes on from CM026387.1 coordinate 25,954,287, forward strand.
TATCTTCCTGGTAGTCAAACCCCTGCTGGGCACCTCACTGTCTATCTTCCAGATAGTCAAACTTCTGCTGGGGCCCTCATTACTCTATCTTCCTGATAATCAAACCCCTGCTGTGGACCTCATTATATATATATCATCCTGATAGTCAAACCCCTGCTGTGGACATCATTATCTATCTATCTTCCTGATAGTCAAACCCCTGCTGTGGACCTCATTATCTATCTATCTTCCTGATAGTCAAACCCCTGCTGTGGACCTCATTATATATCTATCTTCCTGATAGTCAAACCCCTGCTGTGGACCTCATTATCTATCTATCTTCCTGATAGTCAAACCCCTGCTGTGGACCTCATTATCTATCTATCTTCCTGATAGTCAAACCCCTGCTGTGGACCTCATTATATATTTATCTTCCTGATAGTCAAACCCCTGCTGTGGACCTCATTATATATCTATCTTCCTGATAGTCAAACCCCTGCTGTGGACCTCATTATCTATCTATCTTCCTGATAGTCAAACCCCTGCTGGGGACCTCATTATATATCTATCTTCCTGATAGTCAAACCCCTGCTGTGGACCTCATTATATATCTATCTTCCTGATAGTCAAACCCCTGCTGGGGACCTCATTATATATCTATCATCCTGATAGTCAAACTCCTGCTGGGGATCTCATTATATATATATCATCCTGATAGTCAAACACTGCTACTTGCGAATTTATATTTCACCATATTGATTGATGTTTAAGGCTATAAACATGTAAATGTTTTATGCAAATAAACTTTATGTTATGTTATGTTATGATTGCATACAGCTTGTTGCGGTTTGGAAACCAGGAATATAAATCAACAATAATCACTTTCATAGATTCTCTTATCCCAATTCCTCTCAGGTTGGATTCAAGCCCGCTGGAGGCATCAGGACTGCCAAAGAAGCTTGTACCTGGCTCTCACTGATGAAAGAAGAGTTAGGGGATGAGTGGACCACACCCGCTCTTTTCAGAATAGGGGCCAGCTCCCTACTTATTGATATTGAACGCCAGCTCTTCCACTTTGTCTACGGGAGATATGCAGCTTCGCACGAGATCCCAATGTCTTAGATGAGCTTACGGCACGTGATGAGATAACTGCACTGAGGAGAACGGTTTTAACAATTTAAAAACGCGTTAACTGTAGAAATCTCACATAGCTGTAGATTTTGTATGATTTGTATGTACATGGTGTGATGCTAGTGATAACTGCGTGATTCTAGTGTTACAGCGTGATGCTAGTGTTACGGCGTGTTGCTAGTGTTATGGCGTGTTACGGTGTGATGCTAGTGTTACGGTGTGATGCTAGTGATAACTGCGTGATTCTAGTGTTACAGCGTTTTGCTAGTGTTATGGCGTGATTCTAGTGTTACAGCGTGATGCTAGTGTTACGGCATGTTGCTAGTGTTACGGCGTGATGCTAGTGTTACGGCGTGATGCTAGTGTTACGGCGTGATGCTAGTGTTATGGTTGATGCTATATACAGGTATGTCCATTTGTGAATACTACGGGTAATTTGATGATTCTCTACATGTTTATTGCATTGTCCTTCATTAACAACTTTATATATTATAGTCACAAACACCGGTGTAAAATAATTGCTAGATATTCATACGCCAGAATATACCCCGAACATAATCCCCCCGGACATAATCCCCCCCAGGACATAATCCCCTCAGGACATAATCCCCCCCCCAGATATAATACCCCCAAACATAATCCCCCTGACATAATTCCCTACGGACATAATCCCCCAGGACATAATCCCCTCGGACATAATCCCCCAGGACATAATCCCCTCGGACATAATCCCCTCGGACATAATCCCCTCGGACATAATCCCCCCAGGACATAATCCCCCAGGACATAATCCCACCAGGACATAATCCCCCTGGACATAATCCCCTCGGACATAATCCCACGAACATAATCCCACGAACATAATCCCCCAGGACATAATCCCCTCGGACATAATCCCCCAACCATAATCCCTGAACATAATCCCTGAACATAATCCCTGAACATAATCCCTGAACATAATCCCTGAACATAATCCCACTAGGACATAATCCCCCTGGACATAATCCCCACAGACATAATCCCCACAGACATAATCCCTGAACATAATCCCTGAACATAATCCCACCAGGACATAATCCCCCTGGACATAATCCCCACAGATATAATCCCCTTGGACATAATCCCCTCGGACATAATCCCCCAAACATAATCCCTGAACATAATCCCTGAACATAATCCCTGAACATAATCCCTGAACATAATCCCTGAACATAATCCCCCCAGGACATAATCCCCACAGACATAATCCCTGAACATAATCCCCACAGACATAATCCCCACAGACATAATCCCTGAACATAATCCCTGAACATAATCCCACCAGGACATAATCCCCCTGGACATAATCCCCACAGACATAATCCCCACAGACATAATCCCTGAACATAATCCCTGAACATAATCCCACCAGGACATAATCCCCCTGGACATAATCCCCACAGACATAATCCCCCTGGACATAATCCCCTCGGACATAATCCCCCAAACATAATCCCTGAACATAATCCCTGAACATAACCCCTGAACATAATCCCACCAGGACATAATCCCCCTGGACATAATCCCCACAGAAATAATCCCCACAGACATAATCCCTGAACATAATCCCACCAGGACATAATCCCCTGAACATAATCCCCCCGGACATAATCCCCTCGGACATAATCCCCTCAGACATAATCCCCATGACATAATCCCCTGAACATAATCCCACCAGGAGATAATCCCCTCAGACATAATCCCCAGGACATAATCCCCTCGGACATAATCCCCCTGGACATAATCCCCCAGGACATAATCCCCAGGACATAATCCCCTGGACATAATCCCCCTGGACATAATCCCCTGGACATAATCCCACCAGGACATAATCCCACCAGGACATAATTCCCTGAAATAATCCCCTGGACATAATCTCCTTAGACATAATACCCTCGGACATAATCCCCACATACATAATCCCCCTGAACATAATCCCACCAGGACATAATCCCCTCAGGTATAATCCCCAGGACGTAATCCCCTCGGACATAATCCCCCTGGACATAATCCCCCAGGACATAATCCCCTGGACATAATCCCCTGGACATAATCCCCCTGGACATAATCCCCTGTCGACATAATCCCACCAGGACATAATCCCCTGAACATAATCCCCACAGACATAATCCCACCAGGACATAATCCCCCTGGACATAATCCCCTGGACATAATCCCTGAGCATAATCCCATCGGACATAATCCAAATGGACATAATCCCTCGGTCATAAT
>CM026387.1:25958667-26022968 GCA_014843695.1 Archivesica marissinica
AGATTTGTTGTTTTGAACCCTCACATATTTGGCCAGACCACAAGCGTTTATGGGATGGATGTTTCATGTCAATGATTTGTCAGTGTGTACTATATATAGATACACGTCAATGTTAGACGTTCATTAATTTGTGCTAAGCAATCAGGAGCTCTTTGATAAGTGCTATACGGAAAAGCATTATCCAATCAGAAGCAGCCTAATATCGCCACCTATGATATATTGGTATATATACTACTGAGCACTATCAAGTTTGGAATTATACAGACGGACCTGTAGTCCAGTGGTAACACGCTGGACTGATAATCCAGGGATCGCAGGTTCCATCCCCCGTCTGACCATAATAAAACTAACAGTCTCTCAGATGGGACGTTAAATCGAGGTCTCGTGTCGATGCTTTACACCGTGTACGTAAAAGAACCAGCGGAGACTCGGGAATGGAATGGGTCTCTGTCTGTATCATGCACTATCCTTCCAAAATCTAAAATGTCTAATCTCTTCAGGAGGCGTCGCTCATATGGGCAACCGGTAGCGACGATAAATAAACGTAAAACAAACAAACACAAGTTTGGAATTGTCGAATTTAAACATGTGAGGATATTTGGCTTGCGGACATTCGGTGTTTTTACGCGGAACCCCATTAAACATGGGACGACGATGTAATATGTATAAGCATATCAAAAACATATACATGTAGCTTAAGACAACTTTTATGATATACGAGCACTATTAAACATAGGTCCGGTTACAAGCTGTTTGAGAGGCTATTGGCATACCTGTATGCCGAAACATCTTAGACAGTGTGGACACTACATAACTGTACCTGCATTTTCATCAACGTGTGTATGACTACGGTCTTGGACTTTGTTGACGCTACAAAACCGTACCTGTAATTGAATTTGTCTACGGCTACAGACATATGTCTTGGACTTTGTTGACGCTACAAAACTGTACCTGTAATTGAATTTGTCTACGGCTACAGACATATGTCTTGGACTTTGTGGACACGTGTATAGATTCCTATCATCTTCAGGTAGATGGTCCACATCGTGGAATATAAAGCATTGATAGTTACGCTGTTTCATCGCTTCGACAAAGCCAATATTCATCAATACGGCACGGTTGAATTTGACGCCTGCTACCTGAAAGTAGACATGAACATTCAACAGACACAAAATGAACCATTTAATCAACAAGACGGCTGCTGGTACCTGGAATATAGCAATGCTAATTCAACAGACAAAAAATGAAGCGTTTAATCAACAAGATGGCTGCTGGTACCTGGAATGTAGCAATGCTAATTCAAAAGACACAAAATGAACCATTCAATCAACAAGATGGCTCCTGGTACCTGGAATGTAGCAATGATAATTCAACAGACACAAAATGAACCATTTAATCAACAAGATGGCTCCTGGTACCTGGAATGTAGCAATGATAATTCAACAGACACAAAATGAAACATTTAATCAACAGCCATAAAATGTGATATATAATTAACAACATCACATAAATTAAACATCTTTTGGTATGTTATCAGGTACAAGGAATCCATTGAGATCATTATTTAACCATCACTAGGCCAATAAATCAATATGGCCGCCATATTAGGGAAAATTTGATTAAAGTTTAAATTTTATTTTACAACGATTGCGAAACAAGTTCTAACAACTTATATTAATCATTCTCGTTGTTGCGGATGAAAGCGTAAATGTGGTCATTCGTGTGGGAGGAAACCGGAGTACGCTGAGAAAACCCACCTCCCCAATCTGGCGACCACCGTACCATCTCACATACTTCCCTGTCCGAGGATCGACCCGGGTTGCCTTGGTGAGAAGCGAGCGCGACAACCACTGCGCTAATCGGACAGACGTAAGTTGATTACGTGCGATTCATAAAGATACTTATTTAATTAGTTATTTAAATTCATCATAATGTCATCGTTCTGTTATGGGATATATTAACTGCCAATGATATAGTTATATAATAGTATAATATAATAATTCATTTTGTCACTACATGTATAATCAACTTTGTACAGGAATGCAAAGTAGCTTAGGGTAACTATGTTCATGTGCCATTAGGTAGAATGTTCCGACGTTCATCGCCATGCGTGTGCAATTTACAAGCTTCGATGCACTGTACTCTCATTTCTATGCAACTGTAAGAGTTTATTCAGGCATCACTTGGTACACCCACTTCTCTCTGAGCATGCTTTTGGAATGGGTGGTAGAGAGAGAAGTCGCTGTATTAACTGTCCATCCTTACGATCCCAACCCATATCTGCTACAGAAGGAGGAACTGGAGAAACACGTGGGATTGCTTAGTAATGGCTTCGCATGATGTGAAATCGTGTTGCATCCAATGATGGTGGTAGAGCTTGTTTTGCGTGTCCTATACACAACAGTTGAACTCCTGCCTCGTCACACGTGTCTGCTTCGGGTACTCCATATAGCTGACAGATGAACTTATCTGCTGATTTAGTGATGTCTTCTGTAATTTGGCCATTCCCCAGATAACTCAAGTTGCCGTGGTGACTATGACACAGTGGGATGTGCGAATCTGCTGATGAAAGCTGGCACATCAACACATCCAAAATATATCCCATTACATGATATTTGTCGCCAGCTACCATCCGAGCAAGGGTCATCAATACTAGATGTTCGTGTAAGTACTGGATGCGACAGCGAATCTCAACACAGTGGACATAGCAAGAAGAAGACAGTGTGTGTCTTCCAGCATCACAACAGCAACTTGAGATATCTGTGGAAGGGCCACATCATAGGAGTCATCACTAAATCTGCAGGGAAGTTCACCTTGCAGCTATATGGAGTAACCGAAGCAGACACGTCTGACATTTGCATGAGTTAAACTGTTCACATCATGATAAACCATTACTAAGCAAGTGACAGGATACAAGTTCACGTGCATTCTCCATTTATTCCCACTGTAACAGATATGGGCTGGGATCTCGTAAGGATGCACAGTTAGTACCGCAACTATCTCTCTATCCCCTCTCTTTATCTTCTCCTTCTCTCTCTCCCTCTCTTCTCCCCCTATCTCTCTGTGTCAAAGGGATGCCCGAGTAAGCTCTCAAAATAATAGCGAAATTTGCAACTCATGGAGAAGGAAGAAGGATGTAATATGTAACATCGTCACTTTGGACATATTTCGGAACGATACATGTGTCATTCGTGTGTTGCCATTTGATATAAGCATGTTATCAAATAAACGAAATGTTGACAACCGTTTCTGCATTACACTTTAACTATCTAGTGATATGCAAAGACAGGTAATATATCCCATATCAGAACCATGACATTATATTGCATTACACTTTAACTGTCTAGTGATATGCAAAGACAGGTAATATATCCCATATCAGAACCATGACATTATATTGAAGTTATTTAATATAACTGATATAACTAATGTATGTAATCATTGATCAAATTGGCCTTAATATGGCGTCCATATTGATTTATTGGTATATTGAGGGTTAAATAATGATCTCAATGGATTCCTTGTACATGAAAACAGACAAAAAGATGTTTCATTTTTGTTCTTACTATGTTTGTGCCAAAGTTATGACCCAAAATGAATGTCAATTTCGGTGGCGGCCATTTTGGATTTGTCACGTTTATAGGATAACCGTTGATAATATAGTCGGACAAACCTCCCTATATCGATTGAGAACATATAAATACGCCTAAAATTGATGTTTGCCAGTCGTAAACATGAAATTTGACATTGTCTATAAAACCACATCACAATTCAAATAAATATTATAAAAGTTACAAACCATTTCTATAACAAATATCCTATAGTCTAGTTGCTGACGTTGTAAAAATGGATGCATATTCTTCAAGAATATTTTCAGATGAATTTCTCTATCTCTGTACGGAATTACAATAGCAAGGCAGTGTCTGGCTTTACATCCTACAGGTTGATGTCTCCCTCCAGGTCCCAACATGCTGTTCTCTTTTTCGATTAAAGCCCACGGCGAAACCTGAGTGGGCACGTTGATATGCCCTCCTACAAAGCGATTATAAAATTACCTAGTCTAATCAAGCTATTTATAGACGTATATTTAAACATAGTTTATACAAATTTATTTTAGCTCGATTGCGAAACAAGTTATTTCAACTTATATACATCACTCTCGAGACCTCATTCCATCGCCACGAGGGAGAGAGAAGAGGCAACGTGGAATTTAAATGCCTTGCCTAAGGGCACAATCGTAACGGCTCCAGTGGGGCTCGAACTCCGGACCTTTCGCACCTGAAGCGAACGCGCATCTACTGCGCTATCACGACTTCCATTTTAAACATGGACTTCATGGCAAAGTGATTACATCAAATCACATTTACCTACCGCTGTAGGTTCGAATCCCATTTGGAATGTCGAATGCTTGCATGTAAGGAATCTATCCAATTGGCTTACGGAAGGTCGATGGTTCTACCCGAATGCCCGTTCCTGTCTGAAATAGTGTTTGAATGGTTCAGCCGTGCCGCCAATAACAGCTTGATAGTCGCAATAATTTAAGGCTGAATCTTTGATATTGGATCATCTATGTACATATACAATTAATAGATAGCCATTCATCTATGTACATACACAATTAATAGATAGCCATTCATCTATGTACATATACAATTAATAGATAGCCATTCATCTATGTACATATACAATTAATAGATAGCCATTCATCTATGTACATACACAATTAATAGATAGCCATTCATCTATGTACATACACAATTAATAGATAGCCATTCATCTATGTACATACACAATTAATAGATAGCCATTCATCTATGTACATATACAATTAATAGATAGCCATTCATCTATGTACATACACAATTAATACATAGCCATTCATCTATGTACATATACAATTAATAGATAGCCATTCATCTATGTACATACACAATTAATACATAGCCATTCATCTATGTACATACACAATTAATACATAGCCATTCATCTATGTACATATACAATTAATAAAACATAACATGTACAATATACAACAGTACATAGCCATTCATCTATGTACATATACAATTAATAAAACATAGCATGAACAGTATACAACAGTACATAGCCGTTCATCTATGTACATATACAATTAATTTTTAAAACATAAGATGTACAATATACAACAGTACATAGCCATTCATCTATGTACATATACAATTAATAAAACATAAGATGTACAATATACAACAGTACATAGCCATTCATCTATGTACATATACAATTAATAAAACATAACATGTACAATATACAACGGTACATAGCCATTCATCTATGTACATATACAATTAATAAAATATAATATGAGCAGTATACAACAGTACATAGCCATTCATCTATGTACATATACAATTAATAAAACATAAGATGTACAATATACAACAGTACATAGCCATTCATCTATGTACATATACAATTAATAAAATATAATATGAGCAGTATACAACAGTACATAGCCATTCATCTATGTACATATACAATTAATAAAACATAACATGTACAATATACAACAGTACATAGCCATTCATCTATGTACATATACAATTAATAAAACATAACATGTACAATATACAACAGTACATAGCCATTCATCTATGTACATATACAATTAATAAAATATAATATGAGCCGTATACAACAGTACATAGCCATTCATCTATGTACATATACAATTAATAAAATATAATATGAGCAGTATACAACAGTATATAGCCATTCATCTATGTACATATACAATTAATAAAACATAAGATGTACAATATACAACAGTACATAGCCATTCATCTATGTACATATACAATTAATAAAACATAACATGTACAATATACAACAGTACATAGCCATTCATCTATGTACATATACAATTAATAAAACATAACATGAACAGTATACAACAGTACATAGCCATTCATCTATGTACATATACAATTAATAAAACATAACATGAACAATATACAACAGAACACAGCCATTCATTAAAATGGAATTACAGGAGACATAATTTAGAATATAACATGGTCATACAAATTAATTAGCAACTACTTCTCATGATGCATAACAAATACAATGTCTTAAGACTGTGTCATTATTTACAATGGTTTTGTAATATGCTAAAACAGGTTAGGGCGCATAACCTGGTCAAATTATGGCTGGAAAACAAACTATTTAGTTTATCGGTTTTACACATATTTGTAAAATCGTTAACAAGCAATGAGGCATTGTTAATAAGATCGACTATCAAGTCACTGTATAGTGTACTATCAAACATCACTTGACTAATTTTCCAAAATTGATAAGTACGTTCAGAATTACAGAAATCATTCAAATTACAATCCTGGAGTAGTTTTAAACAAAATGAAACCAATTTTACATGATAAAGATTTAGAATTTGCCCAGAGTACAATTCGCATATTTAATCATGCCGATTCTGTGTTGGCTTAAACGAGCCCAAATATTTACAACTGAACTTCATTGGCGGACCGAATTGGGACGCCAACCCATTTCCCCAGCAACAGCTGCATTTGGCGTATATTTACTGACACTAAGAAAAAATCTTAAGTCACGATTTTGAATAGCATTTATACACGAGCATGTTTTGTGACCGCAAATAGCAGCACCATATGCTATCACAGGCATAATCGTACACTGTAATAAAAACATTAAAGGGTACACCACCAACACCACCAACACCACCAACACCACCAACACCACCAACACCACCAACACCACAAACACTTAGCAATAAGTAGACAACGCACGTCCTGCACTCTGAGAAATATTCTTCGAAGTAACATGCATACCTAAATGTTCTTATAGTACAACTCCATGATAAGTATATTTGTCAACTACTGTAAGTGTTTCATTTCAACACGTAAATCTAACGTCAAATATAGTATGTGACTCTGGACGAACATGCATAACATTACTTTTGTACTATTAATTTGCATTTCGATTAAACCCAGTCATTCAATGAATTCAACATCGTTTGTAAGTCGTGAGAATATTCCTCTAGATTTACTATGTCATTTGCATACAGTAAAATATATACATTTTCATTATCAATCTTTACTCCGATATCAAGAGTCTTAATGTATAATGTTAGGTACTTTATATATAAATTAAACAACAGAGGTGATAAAATACATCCTTGTCTCAGTCCACAATGTACACCAAACCAATCCATTTTGTATGCATTAACCCTTACGCAAGTGACTTAACAGCCTTTAACATTTTACCACAAACTAAATCTAACGTCAAATATAGTATGTGACTCTGGATGAACATGCATAACATTACTTTTGTACTATTAATTTGCATTTCGATTAAACCCAGTCATTCAATGAATTCAACATCGTTTGTAAGTCTTGAGAATATTCCTCTAGATTTACTATGTCATTTGCATACAGTAAAATACATACACTTTCATTATCAATCTTTACTCCGATATCAAGAGTCATAATGTATAATGTTAGGTCCTTTATATATAAATTAAACAACAGAGGTGATAAAATACACCCTTGTCTCAGCCCACAATGGACATCAAACCAATCAATTTTGTATGCATTCACCCTTACGCAAGTGACTTAACAGCCTTTAACATTTTACCACAAACGCGTGTATCTTGTAACCTTTTCCATAATTTTGAACGATTGATATAATCGTACGCTTTACGAAAATCAATAAAAGCTGAGAATGTAGAACGTTTTAGATTTTTTCTTGTTTCAATTTTTGCGAAAACCATTTTGCTCATCTGTCAGTATGTTCTTATCCTCTACCAAAGAACTCAATCTATCATTGAGAGTACAACAATACATTATTTACATACTACAAGCAAGAGATATACCACTATAAGACAAGTGGTCTCTTGGATCTGCTGTGGATGACTTGGGTATATATTAATTACACATGTATTCCAAATAGACTGTACATTACAGTTATAAAACATATGTTTAAAAGAGCATGCAGAAATAGAATAGTGGTGTCATTCTTTATTACTACAGTTTGGATGCTATCGATTCCACTTGCTTTACCAAGCTTAGCCTTAGCTATAGCTTTCCTAACACCAAGCATAGTAATATTATCATTAAATGGTACATTCTCATTATCATATAAGCATTGTTCAGTTTGAGAAACAGCATTGCATATTAAGTTTTCTTACTAAATTCTTGCTTCCATTTATATAAAATGTCATTAATACTAGATGAAGTGGAACCTTCACTACGTAAAACCTCCATTCGTATGATATTACATTTACAATATCCAACACAAATTGTACCAATAGACTTCCAAAATTTGGACTGGTCTATATTACAATAAATTAAAAGTTCATTTTGCATTGTTGACGGATACTATCTTTTGGATTCTGTACTACACGGTCAAAATATAAAATATGTTCTCACTTCTACCTATTCAGCTATTTAGTCTTATCAGTCCGCTGAGAACAATTTAATCATTAGCGCTCAAAGCTGTATAACTTTACCCACACATCAGTTAATGTGCCACTCCACCAAGGTTTACCAGGCTTCCGCCTTTTATTATTTCAACACATGGTGATTGTTTTATATTGAATATTAGCATACACATTTTGCTTAATAATATTGCACCAGTCGGTATAGTATAAGTTAGTATCGTTATGTGTACGATAGCCTTGTTCTAACTAAAAGTCTCATTAATGACATCATTAACTTCTAATATTACATCGTCACCTCCCATAAATGAATGATGTAATTGATTTAGATCGAATTTGTCAATAGTGTCCTGGACATTTGCACATGCATCATCATTTGATATAACATTAGTGACAATAGACCATGGCAACAATGAGTGGTCCGGTATACATGTAGCTGCAAGAACCCGGAGATCACCAGATGCATTTATCAAATCAGAAGTTAAAAGTAACAGTAACATCTTCCATTTTACATACATTATCATATTATGTTGTAATGCAGTCATTTACAACAGCCGACGACCCTTTAACAGATACCATAATAAGTATTCGTGAAATCGATGACATTTCCTGGTGGCACAATATCTATACCAGCAATATAATCTTCCATATCTCCACATCTACTGTTAAAATCGCCACATATGTATATCATACCATCATATTGAAACATATACATATCTGCTAACATATTATTATAAAACGAATTAACATCAACATATCGTGATGAATTTTCAGGTGGTAGGTAACACACGCACGGAATCAACGTAAACTTATCAACATTATCAATCAATTTAGCCACATAATCCATTCACAAGAATCGTTCAGTATGGAGATATAAAACAGTTCACAGATTTCATCACATATTCAAAATTCAACATCCACAGAGCCTGCTATTGCATTGCGGTGAATACATTTACGGCTTAGACCTCCCTGGCCTTAATACCATTCTGCAAGTTTGGGTTTCTATTTTAGGGCAGGTCTGTTTCTTCTATTTCTTCTATTTAAGCACTATCTAATCCTTGTAAAAGTTTGATTCACATAATAGGTAGTTATTACAAATTTATTTGAACTCAATTGCGAAACAAGTTCTTACAACTTATATTAATCACTACCGATACCTCATTCATGATGGAATCCATCGCCACGAAGGAGAGAGAAGCAATGTGGAATTTAAATGCCTTGCCTAAGGGCATACTTGTAACGGCTCCAGTGGGGCTCGAATACCGGGCCTTTCGCACCTGAAGCGAACGCGTTATAACTGCGCTATCACGACTTAATAGTTATATTGTCTAACATCATATGCATCTTACAAGGCTTAAACAGTATTTATCTGCCATTCATCTTTGTCCAGACTATATTATCTATAGTCAATCCACAGTCACATATGTATAGGCCGCGTATGTTGTAACAAGGATCTGAAAACAAATCCCCATATATACTTAGTTAGATTCGGAGGGATGATTGGGCATGGTTCTAGTGGTTTCTCCGTAGTTACTGTAGTATACATGCTCCCTTGAACAACTAGACCAGACTGGTTCATAATTGTATACTTACTTAGATTCGGAGGGATGATTGGGCATGGTTCTAGTGGTTTCTCCGGGTATACTTACTTAGATTCGGAGGGATGATTGGGTATGGTTCTAGTGGTTTCTTTGGGTATACTTACTTAGATTTGGAGGGATGATTGGGCCTGGTTCTAGTGGTTTCTCCGGGTATACTTACTTAGATTCGGAGGGATGATTGGGCCTGGTTCTAGTGGTTTCTCTGGGTATACTTACTTAGATTCGGAGGGATGATTTGGCCTGGTTCTAGTGGTTTCTCCGGGTATACTTACTTAGATGCGGAGGGATGATTGGGCCTGGTTCTAGTTGTTTCTCCGGGTATACTTACTTAGATTCGGAGGGATGATTGGGCATGGTTCTAGTGGTTTCTCCGGGTATACTTACTTAGATTCGGAGGGATGCTTGGGCCTGGTTCTAGTGGTTTCTCCGGGTATACTTATTTAGATTCGGAGGGATGATTGGGTCGGGTTCTAGTGGTTTCTCCGGGTATACTTAATTAGATTCGGAGGGATGATTGGGCCTGGTTCTAGTTGTTTCTCCGGGTATTCTTACTTAGATTCGGAGGGATGATTGGGCATGGTTCTAGTGGTTTCTCCGGGTATACTTACTTAGATTCAGAGGGATGATTGGGCATGGTTCTAGTGGTTTCTCTGTAGTTACTGTAGTACACATGCTCGCTTGAACAACTAGACCAGACTGGTTCAACATTGTATGGTTTATCAGTGTTTCCATCGAGGTGTTTGGCACACGGAGAAATAACAATATACCATTCCGCAAGACGGAATTCATGTAGATAAAGTAGTACAATGCACTTAGTAGAATGGCCACACTAACGACAAGTCTTTTCATGACAGTCCGCGTCCATCTGCTGGTTTGATACATTTCTAAAAACTGAAAAATATGGTGAGAAATGTAACATATTGCAAACCAGCACCTGAAAGCAATCAGAAACATGACATGATGGATTTTAATGTAATGTAGACTTTTATCATCGTATTAACGTATTCATTTATATATGCAGTTACGTAAAAGTAATATGTTTGCCCAAAATTAGATATATCAAGGGTTACCGGAACATATCCAGGGACAATAAATGATTTCCGTTTTGTTGGTTCAACACCAATAGTGGATAGCAGCAGTTTCCTTAACAGCAGGGGATAACATAATTACATTATCATATTTTCTGTTGATCATCAGGCTGTGCAAAACTATGGGTGTAACAGCCACTTTTGAGTGTTCAGAGCAAACATTCCGAGGACTCATGTAAGTTCATAAAAGGAGGCAGATACCCTTATGCTGCTGCATGCATATGTGATACTATGTATGTGAAGTATGACCATCAACAAATGTACACATATTGTCAGAAGACACTGGTGTGCTAGTCCTCACTCTATTTATACTTCCAGATATATGTCCGCACACTGTTATGACCATGGGTACTGGACTACATAGACGAAAGGTACTCTTCAACCAATATATGGTGTGTGGGTCTGAAAGTGCAAATGCACTTCCTGGTTGTCATTGTCTATCAGGGTGGGACACTGTTGGACACATAAGTAGAACAGGAAAAGAAGACAGCCTTCCCAATTATACTTAAAGCCAGCCCACCTATTTTCTCAGCCCTGTCACAGTTGGTGAAAGACAGTGGTCCATTATAAAATGTTGCAGCACTCTGTGACACGTTTCTATGCCAATTAGATGTGACTAATTTAAAGCTATGTTTCCATATATAATAAATCCGAAACTTGGGAATCTGGAAACTGGTTGCTTAATACGGGTTATCTGCTAAATGCAGGTGACCACTAACACAGGTCTTACTGTACCATTATGTACAGTAGTGTAGTTTGACTGGAGAGTAGTGATGTGATGTACAATGTCGCTTCACCAGGCCATCACTCACATTTGTTTTAATTATATACCATTAACGGTAATCATTTACGTAACGTTGGAGCATTGTTACGATGCGCAATGTCCTGTTGACGAATATATGTAACTCTCTTCGCCTATACACCACTCATGGTCTACTGATAACTGAGACATACGAAGCATAATCTCTTTAAAATGGAATATTTATGCATGTATATAGCACAATATAGCCATGGTGTATTAATGTATACATTGTACATTGTATGTATACGTATTACCGCTAGTATTTTTACTTAATAATCTAATATGATAATGAGTATGAAAATACTGTCTGTATATGTCTCTTCTCTTCTAATGCCATACATTAAAATCCTATCCAGATCCTCTGGATTGTCTATGTTAGGATACATTTTGATAACACGGAAAGCATCTATCGGTTATTTCTCTTTCTCCGATAAAGTGTCTGGGTTTCCACCAACAGCAGCATCATATTTACCAGCCTCATCCGTCTCGGAAAATTCGTGATCATCCATAGCTTTTATATATTGATGGACCTTATAACCCAAAACAATTGTTGCACAACTTCACTGCTAGGAGTGTCAATACTATAATATAACACTGTATAACATGCGCTTATAAATGTAAATATAAACACCTGATCATCACAGGCATGTATTGTATGTCTGCAAAGCCTAGTCTCTTAATGTCCAACTGACAATGTACAATGCAAATGCATTCTGGTAGGCACCTTGATATAATGTTCACCAATTCAAAGTGTATATTCACTTCCACAAATATGTGTCTTCAATTATCACAGTACTATGCTAACGTATACCACTGGGCATATTCAAGATAATGCTCACATATTCACAATGTCTATGCATTTCCACCAATAGATGTCTTTACCGCTGTGTCGATAATGTTCACCTTCATAAATGTCAAATAAGTGTCACTTTCGTTTGCTATCGTTATTGTAGACCCACTATATTAAATGTCAAATAAGTGTCACTTTCGTTTACTATCGCTATTGTAGACCAACTACATTAAATGTCAAATAAGTGTCACTTTCGTTTACTATCGTTATTGTAGACCTACTATATTAAATGTCAAATAAGTGTCACTTTCGTTTACTATCGATATTGTAGACCAACTACATTAAATGTCAAATAAGTCTCACTTTCGTTTACTATCGTTATTGTAGACCCACTATATTAAATGTCAAATAAGTGTCACTTTCGTTTACTATCGTTATTGTAGACCAACTACATTAAATGTCAAATAAGTGTCACTTTCGTTTACTATCGTTATTGTAGACCCACTATATTAAATGTCAAATAAGTGTCACTTTCGTTTACTATCGTTATTGTAGACCAACTACATTAAATGTCAAATAAGTGTCACTTTCGTTTACTATCGTTATTGTAGACCCACTATATTAAATGTCAAATAAGTGTCACTTTCGTTTACTATCGTTATTGTAGACCCACTATATTAAATGTCAAATAAGTGTCACTTTCGTTTACTAACGTTATTGTAGACCAACTATATTAAATGTCAAATAAGTGTCACTTTCGTTTACTATCGTTATTGTAGACCCACTATATTAAATGTCAAATAAGTGTCACTTTCGTTTACTATCGTTATTGTAGACCCACTATATTAAATGTCAAATAAGTGTCACTTTCGTTTACTATCGTTATTGAAGACCAACTACATTAAATGTCAAATAAGTGTCACGTTCGTTTACTATCATTATTGTAGACCCACTATATTAAATGTCAAATAAGTGTCACGTTCGTTTACTATCGTTATTGTAGACCCACTATATTAAATGTCAAATAAGTGTCACTTTCGTTTACTATCGCTATTGTAGACCCACTATATTAAATGTCAAATTAATTCACTTAATGCGAGTTCCCAGCAACTCCAAAATTCTCTATCACTTCAGTATCATTTCACTATACAATGCTCGAATCCAATGTGTTATAGACATGTATGTATCCTTCACTATGAAACTGTATTCCAAGTCACTTTCACTGCATTATCCCAAGTCCAATGTATTAAGCAAATTTGACACAATGTCCCATTGTATACTATGAGTTGAATAATTGCCCCATAATACATAAATACATTTACATGTTAAAGCACAGATGTTCAGTACAAGATCGGTATTAAAGTACAAATTTACTAATACTCAATTACAATTTCAACATAGTGGAAGTCGTGATAACCCAGTCGTAGCGCTTCATATGCGAAATGCCCGAAGTTCGAGACCCACAGGAGCCGCTACGATTGTGTCCTTAGGCAATGCATTTAAATTCCACATGCCTCTTCTCTCTCCCTCGTGGCGATGGATTCCATCAGGAATGAGGTCTCGAGAGTGATTAATATAAGTTATAAGAACTTGTTTCGCAATCGAGCTAACATAAATTTGCATAAACTAATTTCAACATATCATCTATATTACAAAATAGATGTACAGAAGCACGAACATTCAACACTCAGAATATTAGATATGAAATTCTGAGAATTCGATAAAAAAAATTATAATGTTTTAGCCATACGCCGCCGATACCCAATTGAGCTAGTAATTACGGTATTAACCACCAGTGTGCGAATGATGATATCAATATATATGTTTCTACACGATAATTTAATATAATGGAGGTATATAATGATTTATTATTGTATACAAGCATGTGCGGTAAACAGCAGGTAGACCAGACAACTCTCAACTATTCATTTATATGAAATTCAATGTTATACAGCACTGTATTGAAGGCTATGCAAAAGTATTCTGTATATTTTACTCTTGCCTGATAAGCATATTTAGGATGTGCTGTTTCTAGTCACCGATAACTCAAATGCAAAAATCAAACAGGATACGGCTGTACTAACACCAACTGTTACCAATAGTCTCTATAAGTTGGCCAAATATTTAATAATAAATGATGTCTTCCTTATATTCAATTAATAAACTGATCCCCGAGAGCGATTAACATATTGTTGTAATAACCTATTTCGCAATCGAGATAAACTAAATGTGCATAAACCATTGACCCATTTCATTCTGGATACATTTAAAGGATGCGTGCTGATCAGGATCTAGTTTTAATCTTTATTAAAGTCTCATCTATGTACATACATGTAATGCAAACACAAATGTAAATAATCAGATTAAAAGTACATAGCCATTCTGAATAGAATTATAAGAGACATATTGCAACAAAACATATCACATTATAAAATCTCACACTACTATTAGTTAATGCTTATTTACATTCTAAAGCCAAGAAACAGTTGCTAATTTATATTTAAATACGAAATAAAACAAAATGGTATAAAACACTAAATCGAAACACAAGCACTAGTGCGCTATTAAGAAATATTTTACAAAATCAGTTATCACCCAGGATCAGATCGAAAATGACCTAATTAGCAGCTGCTTCTTGTAGTCTGTAAAAATCATAGATATATAGTAATTAACACAAAAAGGGCATTATTTACAATGGTAAAAGTAACGACGCTGTAGTATATTAAAACAGGTTTTGGCAGGTCTTAGCAAGGTCATCTGAATAGCAAACAGCATAGAGCCTGATCAGACTAACCACGGTGGCAGATATGGCTCTATGTTCATTGCAAATACTGTTTGAACGGTATCCCGAATCAAATGGGTTAAACTGATAAGCCTATAGCTATGAATAACCACTATTTAATAACTGGTGAGCAGTAGACACTCCACTGTTGAAATTAATTTCCTAAGTTAAAGATTAAGTTCCCCAAATATTTAATTAATTTTAATTCAACTATTTTGTACGCTAGCTCTGTATTTAAATCGCCGATGATTTTATAATAATATCTCGCTGCAATGCAACAAACCTTCAAGCCAATTTCATTTCGCCTTGGTAGAACCTTCCTGTCAGATTTCTTGCAGATAATAAACTACAGCTATTCAGTCATAATTTACGTGTGTGTTTTTACGTTTATTTATCGTCGCTACCGGTTGCCTATATGAGCGATATCTCCTGAAGAGATTAGTCATTTGATATTTTTGGAGGATAGTGCAATGATGCAGACAGAGACCCATTCCAGAGTCTACCCTGGTTACGTGCACGATGTAAAGCACCGACACGAGATCTCGGTTTAAAATCCCCTCTTATTGTTATTAGGGTCAGACGGGGACCTGCGATCCCTGGATTACTAGTCCAGAGTCATAATTTACTACATAAACATGCCAACATTATAGTACTGTAATTTCGGTCAATGTCACTCAACTAATAGACAATGAGCAGAATCAGCTTCGATAATGTTCGACAAACTCCGTAACCTTTCGACAAGACGAATACCCCCGATTAATGAACTTTTGTATTTCATTTAAAAGATGGCTTTGGACACGTTTCTTAAAAGCAAACTTTGATTTAGTCTCTTTAATATTGTTTGGCAATACATCACAGATTTATTCTTTATTTCAGTCTCATCGTTGTACAATACATAAAATATACACAACAAATTATCGTGGCATAGTACAACACCATTCATTATAAAAGAATTATAAGAGACTAATGTAATCACAGATAATCAAACTATCACAGTCTAACACATGTTATTATATTTACATATTAAAACCGGGGAACAGTCGCTAATTGAAAATTAAATACTTACTAAAACCAGAAATTTTGAAATACTGAAATGGAAAAAAAGCACTAATGCGCAATTAAGAAATGTTTTAAAATATCAGTTATCAACCTCGATCAGATCGCGGTTGAACTAATTAGCAGCTGTTTCTCGGAATGGATAAGAGACACACAATCAATAAATCAAATGGATACATTATTTACATAAATAAAAGGATCGTCTTTGAAGAATATAAAAACAGGTTTTGGCAACAATTCTAATCAGAGGTATAGTAGTAAAAATAATTCTAAGCTGGTCGGATACAGGTTTGTTCCGAAAGCCATTTTCATATAATGAGACTTTCTCTAAGAGAACAGCTCTCAAATCATCATACAGTGAACATTCTAATAATACATGACTTTCGTCTTCTAATACATTACAGAAAGGGCACTTACGTTCATCAAGTGGTATATTCTCATACCTTCCGGTTTCTATACGTAATGGAGCAACTCCACATCTAAATTTCACATGTTCACATCAAAACAGCTGTGCACCACAATCGTTGATGGGAAAACCACACCAGCTTGCTGACACTTTATATGAAGCGAATTATTCAATTACAACAAGCTCGAACCAGTACGGATTCATTGCACGCTGAAACAATTGATCACACCTGAGCTATGTTTACGTAATAAGCAAATGAGCATGTATGTACAGTTCGATTAATCAGGTCAGTCACTTGTATACAAACATGCTGATGTATATAAACATTGGCGAGTTAAAACACTGATAGAATAATATAAAATATATCGAATTATCACACATGGCAGGATGTCCGAGTGGTCAAAGATGTAAGCTTACAAACAAAATATATTTAGGTTTGATGGTTCAACAATGATTGTTTTGGTTTTCGAATGTTATGTATACAAGTGACTGCCCTAAATAATCAGACTGTATGTGTACTTGTTAGACGCTCACTAACGTTTAGTTAAAATGTATTCACAATAGCAGCAATTAAACCTATAGATCATTTGTAGAATATATGCTTTAGTTTACTACTGGTACAATTAGTAAATGAACCTTCACCAGATTTCCTTCACCTGAGGTTGGGAAATTAATTATTAATCGTGCATAGTGATTTTCATACGAATAACAATTAGGTATAACTATTATATTTGTATAATTAACATTGGGTAAAAATGGATTGACCCAACAAATAGGATGTAATAAAGTATATTAAGGCTGTATATATGTCAAACATGCTCTATTTATGTCATTTCTTGTCATATTATTAACTTAGTAAGTCGTTCTTCTAGTATTAATATGTTATTAAAATGATATAACTTTATTTATGTATAATATCAGTGTCTGTAAATGCAGATAAAACCCATCTCCCCCATCCGTGTAATAGAGTCGACGGACCTCACAAATGAAATTACTATAATCAAATAGTTCCATATACTTTTGATATATTTGTTTATTTATAATAGTCCGTTAATTTTAGGAACATCAATCCATGAGGTGAAATGTTAATGGTGTTTCCTTGGAAAAATATGTTTGGTGTTGGGCTTTGTCTGCAAAAAAATCACTATGCAGAAATCACATACATGTATATACATCAGAAAATGTCCTGCCAAACTAGATGTCATTAAAAATGTTTTCGGCAATGCATGGGCAAACAATGGAGTCTGTCTTACAAGTAAGTAATGTCGTTGATGTATGAACTATATCTTATCGTAACTATGTTCATATTTTCTGACTTTGTGCGGTGACCCACTTTCTCAAATGTCTGCAAGCAGCAATGGATGAGTCACGGTCGCAGACAACTATTGCTTATTAGCAATTTCCGTTCTTCACAAAGTGATACCCACTACATACAGCAATGCACAAAAGGTTTGTTTGCACAACATGTTTGTTTTGTAGATTACTATATCATTATATGCTTATATATTATTATATTATGTAGCCAGGACCACATGCACAAGACACACACTTATTTTTGCCCTCGTCATATATAGTAAGTAATGCTTACTGTGGTGGGTGGGGTATTTTAAAAAAATATTTGTTCCCGTCATATATCATTACATTCCGGTGCCAGTATGCTATTAGAGTGGTGGAACCTATTCTCGGCGTAAATCCTACATATCATGGCCTATAAAAAGTTAAATGAACTTGCCGTATATTATTATTTTCTTTAGTCGTGAACACAACTTTCAAAAATGTAAGTGACCATACGACAACTGCGTCATCGAACGAGATAGGTAAGGGGGGGTCAGTAATGGTATGGGCTGGTGTCTCCTTACATCACAAGACTAACATCGTGTTCATTAACGGTAATCTAAGCGCCGCCCGGTACCAACATGACGTGCTTCAAACTGAGGTAGTACCCATGTTTAGGAACAATAGAGGATTGCGGTTGCTGCAGGATGGCACACCAGCCCACACTGCTAGGGCGACAAGATTCTTTCTGAATGCTAACCACATCAATGTGATGGACATACCACCGAAGTCTCCCGACTTAAACATTATAGAAAATCTATGGGATGAATTGAATCGCCGCGTAAGAAGGACCGGCGCAGTGCCACAGACCATCGCCCAGCTCCGTGCGAAGATTGGGCAAGAGTGGGCAAATATACCCCAGAACTATGTACGACGTTATGTCCCTTCCATGCGAAGACGTTGCCAAACTGTGATACGCGATATTAGAATAATTAATTCTCATCGGCCTGAGTTTTATCATTGACATTATCATTTTGCAACATTGACCTTTTACGCACCATCACATTACATGTTTGTTAAATTTGTGTTTGTTATGAAATATAATAAATGGAATATCATTAAATATTTCTGAACTATATTTGCATGAAAATGTCATCATTATCGGGCCAATATTGACGTGGATATGAGACCATTTATACATGCACACCTATAAGAGTTGTTAAGTGTATATACTCTCGAGTCACTACTCATGTAATTTTCGCAATGGTCAGAACTCCACTCTATAAACGAAGTCACTGAAACTCAGTGTTGCTTGTAGTATATATATACATACATAGTTCAAGAGAATCAATACTAATCAGTGAAATACACAAACAAGTGTGTCATTCATTAGCGAATCAAGTAAATTGTTACAGTAGATTTTAAATAATAATAATTCCAATATTGATAACATTTATTCAAATGCAATTTTCTTTTTTTTCTTTCGTAAACGTTTCATATTCCCCTACATTCGTAAGTAACTAAACAGCGTCCTTGTTTCGATTCAACACCCATACCCATGCCTGTTATTTGTGTATGTGTTCTCGACTGAAATTGTGTCCATGTGCGGGACACATGGTGCACATATGGCTGGTTAGGGGTGGGTGCACGGACCAGTATATTGGGTCAATATGCTGGCCGGGCACTGCCTTGTTCTCGGTGTGCTGTTCCTGTGTGCTTCTGCGAATGGACCATTTTTCCGCTGTGAATTATTCGTTCACATGTTGGTATTATAATTGTTATTATATGTTTCCTGTGTCTATTCAAAGGTAAAGTTCTGTTCTGTTCTATTACATACATGTTTCAAATTTGTATACGTTTATGTATGTTGGAATTGAAATAAAATTGGAAAAACAAAAGACATATTGATGAATCTTTCTAGCATCGGTTTATATGATTTTTATGCATGTTTTCGCGTTTGTGCTATATATTTATGTTGAATGGGAAATAAAACTGGAATAACAAAACCAATAATCTCTATGGTGGGGTTAGCCAATAATCCACGATTCTAAGGTGGGAGTTAACCAACACTATCCGATCATACGGTTGTGCTAACCCTACGTTACTGAGCAAATTGCAAATGACTTACAAGCAACACTCTTTCAGCAAATATAGTTTGCATGTGATTAGTCAATGAGAGACATTGGTCAGTTACTGCCCCTGAATACTCCCTAAAAGTAGATAGGTCCTATTACCTGTTTTCCTCTGTTTTTATCGTTGTTTCCTTTGCACAACATGCTAGCAATTTTATTCCACTATCGCTTCTTATAATTATTAAATTACTATATCTCGACAGATCGCATACAGTATATGCAATGGGTACTTATTTGTAAAAGAATGTTATCAGTTAATTAACACGATTTGGATAAAATCACACTTATCATACCGCAACATCTGGTTAGGGAACAACAGTAAAAACAAAGGATTCTAACTAAAAGGACCTATTCACATTTTGGAATAAATCAAACTTTATCTGACAAGGGAGGTTAATAGAAAATTAGAGATGTCTCTCATTGCCTTTCAATTTACATTATTTTATATATAAAAATATTATAGTTTACATTCTATTTTATCATATCACGAATTGAACAAACATTTCATTAGATATCCAAATCACCATCTGCTTACCCCGACCGAATACCGGTGTAAGTTTTCTCCATTTCCTGCTCTGAGTAGTTATTATGTTGCATTTACTAAATGCAATACCCCGTAATAGTCGTACTTATGCAATAGTATACCCCACAATGATATTTGGATATTTTGACATCAGGAAGTTGTAAATTCGCAAATTAGTTGTTATAACCGGATAAAAACTTGTTTATCTATATTAAATTTGCTCAATAATTCGACAGGCATGAATACAAACAGATTTAACCCCCCTAGGGACGATTAGTAATATACTCCAGTCAATATAGATATTAGGTTCAAACTAATTGCAAAAGTTGTTATGTTCATACAGAACGAAAGCTCATATGCACATTAGTCATACAAACCAACGAGAATGATTAATATAAGTTGTTAAAACTTTCTTCGCAATCGTTGTAAAATAAATAAAGTATAGCTGAGGGTCCACTTGACTCAATGAAACAATGTTTGACCTATATGTGTGATGGCTATTTAAGGTATGCCTCCTAATAATAGTGTCAAACAAAGTATATGTGTCAAATGCAGTTATTTTACACTTAGATCTGTATGTGTGACCTTTACATTAGGGTTATGAACATTACCACAAAACTATTTAACTCCAATATCTTTGTCTTGCAATCTAAACCTGCAAGGCATTTCAGCATGTAAGAAGAAACCAAGTCCTACAAGTATAAATTATCTCACATATAGAGAATTCATAACTCCATTTCAACCCTGCATTAAATCTAAGTACCCCCTTCCCTATTCTTCAACTGTGAATACATGCATGTGTATACATTTTGAAAGTTGGTATCATCTAGTGTACTATTGTTTAATAGCACATGCTAGCGATATTACTGTATATAGCCATATAGTTATGTTAACCAATTTGTTTGAATGATGAAAAATATTAAATATATTTTATACACTGACCATATACCGAAGCAGGTATCAATCCAACAGTTTGAAATATCTTAATTTCAAAACAATGAATACATTAAACTACTTACCAGCTTACACAATGACACAACATGACCAGCAGCCAGTCTGACAGCAAAGCAACCGCAAATCCATTATTTCATCTGTCAAATAGCCGCACCTGTCAAATAAAATATCCAAACACACGTATTAGAATACACAGTTAAACAACACAAGAACAAACTTCTCACAATATATATAGCATCACATCACAATTAGAACAATATATAGATGACACTAACCTCACAACGCTTATAATCCAATCACGAACAGAATATAACAACATCCTTCACAATCCCTTCATAATATTCGAACTGAAGTTACACACCTTCATAATATCACACAGAAACGGCAAGTCCAAGCTTGTGTGTTATCTTAACTTAAACTACAAAAAGAAAACATGAAATGCATGCAGCACGCACAATTAGCCACACAATTCAAATATACACATATCAATATCCCTTTCATAGAAAATTCAAATAGAGTTGCAATTAAATTTTAATCTTTTAATCTTTTTTTTTTGACGGTCTGAAATTTCAATTACCAGACAAAAGAGTCTGATTATGATCTGCACTGTTCGCACTGGAAAAAAAAATCAAACCAATCTGTAATACGACAAAACAAATATATCTAGTCAAATTATTTAAATAATGTGTAAACAATAGATGGTTACGTTTTACGAAACATATACTGTTTGCTCTCTGTAAATTAGAATTGCTATGTACTGCTGTTTAAAACCGTATTACTGTATATATACCTCATGTTTGTATCATGTATGATGCACTGAGTGAATAAATTTGATTTGATTTGATTTGATTTTACATTCGATGTACAGATCTGGTCTATTCTGTTCGCCGTAAAATGGTGCTATTTTTTATTAAATTGTACATGTATGTATACAATTACTGTGTAGTGATTTTTTTTGCCAACAACATATTTTCCCAATAACAACTCATTAACATTTCACCCCATGGATTGATGTTCCTAAACTTAACGGACTATTATAAATAAACAAATATAACAAAAGTATATGGAACTATTTTAAAATATTTTAATATTGTTGGGTTCGTCTGTGAGGTCGGTCGATTCTATTACATGATGGGGGAGATGGGTTTTTATCTGCATTTACAGACACTGATATTATACATAAATAGAGTTATATCATTTTAACAACATATTAATACTAGAAGAATGACTTAGTAAGTTAATGATATGACAAGAAATGACATGTTTGACATGTATACAACATTGTTATATTTTATTACATCCCTAATTGCTGGGTAAATCCATTTTTACCCCAATTCCAATAATACAAAAGAATAGTTATACAGAATTGTTATTCGTATGAAAATAATGTTTTTCGGTATTGATAAACCGTTTGGAATATGACGATTGTGCCATATGTGAACGTGTTTCTTATGTATTGATCAGAATTGCTTGCGTTCTAACTCTGTGGACTATGAGCAAATTGTCTGCTAAGCTTGACTAAATAATATTTGTTCTCGGAATATACACCAAACGGGTGGGTAATATATATTTTGTACATGTAATATGCACGTAGTTGTTGTGAATTCTATATTACAGTGTATTGCTGATGTCCCCTATTCCATACGCGCCGTGTAAAACATGTAGTTGGAAATGTTCACATCAACTGTGTGGTATCTAGAAACATCCGAAGTAGCAATGAGCTTAACTTATTGGAAATGTTAAGTACGCAGCATTAGTGTTCACACTGTAAGACTAGTAATCTCAAACATTTAGGATAATTATCTTTAATAAAAAGCTCAATTTTATCAATGTGTGTTCTTACGTTTATTTATCTCGCTACGGTTGCCCAATGAGTGAGCGCCTCCTAAGATATTAGTCATGTTAGCACCCCACGAGACCTCGGTTAATTTATTACGTTTGGCCAACTTGTGTGGGTGTTTTACTTATTTCGTCGCTACCGGTTGCCCATATGAGTGACGCCTCCTGAAGATATTAGTCATGTTAGCACCCACACGAGACCTCGGTTAATTTTATTACGGTTTAGCCATAACTTGTGTGTGTTTTACGTTTATTTATCGTCGCTACCGGTTGCCCATATGAGTGACGCCTCCTGAAGATATTAGTCATTTTAGATTTTGGAGGATAGTACAATTAAACAGACACAGATTCATACCAGATTCATGGTTCATTTACGTGCACGGTGTAAAGACCAATATGGCCGAAATACGGCCATTGCCAAATATGTCGTCTTCAGTCGTCCAAACCCATACGATCGGGCAAATTTCGCACTACCGAGTTGTAATAGTATAGCCCACCAGTACCGTAGCCAGAGGCAAATTACAACCGAGGCAATCTAGAGGGGTCCGTGGGCATGTTCCCCCTTTAAATTGTTAGTGTATAGAAGCGATTCCCTGCGTTTTCTGATTTAATGAGTTCAGACGTATAATTATGTATTGACCGTTCAGCTCTCTAGCAGTCAACATTTTATACAGCAAAAGGGATATTTTTTGCATTTTATTTATTTCCTTTTTCCTAATTTTTATTTGGAAATTTTAACCAATGCAGCTGCCTCGGTGCCTACGGGCCTGTCTACCTACCCTTGTATTAAGATAATTCGATGTATATGCATAGATAGGATCCTAAAGGCGAAATGGTTTAGCTGTGTTGCGGATAAGTCAAAGTTAACATTTCAATAGTGTGTACAGCTTTAGACATTCATCTTACCATTGTAATAGTGTCATTAACATTGCTTACTTGTGGTTTCAGCGTTCTTTTGTTTAAATCGAGAAGGTCACAGACCCATGTAACATACATGTACATATAAACAAATATGGCCACAGCAATTCACAATATATCAATATATCTCATTAATTATGTAACACTAAACCAAATGCATAGCAGAACTACTGGCTGTTGATAACACGCCCGGACTTCTTTAGAGATACACACATGTTGGCACACAGCGAAAAGGTACGACGTCCACGTTCGTGTAATCAGTAATGCTATAATAGTTTACCATTGCCAATGGTGCCATAGTTCGTTTTAAATGATATTCATTATGTGGTACAACAAACTTGGTTTACGTGAGTGCCATATATACGTGTGTTGTCCTTGCACACATTCACAAGAAAGTCGGCTAAATCTGACAAACAATGTGTACCAAACTGACATGGCTGTTTTAATTACTATAAACTAGAGCTATATTCGGATTGATACATGCTTTCGTTCTACGAATATTGCTCCCGAAGAGCCATATACTGTGGCACATATCATTACGCATATTTTCATCATAGCTTGGTTGCTATAGCTACGTGAAACCGGCCTTCGTTGAGAGTCTCATTCGCAATCCCAGAAGACAAATAATGGCTGTCTTAAAGCTGATTTCATAATTATTTTCAAGATACCACTATACTTTATATCTGCACATTTGTATATAGATTTATTTTATTGTCATCGATTGTTTTATCCCATTGTTTCTATTCTACTAGACAATTCCATATATCATCATATTCCATAACATAGTATATGTAATTTCTCTATACTGTTCTATTCTACTAGACAATTCCATATATCATCATATTCCATAACATAGTATATGTAATTTCTCTATACTGTTCTATTCTACTAGACAATTCCATATATCATCATATTCCATAACATAGTATATGTAATTTCTCTATACTGTTCTATTCTACTAGACAATTCAATATATCATCATATTACCATTTTATTCTAATGTGCAGTTTTCACTTATGGGCCTGCCTTTTGATTGCATTTGTACATATAATGAGGGCCTCGTGGTAGATTAACTGTTTGTTAAATGAGTTCTATCGTATAATAAAGTCTTTAGTATTATGTTTAGTGTTCCGTGATATAACTTCATGTGTAATTCGTTTATATGTGATGGGGTATTTATATCATAATTTATGTAGAAACCAAACATTTTGAAACAATGCTGGCAGCAAGAAATGTTCTGTAATACAACAAACAGCTTTCGTCAATACAGGCCGAACTATATCGTCAATCACAATGTTTTCGCTCCCCACCTGTTTCAGTTTAAACTTTTTATTTATTTTACAACGATAGCGAAGCAAGTTTTAACAACATATATTAATCGTTGACGCGGATGAAAGCGTAAATGTGGTCATTCGTGTGGGAGGAAACCGGAGTACCCGGAGAAAACCCACCTGTCCGATCTGGCGCCCATCGTACCATCTCACATACTTCCCGGTCCGAGGATCGAACCCGGGTTACATTGGCAAGAAGCGAGCGCGCTAACCACTGCGCTAATCGGATAGCCACTTGTGTCCGAATTAGTTTGCCATCACTGTCCTTAACATGTGATTGATATGCATTGTACATGCTAGAATTTTTAAACGGAAAATTGATAATAAAAAACCCATACATATTCACATTTTATTTAGAAAATATGTACATGTAAATGTTGATGTCACAGTCTCATTCACGTGTATCCTAACACTCCGTTAAGCAGAGGTATATATAAATACATATTTGTTTGTTTTTGTAACTGGTGAACATTCATGGGTTCATGTGCATTGTCTCGTGCCAGTCATATGAAAACTCATTTCGATTACATGAAATTTGATTGGTAGATCTAAAACAGATGCGTTTTTGACGCAATGTTGAAATTCCCATGTTAGTGAAATTGTAGCTTTATTTAAAAAGATACAGTCTACAACCGTTATGTCAAAGTCGGTTATGTCGAAGTCTCCGGTTATCTCTAAATCGGATCAATGTCCCGTTTCAGACACTATCACTGTACATATAACTGGCTCCGTTTATATCGAATTTCGTTAAGTCAACGTTCGGCTATGTCGAAGTATTTTGTTCGGTCTGACGGAATTCAACATAACGGATATAGACTGTATTATGCAATCTGAGTTTAGTCAAGCATGAGTGAGTGAGTCATGCAAGAATGAGTACATTATATAATAACATGTTTTATTTCATCTGTTATAAAAAAAAGACTCACTACAAATTATTCAACGACAAACCGGTACGCCCATTATAACTATGTGAACCATTGTTGGAATGTCCGGTGGTACACTTGTCAACAGAGCTAAGTACGCACCCAGTAACTTGCTATTTATTTTGCAAAATAATGAAAGGAAACTTATACAAAAGGAAATAGCTTTTTTATTTTACAAATTTAACGCAAATAAATATTTAATCAATTTCTAATTACAAAATGTATTTAATAATAGAAAATTATTCAATAAAATCGCACCTGTTTTATGAACATGCTGCCGGCGTCTAGCATACCAATGACACGACTTGTAGCGTCATCGACGCCATCTTGCCGACATGTTTTATGTCATTTTTTCGAAACAGGTTTCTTAAATATATATGATCTAAATTAAAGAGATTGCCACACCTGGGAGCGGTGCACGAGAACATCGGGTGTTTCGGCATTTTCGTTTGGTCATTTTTCCAATCGTTGAAGTAAAACTGACTCGAGACGAATATATTACACACTTTTAATTACATATTGATTGTTATTTCTTCAAATTATTCACTGTCTAAAAGTGTGTACTTAGCTCTGTTGACAAGTGTATAGCGGTGACATTGTCAGCATTTATTGCCACGGTAGGGATGTATTAATGCTGGCGTGTCTATATCAAAAATAGGAAAATTTGTATACAATAATTATACACGCTTATCTAACGGCAATAATAATGGTTGAGACTATGAAAACGATCCAATATGTAAAATATTGGACTGTGTGAAGCGCGTATCACGTATTCCATTAATGTCAAACCCCTTGCGGGGACATATATACATGCTCCCCGGCAACCTAAGATGTTAAGCATAGGATATAAGCCGAAAACGATTGGACTGTGTGAGGCGCGTATCTCCGAAGACACTACCAATATTTTCATATTGGATCCGTTTGAGGCTTATATCTTACTTAATACACATACTTATATAACAAGATCCTACTAATTAAAAATGTTAATTTCGTGCATGTACGCGTAGGATTGAATATAATACCCTGGCCTTTTGACAGCAGTCCAATATTAATAATAAAATTAATGAATGCAAGCACAAAGGTATGACGTCACGACAGTGTTTTAAATTGTTGTGGAAGTCGTGATAACGCAGTGGATGCGATGCGTGTTCGCTTCAGGTGCGAAAGGTCCGGAGTTCGAGCCCCACTGGAGCCGTTACGAGTGTGCCCTTAGGCAAGGCATTTAAATTCCACGTTGCCTCTTCTCTCTCCCTCGTGGCGATGGATTCCATCAGGAATGAGGTCTCGAGAGTGATTTATATAAGTTGAAATAACTTGTTTCGCAATCGAGCTAAAATAAATGTGTATGAAGTGTTTTAATTGGTGTTAGACGATCCCGCATCAGTTTAAGAGGTCGCTGACATATTTAAAACTTTTCAAATGTGTATGCAGTCAATCATGTGTTACTAGTCACCTCTATTAAGCAGCTAACATGCATTAAGCAGTCATTTGTTAGATTACGAATATGTTGGTTTATTATACAATTGACATTATATTACTTCAATTCAATTCAATAAATTTATTGCATTAAATATGACAACATACTTATAGCAAAGAATACATATATAAACAAAGTACAATGGAAAGACATGGATACATTTTCAGAAGAGCATAGATGATTATGATGTTTTAAAAAAATAAAAAATAAATTTCTTACTAAATTTGCGTAATATATAAATTTGGACAGGTTTTGAACAATTTTCCTATTAGTTTGTGTAAGTAAGGTAATAAACCTTAATATTACTTACTTTCCCTACCACTGTCAGATATTTTCAACCAATCACTACGCACGTCTCATTTCCCAAATTCTTGGGAAGATGCCTTCGTGACACCAATTTTATAAAACAGGCGATAGGTCATCACAAGATAAAGCCGGTCGATCTCCTCACGACGTGCACGTCGTGACCGGTGCACATCTCGCAGCAGCAGCGTAGGATTCTGGGATCTTCTGGTCGTCGATCTTGTGAAGGGGGAGGCTCGGCTCGCCATCATGTGTATCCACGGCTTCAGCACATCAGGACAGATCCACCAGCTCTTCTAGATAGTGGTATTCATAGGTACACTATATCTTCGCCGGCTCGTTTCGACGCTTTCTCTTCATTCTTCTACTTCTCCGGCGGATAGACGAGACGGCCGACCTGAGGGAGCGGCAACAGTCGTGGCATCCACGCTCCCCTGAGTGACAATCGACGACCAGATGTTTAACTGTCAGATCCGTATTAATGCTGCTGCGGGGTGACCAACAGTGAGGAGGGTGGCCCTACAGAGGACCCATTAGAAAGAGAAACCAGGACTTGTCACCCTGAAGAAAGAGGATGCCTTCACAGCTTCGTCAACATAAACAACTTAGAGAGAAATCAACATAAACAACTTAGAAAGTTCAGTCGCCCAAATGCATTTATGCGGTGGCGACTTTAAACAAAACTACATCGTTCGTTCACAAGGTAACTACCGTCCCATTTCTTTATACAGATAATTAAATTATTTACAACCACTCCGGTTGTCACGGATGGAAGGGTATTATATATTATTTACCATCACGCCGGTAGTCACGGATGGAAGGGTATTATATATTATTTACCACCACGCCGGTAGTCACGGATGGAAGGGTATTATATATTATTTACCATCACGCCGGTAGTCACGGATGGAAGGGTATTATATATTATTTACCACACGCCGGTAGTCACGGATGGAAGGGTATTATATATTATTTACCATCACGCCGGTAGTCACGGATGGAAGGGTATTATATATTATTTACCACCACTCGGGTAGTCACGGATGGAAGGGTATTATATATTATTTACCATCACGCCGGTAGTCACGGATGGAAGGGTATTATATATTATTTACCATCACGCCGGTAGTCACGGATGGAAGGGTATTATATATTATTTACCACCACTCTGGTAGTCACGGATGGAAGGGTATTATATATTATTTACCATCACGCCGGTAGTCACGGATGGAAGGGTATTATACATTATTTACCATCACGCCGGTAGTCACGGATGGAAGGGTATTATATATTATTTACCATCACGCCGGTAGTCACGGATGGAAGGGTATTATATATTATTTACCATCACGCCGGTCGTCACAGATGAAAGCGTATTATATTATTTACCATCACTCCGGTTGTCACGGATAGAAACGTATTATATTATTTACCATCACGCCGGTTGTCACGGATGGAAGGGTATTATATATTATTTACCACCACTCCGGTAGTCACGGATGGAAGGGTATTATATATTATTTACCATCACGCCGGTAGTCACGGATGGAAGGGTATTATATATTATTTACCACCACTCCGGTAGTCACGGATGGAAGGGTATTATATATTATTTACCACCACTCCGGTAGTCACGGATGGAAGGGTATTATATATCACGCCGGTAGTCACGGATGGAAGGGTATTATATAGTATTTACGATCACGCCGGTAGTCACGGATGGAAGGGTATTATATATTATTTACCACCACCCGGTAGTCACGGATGGAAGGGTATTATATATTATTTACCATCACGCCGGTAGTCACGGATGGAAGGGTATTATATATTATTTACCATCACGCCGGTAGTCACGGATGGAAGGGTATTATATATTATTTACCATCACGCCGGTAGTCACGGATGGAAGGGTATTATATATTATTTACCATCACGCCGGTCGTCACAGATGAAAGCGTATTATATTATTTACCATCACTCCGGTTGTCACGGATAGAAACGTATTATATTATTTACCATCACGCCGGTTGTCACGGATAGAAACGTATTATATTATTTACTATCACTCCGGTTGTCACGGATAGAAACGTATTATATTATTTACCATCACGCCGGTTGTCACGGATAGAAACGTATTATATTATTTACCATCACTCCGGTTGTCACGGATGGAAAGCATATTATATTATTTACCATCACGCCGGTTGTCACGGATAGAAACGTATTATAATATTTACCATCACTCCGGTTGTCACGGATGGAAAGCGTATTATATTATTTACTATCATGCCGGTTGTCACAGATGGAAAGCGTATTATATTATTTACCATCACGCCGGTTGTCATGGATAGAAACGTATTATATTATTTACTATCATGCCGGTTGTCACGGATAGAAACGTATTATATTATTTACCATCACTCCGGTTGTCATGGATAGAAACGTATTATATTATTTACCATCACTCCGGTTGTCACGGATGAACGCGTATCATATTATTTACCATCACTCCGGTTGTCATGGATAGAAACGTATTATATTATTTACTATCATGCCGTTTGTCACGGATGGAAAGCGTATTATATTATTTACCATCACGCCGGTTGTCACGGATGAACGCGTATCATATTATTTACCATCACGCAGGTTGTCACGGATGAAAGCGTATTATATTATTTACCATCACGCCGGTTGTCACGGATGAACGCGTATCATATTATTTACCATCACGCCGGTTGTCACGGATGAACGCGTATCATATTATTTACCATCACTCCGGTTGTCACGGATAGAAACGTATCATATTATTTACCATCACTCCAGTTGTCACGGATGGAAAGCGTATTATATTATTTACTATCACGCCGGTTGTCACGGATAGAAACGTATCATATTATTTATCATCATTCCAGTTGTCACGGATGGAAAGCGTATTATATTATTTACTATCACGCCGGTTGTCACGGATAGAAACGTATTATATTATTTACTATCACGCCGGTTGTCACGGATAGAAACGTATTATATTATTTACCATCACGCCGGTTGTCACGGATAGAAACGTATCATATTATTTATCATCATTCCAGTTGTCACGGATGGAAAGCATATTATATTATTTACCATCACTCCGGTTGTCACGGATGAAAGCGTATTATATTATTTACCATCACGCCAGTCGTCACGGATGAAAGCGTATTATATTATTTACCAAATAGGATGGCCACTCTTCCAATTCATCAACTTGTCAACACGTCTATGTTGCTATATACTTCAATTAGTTGCACATAATATATACATATATTACCATAGCGTTTTGTGACTATATGCAAACACGATTAACTACGCTATGCACATCCTCCTCAAGACAGCTATCGCCCAACTACACCCACTCATCTCCCTCTAGAAGTCATATCGATTATGTTTCTATTTCTAGACTAACAATAACTCTTCAACTCCTTTGAGAATATAATAACAGCTCAAGTAATGACCCAATTTGCACACGTTTTAAGTTCCATGCATTATATATTACATCGGTATAGCTTTTTTTTATTTCATTACTGCTGAACGGGAAAACAACTCTAAAATGCGCGACATGTTTCGTTTAATGCCGACAGCTGCAGTAAATTCAACTAAATAATTCAAATTTTAAGAACTCTGGTGGAGGGGAGCGAACATAGCTAAGCTCCAAGTAAATTAAACACGCAACATACTACCTTATATGTCCCCATTGATTGATCTCACCTGCTGGTGTATTACCGTATGTCTCTTCTACCAGCTGGTGTATTACCCAATGTCTCTCCTACGAGCTGGTGTATTACCGTATGTCTATCCTACCTACTGGTGTATTACCGTATGTCTATCCTACCAGCTGGTGTATTACCGTATGTCTATCCTACCTACTGGTGTATTACCGTATGTCGATCATACCAGCTGGTGTATTACCGTATGTCTATCCTACCTGCTGGTGTATTACCGTATGTCTATCATACCTGCTGGTGTATTACCGTATGTCTATCCTACCAGCTGGTGTATTATCGTATGTCTATCCTACCAGTTGTTGTATTATCCTATGTCTATCCTACCAGCTGGTGTATTACCGTATGTCTATCCTACCTGCTGGTGTATTACCGTATGTCTATCCTACCTGCTGGTGTATTACCGTATGTCTATCCTACCAGCTGGTGTATTACCATATGTCTATCCTACCTGCTGGTGTATTACCGTATGTCTATCCTACCAGCTGGTGTATTACCGTATGTCTATCCTACATGCTGGTGTATTACCGTATGTCTATCCTACCTGCTGGTGTATTACCGTATGTCTATCCTACCAGCTGGTGTATTACCGTATGTGTATCCTACCTGCTGGTGTATTACCGTATGTCTATCCTACCTGCTGATGTAGTACCGTATGTCTATCCTACCAGCTGGTGTATTACCGTATGTCTATCCTACCTGCTGGTGTATTACCGTATGTCTCTCCTACCTGCTGGTGTATTACCGTATGTCTATCATACCAGCTGGTGTATTACCGTATGTATATCCTACCTACTGGTGAATTACCGTATGTCTATCCTACCTACTGGTGTATTACCGTATGTCTATCCTACATGCTGGTGTATTACCGTATGTATATCCTACCTGCTGGTGTATTACCGTATGTCTATTCTACCAGCTGGTGTATTACCGTATGCCGATCCTACCAGCTGGTGTATTATCCTATGTCTATCCTATATGCTGGTGTATTATCCTATTTCTATCTTACCAGCTGGTGTATTACCGTATGTCTATCCCACCAGCTGGTGTATTACCCTATGTCTATCATACCTGCTGGTGTATTACCGTATGTTTATCCTGCCTGCTGTTGTATTACCGTATGTCTATCCTACCTGCTGGTGTATTACCGTATGTCTATCCTACCTGCTGGTGTATTACCGTATGTCTATCCTACCTGCTGGTGTATTACCGTATGTCTATCATACCTGCTAGTATATTACCGTATGTCTATCATACCAGCTGGTGTATTACCGTATGTCTATCCTACCTACTCGTGTATTACCGTATGTCGATCATACCAGCTGGTGTATTACCGTATGTCTATCCTACCTGCTGGTGTATTACCGTATGTATATCATACCTGCTGGTGTATTACCGTATGTCTATCCTACCTGCTGGTGTATTACCGTATGTCTATCATACCTGCTGGTGTATTACCGTATGTCTATCCTACCAGCTGGTGTATTATCGTATGTCTATCCTACCAGTTGTTGTATTATCCTATGTCTATCCTACCAGCTGGTGTATTACCGTATGTCTATCCTACCTGCTGGTGTATTACCGTATGTCTATCATACCTGCTGGTGTATTACCGTATGTCTATCCTACCAGCTGGTGTATTACCATATGTCTATCCTACCTGCTGGTGTATTACCGTATGTCTATCCTACCAGCTGGTGTATTACCGTATGTCTATCCTACCTGCTGGTGTATTACCGTATGTCTATCCTACCTGCTGGTGTATTACCGTATGTCTATCCTACCAGCTGGTGTATTACCGTATGTGTATCCTACCTGCTGGTGTATTACCGTATGTCTATCCTACCTGCTGATGTAGTACCGTATGTCTATCCTACCAGCTGGTGTATTACCGTATGTCTATCCTACCTGCTGGTGTATTACCGTATGTCTCTCCTACCTGCTGGTGTATTACCGTATGTCTATCATACCAGCAGGTGTATTACCGTATGTCTATCCTACCTACTGGTGAATTACCGTATGTCTATCCTACCTACTGGTGTATTACCGTATGTCTATCCTACATGCTGGTGTATTACCGTATGTATATCCTACCTGCTGGTGTATTACCGTATGTCTATCCTACCTGCTGATGTAGTACCGTATGTCTATCCTACCAGCTGGTGTATTACCGTATGTCTATCCTACCTGCTGGTGTATTACCGTATGTCTCTCCTACCTGCTGGTGTATTACCGTATGTCTATCATACCAGCAGGTGTATTACCGTATGTCTATCCTACCTACTGGTGAATTACCGTATGTCTATCCTACCTACTGGTGTATTACCGTATGTCTATCCTACATGCTGGTGTATTACCGTATGTATATCCTACCTGCTGGTGTATTACCGTATGTCTATTCTACCAGCTGGTGTATTACCGTATGCCGATCCTACCAGCTGGTGTATTATCCTATGTCTATCCTATATGCTGGTGTATTATCCTATTTCTATCTTACCAGCTGGTGTATTACCGTATGTCTATCCCACCAGCTGGTGTATTACCCTATGTCTATCATACCTGCTGGTGTATTACCGTATGTTTATCCTGCCTGCTGGTGTATTACCGTATGTCTATCCTACCTGCTGGTGTATTACCGTATGTCTATCCTACCTGCTGGTGTATTACCGTATGTCTATCCTACCTGCTGGTGTATTACCGTATGTCTATCATACCTGCTGGTGTATTACCGTATGTCTATCCTACCAGCTGGTGTATTATCGTATGTCTATCCTACCAGTTGTTGTATTATCCTATGTCTATCCTACCAGCTGGTGTATTACCGTATGTCTATCCTACCTGCTGGTGTATTACCGTATGTCTATCCTACCTGCTGGTGTATTACCGTATGTCTATCCTACCAGCTGGTGTATTACCATATGTCTATCCTACCTGCTGGTGTATTACCGTATGTCTATCCTACCAGCTGGTGTATTACCGTATGTCTATCCTACCTGCTGTTGTATTACCGTATGTCTATCATACCTGCTGGTGTATTACCGTATGTCTATCCTACCAGCTGGTGTATTACCGTATGTCTATCCTACCTGCTGGTGTATTACCGTATGTCTATCCTACCAGCTGGTGTATTACCCTATGTCTATCATACCTGCTGGTGTATTACCGTTTGTCTATCCTACCTGCTGATGTAGTACCGTATGTCTATCCTACCAGCTGGTGTATTACCGTATGTCTATCCTACCTGCTGGTGTATTACCGTATGTCACTCCTACCTGCTGGTGTATTACCGTATGTCTATCATACCAGCTGGTGTATTACCGTATGTATATCCTACCTACTGGTGAATTACCGTATGTCTATCCTACCTACTGGTGTATTACCGTATGTCTATCATACATGCTGGTGTATTACCGTATGTATATCCTACCTGCTGGTGTATTACCGTATGTCTATTCTACCAGCTGGTGTATTACCGTATGCCGATCCTACCAGCTGGTGTATTATCCTATGTCTATCCTATATGCTGGTGTATTATCCTATTTCTATCTTACCAGCTGGTGTATTACCGTATGTCTATCCCACCAGCTGGTGTATTACCCTATGTTTATCATACCTGCTGGTGTATTACCGTATGTTTATCCTGCCTGCTGGTGTATTACCGTATGTCTATCCTACCTGCTGGTGTATTACCGTATGTCTATCATACCTGCTGGTGTATTACCGTATGTCTATCCTACCTGCTGGTGTATTACCGTATGTCTATCATACCTGCTAGTATATTACCGTATGTCTATCATACCAGCTGGTGTATTACCGTATGTCTATCCTACCTACTGGTGTATTACCGTATGTCGATCATACCAGCTGGTGTATTACCGTATGTCTATCCTACCTGCTGGTGTATTACCGTATGTCTATCATACCTGCTGGTGTATTACCGTATGTCTATCCTACCAGCTGGTGTATTATCGTATGTCTATCCTACCAGTTGTTGTATTATCCTATGTCTATCCTACCAGCTGGTGTATTACCGTATGTCTTTCCCACCAGCTGGTGTATTGCCGTATGTCTATCCCACCAGCTGGTGTATTACCGTATGTCTATCCTACCTACTGGTGTATTACCGTATGTCTATCCTACCAGCTGGTGTATTACCGTATGTGTATCCTACCTGCTGGTGTATTACCGTATGTCTATCCTACCTGCTGATGTAGTACCGTATGTCTATCCTACCAGCTGGTGTATTACCGTATGTCTATCCTACCTGCTGGTGTATTACCGTATGTCTCTCCTACCTGCTGGTGTATTACCGTATGTCTATCATAGCAGCTGGTGTATTACCGTATGTCTATCCTACCTACTGGTGAATTACCGTATGTCTATCCTACCTACTGGTGTATTACCGTATGTCTATCCTACATGCTGGTGTATTACCGTATGTATATCCTACCTGCTGGTGTATTACCGTATGTCTATTCTACCAGCTGGTGTATTACCGTATGCCGATCCTACCAGCTGGTGTATTATCCTATGTCTATCCTATATGCTGGTGTATTATCCTATTTCTATCTTACCAGCTGGTGTATTACCGTATGTCTATCCCACCAGCTGGTGTATTACCCTATGTCTATCATACCTGCTGGTGTATTACCGTATGTTTATCCTGCCTGCTGGTGTATTACCCTATGTCTATCCTACCTGCTGGTGTATTACCGTATGTCTATCCTACCTGCTGATGTATTACCGTATGTATATCCTACCTGCTGGTGTATTACCGTATGTCTATCATACCTGCTAGTATATTACCGTATGTCTATCATACCAGCTGGTGTATTACCGTATGCCGATCCTACCAGCTGGTGTATTATCCTATGTCTATCCTACCTGCTGGTGTATTATCCTATTTCTATCTTACCAGCTGGTGTATTACCGTATGTCTATCCCACCAGCTGGTGTATTACCGTATGTCTATCCCACCAGCTGGTGTATTACCTATGTCTATCCTACCGTTGTTTTGTGGTGTTTGTTGTTTTGTGTTTTGTTGTTTCTACCAGCTGGTGTATTACCGTATGCCGATCCTACCAGCTGGTGTATTATCCTATGTCTATCCTATCTGCTGGTGTATTATCCTATTTCTATCTTACCAGCTGGTGTATTACCGTATGTCTATCCCACCAGCTGGTGTATTACCGTATGTCTATGCCACCAGCTGGTGTATTACCGTATGTCTATCCTACCAGCTGGTGTATTACCGTATGTCTATCCTACCAGCTGGTGTATTACCGTATGTCTATCCCACCAGCCGGTGTATTACCGTATGTCTATCCCACCAGCTGGTGTATTACCGTATGTCTATCCTACCAGCTGGTGTATTACCGTATGTCTATCCCACCAGCTGGTGTATTACCGTATGTCTATCCCACAAGCTGGTGTATTACCGTATGTCTATCCTACCAGCTGGTGTATTACCGTATGTCTATCCTACCAGCTGGTGTATTACCGGATGTCTATCTCACCAGCTGGTTTATTAACGTATGTGTATCCTACCAGCTGGTGTATTACCATATGTCTATCCCATCAGCTGTTGTATTACCGTATGTCTATCCTACCAGCTGGTGTATTACCGTATGTCTATCCCACCAGCTGGTATATTACCGTATGCCGATCCTACCAGCTGGTGTATTACCGTATGCCGATCCTACCAGCTGGTGTATTATCCTATGTCTATCCTATCTGCTGGTGTATTATCCTATTTCTATCTTACCAGCTGGTGTATTACCGTATGTCTATCCCACCAGCTGGTGTATTACCGTATGTCTATGCCACCAGCTGGTGTATTACCGTATGTCTATCCTACCAGCTGGTGTATTACCGTATGTCTATCCTACCAGCTGGTGTATTACCGTATGTCTATCCCACCAGCCGGTGTATTACCGTATGTCTATCCCACCAGCTGGTGTATTACCGTATGTCTATCCTACCAGCTGGTGTATTACCGTATGTCTATCCCACCAGCTGGTGTATTACCGTATGTCTATCCCACAAGCTGGTGTATTACCGTATGTCTATCCTACCAGCTGGTGTATTACCGTATGTCTATCCTACCAGCTGGTGTATTACCGGATGTCTATCCCACCAGCTGGTTTATTAACGTATGTGTATCCTACCAGCTGGTGTATTACCATATGTCTATCCCATCAGCTGTTGTATTACCGTATGTCTATCCTACCAGCTGGTGTATTACCGTATGTCTATCCCACCAGCTGGTATATTACCGTATGCCGATCCTACCAGCTGGTGTATTACCGTATGCCGATCCTACCAGCTGGTGTATTACCGTATGTCTATCCCACCAGCTGGTGTATTACCGTATGTCTATCCCACCAGCTGGTGTATTACCGTATGTCTATCCCACCAGCTGGTGTATTACCGTATGTCTTTCCCACCAGCTGGTGTATTGCCGTATGTCTATCCCACCAGCTGGTGTATTACCGTATGTCTATCCCACCTGCTGGTGTATTACCGTATGTCTTTCCCACCAGCTGGTGTATTACCGTATGCCGATCCTACAAGCTGGTGTATTATCCTATGTCTTCATAATTCATTAATCTAACCTTCTGATATATTACCTTATGTTATCATTGATTTACCCAACCTGTTGGCTGATGAGACTTAGGTTAAGCAGTTGTTGCAAATATGTGTTACTAGCTTCGATTATCATTCTTTTCAAGGGTATGTGGAAATATATTTTTAAAATGTAGAACAGTAGCAGTAAAATAGTAAAATGCCATACATTAGATCTGAATGAAAACTACTGAGTATGTGTGTTTTACGTTTATTTATCGTCGCTACCGGTTGCACATATGAGTGACGCCTCCTGAAGAGATAAGTCATTTTAAAATGTTGGAGGATAGTGCAATGATACAGACAGAGACCCATTCCAGAGTCTCCTCTGGTTCTTTTACGTGAACGGTTTACAGCACCGACACGAGACCTCGATTTAATGTCCCATCTGAAAGACTGTTAATTTTATTAGGGTCAGACGGGGGATCGAACCCATGGAATACTAAAAATACTCTATTGAGACAAGCATTTGGGTATTAGTATGTATGTTTAAGGCGATGTCTACTAGTTTACTGTTATCTGAACATGTGACCAATTTATAATAAAGACCTTATTTAAGGAGATGATTCATTTGAACAATTCGGTCAATCTACCACGAGGCTCTCAACACATTAATAGCATAATGAAACATGCAAACAGTGACCAGTAAGACTTTCATGGGAAATAAGATATAAGTTGCAAGAACTAATTATATACATGCATACTTATAATTAATCATGTTTATAAAGTTTAAATATATTTTATTTCCCAATAGTATGTAGTTTGTACAAGGCACATGAAATACATGTACATCAATTTACTGGAAATGTATTAGAATGAAAGACATAAGTGTTATAAAATGGTGTGGTTGGAATAGGTTAGTCCCGTCCATCACAATAATATCAATTAAGATTGAGTTTGAACAGATACATCACAAGATGTTACATTCTGTACTGAAAGTCAGTCCCAGAAAGAGTGTGTAGGCAGTTGCATACATATACAGTCTACATCCGCTATGTCAAAGTCGGTTATGTCGAATTATCAGGTTATCTCGAAGTCGGATCAAAGTTCCCGTTTCAGACACTATCATTGTACATATAACTGGCTCCGTTTATATCGAATTTCGTTAAGTCAAACTTCGGTATATGTCGAAGTAGTTTGTTCGGTCCGGCGGAATTCGACATAACAGATGTAGACTGTACATGATTAACAATGTAACCTATATTCCTGAATAATTGAAAAACATAGTATGGTATGTGTGGACAGACTTGCTGGAGTACAATAGCGTCATCAATATTCTAGTGTCCAATACAATGGAAAATCCATTGTAGACGGCTGCCTTTCTTCACAATGGAATACTAATAGTCGTTAAGCAACAACTAGCTCTGGCAAACATGGCGCGCTGAAAAGGAGAATATATCTGTAACGCTGCTCTGACATGAACATTTCGTAGGCAGACAAGTGTACACACAAGGAAAGGGTTTTTTTTATAAAAACTACTTTTAGCTTCCTACTTGATCCGTTGCATTATGTATTGTGTATGGCGTTGTATGTTATATGTGATTTGTGTTTTGCAATAAAAACCAAACGTATACACTTACAACACAGCTCTGACATACGTTGCAGAATGAACATTGTATGTGTTTGTCAGGTTTCAACATGTAGACGGAACTATAGTTGTATGTAATTACTGTATATATAAATTATAAAGTGAATTCATATTTTGGTGTGCATTTACACCGTACACATAAATGAACCAGAGGGGATTCTGGAATTTGTTTCTGTCTATATCATTGCACTATCCGGGAAGTATGTGAGATGGTACGGTGGTCGCCAGATCAGACATGTGGGTTTTCTCCGGGTACTAGGGTCTCCCATACGAATAACCACGTGTACGCTTTCATCCGCGCCAACGAGAGTGATTAATATAAATTAATATGTTGTTAAAACTTGCTTCGCAATTGTTGTAAAATAAATAATGTTTAAACTGAAACAGATGGGAAGCGAAAACATTGCGATTGACGATATAGTTCAGCCTGTATTGACGA
Organism: Archivesica marissinica; assembly: GCA_014843695.1. Taxonomy (NCBI): domain Eukaryota; kingdom Metazoa; phylum Mollusca; class Bivalvia; order Venerida; family Vesicomyidae; genus Archivesica; species Archivesica marissinica. The sequence continues at coordinate 25,999,723 of CM026387.1, forward strand.
GGTGACTAAGTTGTTAGAACTTGCTTCGCAATCGTTGTAAAATAAATAAACTTTTAATTGCACTATCCTCCAAAAATCTAAAATGACTAATCTCTTCATGATTTGTCACTCAAATGGGCAACCGGTAGCGACGATAAATAAACGTAAAACACACAGTTTGATGTTTTTGCCATATGTCAATGTCGGATAAGTATGTTTGCCGGTAACTGCCGGTGCACTATCCTACGAACAGATGTTCGGCTTTGTCCGTCAAATATATTATATTGTTAACCCATTCAACACCAAGTAACTTGACATGGACTGGTCCATGATATTTTTAGACCAATTAAATTAATAAGAAAATTACATTTGGATCAGTTCATTTATCAAAATGGGTAAATTACTTTTTAAAAAAATTGTAATATTACTTGCAAAAAGTGCAGATCCTGATGAGACGGCTCGTTACGAGCCGACTCATCTGGATCTACACTTTTGTGTAAGCCTATTTAGAGGTCTGTGGTGTTGAACGGGTTAATACCCAGCTATAAATATTAAACCAAATTGCATTATAGTTATTGTATAATTGACCTCATCATTGTTCCATGTTAAATTTGTATATATAAATTAAGTTTATCCTCAGCCCACAATCGCATCATGGTCCGATTAGCGCAGTGGTTAGCGCGCTCGCTTCTCACCAATGCAACCCGGGTTCGATCCTCGGATCGAGAAGTATGGGAGATGGTAGGATGGTCGCCAGAATGTGTTTCTGTCTGTATCATTGCACTATCCGGGAAGTATGTGAGATTGTACGGTGGTCGCCAGATCGGACAGGTAGGTTTTCTCCGGGTGCTCCGGTTTCCTCCCACACGAATGACCACAATAATTATTACGCTTTCATCCGCGCCAACGAGAGTGATTAATATAAGTTGTTAGAACTTGCTTCGCAATCGCTGTAAAATAAATAACGTTTAAGCATCATTGTTATTGTTATATAGTGTAATATAGTATGTTTGTATATAGCGAAACACTGTACAGTTAAGTTGTTAACGCATTCTTCTTCTTCTTCTTCATTATATAATGTCGGCTTGCCATTAGTGAAATGGTCATAAATTGGCAGACTGGAACAGATGCAAGGACCTTGAAATTGGGCAAAACGAGAAACAACACAACAGCTTCCACACAAAAATAAATTGGAAGACAGACAATTCATATCAACAGTTCAATAAAAATAATTGCTTGTTAAGTACGGGCTGCTTCCGGTTATTCCATTGCATATTTATGTACTACTACTGCTACACACAGTTTCGCTACTGCTACAAACAACTTCCTGTTTCGCCACTGCTACAAACAACTTCCTGTTTCGCTACTGCTACAAACAACTTTCTGTTTCGCTACTACTACTGCTACAAATAGTTTCGCTACTATTAAAAACAGTTTCGCTACTGCTACAAACAACTTTCTGTTTCGCTACTACTACTGCTACAAACAGTTTCGCTACTGCTACAAACAACTTCCTGTTTCGCTACTGCTACAAACAACTTCCTGTTTCACTACTGCTGCAAACAACTTCCTGTTTCGCTACTGCTACAAACAACTTCCTGTTTCGCTACTGCAACAAACAACTTCCTGTTTCGCTACTGCTGCAAACAACTTCCTGTTTCGCTACTGCTACAAACAACTTCCTGTTTCTCTACTGCTACAAACAACTTCCTGTTTCGCTACTGCTGCAAACAACTTCCTGTTTCGCTACTGCTACAAACAACTACCTGTTTCGCTACTGCTACAAACAACTTCCTGTTTCACTACTGCTGCAAACAACTTCCTGTTTCGCTACTGCTACAAACAACTTCCTGTTTCGCTACTGCTACAAACAACTTCCTGTTTCGCTACTGCTATAAACAACTTCCTGTTTCGCTACTGCTACAAACAACTTCCTGTTTCGCTACTGCTACAAACAACTTCCTGTTTCGCTACTACTACAAATAGTTTCGCTATTGCTACAAACAACTTCCTGTTTCTCTACTGCTACAAACAACTTCCTGTTTCGCTACTGCTACAAACAACTTCCTGTTTCGCTACTACTACAAACAACTTCCTGTTTCGCTACTGTTACAAAGAGTTTCGCTACTGCTACAAACAGTTTCGCTACTGCTACAAACAGTTTCGCTACTGCTACAAATAACTTCCTGTTTCGCTACTGCTACAAACACCTTCCTGTTTCGCTACTACTACAAACAACTTCCTGTTTCGCTACTGCTACAAACAACTTCCTGTTTCGCTACTGCTACAAACAACTTCCTGTTTCGCTACTGCTACAAACAACTTCCTGTTTCGCTACTGCTACAAACAACTTCCTGTTTCGCTACTGCTACAACAACTTCCTGTTTCGCTACTGCTACAAACAACTTCCTGTTTCGCTACTACTACAAATAGTTTCGCTACTGCTACAAATAGTTTCGCTACTGCTACAAACAACTTCCTGTTTCTCTACTGCTACAAACAACTTTCTGTTTCGCTACTGTTGCAAACAACTTCCTGTTTCTCTACTGCTACAAACAACTTCCTGTTTCGCTACTGCTACAAACAACGTCCTGTTTCGCTACTACTGCAAACAACTTCCTGTTTCGCTACTGCTACAAACAGTTTCGCTACTGCTACAAACAACTTCCTGTTTCTCTACTGCTACAAACAACTTCCTGTTTCGCTACTACTACAAACAACTTCCTGTTTCGCTACTGCAACACACAACTTCCTGTTTCTCTACTGCTACAAACAACTTCCTGTTTCGCTACTACTACAAACAACTTCCTGTTTCTCTACTGCTACAAACAACTTCCTGTTTCGCTACTGCTACAAACAGTTTCGCTACTGTTACAAACAACTTCCTGTTTCACTACTGCTGCAAACAACTTCCTGTTTCGCTACTACTACAAACAACTTCCTGTTTCGCTACTGCTACAGACAGTTTCGCTACTGCTACAAACAACCTCCTGTTTCGCTACTGCTATAAACAACTTCCTGTTTCATTCGATGTGTCTCATCCCAGAATCACACTGTGCTTTTACGAATTATAATTACCAGTAATGATCACATTATTACAAACATTAATTGTACCTGTTTCTTAATAATTGATTAAAATTATGCAACGGTGTTAAAGCTGAAGTCGTTTGTTATCAATTTACTTTCTGCGATACGCGCGTTGGGACCCTCAGAAATTTAGTTTAGTCGAAGTAAGTAATTAGAAATTAATTATTTCCAAGGGAAACGTTTTTTCCCAACTGTGAACGAAATTATACAGACTATATTATATTATATGTGCTTATGTCCCTTAAATTATAATCAATAAGTGTCGTGCAAGCTGGGGCCATTCTCTTTTGATCATTTCCCCCATTTTTCAAGAAATTTCTTCGCGCATGCTCAGTATCTACACGAGCTAATATAAACATAAGGTTACATTTTAGAAGATAATTCTTTGTATCGCCTGATATCCAAAAACTCTATTACAGACGGATATGTAGTCCAGTGGTAACACGCTGGTCTGGTAATCCAGGGATCGCAGGTTCGATCCCCTGACTGACCCTAATAAAACTTTCAGATGGGACGTTAAACCGAGGTCTCGTGTCGGTGCTGTGCACCGTGCACGTAAAGAACCAGAGGAGACTCTGGAATGGGTCTCTGTCTGTATCATTGCACTATCCTCCAAAATCTAAAATGACTAATCTCTTCAGGAGGCGTCGCTCATATGTGCAACCGGTAGCGACGATAAATAAACGTATAACACAACTCTATGTAAAGCGACTTTACTCGATTTAAATAAATGGTGTAATCTCCAGTGAATAAATATCACAATGTGTGTTTTATTTATCGTCGCTACCGGTTGCCCATATGAATGACGCCTCCTGAAGAGATTAGTCATTTTAAATTTTAATATAAATATCACACACTTGTTTGTTCTGTATTAGGTAAACGTAACCAGATGCGGTCGTACCTGAGACTTCATTAAACGTAACCAGATGCGGTCGTACCTGAGACTTCATTAAACGTAACCAGATGCGGTCGTACCTGAGACTTCATTAAACGTAACCAGATGCGGTCGTACCTGAGACTTCATTAAACGTAACCAGATGCGGTCATACCTGAGACTTCATTAAACGTAACCAGGTGCGGTCGTACCTGAGACTTCATTAAACGTAACCAGGTGCGGTCGTACCTGAGACTTCATTATACGTAACCAGGTGCGGTCGTACCTGAGACTTCATTAATCGCTTGTTTGTTCTGTATTAGGTAAACGTAACCAGGTGCGGTCGTACCTGATACTTCATTAAACGTAACCAGGTGCGGTCGTACCTGAGACTTCATTAATCGCTTGTTTGTTCTGTATTAGGTAAACGTAACCAGGTGCGGTCGTACCTGATACTTCATTAAACGTAACCAGGTGCGGTCGTACCTGAGACTTCATTAATCGTAACCAGGTGCGGTCGTACCTGAGACTTCATTAATCGTAAATGAGCGACATTGCTCAGTGTTCGCTTGTAAATAAACATGTGTCCTGTTCTGTTCTATTACCTCCCTTGGCAGATAAGTCTCAGTAGTCGGAATCCTTTGTTTTTACTGTTGTTCCCTAACAAGATGTTGTGGTATGATAAATGCGAGAATCTAAATCATACTAATCAATTGATAGTACATTTCTTAGGCAACACGAAATTAATTATTTGTTCTTTGGATTATTAGTGAAAAAGTCAGAGGCGAGCGAGCGGAAATTATTTTGTGTGTTTTACGTTTAATTATTATAATGTTTTAAGTTTGCACACGAATTTCAATGTTCAATTTTATATACATAATTGTGTTGGTGAGGGTTTAATACCCTAAACTATCCAATATGTGTCAATATTTGATAAGATGAAATCGGATTAAAATTGATAGCATGTGCTGCAAAAACCACGACATGATAAAATAGTGGACCTAAACAGACATATTCTCCTTAAGAGTATTCAAGGGGGGGGGGTAACTGACAAATGTCTCTCACTATGCTTAGCCTTTAATACGTCCATATTTCTCCTTCATGGCGATGGATTACATCATGAATGAGGGTTCGAGAGTGATTGATATAATTTGTAAGAACTTGTTTCGCAATCGAGCTGAAATACATTTGTAAAATCCAATTTCCAATTGCATGATCACGCGCACTAGCATCACCTACGTTTATGCTGTCATTCTCTTGCACTAAAGCAATCATACACACACACACAACACCTTAGCTTCATAGAAGGTAAATACAGGAAATTCTCTGGAGACATATCTTTGCCAAGATAATTTCCATCGACATTTCTGTAGTAATTACCTCCTCTCCATCGATCATGTGAAAAACACGCAATTGCGTTGTTTTGCAAAAGAGAACTACATCAAGACCTCATACACATACAATGTTTTACGAAACAATATTGCTAGGCTCTTTACTTGCATCGATGCTTTCCTCCTCCAGATATACTGAATAGTTTCTTGTCGTGTACGGAATACGATACTGGTTTGCTGTAACACCAAACATTAGCACTGTAGACGGATCTGTAGTCCAGTGGTATCACGCTGGACTGGTAATCCAGGGATCGCAGATTCGCTCCCCGGTCTGACCCTAATAAAATGAACAGTCTTTCAGATGTGACTTTAATCCGAGGTCTCGTGTCGGTGCTGTACACCGTGTACATAAACGCACCAGAGGAGACGTTGGAATGGGTCTCTGTCTGTATCATGCCCTATCCTCCAAAAATCTAAAATTACTGATCTCTTCAGGAGGCGTCGCTCATATGGGCAACCGGTAGCGACGATAAATAAAAGTAAATCACACCCACATTAGCACTACAGCCAACTTTATTATGTTTGCTAGACGTGAACATAGCCAGCACCATCCATACCAATGTTATATACGTACTAACACAAGCTAGACGTGAACATACCCAGCACTATCCATACCAATGTTAAATACGTCCTAACACAAGCTAGACGGGAACATACCCAGCACCATCCATGCCAATGTTATATACGTCCTATCACAAGCTAGACGGGAACATACCCAGCACCACCCATGCCAATGTTATATACGTCCTAACACAAGCTAGACGTGAACATACCCAGCACCATCCATACCAATGTTATATACGTCCTAACACAAGCTAGACGGGAACATACCCAGCACCATCCATACCAATGTTATATACGTCCTAACACAAGCTAGACGTGAACATACCCAGCACCATCCATAGCAATGTTATATACGTCCTATCACAAGCTAGACGGGAACATACCCAGCACCATCCATACCAATGTTATATACGTCCTAACACAAGCTAGACGTGAACATACCCAGCACCATCCATACCAATGTTATATACGTCCTAACACAAGCTAGACGGGAACATACCCAGCACCATCCATACCAATGTTATATACGTCCTAACACAAGCTAGACGTGAACATACCCAGCACCATCCATACCAATGTTATATACGTCCTAACACAAGCTAGACGGGAACATACCCAGCACCATCCATACCAATGTTATATACGTCCTAACACAAGCTAGACGTGAACATACCCAGCACCATCCATACCAATGTTATATACGTCCTAACACAAGCTAGACGGGAACATACCCAGCACCATCCATACCAATGTTATATACGTCCTAACACAAGCTAGACGTGAACATACCCAGCACCATCCATACCAATGTTATATATATGAATGCTTGTATATTTCACTGTCAGATTCAACAAACAGCTAACAAATATGAATGCTTGTATATTTCACTGTCAGATTCAACAAACAGCTCACACATATGAATGCGTGTATATTTCACTGTCATATTCAACATACAGCTCACAAATATGAATGCTTGTATATTTCACTGTCAGATCCAACAAACAGCTCATAAATATGCCAATCCGTTATTTGTCGGACTTGGGTGATTTCTAGTTTTTCTATATGTTCGTGTCTCCAATCCATCCAATATCTCTGCACGCACGTTATCTATTTGATTTTATGAGTCTATCCCTCATCTTGTTACGCACAAATTGCAGAATATTAGAATATTATTGTTTTGTCATTCCGTATATTCAACGACAGAATGACTACATGGCACACATTTCACGATAAGCCAAACGTATACTTCTCCTTATGGGGCGCCATTTTGTCATTTATTCGTTATTTATAGATATCCATAATTAGATTTATGAATATCCATAATTCCAGGCGCGTCGTTTTGCTATTTATTCAGCATTTATGGATATCCATATTTCGATTATTGGATATCCATATTTCGATTATTGGATATCTATAAATAGATTATTGGATATCCATATTTCGATTATTGGATATCCATATTTCGATTATTGGATATCTATAAATAGATTATTGGATATCCATATTTCGATTATTGGATATCTATAAATAGATTTTTGGATATCCATGATTCGATTGTTGGATATCCCATCTCACATTATGGATATCCTTAAATGCTGAATAAATAGCAAAATGACGCGCCTATCATTCTAAGTATGGATATCCATAAATCTAATTACGGATATCCATAAATCTAATTACGGATATCCATAAATCTAATTACGGATATCCATAAATCTAATTACGGATATCCATAAATCTAATTACGGATATACAAACAATTATGGAAACCAGAGTACCCGGAGAAAACCCACCTGTCCAATCTGACGGTCGTGTAGCATTGGTGAGATTCGAGCTTGCTAACCATTAGCTAGCCAATATCGCCAATGTATGTCATTTAAAAACTGGTGCTATCCTATAACCTCCCCCACGAGATTCATACCAAGATCAATATTCATTACCGGATTACAAGATATATATGTGCTTGTCCATTATGTTGGTTTTCCAACAATTTGACTCATGTAGAACTTGCTTTGTACGGTAATTATTCGCCCAAGATACTGTTCATTTAGTTTTAATTTAAGTCGCCTCCGCATAAATTCCCAATATACAGATAGCAATAGTCTTCTTACTATTTATTATAATAATAATAATAATAATAAATACTTTATTTAACGAGAGAACTCATTTAACTAAAATCAATCTACCATGAGACCCTCAAATTATATATAAATCAAATTCGATCAAAAGATAAATATTAGTGAGAACTGCCCATTGGAATTATATTGTAATGTAAAAGCAAAAAAAGGAGATAAACTGTATTATAATATGTAGTGGAATATTTAGAGAACACTGTAACACAGTGAGCTTGTACATCTACTTGCATAGGTTCCACCACTCTACCTGTGACCCCACTTGCATAGGTTCCACCACCCTACCTGTGATCCCATATACATAGGTTCTACCACTCTACGTGAGACCGCACTTGCATAGGTTCCACCACCCTACCTGTGACACCACTTGCATAGGTTCCACCACCCTACCTGTGACCCCACTTGCATAGGTTCCACCACTCTACCTGTGATCCCACTTGCATAGGTTCCACCACTCTACCTGTGATCCCACTTACATAGGTTCCACCAATCTACCTGTGATCCCATATACATAGGTTCCACCACTCTACGTGAGACCCCCACTTATATAGGTTCCACCACTCTACGTGTGACCCCACTTGCATAGGTTCTACCATTCTACGTGTGACCCCCACTTGCATAGGTTCTACCACTCTACGTTTTACCCCACGTGCATAGGTTCCACCACTCTACGTGTGACCCCCACTTGCATAGGTTCTACCACTCTACGTGTGACCCCCCACTTGCATATGTTCCACCACTCTACGTGTGACCCCACTTGCATAGGTTCCACCACGGTGTGTGCTACCCCACGTGCATAGGTTCCACCACTCTAGGTGTGACCCCACGTGCATAGGTTCTACCACTATACGTGTGACCCCACGTGCATAGGTTCTACCACGCTACGTGTTACCCCACGTGCATAGGTTCCACCACTCTACGTGTGAACCGCACTAGCATAGGTTCTACCACTCTACGTGTGACCCCACTTGCATATGTTCCACCACTGTGTGTGTTACCCCACGTGCATAGATTCCACCACTCTACGTGTGACCCCACGTGCATAGGTTCCACCACTCTACGTTTGACCCACACTTGCATAGGTTCCACCACTCTACGTGTGGCACCACTTACATAGGTTCCACCACTCTACGTGTGACCCCCACTTGCATAGGTTCCACCACTCTACGTGTGACCCCACTTGCATAGGTTCCACCAATCTACGTGTGACCCCACGTGCATAGGTTCCACCACTCTACGTTTGACCCAACTTGCATAGGTTCCACCACTCTACGTGTGACCCCCACTTGCATACGTTCCACCACTGTGTGTGTTACCCCACGTGCATAGGTTCCACCACTCTACGTTTGACCCCACTTGCATAGGTTCCACCACTCTACGTGTGACCCCCACTTGCATATGTTCCACCACTCTACGTGTGACCCCACGTGCATAGGTTCCACCACTCTACGTGTGACCCCACTTGCATAGGTTCCACCAATCTACGTGTGACCCCACGTGCATAGGTTGCACCACTCTACGTTTGACCCCACTTGCATAGGTTCCACCACTCTACGTGTGACCCCCACTTGCATATGTTCCACCACTGTGTGTGTTACCCCACGTGCATAGGTTCCACCACTCTACATGTGACCCCACTTGCATAGGTTCCACCACTCTACGTGTGACCCCCACTTGCATAGGTTCTACCACTCTACTACGTGTGACCCCACTTGCATAGGTTCCACCACTCTACGTGTGACCCCACTTGCATAGGTTCCACCACTCTACGTGTGACCCCACTTGCATAGGTTCCACCACTCTACGTGTGACCCCACTTGCATAGGTTCCACCACTCTACGTGTGACCCCCACTTGCATAGGTTCCACCACTCTACCTGTGACCCCACTTGCATAGGTTCCACCACTCTACGTGTGACACCACTTGCATAGGTTCCACCACTCTACGTGTGACCCCACGTACATAGGTTCTACCACTCTACGTGTGACCCCACTTACATAGGTTCCACCACTCTACGTGTGACACCACGTGCATAGGTTCCACCACTCTATGTGTGACCCCACGTACATAGGTTCTACCACTCTACGTGTGACCCCACTTGCATAGGTTCCACTACCCTACCTGTGATCCCATATACATAGGTTCCACCACTCTACGTGTGATCCCACTGGCATAGGTTCCACCACTCTACGTGTGATCCTACTTGCATAGGTTCCACCACCCTACCTGTGATCCCATATACATAGGTTCCACCACCCTACCTGTGATCCCATATTCATAGGTTCCACCACTCCACGTGTGATCCCACTTGCATAGGTTCCACCACTCTACGTGTGATCCCACTTGCATAGGTTCCACCACCCTACCTGTGATCCCATATACATAGGTTCCACCACCCTACCTGTGATCCCATATACATAGGTTCCACCACCCTACCTGTGACCCCATATACATAGGTTCCACCACCCTACCTGTGATCCCATATACATAGGTTCCACCACCCTACCTGTGATCCCATATACATAGGTTTCACCACCCTACCTGTGATCCCATATACATAGGTTCCACCACCCTACCTGTGATCCCATATACATAGGTTCCAGCACTCTACGTGAGACCCCCACTTATATAGGTTCCACCAATCTACGTGTGACCCCACTTGCATAGGTTCCACCACTCTACCTGTGATCCCATATACATAGGTTCCAGCACTCTACGTGAGACCCCCACTTACATAGGTTCTACCACTATACGTGTGATCCCACTTGCATAGGTTCCACCACCCTACCTGTGATCCCATATACATAGGTTCCACCACCCTACCTGTGATCCCATATACATAGGTTCCACCACCCTACCTGTGACCCCATATACATAGGTTCCACCACCCTACCTGTGATCCCATATACATAGGTTCCACCACCCTACCTGTGATCCCATATACATAGGTTCCACCACCCTACCTGTGATCCCATATACATAGGTTCCACCACCCTACCTGTGATCCCATATACATAGGTTCCAGCACTCTACGTGAGACCCCCACTTATATAGGTTCCACCAATCTACGTGTGACCCCACTTGCATAGGTTCCACCACTCTACCTGTGATCCCATATACATAGGTTCCAGCACTCTACGTGAGACCCCCACTTACATAGCTTCTACCACTCTACGTGTGATCCCACTTGCATAGGTTCCACCACCCTTCCTGTGATCCCATATACATAGGTTCCACCACCCTACCTGTGATCCCATATACATAGGTTCCACCACCCTACCTGTGACCCCATATACATAGGTTCCACCACCCTACCTGTGATCCCATATACATAGGTTCCACCACCCTACCTGTGATCCCATATACATAGGTTCCACCACCCTACCTGTGATCCCATATACATAGGTTCCACCACCCTACCTGTGATCCCATATACATAGGTTCCACCACCCTACCTGTGATCCCATATACATAGGTTCCACCACCCTACCTGTGATCCCATATACATAGGTTCCACCACCCTACCTGTGATCCCATATACATAGGTTCCACCACCCTACCTGTGATCCCATATACATAGGTTCCACCACCCTACCTGTGATCCCATATACATAGGTTCCACCACCCTACCTGTGATCCCATATACATAGGTTCCACCACCCTACCTGTGATCCCATATACATAGGTTCCACCACTCTACCTGTGATCCCCACTTGCATAGGTTCCACCACTCTACCTGTGATCACATATACATAGGTTCCACCACTCTACGTGTGACCCCACTTGCATAGGTTCCACCACTCTACCTGTGACACCACTTGCATAGGTTCCACCACTCTATGTGAGACCCACACTTGCATAGGTTCCACCACTATACCTGTGACCCCACTTGCATAGATTCCACCACACTACCTGTGACCCCACTTTCATAGGTTCCACCACTCTACCTGTGATCCCTACCTGCATAGGTTCCACCACTCTACCTGTGACACCACTTGCATAGGTTCCACCAATCTACGTGTGACACCACTTGCATAGGTTCCACCACTCTACCTGTGATCCCCACTTGCATAGGTTCCACCACTCTACCTGTGATCCCCACTTGCATAGGTTCCACCACTCTATGTGTGACATCCACTTGCATAGGTTCCACCACTCTACGTGACACCACTTGCATAGGTTCCACCACTCTACCAGTGACCACACTTGTATAGGTTCCACCACTCTATGTGTGACCCACACTTGCATATGTTCCACCACTCTACGTGTGACCCCCACTTGCATAGGTTCCACCACTCTACGTTTGACCCCACTTACATAGGTTCCACCAATCTACGTTTGACCCCCACTTGCATAGGTTCTACCACTCTATGTGTGACTCACACTTACATAGGTTCCACCACTCTACGTTTGACCCCACTTGCATAGGTTCCACCACTCTACGTTTGACCCCACTTACATAGGTTCCTACACTCTAAATGTGATCCCACTTGCATAGATTCCACCACTCTACGTTTGACCCCACTTGCATAGGTTCCACCACTCTACGTGTGACCCCCACTTGCATAGGTTCCACCACTCTACGTGTGACCCCACTTGCATAGGTTCCACCAATCTACGTGTGACCCCACGTGCATAGGTTCCACCACTCTACGTTTGACCCCACTTGCATAGGTACCACCACTCTACGTGTGACCCCCACTTGCATATGTTCCACCACTGTGTGTGCTACCCCACGTGCATAGGTTCCACCACTCTACGTGTGACCCCACTTACATAGGTTCCACCACTCTACGTGTGACCCCACGTACATAGGTTCCACCACTCTACGTGTGACCCCACGTACATAGGTTCCACCACTCTACCTGTGACCCCACGTGCATAGGTTCCACCAGGCTACCTGTGACCCCACGTGCATAGGTTCCACCAGGCTACCTGTGACCCCACGTGCATAGGTTCCACCAGGCTACCTGTGACCCCACGTGCATAGGTTCCACCAGGCTACCTGTGACCCCACGTGCATAGGTTCCACCAGGCTACCTGTGACCCCACGTGCATAGGTTCCACCAGGCTACCTGTGACCCCACGTGCATAGGTTCCACCAGGCTACCTGTGACCCCACGTGCATAGGTTCCACCAGGCTACCTGTGACCCCACGTGCATAGGTTCCACCAGGCTACCTGTGACCCCACGTGCATAGGTTCCACCAGGCTACCTGTGACCCCACGTGCATAGGTTCCACCAGGCTACCTGTGACCCCACGTGCATAGGTTCCACCACGCTACCTGTGACCCCACGTGCATATGTAATATTGCTGTATACAGGTACATCATAATGTTTAGAGTAAATCCCAGTGAAGAAATAAGTCAATTAAGATCTGTAATTATACAATGTTGACTTGTTTCTCGTGTTGGCAGCATGAATCTTTGTTATACATTAAAGATGGTGTCTCCATGGTTATTTACGCCGCGATAACTTACTTTTCTCAATTTAGTCGTACCTCAAATGAGATTAACCTGACAAATGATTTGTGTTTCCGTTGTAAACAAACGAAATCACGGAGATGACTTTTTTACAGAATCTATGCCAGGAAAACAGGTTAAACCCGATCCAACAGAGGTGTTGAAAGCAAAAAGATTGTACGAAAAAACAAAAAGAACGTGGACTTTTCAGTCTAAATTGTTGAAAGACTATAGATGGCTCCAATGATGAGCAGATCACACTTGTGAAAAATGGTCAATTGTGATGGACTGTGTTTCTTGGCTAATTGTGTGTAAATTTCATGTGGGCCAGTGAAATCCTTTGTGGGCCAGTGGTTTTTCCAATTTAACTCGCCCCCACAGGGCCAGCGTTTTAAAAAATTTGTAGTGAAGACTGAACCACTGAATGGAATAAAATGAATCTTGTAAACAGTAATCTACATAAAAAAAGAAAATGGAAGACATCGGTTCCATAACTCATCACATATACAAAAACTTATTCCCCTTTGTGTATGCAAGCTGGGAAGAAACTATTGAATGGAGTTAATGAAACTTTATACATGGATTTTGTATCCCTAAACAATAGGTCATAAAAACGTGCACAAATTATTCCTGTTAACTCCCCGGGACAGAGGTAAACAAAACCTGATACAAGTGATTTATACCAACTATGCTTGGGGATATCGACATCAGTTTGGGCAACATTGGTGAATTACTTTCACACGTTGGCTGCCCAAATAACAATCGTGGGGAAGGCTTATGTCATTACTGAATTTGAAACTTTTTTTGTTCAGGTACACAGTATAAACTGAGCGACCTGAAGGTTCCTGCGTATGTTAATAAAGAGACCCAGGTAGAACCCCAGGATGTTGCACAGATACCATGCACCCCATCAAAACAGAAATCTACATCCACACCAGTGTCGACACCAAGGACCTCTTGCAGCTTCGTGTCACCAGGCGGCTTTTCTACAAATTATGCTGACCGCTCAAATGACTCCACTTGGGTGCCTCCATCAGACCTGACAGACATTGAGGAAGACATCACCATAGAGGACGATTGTGATATGTAATTTCCTTTTCACTAGTGTAAATACAGATTACAGCAAATGTGTAAATTGATTGTGTATCACTCATTGTTGTGAAGCATCGCCATGAGTGAGACAGAAGAGGCAATGTGGATTTAAGTGTCTTACACCACCGTGGTTCTGGCGGGGCTCGGACTCACAACCCCTCAGTTACGAGGAGGAAACCGTGTCCATTACACCACTGAGTCATGCAGGTCAAGGGAACTGACTGTTATATTAATGCAGATCAAGGGAACTGACTGTTATATTAATGCAGATCAAGGTAACTGGATGTTACAATCACGCAGTTCAAGGTAACTGACTGTTACAATCATGCAGTTCAAGGTAACTGACTGTTACAATCATGCAGTTCAAGGTAACTGACTGTTACAATCATGCAAATCAAGGTAGCTGACTGTTACAGTAATGCAGTTCAAGGTAACTGACTGTTACAATCATGCATTTCAAGGTAACTGACTGTTACAGTAATGCAGATACTCATGCAACTGACTAAAATATTTTAACTTTTATTTCTGCCAATGGTACAATAATCTCAGTTTTCTTTACAATTATATTTCAGATCTGATCCGTTAAAGACACGAAAATATATTGTGTTTGAAGACTGTTTGCTTGCACTTTTCACGGTATGTGTGATGTGTTTCTCCAGTACCACCGCCACCATCAAGAGAAGAATAGGCAGCTTTATTACCATTTTCCAGGAGTGTTCATGCGGCTAATTAATAAGCCTATGTGTATATAGTGCAAACTTTAAAAAAATCTTTTCTGAAACTGCTAGGCCAATCTTCATGAAACTTCACAACAATGATCCTTGGGTAGTCATATACCAACATTGTTGGTGTGGATCTTTGCAGAACTCTGGTTGTCATGGCAACCAAAAGGAGACATTAAAAAATCTCTGAAACTGCTGGTCCAATTTCGAAATAATTTCATAGGAAGCTTCCTTGGGTGAATATCTAGATTGATTGTTCATGCCAAGTTTTTGAGTTCAGTGGGTTCACCGTTGAAGGTCAAGGCCACAACACCTGTTGAGGGACATACATTTTAGAAACATTTCTTGATGATTACTACTAGGGCAGTCAATCAAACTTAAAATGCTTCTAGTTCAGAGTAACCAAGTAAAGAGCAGTTACCATATGGAGAAGGAAGGTTTGAGGTTAGCTACAGATCGTCTGAAAGAAGAAAATGTACCGATTCATGAGCTAGTTACTGACCGCCACATGCAAAATCCAGAAGTGGATTAGAGAGAATCTGACTGAAGTGGATGGCACAAAGCATTCATATGATGTATGGCATGTTGCAAAAGGTTCGTTGATGTTAAAAATAATAATACTCAGAAATATGACAGAATGTAAACATGAAGAGATGGAAAATATTACCAGATAATGGTGACATCGGTGTAATAACACTCTAATATGGTTGACAGCCGGCTGAACAGATTTAGTGACAATATCTTATATTACTTTAAATAGACTGATAAAGCCTCATAATTTTGAAATCCACAGTACTATCAAAATGATAAATGGCACCACCTCTACAGCTCTGTAGCATCGATACAGTATCATAACTGTCGGATTCATATGCGTTATTTGGTGTTTTGGTGCTAATTACCGTTTTACTCGGATCAGTGACGATATACTTGTTTGTGGATAAACTATTTCTCATATCTTCATTCCTCATGGCACATGCATGCCGAAAACAAGTCGCGCACATCCTTGTTGCTCTGTTTCTCCTTCATCACTTTCATAGAAGGTCATTTCTAATAATAAAATGCATGCATGTTGAATACCTCTTGGTTTACTTTTATTAGGTATAAAGAAGAAACTCTCGGCCTTATCAAAACAAAAAGATTGTGAGGTGATCGGAAAATGGGTGAAAAGTATCAGTAACCACGTATACTGGTCAGCAGCATCGACTTCAGAAGGTGATGGGGGCATGATTGTAGCTAAATGGTTGTCTGTAGCTAATCACGTCCAAAACGTTCACAGAGGCCATGGTCCAAAGTTTAGTAGGTGCCTGCATGAAGACCTGGAACACCGGGAGTGGCTAAAACCTGGTAAGAATTTTGATGATCGAATCATAATGCTTGTTTTTCCCATTAAGCTGTACTTTAACACAACTTAATCTGGGTATGACACATTCAAAGTTTTATTCCATTGGAAATGAGGGTCTATTGTAACCAAGTGGTACATGGTTGACTGACCTCTTGTGTACTACTGTAGATTTGAGTTCACAGTAACTGGCTGTCACAGTCATGTAGATCAATGTAACTGGCTGTTACAATTATGCAGCTCTATGTAACTGGCTGCTACAATCATTCAGATCAATGAAACGGGCTGAACAAAATGTTGTATTTTCTACTACAGGAACAAAAGCATGTGCAAAGGTGGAAGACCTGATCACAAGTACTAGGTTGTGTAATGACATGAGGAAGTTGTCTACTGGTGCCCAGACCTCAGATTTGGAAGCATTTCACAGTGTTGTGAACCACTTCGCACCAAAGCAGTATTCCTTCAAGTATTATGGACAGCTCTGCAGGTTAGTTGAACTACATGCAAAATACCTGATTTAAAACAGGTTCAGTAAGACGATATATAGTTCATGTGTGCAAGTGCCTTTAACGCTGCATTGCAGTAGTTTCTGGGTGCCAGGTTTTAAAAAGTTGGGTGAGAAATGAACTCCGTATTTAGAATTATAACAAGGTGGCAGACTCTTGTAGGGCCCGGCCCGATGCTACTAGGTAGTCCGGGAGCATGCCCACTCAGAAAATGTTGTAACCGAGTGGTACATGGTTGACTGACATACTTGTGCACTACTGTGGATTTCAGTTCACGGTAACTGGCTATTACAATCATGCATATCAATGTTCACAATGAAACATATATAAATTGCCCACTGTATGCTTTTATAAAATTGGTAAGATTTCAATCGAGTTTGGCACTATATATATAACATACACTGTATTGATGTGCTGTAAAACACTACTCCGCAATAACATGAACTTTTATCAGATGACGTACGAGTTAAACTGTATATTCATGTTTTCAAATTTCAGACAACACCTGGCTGTCCTTCATTTTAACGAAAACAGCCACAGACGGGCTGGGACATCGACAGATGGAGGAACAGCCATACAAGTGACATATCCTAAGTACAAAGCAGACAACGAGTTCTCCATTAAAATCAGACGAGAAAAGATGACATTTGGATATGTGGTTGCCTTGTTACAGGACGTGATGCAGAAGACAGAGAGAAAGGAAAAGGCCATGGCATATAGTCTGCTAAACACACCAGCACCACCACCCCTCTGTAGTAACAAAAGAAGACCATGTAGGGAAGAGATCGTCACCACATTGACGCGGTACAAGAAACTGAAGTTTGGGGAGAACCGACCAGATGACTTTGATTAATATACTAGTGCACAGAAATTGAGGATTATGCCTCATCAATCAGAGCTCACGTGAAATATTGCTGTGTAAACAAGTTTCGCGAAAATCCAACCAAGGGTTTAAAAGATCAATCAAGCATGTGTATATAGCGCAAACAATATTATTTGTATTGACCCCTAATGGTTTTACCCGAAAGTTGATTGACCAAATGAATGAGAAATAAAACAAAAAACCATGAAAAGATTGCTTGCACAAATTTAATACAACCAGACTGGAGTAAAATAAAGGTAATTTAATAAAGAACAGCTTTTAAAAGTCGGTACAAGAACACTGATCATGATTGTGTTTTCTATCCTGCAAAGTGTAATCCTTCATAATCATTGGATGGGAAGGCTCGTCTGATGGTTGCAACTGCACAGGATGGGAGCACGACACGCACTTCCTTTCCGAGATAGCCCCAGCACCACCTAGCAAGCTGTCCAGCATCACCTAGCAAGCTGTCCAGCACCACCTAGCAAGCTGTCCAGCACCACCTAGCAAGCTGTCCAGCACCACCTAGCAAGCTGTCCAGCACCACCTAGCAAGCTGTCCAGCACCACCTAGCAAGCTGTCCAGCACCACCTAGCAAGCTGTTCAGCACCACCTAGCAAGCTGTCCAGCACCACCTAGCAAGCTGTCCAGCACCACCTAGCAAGCTGTCCAGCACCACCTAGCAAGCTGTCCAGCACCACCTAGCAAGCTGTCCAGCACCACCTAGCAAGCTGTCTATATGCTGAATATCTATGTCTCCTGAAAATGATACATCATAACATGTACTATATAAATTAACCACGACTTACACATACATGTGTTATTTGTTGTATGGCTACTTGTGCCAAATTTGTACGTCCATTCAACACTAAAGAGAATGAAATGGGTGCAATACATTAGAGAGAATGAAATGGGTGCAGTACACTATTTTTTGGTTTACACCTATGCCTGTAAGGTGCAGTACATTGAACCTTGGTCGATAACTTGTTTAGTTCAACTTTGCAATTCAGCATTTTTTTGGTGATTGATTCTTGTAGCACATACTCTAGATAAACTACTTTTAACACATCCTAACATTTTACAGCAATATTTCATTTATTTATATCTCTTAAAGTGATGTACCTGTTTACATCATCACCATCTCTCTCTCCGTACTGTTGGCGATACTGGAGATAGGCAGTCTCCAGCACGTACCTATCCAGGCAAACAGTATGGAACCCTGGGTGCTCGGTGATGCATCCCAATCTAGACCGAGTTTCATCATAGTCCTCCATCTTCTCTCTCACTCTGTCAACACGGAAGCAGCACCTGCACTCGACCGCTGTCATCATCGTCTCACATTTAGTACAGGTACACCTAACAATTAAAATGATTATATGTGTAAAATGTGTCATATGGTATGTCAACAAGATGCAAACTGCAACAGAATATGGTAGTATGTTTGGATGTCCATGCACCAATTGAACCCAGAGAACCACTACAGTACTCTCCTCTAATAAGACGATTCCAATTTATTTGGTAATTAACCACTAGATACTGCCCAGGTTCATAATAAATACTCAAGCATTGCTTCGCTCGGTCAAACTTCAACGGTAATTGTCAACATACTTGGCCATAAATGCGAGTTTTTGGATGAACACGCTACTCAAAACATTGGACGTCTGGTTTACCATGTGCCATCACTCATCCAAGTATGCACTAGAAATAATAGGATTGCGCCATTAGCTCTGGTGGGAGTGGCATGCTGGTGGTTGTGGGTTCACGCTTGAAGCACACTTGTGATGTGCACCCTGAATTACTTCATTGGCGAAGAGGTAAACGTGTCGGCCACATCATACATTAAAGTAAGGTTTACAGGCTATCTTAAATGATGGCTCTTAAATATTTTAAAAAAGTTATAAAATGATAATAAATGGGCTATTCTAGAAAATACCCCCCTGGACAAACCAATTTAGACTCCTGGGAGATATTTCCTTCAAAATACCCCACCTGGACAGACTATTTTTCCAAAATACCCCCCCCCAAAAACTGCTAAATCCCCCTAGATAAACCGGATCCGATATTTACCCCTCAACAAACCGGTTCTGAGAAATACATGGACAATAAACTTCCATGGGTTGGTGGGAGGTGCAAATATTTTCTGGAGTAGCCCAATGTCATGTAGAGGGGTTTGACATCAGAGGAAGGATATATAGAATTCCTGCCACCTGTCAGGTGACCTGAGCAGACCAGTTAGAGTCCTGAATTTCTCGTAGTCTGCCACTGTAATCAGCGGCAATGCATCAGCATAAATCAGAGGGTCAGGCACTTACACATCTCATTGTCTTTATATTCAGAAAATTTGTCATTTTACGATGTTTTATAAATATTTTACCATTCGCGGACATTTTCGCCAACTTCCTCCCGAACGGGTTCTGGATCTGGATCTGGATAGTAACGTTGCAGGGCCTTTCAGCGTAGACGCAACGGGAGAGAGAGAGAGTGTGGGAGTCTTCTAGTCCCACGTGTGGACAGCTGTTCTGAAGCTGCCGACTGCACTCGCGCATGCAACACTATCTTCCAGTTTATTCCAGTCAATAATAGTCTGTGGGAAGAATGACTGTCTATATTGTTGTGTCCTACACTGCACTGGCACAAAACACCTATAGTGGTTCACAGTTTGTCTATCTATGATGTTGTCAGTATTATAGCCACTAAATGTCTTGGGGGTTACTTTACGTTTGTTCTTACGTACTGGTGTTAAAAAGTCATGGCTTGGCAGGGCTGGTACCAGCCCCTCGACCACCTTATAGAAGAATATCAGACGATTCGCCTTCCTTCGGTCCTGGAGGGATGGAAGCCTCAAGTCATGGAGCATTCGAGTGACGCACCCTGTAGAATTGGTGGTGTAGTCTCCTGATATGAACCTGGCGGCCTGTCTCTGTACTTTCTCAAGTTTGTCGGTGTCCTTCTGGTGGTAAGGGTCCTATATAATCGAGCTATATTCTAGTGTGGAGCGTACTAGCGAAAGGTAGGCTGTTCTGCGGCAAGATTCGGGCATTGCTTTAGGTTTCTGCGGAGGAAGCCCAAGGTGGAGTTTGCTTTCTTCGTGATCTTGGTGATATGTGAGCTCCATTTGAGGTCTTCTGCTATCGTCACTCCAAGGTAGGGGTTTTCTGGGACCTGCTGTAAGATGTGGTTGTCCAGCTGATAGAACTTGGAGGACTTCTGGTTTATGCTCATAATGTAGCACTTTTTAGCATTAAACCTCATTCCCCAGGTATCTGCCCATGCTTCCAGTTGGCGTACATCTTCTTGAAGGGTTTCGTGGTCATTCCTGTTTTTGATGTTGCGGTATAGGAGGCAGTCATCGGCGAACAAACGTACTGTGGATTTGACAGACTCTGTGAGATCATTAATGTGGCAGAGGAATAGTAGTGGGCCGAGCACTGTGCCTTGTGGGACACCGGAGTCGACAGAAGTTGTTTCTGATTCCTCTCCCTCAATAACAACCCTCATACTTCTGTTGGTGAGAAAGTCCCTGAGCCAGTGGTGTATGCTGCCTGTGATGCCATACTGTTCCAGTTTGTGTAGGAGTTTTCGGTGTGGTATGGTATCAAATGCCTTGCTGAAATCTAGGATGGCCATGTCGATCTGAGAACCCGAGTCAGTCTTGGCAGGGAGGTCATGTACAGTTGTTACTAGTTGAGTTTCGCAGAAGTAACCAGAGCGGAATCCGTGGTTTAATGATGTTAAGATGTTGTTGTTTTCTAGATGTTCCATGATGTGTTTGCAGATGATGTGTTCTAACAATTTACATGTTACACAGGTCAGGGAAACGGGTCGGTAGTTTTCGGCAAGGTGGACGTCGCCTTTCTTAAAGACTGGGGATACAAACGCGTTTTTCCAGTCAATAGGGATTCTTCCGGTGTCAACGGATAGTTGGAAGATGGTACTTATTGCAGGTGCTAGCTGGCAAGCACAGGTCTTCAACACCAGGT
Organism: Archivesica marissinica; assembly: GCA_014843695.1. Lineage (NCBI taxonomy): Eukaryota > Metazoa > Mollusca > Bivalvia > Venerida > Vesicomyidae > Archivesica > Archivesica marissinica. Next base: position 26,021,713 of record CM026387.1, read on the forward strand.
TGGGGATCATGTCAGGACCCTTGGATTTGGCAGTGTTGATAGCCAGGAGAAGATACTCAACTGGAGTCACAAAGGGTCACCAGCTTCTAGTTGATCATTTTCTTCCTCTGAAGAAGACTCGATCGCGTCTCTCAGCGGTTCAAACTGGTAGGGCTGAACTCTGTCAACATTCTCATCGTCAGAGGAACTCTCGTCTCCCAAAGAAACCGAGGAATCAGTTGAAAATTCGTCTGTCGTTTCGTAGCCGGCCACTGCTTTCATTATAGACAGGTACTTCCAGTGACGTCATACCCGCTTATTTCCGTGGGTTGACTTTCCGGAATTGATATCGGTGTTTTCCGGAAAGGTGTGTTCGGTGATGTATGGATCACTTGATTACAGCAGATATGTGCGGTTCCGAAATAAACAAAACATGGGAATAGATTCACTAATATAATATGTATCATTTATGGGCAACAATACCGAGTAGTGTATCCATCCTTTAAGCATAATAACTATAAGGTATACACATACATACATACATACATACATACATACATACATACATACATACATACATACATACATACATACATACATACATACCTACATACATACATACATACATACCTACATACATACATACATACATACCTACATACATACATACATACATACATACATACATACATACATACATACATACATACATACATACATACATACCTACATACATACATACATACATACCTACATACATACATACATACATACATACATACATACATACATACATACATACATACATACATACATACATACATACATACATACATACATACATACATACATACATACATACATACATACATACATACATACATCCATACATACATACATACATACATACATACATACATACATCATACATACATACTACATACATACATACATACATACATACTAAATACATACATACATACATACTACATACATACTACATACATACTACATACATACTATATACATTCTATATACATACTGTATACATACTGTATACATACTATATACATACTATATACATACTGTATACATACTATATACATTCTATATACATACTACATACATACTACATACATACATACATACATACTACATACATACTACATACATATGACATACATACTATACACATTCTATATACATACTGTATACATACTGTATACATACTATATGCATACTATATACATACTGTATACATACATACTACATACATA
>CM026387.1:26023968-26209151 GCA_014843695.1 Archivesica marissinica
TAAATACTGAATAGACTCCATTCATTAATACACACTTTTGTATCAGCATGTCTTTTTATAACGGCGATTCTAGCATATATAATATACAAATGTACAAGCTGTCATAGACTGGTCATACATTAGTCGTATATATCTGTGTAATGAGATTAATAGATCAAATACAGACGGGTCAATAGTTCAGTGGTGAACGCATTGGTCTGTAGATCCAAGGTTCGATCATCAGTCTTTAAGTCCGTGAATAACACCGTTCACGTAAAAAAAGCCAGATACTCTGGCATGGGTCTCTGTTTGTTTTTGGGGTTTAATGTATCACCAACAGCTCAAGTAATATGGTGACTTTCCAGCTATTATTGGTGGAGGAAGATCCTGGGCCCCCTCCATACAGGATTTTCAAAGGTGTGAAAGGTCACATGCCTGGTATAACCACAAACATTCCGATATTTTCCTTACACGAATAATCCGACACCCCTTGGTGAGAGTGAAACCATCAGCTGTGAGAGGCAAGGGTGATTCGAAGTCACACATTAACCGATCACCACATACTCCGTCTCTGTCTCTATCCCTGCAATATCATCAAACATCTAAATGTACTATCTCTTCAAAGATCGTCGCTCCATAGGGGCAACCGGTAGCGCCGATAATTAAGCTCAAAAACACAATAGATCAAAGACGATGATAAATGGTCGCTTTAACTACCACATTGTTGTCAAGTTAACTTGGTTGGCAAGTTATATTGAAACTAATTATATCCAGCATCATCATGGATGTTAGGAAGTAGAAATAAAACAACGGAACTATTCTAAATTTCATTATTTATAATGTCACTGCAAATATACCCCAATATAATTTTATAATACATATAGAGATACATATTGACACTTGTAACATTACTGATAATATGGGAATGCAGTTTTTAATCCTCGCATATATGGAATAGAATTATCATAGAATTGCCAAGATGAATTGGTTTAAACAATATTTATTGCAAACCATAAAACACATAATTATAACATACAACAACATACATAATGAAAAGGATTAAGTAGGAAGCTAAAAGTAACAATGCTTTGAATTTGTGGTACAAAGAATGTGTTTGTTGAAATGTTGGCAGCACGTACGTTTAAGGACTCAAGCAAAGTCATTTATTACGTCACATATTGTTGTCTAAGTACGATTTAGCCCATGGCACATTTGCATCATTTTCTATCATAAAAACACGTCAGCCAAAATAAAAAGAAAATTTGTTTGTTAAGTGAATGATCGAATAATACTTTACTCAAAAACATAGAAAGCTATTAATACCACTCGTGACTAGCTTCACACTTGGTAATAATGCTTTCAATGTTCATTTGGTGAAATATTATTTGATCATACACTGAAACAAACACATATCCTCTTATAATTATATCGTAGGAACAAGAAAGAAAAAACAATAAAAAACTAGATCACATGGGCTTTTTACCCCGTTCGAGACCCCGCTATACCATACTAAAATCATAAGTCTTTCAGATGAGAATTTAAACAGAGGTCTTGTGCCGGTGCTTTACACAATGCAAATAAAAGAACTGGAGGAGACATCATTGCACTATCCTCCAAATCTAATATAACTAATCTCTTCAGTAGGTGTCGCTAAAATGGGCAACTGGTAACTATGATGAATAAATGTCAAACACTCACAGGTATTCATGTATTATGTATATCAACATATATATTGTATCGGATTGCTTTGTGTAATGTTACAGCTTCTGTTACAGTGTAGTGGGAAGTATATTGAAGCAGTTACATTTTCACACCAAAGTCTGTCTGTCACACCCTATGCAATCTGATACAACAAATTATATTTACTGTGAATCTATTTTCGTGTTTTGTTGCATCATCATTTCTGATTTCATAGTTGCACAAGATATAGATTGAAGATCTGTAGTGAACACAGTATGATAGACAATCTTGTTTGTACACAGGCTTCAATACCATATAATTACCAGGGTGTTTTCATGCACATCTAATTTTGCTTGTTTGGCATATATATATATATATATATATATATATATATCTATTGTTTGCTTTATTTGTGGAAACCTTAAATTTCTTTCATAATTTTTAAAACTGTGCCGCTTGTCAAAATGAAATCTTAATAGTCTATAAAAGAAAAGTACCAAACGGTATGCATTTGTATCACCAGATAGTTGCTCAGTTTTCATCAGTTTTCAAGATTTCTAAACTGTAAATATGACAGCTAAGATTAGTGTCCTTAAATCAAGTGGTGTTTGAACTGATCGTGAAAATAGTGTGTCCACTCTTGATTTTCTCTTGCCATGCTATCACACATCATAGATCAATAGACCATCACTTGAGCCAACTGTATCTGTATAATATGGCACTTCCGATAAAAATCCTGCTGTACATCAATTAAAGCCATATCATCAGGGAATATACAAGAAATAACATATAAAAACTCTATTAACATCTCAAAGTTCTACATTTCCATCTGATATATTTGAACACTGGAATGATTGTGAACACAATTTAGACATGCATCATTAATATTAAGCATTTGTGAGGGTGGACCTGACAGATATTAATTTTTTTAAGAACAATGTATAAGTGATAAGTACAGTGTATGTACACTAATAAGATGGAAACTATTCCATAAATCTGGGTTGCTGTGACGAAACTAAATATATTTGGAGTTCGGCCTAATTCTGTTTTTGAAAAAACTATGGTTAACTTTTGTGTTTTTACATCGTTCTTCATTGTTAATGTTAGAATAATCAACTGTATAAATATTATTTACTTTACAACATTTTCGAAACAAGATTATAATATTAAGCACTCTCATTGAAAGCGTATAATTATGTAGTAATTTGTGTGGGACATAACCGGAGAAAACTCACATGTCCAATTTGGGGACCACCGTACCATCTCACACACTTCTCAGTCATTGTAAAGAACCCGGAATGCATTGACTAGAAGCGAGCGTGCTGCTAATCACTACGCTAATCAGACAGATAATCGAATAAACTTAGCAATTAATGATCACGTCGAACAGAGTTCACCTACCTGTTGATGCCATGAAAATCTGCGACTTTGGACAATACATCACCCTTTGATAGGTATCTAAATCAATAAGCATCTGAAATGAACAAAACGTTTCAACTATTATTGATACATAAAACAGTCAGTGTTTTCAACACACTATTATTATATTACAATGCAACTTTGTGGTCATTTGTTGTGGTAGTAGTTCATAACCCAATATACATGTAAACACAGAGTTCGATATATTCCGATTGATTTCAAACTAGACAGTGTATCTATATATAATTATGGTCATCCCGACTCATCGTGTCTATCATCGCATTAAGATCAATCATGACAACTTGTAATATGGATTACACTTCTTTTGGCTGTCCAATTCGCACAGTAGTTAGCCATGCTCGCTTCTCACCAATTCAACCCTGGTTCGATGGACAGTATGTGATATGGTACGGTGACAGATTGAACAGGACGATTTCCTCCGGGCGTCCGTGGCATGGTGTCGGATTTGGAATCAAACTGTCCCATGTTCGATACTCAGTCAGTCCACGTATGTAGTGTCATTGAGCAAGTCACCTCACATACATAGTTTAGTACTGGTTAACCGCTTAGGTCGGCTAAGCCTGTCCAGAAAAACATTTGGACACGTGGGGACGTTTAATTATGTGTACGAATACTGTATCAATACACGAGCATCTAAAAAGAAACAGACAACATTATAAACACAAGCATTTAATTCCCTACCTGCACACTGTATCACTTTACTTAGTTAATGCGTTGCAGAAACAGAATACGTATCGTCATTCAGTTCCAAAATCATAATAACACTTGTGTGTAGTATCGATATAAATAGCAATAGATTCTTATGGAAGTAGCCTCCCTTGTAATCTTAAAATAGAAATAAGGGCCTACTGTACAGAAATGTGTACGCAAATAACACTGATCTGCACCTTAATAATGCAAGATATAGAAATATATCAATTTCACTTTACCTAGGCCAAACCGGGTATCGAATGAGAGTGGTTGGTCCCCTTGTCCAAGTCATTCCCCCCACCATATCATCAAGCAAGACAATCCATAGCCTCGTCCTGCGATATCGGGACAGGATATTGGTGTCACACGTCTCCAATGTCTCTACCGGCCCTGAATATTCTTGCATCACGTCTCTGATGCACGGATTCTGCTGATTCGGCCGCCATTTTTAAGACTTTTTCCGAAGTTGCGACTGCATCGAACCAGTCGTAAAGTTAAGACTTTATTTACGATATCTTAGCTGCGACTTTGTTGATAAAACGGACTGTGGTCTTAACTTAGACGTTACGACGGCGTAACTCGGTCTTAAGCAATAATCTTAACTAAGACTGACTTACGACCGTTGATAAAACGGGGCCCAGGGCCCCGTTTTATCAACAACGTCGGTCGCAAGTCGGTCTTATCTTAAGACCGCTACTTGCGACGTTTCCTGCGACAATCGTACGACCGTTTTATCAACACGGTCGTAAGTCTTCGGTCGCAGCTAAGAAAATTCGGTCGCAGCTAAGATTTTCTTTCGTCGTACGACCTTAAAAACAGTGACACAGTCCGAAATTTAAACTTCCGGTGCACACATCTTCGCGCGCAAATGTCAACATCGGACATGTTTAAAACACGGCGCCCCTGTATATATTATTCATAACTTCTTTATATCTTGGAATATGTTAATATTTCTTATATTGAATTAAACCTTACGCACAGGCCTCTCCAGACATGCAATATATATTAAATCCAATACGACGTAGTTGGTCAAATCCGTAGAAGAGATGTTTTAACACGCCGGTATTGGAAAGGAAAACACGGCCCCACTAAATCTTCCTTGGTACAGTGCATGTATAATCTATTTCAGTATAACTGGTATGATTCCATCGTGCAACAATATTTTAAATCTGATATGTTGTTTTCATATATTGAATTGTTAAACATTTCAGACTTTTTTATTATACTTTAAATAACTTATACATCGTTTTTGCGTAAATGCAAAACAGTGCTCCCACCCCAAAACTTCTTTGCTAATAGGATTATGTTGTTAAATATTATTTCATTTTCAAGGGTATGTTCCAGATTTGTGTCTGTAAATAATGTTGAGGCAATTGAATAGGGCCTACGGTATTTACATGTTACCACAATATCTAGTGATGTGTAACCCATGTCATATTTATGTTAAAGGGAACTAATTATTGATATTTAGTACATGTACATTATAATGTTTCCAAACCCTGCTGCAAGCGTACCACCCAATAGTTTCCCTATATGGCCTAATAAAATCACTGGTCTGAATCATATCATAATTATTTAGCCTGGTCCCATACTATGTCTTTGTATAATATATACTAGTCTTCACTACTATTGTGTATAAAGTATTATGGGTGAGTGATTGTGAGTGACAATCAGGTCAGATGTGTGAATGAGTGAACTAACTCAACTAATTAGGTGCACTTTCCAACTAACTTGTTCAAGACCCTTATCCCACACTCTATCTCTACTAGTCAAACGGATACGTTGCAAAGCTATCCTGTTTACCTTAAAATATACTTTACTAGTAACTATATACATATATACATTATATGTATCAGCTGATAGCCGGACTCTGGTAATGTAATGTTTTATCTTTGATATTTTACATTGTAAAATATTTATTTGAAATGCTTGGAATTGTGTATTTACTATTTTTTATTGTGAAATTAAGTAGAATGATTTGTACATAATAATAGTATGTATATATTGTATTTTACAGGCTCTTTATATCCATATATACGAAAATACGGAAACAACCAGAGTTTGTCATATCTATAAACTCCCCGGTCTACAGATGTAAATACTGAATAGACTCCATTCATTAATACACACTTTTGTATCAGCATGTCTTTTTATAACGGCGATTCTAGCATATATAATATACAAATGTACAAGCTGTCATAGACTGGTCATACATTAGTCGTATATATCTGTGTGATGAAATTAATGGATCAAATACAGACGGGTCAATAGTTCAGTGGTGAACACATTGGTCTGTAGATCCAAGGTTCGATCATCAGTCTTTAAGTCCGTGAATAACACCGTTCACGTAAAAAAAAACAGATAATACTCTGGCATGGGTCTCTTGTTTGTTTTTGGGGTTTAATGTATCACCAACAGCTCAAGAAATATGGTGACTTTCCAACTATTATTGGTGGAGGAAGATCCTGGGCGCCCCTCCATACAGTATGTCAAGTGTGAAAGGTCACCTGCCTGGGTAGAACCACAAACATTCCGAATAGTTTCCTTGCACGAAATAATCCGACACCCCTGGTGAGAGTGTAAACATCAGCTGTGAGAGGCAAGTGATTCGAAGTCAACAACATTAACCAATCAACCACATACTCCGTCTCTGTCTCTATCACTGCAATATCCTCAAACATCTAAAATGACTGATCTCTTCAAGAGGCGTCGCTCATATGGGCAACCGGTAGCGACGATAATTAAGCTCAAAAAACACAATAGATCAAAGATGATGATAAATGGTCGCTTTAACTACCAAATTGTTGTCAAGTTAACTTGGTCGGTAAGTTATATTGAAACTAATTATAACCAGCACAATCATGGATGTTAGGAAGTAGAAATAAAACAACGGAACTATTCTAAATTTCATTATTTATAATGTCACTGCAAATATACCCCAATATAATTTTATAATACATATAGAGATACATATTGACACTTGTAACATTACTGATAATATGGGTAATGCAGTTTTTAATCCTCGCATATATGGAATAGAATTATCATAGAATTGCCAAGATGAAATGGTTTAAACAATATGTATTGCAAACCATAAAACACATATAACATACAACAACATACATAATGAAAAGGATTAAGTAGGAAGCTAAAAGTAACAATGCTTTGAATTTGTGGTACAAAGAATGTGTTTGTTGAAATGTTGGCAGCACGTACGTTTAAGGACTCGAGCAAAGTCATTTATTACGTCACATATTGTTGTCTAAGTACGATTTAGCCCATGGCACATTTGCATCATTTTCTATCATAAAAACAGGTCAGCCAAAATAAAAAGAAAATTTGTTTGTTAAGTGAATGATCGAATAATACTTTACTCAAAAACATAGAAAGCTATTAATACCACTCGTGACTAGCTTCACGCTTTCAATGTTCATTTGGTGAACTATTATTCGATCATACACTGAAACAAACACATATCCTCTTATAATTATATCGTAGGAACAAGAAAGAAAAAACAATAAAAAACTAGATCACATGGGATTTTTACCCCGTTCGAGACCCCGCTATACCATACTAAAATCATAAGTCTTTCAGATGAGAATTTAAACAGAGGTCTTGTGCCGGTGCTTTACACAATGCAAATAAAAGAACTGGAGGAGACATCATTGCACTATCCTCCAAATCTAATATAACTAATCTCTTCAGTAGGTGTCGCTAAAATGGGCAACTGGTAACTATGATAAATAAACGTGAAACACTCACAGGTATTCATGTATTATGTATATCAACATATATATTGTATCGGATTGCTTTGTGTAATGTTACAGCTTCTGTTACAGTGTAGTGGGAAGTATATTGAAGCAGTTACATTTTCACACCAAAGTCTGTCTGTCACACCCTATGCAATCTGATACAACAAATTATATTTACTGTGAATCTATTTTCGTGTTTTGTTGCATCAACATTTCTGATTTCATAGTAAAAGAAGATTTGTTGCACAAGATATAGATTGAAGATCTGTAGTGAACACAGTATGATAGACAATCTTGTTTGTACACAGGCTGGCTTCAATACCATATAATTACCAGGGTGTTTTCATGCACATCTAATTTTGCTTGTTTGGCATACATATATATATATCTATTGTTTGCTTTATTTGTGGAAACCTTAAATTTCTTTCATAATTTTTAAAACTGTGCCGCTTGTCAAAATGAAATCTTAATAGTCTATAAAAGAAAAGTACCAAACAGTATGCATTTGTATCACCGGATAGTTGCTCAGTTTTCATCAGTTTTCAAGATTTCTAAACTGTAAATATGACAGCTAAGATTAGTGTCCTTAAATCAAGTGGTGTTGACAGAGGCATGAACTGATCTGTTAAAATAGTGTTGTCCACTCTTGATTTTCTTGGCCATGCTATCACACAATCATAGATCAATAGACCATCAACTGAGCCAACTGTATTCTGTATAATATGGCACTTCCGATAAAAATCCTGCTGTACATCAATTAAAGTCATATCATCAGGGAATCTGCAAGAAATAACATATAAAAACTCTATTAACATCAAAGTTCTACATTTCTATCTGATAAATTTGAACACTGGAATGATTGTGAACAAATTTGGACATGCATTTGTGAGGGTGGACCTGACAGATATTAATTTTTTTAAAAACAATGTATAAGTGATTAGTACAGTGTATGTACATTAATAAGATGGAAACTATTCCATAAATCTGGGTTGCTGTGACGAAACTAAATATATTTGGAGTTCGGCCTAATTCTGTTTTTTAAAAAACTATGGTTAACTTTTGTGTTTTTACATCGTTCTTCATTGTTAATGTTAGAATAATCAACTGTATAAATATTATTTACTTTACAACATTTTCGAAACAAGATTATAATATTAAGCACTCTCATTGAAAGCGTATAATTATGTAGTAATTTGTGTGGGACATAACCGGAGAAAACTCACATGTCCAATTTGGGGACCACCGTACCATCTCACACACTTCTCAGTCATTGTAAGGAACCCGGAATGCATTGACTAGAAGCGAGCGTGCTAATCACTACGCTAATCAGACAGATAATCGAATAAACTTAGCAATTAATGATCACGTCGAACAGAGTTCACCTACCTGTTGATGCCATGAAAATCTGCGACTTTGGACAATACATCACTCTTTGATAGGTATCTAAATCAATAAGCATCTGAAATGAACAAAACGTTTCAACTATTATTGATACATAAAACAGTCAGTGTTTTCAACACACTATTATTATATTACAATGCAACTTTGTGGTCATTTGTTGTGGTAGTAGTTCATAACCCAATATACATGTAAACACAGAGTTCGATATATTCCGATTGATTTCAAACTGGATAGTGTATCTATATATAATTATGGTCATCCCGACTCATCGTGTCTATCATCGCATTAAGATCAATCATGACAACTTGTAATATGGATTACACTTCTTTTGGCTGTCCAATTCGCGCAGTAGTTAGCCATGCTCGCTTCTCACCAATTCAGCCCTGGTTCGATGGACAGTATGTGATATGGTACGGTGACAGATTGAACAGGACGATTTCCTCCGGGCGTCCGTGGCATGGTGTCGGATTTGGAATCAAACTGTCCCATGTTCGATACTCGGTCAGTCCACGTATGTAGTGTCATTGAGCAAGTCACCTCACATACATAGTTTAGTACTGGTTAACTGCTTAGGTCGGCTAAGCCTGTCCAGAAAAACATTTGGACACGTGGGGACGTTTAATTATGTGTACGAATACTGTAGCAATACACGAGCATTTAAAAAGAAACAGACAACATTATAAACACAAGCATTTAATTCCCTACCTGCACAATGTATCAATTTACTTAAGTTAATGCGTTGCAGAAACAGAATACGTATCGTCATTCAGCTCCAAAATCATAATAACACTTGTGTGTAGTATCGATATAAATAGCAATAGATTCTTATGGAAGTAGCCTCCCTTGTAATCTTAAAATAGAAATAAGGGCCTACTGTACAGAAATGTGTACGCAAATAACACTGATATGCACCTTAATAATGCAAAATATAGAAATATATCAATTTCACTTTACCTAGGTCAAACCGGGTATCGAATGAGAGTGGTTGGTCCCCTTGTCCAAGTCATTCCCCCACCATATCATCAAGCAAGACAATCCATAGCCTCGTCCTGCGATATCGGGAAAGGATATTGGTGTCACACGTCTCCAATGTCTCTACCGGCCCTGAATATTCTTGCATCACGTCTCTGATGCACGGATTCTGCTGATTCGGCCGCCATTTTTAAGACTTTTTCCTAAGTTGCGACTGCATCGAACCAGTCGTAAAGTTAAGACTTTATTTACGATATCTTAGCTGCGACTTTGTTGATAAAACGGACCGTGGTCTTAACTTAGACGTTACGACGGCGTAACTCGGTCTTAAGCAATAATCTCAACTAAGACTGACTTACGACCGTTGATAAAACGGGGCCCCTGGTCTATTCTGTTCGCCGTAAAATGGTGCTATTTTTTATTAAATTGTACATGTATGTATACAATTACTGTGTAGTGATTTTTTTTGCCAACAACATATTTTCCCAATAACAACTCATTAACATTTCACCCCATGGATTGATGTTCCTAAACTTAACGGACTATTATAAATAAACAAATATAACAAAAGTATATGGAACTATTTTAAAATATTTTAATATTGTTGGGTTCGTCTGTGAGGTCGGTCGATTCTATTACATGATGGGGAGATGGGTTTTTATCTGCATTTACAGACACTGATATTATACATAAATAGAGTTATATCATTTTAACAACATATTAATACTAGAAGAATGACTTAGTAAGTTAATAATATGACAAGAAATGACATGTTTGACATGTATACAACATTGTTATATTTTATTACATCCCTAATTGCTGGGTAAATCCATTTTTACCCCAATTCCAATAATACAAAAGAATAGTTATACAGAATTGTTATTCGTATGAAAATAATGTTTTTCGGTATTGATAAACCGTTTGGAATATGACGATTGTGCCATATGTGAACGTGTTTCTTATGTATTGATCAGAATTGCTTGCGTTCTAACTCTGTGGACTATGAGCAAATTGTCTGCTAAGCTTGACTAAATAATATTTGTTCTCGGAATATACACCAAACGGGTGGGTAATATATATTTTGTACATGTAATATGCACGTAGTTGTTGTGAATTCTATATTACAGTGTATTGCTGATGTCCCCTATTCCATACGCGCCGTGTAAAACATGTAGTTGGAAATGTTCACATCAACTGTGTGGTATCTAGAAACATCCGAAGTAGCAATGAGCTTAACTTATTGGAAATGTTAAGTACGCAGCATTAGTGTTCACACTGTAAGACTAGTAATCTCAAACATTTAGGATAATTATCTTTAATAAAAAGCTCAATTTTATCAATGTGTGTTCTTACGTTTATTTATCGTCGCTACCGGTTGCCCATATGAGTGACGCCTCCTGAAGATATTAGTCATGTTAGCACCCACACGAGACCTCGGTTAATTTTATTACGGTTTAGCCATAACTTGTGTGTGTTTTACGTTTATTTATCGTCGCTACCGGTTGCCCATATGAGTGACGCCTCCTGAAGATATTAGTCATGTTAGCACCCACACGAGACCTCGGTTAATTTTATTACGGTTTAGCCATAACTTGTGTGTGTTTTACGTTTATTTATCGTCGCTACCGGTTGCCCATATGAGTGACGCCTCCTGAAGATATTAGTCATTTTAGATTTTGGAGGATAGTACAATTAAACAGACACAGATTCATACCAGATTCATGGTTCATTTACGTGCACGGTGTAAAGACCAATATGGCCGAAATACGGCCATCGCCAAATATGTCGTCTTCAGTCGTCCAAACCCATACGATCGGGCAAATTTCGCACTACCGAGTTGTAATAGTATAGCCCACCAGTACCGTAGCCAGAGGCAAATTACAACCGAGGCAATCTAGAAGGGTCCGTGGGCATGTTCCCCCTTTAAATTGTTAGTGTATAGAAGCGATTCCCTGCGTTTTCTGATTTAATGAGTTCAGACGTATAATTATGTATTGACCGTTCAGCTCTCTAGCAGTCAACATTTTATACAGCAAAAGGGATATTTTTTGCATTTTATTTATTTCCTTTTTCCTAATTTTTATTTGGAAATTTTAACCAATGCAGCTGCCTCGGTGCCTACGGGCCTGTCTACCTACCCTTGTATTAAGATAATTCGATGTCTATGCATAGATAGGATCCTAAAGGCGAAATGGTTTAGCTGTGTTGCGGATAAGTCAAAGTTAACATTTCAATAGTGTGTACAGCTTTAGACATTCATCTTACCATTGTAATAGTGTCATTAACATTGCTTACTTGTGGTTTCAGCGTTATTTTGTTTAAATCGAGAAGGTCACAGACCCATGTAACATACATGTACATATAAACAAATATGGCCACAGCAATTCACAATATATCAATATATCTCATTAATTATGTAACACTAAACCAAATGCATAGCAGAACTACTGGCTGTTGATAACACGCCCGGACTTCTTTAGAGATACACACATGTTGGCACACAGCGAAAAGGTACGACGTCCACGTTCGTGTAATCAGTAATGCTATAATAGTTTACCATTGCCAATGGTGCCATAGTTCGTTTTAAATGATATTCATTACGTGGTACAACAAACTTGGCTTACGTGAGTGCCATATATACGTGTGTTGTCCTTGCACACATTCACAAGAAAGTCGGCTAAATCTGACAAACAATGTGTACCAAACTGACATGGCTGTTTTAATTACTATAAACTAGAGCTATATTCGGATTGATACATGCTTTCGTTCTACGAATATTGCTCCCGAAGAGCCATATACTGTGGCACATATCATTACGTATATTTTCATCATAGCTTGGTTGCTATAGCTACGTGAAACCGGCCTTCGTTGAGAGTCTCATTCGCAATCCCAGAAGACAAATAATGGCTGTCTTAAAGCTGATTTCATAATTATTTTCAAGATACCACTATACTTTATATCTGCACATTTGTATATAGATTTATTTTATTGTCATCGATTGTTTTATCCCATTGTTTCTATTCTACTAGACAATTCCATATATCATCATATTCCATAACATAGTATATGTAATTTCTCTATACTGTTCTATTCTACTAGACAATTCCATATATCATCATATTCCATAACATAGTATATGTAATTTCTCTATACTGTTCTATTCTACTAGACAATTCCATATATCATCATATTCCATAACATAGTATATGTAATTTCTCTATACTGTTCTATTCTACTAGACAATTCAATATATCATCATATTACCATTTTATTCTAATGTGCAGTTTTCACTTATGGGCCTGCCTTTTGATTGCATTTGTACATATAATGAGGGCCTCGTGGTAGATTAACTGTTTGTTAAATGAGTTCTATCGTATAATAAAGTCTTTAGTATTATGTTTAGTGTTCCGTGATATAACTTCATGTGTAATTCGTTTATATGTGATGGGGTATTTATATCATAATTTATGTAGAAACCAAACATTTTGAAACAATGCTGGCAGCAAGAAATGTTCTGTAATACAACAAACAGCTTTCGTCAATACAGGCCGAACTATATCGTCAATCACAATGTTTTCGCTCCCCACCTGTTTCAGTTTAAACTTTTTATTTATTTTACAACGATAGCGAAGCAAGTTTTAACAACATATATTAATCGTTGACGCGGATGAAAGCGTAAATGTGGTCAGTCGTGTGGGAGGAAACCGGAGTACCCGGAGAAAACCCACCTGTCCGATCTGGCGCCCATCGTACCATCTCACATACTTCCCGGTCCGAGGATCGAACCCGGGTTACATTGGCAAGAAGCGAGCGCGCTAACCACTGCGCTAATCGGATAGCCACCTGTGTCCGAATTAGTTTGCCATCGCTGTCCTTAACATGTGATTGATATGCATTGTACATGCTAGAATTTTCAAACGGAAAATTGATAATAAAAAACCCATACATATTCACATTTTATTTAGAAAATATGTACATGTAAATGTTGATGTCACAGTCTCATTCACGTGTATCCTAACACTCCGTTAAGCAGAGGTATATATAAATACATATTTGTTTGTTTTTGTAACTGGTGAACATTCATGGGTTCATGTGCATTGTCTCGTGCCAGTCATATGAAAACTCATTTCGATTACATGAAATTTGATTGGTAGATCTAAAACAGATGCGTTTTTGACGCAATGTTGAAATTCCCATGTTAGTGAAATTGTAGCTTTATTTAAAAAGATACAGTCTACAACCGTTATGTCAAAGTCGGTTATGTAGAAGTCTCCGGTTATCTCTAAATCGGATCAATGTCCCGTTTCAGACACTATCACTGTACATATAACTGGCTCCGTTTATATCGAATTTCGTTAAGTCAACGTTCGGCTATGTCGAAGTATTTTGTTCGGTCTGACGGAATTCAACATAACGGATATAGACTGTATTATGCAATCTGAGTTTAGTCAAGCATGAGTGAGTGAGTCATGAAGGAATGAGTACATTATATAATAACATGTTTTATTTCATCTGTTATAAAAAAAGACTCACTACAAATTATTCAACGACAAACCTCAGAAAACCGGTACGCCCATTATAACTATGTGAACCATTGTTGGAATGTCCGGTGGTACACTTGTCAACAGAGCTAAGTACGCACCCAGTAACTTGCTATTTATTTTGCAAAATAATGAAAGGAAACTTATACAAAAGGAAATAGCTTTTTTATTTTACAAATTTAACGCAAATAAATATTTAATCAATTTCTAATTACAAAATTTATTTAATAATAGAAAATTATTCAATAAAATCGCACCTGTTTTATGAACATGCTGCCGGCGTCTAGCATACCAATGACACGACTTGTAGCGTCATCGACGCCATCTTGCCGACATGTTTTATGTCATTTTTTCGAAACAGGTTTCTTAAATATATATGATCTAAATTAAAGAGATTGCCACACCTGGGAGCGGTGCACGAGAACATCGGGTGTTTCGGCATTTTCGTTTGGTCATTTTTCCAATCGTTGAAGTAAAACTGACTCGAGACGAATATATTACACACTTTTAATTACATATTGATTGTTATTTCTTCAAATTATTCACTGTCTAAAAGTGTGTACTTAGCTCTGTTGACAAGTGTATAGCGGTGACATTGTCAGCATTTATTGCCACGGTAGGGATGTATTAATGCTGGCGTGTCTATATCAAAAATAGGAAAATTTGTATACAATAATTATACACGCTTATCTAACGGCAATAATAATGGTTGAGACTATGAAAACGATCCAATATGTAAAATATTGGACTGTGTGAAGCGCGTATCACGTATTCCATTAATGTCAAACCCCTTGCGGGGACATATATACATGCTCCCCGGCAACCTAAGATGTTAAGCATAGGATATAAGCCGAAAACGATTGGACTGTGTGAGGCGCGTAACTCCGAAGACACTACCAATATTTTCATATTGGATCCGTTTGAGGCTTATATCTTACTTAATACACATACTTATATAACAAGATCCTACTAATTAAAAATGTTAATTTCGTGCATGTACGCGTAGGATTGAATATAATACCCTGGCCTTTTGACAGCAGTCCAATATTAATAATAAAATTAATGAATGCAAGCACAAAGGTATGACGTCACGACAGTGTTTTAAATTGTTGTGGAAGTCGTGATAACGCAGTGGATGCGATGCGTGTTCGCTTCAGGTGCGAAAGGTCCGGAGTTCGAGCCCCACTGGAGCCGTTACGGGTGTGCCCTTAGGCAAGGCATTTAAATTCCACGTTGCCTCTTCTCTCTCCCTCGTGGCGATGGATTCCATCAGGAATGAGGTCTCGAGAGTGATTTATATAAGTTGAAATAACTTGTTTCGCAATCGAGCTAAAATAAATGTGTATGAAGTGTTTTAATTGGTGTTAGACGATCCTGCATCAGTTTAAGAGGTCGCTGACATATTTAAAACTTTTCAAATGTGTATGCAGTCAATCATGTGTTACTAGTCACCTCTATTAAGCAGCTAACATGCATTAAGCAGTCATTTGTTAGATTACGAATATGTTGGTTTATTATACAATTGACATTATATTACTTCAATTCAATTCAATAAATTTATTGCATTAAATATGACAACATACTTATAGCAAAGAATACATATATAAACAAAGTACAATGGAAAGACGTGGATACATTTTCAGAAGAGCATAGATGATTATGATGTTTTAAAAAAATAAAAAATAAATTTCTTACTAAATGTGCGTAATATATAAATTTGGACAGGTTTTGAACAATTTTCCTATTAGTTTGTGTAAGTAAGGTAATAAACCTTAATATTACTTACTTTCCCTACCACTGTCAGATATTTTCAACCAATCACTACGCACGTCTAATTTCCCAAATTCTTGGGAAGATGCCTTCGTGACACCAATTTTATAAAACAGGCGATAGGTCATCACAAGGTAAAGCCGGTCGATCTCCTCACGACGTGCACGTCGTGACCGGTGCACATCTCGCAGCAGCAGCGTAGGATTCTGGGATCTTCTGGTCGTCGATCTTGTGAAGGGGGAGGCTCGGCTCGCCAGCATGTGGATCCACGGCTTCAGCACATCAGGACAGATCCACCAGCTCTTCTAGATAGTGGTATTCATATGTACACTATATCTTCGCCGGCTCGTTTCGACACGTTCTCTTCATTCTTCTACTTCTCCGGCGGATAGAAGAGACGGCCGACCTGAGGGAGCAGCAACAGTCGTGGCATCCACGCTCCCCTGAGTGACAATCGACGACCAGATGTTTAACTGTCAGATCCGTATTAATGCTGCTGCGGGGTGACCAACAGTGAGGAGGGTGGCCCTACAGAGGACCCATTAGAAAGAGAAACCAGGACTTGTCACCCTGAAGAAAGAGGATGCCTTCACAGCTTCGTCAACATAAACAACTTAGAGAGAAATCAACATAAACAACTTAGAAAGTTCAGTCGCCCAAATGCATTTATGCGGTGGCGACTTTAAACAAAACTACATCGTTCGTTCACAAGGTAACTACCGTCCCATTTCTTTATACAGATAATTAAATTATTTACAACCACTCCGGTTGTCACGGATGGAAGGGTATTATATATTATTTACCATCACGCCGGTAGTCACGGATGGAAGGGTATTATATATTATTTACCACCACGCCGGTAGTCACGGATGGAAGGGTATTATATATTAGTTACCATCACGCCGGTAGTCACGGATGGAAGGGTATTATATATTATTTACCACCACGCCGGTAGTCACGGATGGAAGGGTATTATATATTATTTACCATCACGCCGGTAGTCACGGATGGAAGGGTATTATATATTATTTACCACCACTCGGGTAGTCACGGATGGAAGGGTATTATATATTATTTACCATCACGCCGGTTGTCACGGATAGAAACGTATTATATTATTTACCATCACTCGGGTTGTCACGGATGGAAAGCATATTATATTATTTACCATCACGCCGGTTGTCATGGATAGAAACGTATTATATTATTTACCATCACGCCGGTTGTCACGGATAGAAACGTATTATAATATTTACCATCACTCCGGTTGTCACGGATGGAAAGCGTATTATATTATTTACTATCATGCCGGTTGTCACAGATGGAAAGCGTATTATATTATTTACCATCACGCCGGTTGTCACGGATAGAAACGTATTATAATATTTACCATCACTCCGGTTGTCACGGATGGAAAGCGTATTACATTATTTACTATCATGCCGGTTGTCACAGATGGAAAGCGTATTATATTATTTACCATCACTCCGGTTGTCATGGATAGAAACGTATTATATTATTTACCATCACTCCGGTTGTCACAGATGGAAAGCGTATTATATTATTTACCATCATGCCGGTTGTCACAGATGGAAAGCGTATTATATTATTTACCATCACGCCGGTTGTCATGGATAGAAACGTATTATATTATTTACTATCATGCCGGTTGTCATGGATAGAAACGTATTATATTATTTACCATCACACCGGTTGTCATGGATAGAAACGTATTATATTATTTACTATCATGCCGTTTGTCACGGATGGAAAGCGTATTATATTATTTACCATCACGCCGGTTGTCACGGATGAACGCGTATCATATTATTTACCATCACGCAGGTTGTCACGGATGAAAGCGTATTATATTATTTACCATCACGCCGGTTGTCACGGATGAACGCGTATCATATTATTTACCATCACTCCGGTTGTCACGGATAGAAAGCGTATTATATTTTTTACCATCACTCCGGTTGTCACGGATGGAAAGCGTATTATATTATTTACCATCACTCCGGTTGTCACGGATGAAAGCGTATTATATTATTTACCATCACGCCAGTTGTCACGGATGAACGCGTATCATATTATTTACCATCACGCCGGTTGTCACGGATGAACGCGTATCATATTATTTACCATCACGCCGGTTGTCACGGATGAACGCGTATCATATTATTTACCATCACTCCGGTTGTCACGGATAGAAACGTATCATATTATTTACCATCACTCCAGTTGTCACGGATGGAAAGCGTATTATATTATTTACTATCACGCCGGTTGTCACGGATAGAAACGTATCATATTATTTATCATCACTCCAGTTGTCACGGATGGAAAGCGTATTATATTATTTACTATCACGCCGGTTGTCACGGATAGAAACGTATTATATTATTTACTATCACGCCGGTTGTCACGGATAGAAACGTATTATATTATTTACCATCACGCCGGTTGTCACGGATAGAAACGTATTATATTATTTACTATCACGCCGGT
Organism: Archivesica marissinica; assembly: GCA_014843695.1. Lineage (NCBI taxonomy): Eukaryota > Metazoa > Mollusca > Bivalvia > Venerida > Vesicomyidae > Archivesica > Archivesica marissinica. Next base: position 26,042,705 of record CM026387.1, read on the forward strand.
TGTCACGGATGGAAAGCATATTATATTATTTACCATCACTCCGGTTGTCACGGATGAAAGCGTATTATATTATTTACCATCACGCCAGTCGTCACGGATGAAAGCGTATTATATTATTTACCAAATAGGATGGCCACTCTTCCAATTCATCAACTTGTCAACACGTCTATGTTGCTATATACTTCAATTAGTTTCACATAATATATACATATATTACCATAGCGTTTTGTGACTATATGCAAACACGATTAACTACGCTATGCACATCCTCCTCAAGACAGCTATCGTCCAAATACACCCACTCATCTCCCTCTAGAAGTCATATCGATTATGTTTCTATTTCTAGACTAACAATAACTCTTCAACTCCTTTGAGAATATAATAACAGCTCAAGTAATGACCCAATTTGCACACGTTTTAAGTTCCATGCATTATATATTACATCGGTATAGCTTTTTTTTATTTCATTACTGCTGAACGGGAAAACAACTCTAAAATGCGCGACATGTTTCGTTTAATGCCGACAGCTGCAGTAAATTCAACTAAATAATTCAAATTTTAAGAACTCTGGTGGAGGGGAGCGAACATAGCTAAGCTCCAAGTAAATTAAACACGCAACATACTACCTTATATGTCCCCATTGATTGATCTCACCTGCTGGTGTATTACCGTATGTCTCTTCTACCAGCTGGTGTATTACCCAATGTCTCTCCTACGAGCTGGTGTATTACCGTATGTCTATCCTACCTACTGGTGTATTACCGTATGTCTATCCTACCAGCTGGTGTATTACCGTATGTCTATCCTACCTACTGGTGTATTACCGTATGTCGATCATACCAGCTGGTGTATTACCGTATGTCTATCCTACCTGCTGGTGTATTACCGTATGTCTATCATACCTGCTGGTGTATTACCGTATGTCTATCCTACCAGCTGGTGTATTATCGTATGTCTATCCTACCAGTTGTTGTATTATCCTATGTCTATCCTACCAGCTGGTGTATTACCGTATGTCTATCCTACCTGCTGGTGTATTACCGTATGTCTATCCTACCTGCTGGTGTATTACCGTATGTCTATCCTACCAGCTGGTGTATTACCATATGTCTATCCTACCTGCTGGTGTATTACCGTATGTCTATCCTACCAGCTGGTGTATTACCGTATGTCTATCCTACCTGCTGGTGTATTACCGTATGTCTATCCTACCTGCTGGTGTATTACCGTATGTCTATCCTACCAGCTGGTGTATTACCGTATGTGTATCCTACCTGCTGGTGTATTACCGTATGTCTATCCTACCTGCTGATGTAGTACCGTATGTCTATCCTACCAGCTGGTGTATTACCGTATGTCTATCCTACCTGCTGGTGTATTACCGTATGTCTCTCCTACCTGCTGGTGTATTACCGTATGTCTATCATACCAGCTGGTGTATTACCGTATGTCTATCCTACCTACTGGTGAATTACCGTATGTCTATCCTACCTACTGGTGTATTACCGTATGTCTATCCTACATGCTGGTGTATTACCGTATGTATATCCTACCTGCTGGTGTATTACCGTATGTCTATCCCACCAGCCGGTGTATTACCGTATGTCTATCCCACCAGCTGGTGTATTAATGTATGTCTATCCTACCAGCTGGTGTATTACCGTATGTCTATCCCACCAGCTGGTGTATTACCGTATGTCTATCCCACCAGCTGGTGTATTACCGTATGTCTATCCTACCAGCTGGTGTATTACCGGATGTCTATCCCACCAGCTGGTGTATTAACGTATGTGTATCCTACCAGCTGGTGTATTACCATATGTCTATCCCATCAGCTGTTGTATTACCGTATTTCTATCCTACCAGCTGGTGTATTACCGTATGTCTATCCCACCAGCTGGTATATTACCGTATGCCGATCCTACCAGTTGGTGTATTACCGTATGTCTATCCTACCTGCTAGTATATTACCGTATGCCGATCCTACCAGCTGGTGTATTACCGTATGCCGATCCTACCAGCTGGTGTATTACCGTATGTCTATCCCACCAGCTGGTGTATTACCGTATGTCTATCCCACCAGCTGGTGTATTACCGTATGTCTATCCCACCAGCTGGTGTATTACCGTATGTCTTTCCCACCAGCTGGTGTATTGCCGTATGTCTATCCCACCAGCTGGTGTATTACCGTATGTCTATCCCACCAGCTGGTGTATTACCGTATGTCTTTCCCACCAGCTGGTGTATTACCGTATGCCGATCCTACCAGCTGGTGTATTATCCTATGTCTTCATAATGCATTAATCTAACCTTCTGATATATTACCTTATGTTATCATTGATTTACCCAACCTGTTGGCTGATGAGACTTAGGTTAAGCAGTTGTTGCAAGTATGTGTTACTAGCTTCGATTATCATTCTTTTCAAGGGTATGTGGAAATATATTTTTAAAATGTAGAACAGTAGCAGTAAAATAGTAAAATGCCATACATTAGGTCTGAATGAAAACTACTGAGTATGTGTGTTTTACGTTTATTTATCGTCGCTAACGGTTGCACATATGAGTGACGCCTCCTGAAGAGATAAGTCATTTTAAAATGTTGGAGGATAGTGCAATGATACAGACAGAGACCCATTCCAGAGTCTCATCTGGTTCTTTTACGTGAACGGTTTACATCACCGACACGAGACCTCGATTTAATGTCCCATCTGAAAGACTGTTAATTTTATTAGGGTCAGACGGGGGATCGAACCCCTGGAATACTAAAAATACTCTATTGAGACAAGCATTTGGGTATTAGTATGTATGTTTAAGGCGATGTCTACTAGTTTACTGTTATCTGAACATGTGACCAATTTATAATAAAGACCTTATTTAAGGAGATGATTCATTTGAACAATTCGGTCAATCTACCACGAGGCTCTCAACACATTAATAGCATAATGAAACATGCAAACAGTGACCAGTAAGACTTTCATGGGAAATAAGATATAAGTTGCAAGAACTAATTATATACATGCATACTTATAATTAATCATGTTTATAAAGTTTAAATATATTTTATTTCCTAATAGTATGTAGTTTGTACAAGGCACATGAAATACATGTACATCAATTTACTGGAAATGTATTAGAATGAAAGACAGAGTGTTATAAAATGGTGTGGTTGGAATAGGTTAGTCCCGTCCATCACAATAATATCAATTAAGATTGAGTTTGAACAGATACATCACAAGATGTCACATTCTGTACTGAAAGTCAGTCCCAGAAAGAGTGTGTAGGCAGTTGCATACATATACAGTCTACATCCGCTATGTCAAAGTCGGTTATGTCGAATTATCAGGTTATCTCGAAGTCGGATCAAAGTTCCCGTTTCAGACACTATCATTGTACATATAACTGGCTCCGTTTATATCGAATTTCGTTAAGTCAAACTTCGGTATATGTCGAAGTAGTTTGTTCGGTCCGGCGGAATTCGACATAACAGATGTAGACTGTACATGATTAACAATGTAACCTATATTCCTGAATAATTGAAAAACATAGTATGGTATGTGTGGACAGACTTGCTGGAGTACAATAGCGTCATCAATATTCTAGTGTCCAATACAATGGAAAATCCATTGTAGACGGCTGCCTTTCTTCACAATGGAATACTAATAGTCGTTAAGCAACAACTAGCTCTGGCAAACATGGCGCGCTGAAAAGGAGAATATATCTGTAACGCTGCTCTGACATGAACATTTCGTAGGCAGACAAGTGTACACACAAGGAAAGGGTTTTTTTTATAAAAACTACTTTTAGCTTCCTACTTGATCCGTTGCATTATGTATTGTGTATGGCGTTGTATGTTATATGTGATTTGTGTTTTGCAATAAAAACCAAACGTATACACTTACAACACAGCTCTGACATACGTTGCAGAATGAACATTGTATGTGTTTGTCAGGTTTCAACATGTAGACGGAACTATAGTTGTATGTAATTACTGTATATATAAATTATAAAGTGAATTCATATTTTGGTGTGCATTTACACCGTACACATAAATGAACCAGAGGGGATTCTGGAATTTGTTTCTGTCTATATCATTGCACTATCCGGGAAGTATGTGAGATGGTACGGTGGTCGCCAGATCAGACATGTGGGTTTTCTCCGGGTACTAGGGTCCCCCATACGAATAACCACGTGTACGCTTTCATCCGCGCCAACGAGAGTGATTAATATAAATTAATATGTTGTTAAAACTTGCTTCGCAATTGTTGTAAAATAAATAATGTTTAAACTGAAACAGATGGGAAGCGAAAACATTGCGATTGACGATATAGTTCAGCCTGTATTGACGAGGTGACTAAGTTGTTAGAACTTGCTTCGCAATCGTTGTAAAATAAATAAACTTTTAATTGCACTATCCTCCAAAAATCTAAAATGACTAATCTCTTCATGATTTGTCACTCAAATGGGCAACCGGTAGCGACGATAAATAAACGTAAAACACACAGTTTGATGTTTTTGCCATATGTCAATGTCGGATAAGTATGTTTGCCGGTAACTGCCGGTGCACTATCCTACGAACAGATGTTCGGCTTTGTCCGTCAAATATATTATATTGTTAACCCATTCAACACCAAGTAACTTGACATGGACTGGTCCATGATATTTTTAGACCAATTAAATTAATAAGAAAATTACATTTGGATCAGTTCATTTATCAAAATGGGTAAATTACTTTTTAAAAAAATTGTAATATTACTTGCAAAAAGTGCAGATCCTGATGAGACGGCTCGTTACGAGCCGACTCATCTGGATCTACACTTTTGTGTAAGCCTATTTAGAGGTCTGTGGTGTTGAACGGGTTAATACCCAGCTATAAATATTAAACCAAATTGCATTATAGTTATTGTATAATTGACCTCATCATTGTTCCATGTTAAATTTGTATATATAAATTAAGTTTATCCTCAGCCCACAATCGCATCATGGTCCGATTAGCGCAGTGGTTAGCGCGCTCGCTTCTCACCAATGCAACCCGGGTTCGATCCTCGGATCGAGAAGTATGGGAGATGGTAGGATGGTCGCCAGAATGTGTTTCTGTCTGTATCATTGCACTATCCGGGAAGTATGTGAGATTGTACGGTGGTCGCCAGATCGGACAGGTAGGTTTTCTCCGGGTGCTCCGGTTTCCTCCCACACGAATGACCACAATAATTATTACGCTTTCATCCGCGCCAACGAGAGTGATTAATATAAGTTGTTAGAACTTGCTTCGCAATCGCTGTAAAATAAATAACGTTTAAGCATCATTGTTATTGTTATATAGTGTAATATAGTATGTTTGTATATAGCGAAACACTGTACAGTTAAGTTGTTAACGCATTCTTCTTCTTCTTCATTATATAATGTCGGCTTGCCATTAGTGAAATGGTCATCAATTGGCAGACTGGAACAGATGCAAGGACCTTGAAATTGGGCAAAACGAGAAACAACACAACAGCTTCCACACAAAAATAAATTGGAAGACAGACAATTCATATCAACAGTTCAATAAAAATAATTGCTTGTTATTTTGTCAGGGTGCATTTAATGAAAATAAACAATATTATTTCCTAAGACACTAAAGCGGAACTCAATATTCTAAAGATTATATAAGATTATAAGTACATGTAGAACCAGTAGAAGTACGGGCTGCTTCCGGTTATTCCATTGCATATTTATGTACTACTACTGCTACACACAGTTTCGCTACTGCTACAAACAACTTCCTGTTTCGCCACTGTTATAAACAACTTCCTGTTTCGCTACTGCTACAAACAACTTTCTGTTTCGCTACTACTACTGCTACAAATAGTTTCGCTACTATTAAAAACAGTTTCGCTACTGCTACATACAACTTTCTGTTTCGCTACTACTACTGCTACAAACAGTTTCGCTACTGCTACAAACAACTTCCTGTTTCGCTACTGCTACAAACAACTTCCTGTTTCACTACTGCTGCAAACAACTTCCTGTTTCGCTAATGCTACAAACAACTTCCTGTTTCGCTACTGCAACAAACAACTTCCTGTTTCGCTACTGCTGCAAACAACTTCCTGTTTCGCTACTGCTACAAACAACTTCCTGTTTCTCTACTGCTACAAACAACTTCCTGTTTCGCTACTGCTGCAAACAACTTCCTGTTTCGCTACTGCTACAAACAACTACCTGTTTCGCTACTGCTACAAACAACTTCCTGTTTCACTACTGCTGCAAACAACTTCCTGTTTCGCTACTGCTACAAACAACTTCCTGTTTCGCTACTGCTACAAACAACTTCCTGTTTCGCTACTGCTATAAACAACTTCCTGTTTCGCTACTGCTACAAACAACTTCCTGTTTCGCTATTGCTACAAACAACTTCCTGTTTCTCTACTTCTACAAACAACTTCCTGTTTCGCTACTGCTACAAACAACTTCCTGTTTCGCTACTACTACAAACAACTTCCTGTTTCGCTACTGTTACAAAGAGTTTCGCTACTGCTACAAACAGTTTCGCTACTGCTACAAACAGTTTCGCTACTGCTACAAATAACTTCCTGTTTCGCTACTGCTACAAACACCTTCCTGTTTCGCTACTACTACAAACAACTTCCTGTTTCGCTACTGCTACAAACAACTTCCTGTTTCGCTACTGCTACAAACAACTTCCTGTTTCGCTACTGCTACAAACGACTTCCTGTTTCGCTACTGCTACAAACAACTTCCTGTTTCGCTACTGCTACAACAACTTCCTGTTTCGCTACTGCTACAAACAACTTCCTGTTTCGCTACTACTACAAATAGTTTCGCTACTGCTACAAATAGTTTCGCTACTGCTACAAACAACTTCCTGTTTCTCTACTGCTACAAACAACTTTCTGTTTCGCTACTGTTGCAAACAACTTCCTGTTTCTCTACTGCTACAAACAACTTCCTGTTTCGCTACTGCTACAAACAACGTCCTGTTTCGCTACTACTGCAAACAACTTCCTGTTTCGCTACTGCTACAAACAGTTTCGCTACTGCTACAAACAACTTCCTGTTTCTCTACTGCTACAAACAACTTCCTGTTTCGCTACTACTACAAACAACTTCCTGTTTCGCTACTGCAACACACAACTTCCTGTTTCTCTACTGCTACAAACAACTTCCTGTTTCGCTACTACTACAAACAACTTCCTGTTTCTCTACTGCTACAAACAACTTCCTGTTTCGCTACTGCTACAAACAGTTTCGCTACTGTTACAAACAACTTCCTGTTTCACTACTGCTGCAAACAACTTCCTGTTTCCTACTACTACAAACAACTTCCTGTTTCGCTACTGCTACAGACAGTTTCGCTACTGCTACAAACAACCTCCTGTTTCGCTACTGCTATAAACAACTTCCTGTTTCATTCGATGTGTCTCATCCCAGAATCACACTGTGCTACGAATTATAATTACCAGTAATGATCACATTATTACAAACATTAATTGTACCTGTTTCTTAATAATTGATTAAAATTATGCAACGGTGTTAAAGCTGAAGTCGTTTGTTATCAATTTACTTTCTGCGATACGCGCGTTGGGACCCTCAGAAATTTAGTTTAGTCGAAGTAAGTAATTAGAAATTAATTATTTCCAAGGGAAACGTTTTTTCCCAACTGTGAACGAAATTATACAGACTATATTATATTATGCGTGCTTATGTCCCTTAAATTATAATCAATAAGTGTCGTGCAAGCTGGGGCCATTCTCTTTTGATCATTTCCCCCATTTTTCAAGAAATTTCTTCGCGCATGCTCAGTATCTACACGAGCTAATATAAACATAAGGTTACATTTTAGAAGATAATTCTTTGTATCGCCTGATATCCAAAAACTCTATTACAGACGGATATGTAGTCCAGTGGTAACACGCTGGTCTGGTAATCCAGGGATCGCAGGTTCGATCCCCTGACTGACCCTAATAAAACTTTCAGATGGGACGTTAAACCGAGGTCTCGTGTCGGTGCTGTGCACCGTGCACGTAAAGAACCAGAGGAGACTCTGGAATGGGTCTCTGTCTGTATCATTGCACTATCCTCCAAAATCTAAAATGACTAATCTCTTCAGGAGGCGTCGCTCATATGTGCAACCGGTAGCGACGATAAATAAACGTATAACACAACTCTATGTAAAGCGACTTTACTCGATTTAAATAAATGGTGTAATCTCCAGTGAATAAATATCACAATGTGTGTTTTATTTATCGTCGCTACCGGTTGCCCATATGAATGACGCCTCCTGAAGAGATTAGTCATTTTAAATTTTAATATAAATATCACACACTTGTTTGTTCTGTATTAGGTAAACGTAACCAGATGCGGTCGTACCTGAGACTTCATTAAACGTAACCAGATGCGGTCGTACCTGAGACTTCATTAAACGTAACCAGATGCGGTCGTACCTGAGACTTCATTAAACGTAACCAGATGCGGTCGTACCTGAGACTTCATTAAACGTAACCAGATGCGGTCATACCTGAGACTTCATTAAACGTAACCAGGTGCGGTCGTACCTGAGACTTCATTAAACGTAACCAGGTGCGGTCGTACCTGAGACTTCATTATACGTAACCAGGTGCGGTCGTACCTGAGACTTCATTAATCGCTTGTTTGTTCTGTATTAGGTAAACGTAACCAGGTGCGGTCGTACCTGATACTTCATTAAACGTAACCAGGTGCGGTCGTACCTGAGACTTCATTAATCGCTTGTTTGTTCTGTATTAGGTAAACGTAACCAGGTGCGGTCGTACCTGATACTTCATTAAACGTAACCAGGTGCGGTCGTACCTGAGACTTCATTAATCGTAACCAGGTGCGGTCGTACCTGAGACTTCATTAATCGTAAATGAGCGACATTGCTCAGTGTTCGCTTGTAAATAAACATGTGTCCTGTTCTGTTCTATTACCTCCCTTGGCAGATAAGTCTCAGTAGTCGGAATCCTTTGTTTTTACTGTTGTTCCCTAACAAGATGTTGTGGTATGATAAATGCGAGAATCTAAATCATACTAATCAATTGATAGTACATTTCTTAGGCAACACGAAATTAATTATTTGATCTTTGGATTATTAGTGAAAAAGTCAGAGGCGAAGTTGGCTTTTAGATAATAGTTGGTTATGCTGATGTGTAATCTGGAATACATCAGAAATACAGTCAAGATATGCTGATCATGTGTAATCAGGAATACACAGTCAAGTTATGCTGATGTGTAATCAGGAATACACAGTCAAGATATGCTGATGTGTAATCAGGACTACACAGTCAAGATATGCTGATGTGCAATCAGGAATACACAGTCAAGATATGCTGATGTGTAATCAGGACTACACAGTCAAGATATGCTGATGTGTAATCAGAAATACACAGTCAAGATATGCTGATGTGTAATCAGGACTACACAATCATGTTATGCTGATGTGTAATCAGAAATACACACCCAGCTGTCTATTCAGATGTCTAAATGCCTATATATATGGGTGTATATTCGCGATACCAGTAGGCCTATAAACATCTGAAATGTGAATAAACATCAATGCATGTATTCGCATGCCCGTATTTGGGGGTGGGGGGGGGGGTGGCGGGCGTGTTTTTTATTTCATTTTTCACAATGATGTGCATTGTATGGGTTTGGACAGCTCATGTTCGATTTAATTGTCTTTAAATTGCATATTTTGAAGATACGATGGTTTTGCATCAGAAACTGTCAAGACCCTATGCCCCTTGCGATTGATCGGGGCCACGGTAGTGTAAACTTGAGTATGAACATATCTGTAACCGGTGCGTATCCTTCGCTAGTCAGTAAATACTGTTAAAGTATTTAGAATAATGTCTGATTATTCTGCTGCATAATGAAATTGAGGGGGAATGTACAATTTACCAGCGCTTGTCTGCTTCTAACATCCCCTAAGTATACACGCATTTAATTACGCTTTTGTATTTTATACAAAGCAATTCGGTTTAAGTTTTACCAAAAACAGTTTCAATTAGGGTAACGTTCTTTACTTGAAGAAAACCTGACATTGGATATGGTACGTTTGTCCATGACCTATTCATAGTTCATCAGCTACACGGGCTAGTCCGACACCTGCATGAATATGTAGTTATTAAAATATAATATCCGCGGGCTAACGGGTCACACGCCATGATACTACTGTGCATACAGTCCGCCTCCGTGGTCGAGTTGTTAAGGTCGCTGACCTGTATACAACTGTAACCTATCATCTCTGATGGTCATTGGTTCGAGCCCCGCTCAGACCGTGTCTCATTTATATGAATAAATTGGCAGTTTCTTACGGAGGTTGGTGCACCCAAATACTGTTTAACTGCTGGAGCCTGCCCATGAAAGGTGTTGTTAGGTAAACTGCCCGCCGGCGATATAGCTCAAAATGGTGCTGATGCAGGCGTAAAACCCTAAATATGACATAACATAACTGTGCATACAGTGTTTTACTGGATTGGGGGTAGAGCCCCATATAAGCTGTGTATCTGGGTAAATACCCAATTAATTTGCCCAAAAACCCATTTAAGCACATTTAGACCATTAGGTTTAGATTATGCAAATTAATTTGCCCACAAATCCATTTCAGCCCATTTAGACCGTTAGGTTTAGTTTATATAAATTTATTTTAGCTCGATTGCGAACAAGTTCTTACAACTTATATTAATCATTCTCGATGTAATCCATCGCCACGTGGAAGAGAGAGAGGGGGAGGGAGGGAGGAAGGGGGATGGAGCGTGAGAAGAGAGAGAGAGGAGGCAACACGTGGAATTGAATGCCTTGCCTAACGGCAGGCACAATCGTAACAGCTCCAACGAGGCTCGAACTCCGGACCTTTCGCACCTGAAGCGAACACAATACCTATGCGCTATCACGACTTCCACCTTTAAGTACACGTAGTGTTATCCCAAATCCAAATTAAATTACCCAATATTGCAGAGTATCGTATTTCAGTGTTTATGTAGATGTCGACACTCGGTTAAAATTGACAAATAATACCGATATTACTGTTAGAATACGAATACAGACGGATCTGTAGTCCAATGGTAACGCGCTGGATTGGTAATCTAGGGATCGCAGGTTCGATCCCCCGTCTGACCATAATAAAATTAAGTCTTTCAGATGGGACGTTAAACCTAGGTCTCATGTCAGTGCTGTACACCGTGCACGTAAAAGAACCAGAGGATACTCTGGAATGTGTCTCTGTCTGTATCATTGCACTATCCTCCAAATATCTATGAGGATATAATGAGGATGTTTTATAATGTTATATTTGATAACTTAGCACATATTCCATTTATAATTTCCATTAACCAAGTAGCTTCTGTGGTTCCAATCCCTGAATGGACCCTGATTAGATGATTGATAGGTTCGTCCCTTAAAATAGTGTCAAGTGTATTATAGGAATGCACACGTCAGACATACATTCAAGTTCAAGAGTCTGCAGTACGGTGGAACAATCATAGCTTGTATGTTGTGTTGTATGTATGTTTATCTGCAGTACTGAGGAACAATCATAGCTCGTATGCTGTGTGTTTTATGTATGTTTATCTGCAGTATTGAGGAACAATCATAGCTTGTATGTTGTGTGTTTTATGTATGTTTATCTGCAGTACTGAGGAACAATCATAGCTTGTATGTTGTGTGTTTATGTATGTTTATCTGCAGTACTGAGGAACAATCATAGCTTGTATGTTGTGTATTTTATGTATGTTTATCTGCAGTACTGAGGAACAATCATAGCTTGTGTGTTGTGTGTTTTATGTATGTTTATCTGCAGTACTGAGGAACAATCATAGCTCGTATGTTATTTGTTTTATGTATGTTTATCTGCAGTACTGAGGAACAATCATAGCTCGTATGTTATATGTTTTATGTATGTTTATCTGCAGTACTGAGTAACAATCATAGCTCGTATGTTATATGTTTTATGTATGTTTATCTGCAGTACTGAGGAACAATCATAGCTCGTATGTTATATATGATATGCCTTTTATCGTCGCTATGTGTTGCAAACGTGCCCGAGGGCTACTGTAGAGAGTTGTCATATTACGTTTTTGAGGAACATTCAAATCAATATATACATGAATGACTTTTTTCAGATAGACAATGGTTCGAACTCCACTAGCGCTTAAATTTTTTTTTTCATTTGTTGTTTTTATTTTCACATTCTATTTTAACATTTTATTTATTTGTTTCACAGTTCATACATTTACAAACTTTATAACCGCATATAAAGGAATGTGAAAATAAAAACAACAAATGTAAAAACATTTAAGTGCCAGTGGAGTTCGAACCATTGTCCATCTGAAAAAAAAAAATTCAAACGCTGACATCCTATCCACCGGGCTGATCAAACACATATATACTGTTCAGGCGGTGTATTTATGTTTACGTTTATTTATCGTCGCTACCGGTTGCCCATATGAGCGACGCCTCCTGAAGAGATTAGTTATTTTAGATTTTGGAGAATAGTGCATGATACAGACAGAGACCCATTCCAGAACCTCCTCTGGTTCTTTTACGTGCACGGTGTAAAGCACCGACACGAGACCTCGGTTTAACGTCCCATCTGAAAGACTGTTGATTTTATTAGGGTCAGACGGGAATCGAACCTGCGATCCCTGGATTACCAATCCAGCGTGTTACCACTAGACTACATATCCGTCTTTGTAGGCGGTGTATCTGTAATCAGACACATATATACTGTTCAGGCGGTTTATATGTATTGCATACCCCCATATCTATTTTTAAAACCCACAATATTGCCTATTTAATCATGTTCGACACTAATTAGGATATATGTAACCCCAGTATACACACCCGCTCATAAAAGCAGAAATAAAACTTCACTCCATACATAGTAATTAGCGATTAGCTATTTTAGATCTTGGATGATACACGTAGTGTAATGTTACATACAAATACCAATTCCAGACGTGGAAGTTGTGATAGCGCAGTGGATGCGCGTTCACTTCAGGTGCAGCTAGGTCCGGAGTTCGAGACCCGCTGGAGCCGTTACGATTGTGCCCTTATGTAAGGCATTTAAATTCTCTCCCTCGCGGCGATGGATTCCATCAGGAATGAGGTCTCGAGAGTGATTAATATAAATTGTAAGAACTTGTTTCGCAATCGAGCTAAAATAATTTGTATACATTTGTATAAACTAATTCCAGACAATCCTCTGGTTCTTTTATGGGCACGGTATAAGCACCGACACGAGACCTCAGTTTAAAGTTCTATACGGAATACTATATTAGTATAGTATTGCATAGCGGGAGAATGAATGTGCGTCTCCTAGATTGCAAGAACACACAAGGACTATATAAATGTTTTTAAAGTGTTATTGTTTGTTTCATAACTGCATTTGGGCGACTAAAACACACGTTTTGTTTCTAAGTTTATGTATCGTCGTTACCGGTTGTCCATGTAAGCGATGGGCATTTACCTAACAACACCTTTCCGGTACTTTTTGCACCACTGCCAACGTTTGCGTGTTTTACGTTTATTTATCGTCGCTACCGGTTGTCCATATGAGCGAGACCTCCTGAAGAGATTAGTCATTTTAGATTTTTGGAGGATATTGCAATGATACAGACAGAGACCCATTCCAGAGTCTCCTTATTTCGTTTACATGCACGGCGTACAGCACCGACACGAGACATCGGCTTAGAGTCCCATCTGAAAGACTGTTCATTGTATTAGGGTCAGACGGGGGATCGAACCTGCGATCCCTGGATTACCAGTCCAGCGTGTTACCACTGAGCTAGGATATACGTAGTTTATATACACCAACCATTAGTTCACGTGTATATAAATTACACAATAGTTAAACTATATTATGCTTTACTCTGGTAACAAAGGTCTATGTAAAGTAAAAGTAAAGTAACGTGTTTGTTTATTATAGTGTCACCCCTATTTAAAGGGCCAGCCATTTCTGACTTATGAGACACCTCTTTTTTATGAACATCAGTACTTCCCGAATCCTATGCGTGTGTGCCAGACGTCAGGCTGGTAGGCAATCGGTAACCATTATTTAACTAGCTGGCGGCCCACCATCCGGCCATATCAGAACGAACCCCTGACGAGATTCGAACCTTCGATTATGTGGTGGGGCTATGATATCTGAGCATACTTGTCGTTTTTCTACATGTGTTGTTTCCCTCTAGAATGCATTCGTTCTTACATTTAAATTGAATTGTAGTATCGATCGATTGCAATGTTGTCATAGCTTGTATATCTGATGCAATGCTAAGGATCGATTGTAATGTTGTCATAGCTTGTATATCTGATGCAATGCTGAGGGTCGATTGTAATGTTGTCATAGCTTGTATATCTGATGCAATGCTGAGGGTGGATTGTAATATTGTCATAGCTTGTATATATGATGCAATGCTGAGGATCGATTGTAATGTTGTCATAGCTTGTATATATGATGCAATGCCGAGGATCGATTGTAATGTTGTCATAGCTTGTATATCTGATGCAATGCTGAGGATCGATTGTAATGTTGTCATAGCTTGTATATCTGATGCAATGCCGAGGATCGATTGTAATGTTGTCATAGCTTGTATATCTGATAAAATGCTGAGGATGGATTGCAATGTTGTCATAGCTTGTATATCTGATGCAATGCTGAGGATGGATTGCAATGTTGTCATAGCTTGTATATCTGATGCAATGTTGAGGATGGATTGTAATGTTGACATAGCTTGCCTAATGTTGTTGCATAGTTAATTGAATGGCAGATTATGAATAAATCTCATTTCTCCTAGCTAATGTTAGCCAATTTGTGCTATTTATTAAATTATGGTGCTTAGCATCTGCAACTATCGGCGGGAATACGTCATGTAAGTATGCCGGATGCATTCCAGACCCCCCCCCAGTTTTTGACGTGACTAACGTTGATATTGTGTATCGGCGGGGTTTCGCACCTAAGCATTTCGTCCACAAGTATCAATATGTAGACGTCGAGGATATTAGCATTACCTTGATTAAGTCGTGTCATCCCGCAAAATGTTGTATATGCGTATATATATGTGATCATATATCTTTAAATGTAGCGGCACTATTTAGCTAGAGCATTGCAACATTTAATAGTAATTGGAGATTTAATTCAACCTAGTACATGTCATGCACAGTAGAAATAACATGGTATGAGAATACAAAGAACTGCTTGTACATTTATTTTGATATTTATTCCTTCTGTACAGGACATGCACTGATGTGCAATCGATACAAGATGTTGTCGACACCATTTTCGAGACAGACGATGCCAATACAACCTACCAGAAAGTGATTGATAAGAAGAACTCGGTGGAGAATATGGGAAAAACAAAGGAACATTTGTTGCAAGAGCTGAACAAATCCAAGACGAAAGCAATGACAGCGGTAACATTATTCAGAAGAGAAATCGAAACAATGAATACAAATCTTGAAAAGCAATCGCTACAAGAAGTGGAACAAGAATGTCTAAGATTAAAGTCCAGTTTAGAGGAGGAGAGAAAGCAGGCTGTCAATGAAGCGGATATAATGAAACAAGCTGCGGACGACTTGAGGAAAACAGAAGGAAACAAAGCTCAACAGTTTGTTTCAATGAACACTGCACGGAATAAATTGAAAGAAGTAGATGCTATGAAATGTTCATTGAAGTCTCTTACCGATGTTAAGATCGTGTTTACGGCAGATGCAACTATACGTGCCTTCTTTCAACATCTGGACATTCTTGGACGTGTAACTGGATGTGGAAATACATCCATGCTTGTTCAGCCAAAGACAGACCTCTAAAAAGTTAAACAAACGAGAGAAATTAATATTCAGATGCCAGATGAGAAATCCATGTGTTGTGTGTTTGGATCGTGCTTATCAGAAGACGGCCAACTGTTATTAGCCGATTATAATAATAACAAACTGAAACGATTAAACATTACAAATATGTCTGCCATAGATCACTGCGACATACCCGGTAATCCTACCGGAGTATGTTGCATCAGTAAACAAGAAGTGGCAGTGAGTGTTTCCAACGGCACACTCATCCAGTTTGTCTCCCTCGGTAAACAAATGACACGTACACGACAACTGAAGATGCATCATCAGTGCGACGGTATTGCCTACAAGAATGACAGATTGTACGTATCTGACAATTATAGTTCCCTGTATATATATAACATGACAGGTGTCCTGCTGCAGAAGGTAACACAAGACAGTTCCGGGAATAGTATATTTAACGCCAGTATGCATATTGCTATCAGTGATAGTGGTGACAGTGTATATGTATCCTCCTACAACAACAGTAGTTTGATCACTCTCGATGTACAGGGACAACATATCAGTATATTCATCGATTCTCATTTAACACATGCAACAGGAGTTTGTACAGATAGTAGAGGAAACGTGTTTGTATGTGGAAATACGTCTAACAATGTTATACAACTGGGACAAGACGGAAAGAAGATAGGTGAGATAGCTCTACCGCCGGGTTGTTTGAAGAGACGACTGTCAGTATGTTTTAATCCACGGCAGTGTGCATTATATGTCACCGAATACAATAACAACACTATCAAGATGGTCGAGTTACAGTAATGCCAGAGTGGTACGGGTTCTGACAGTGTAAATATTATATGTATATTATATGTATATTATATGTATATTATATGTATTTTATATGTATATTATATGTGCACACGGTACGATACTAGTATACAACAATATATAACACATTATATGGAAGTCGTGATAGCGCAGCGGATGGGCGTTTGCTTCATGTGCGAAAGGTGCGGAGTTCGAGCCCCGCTGGAGCCGTTACGATTGTGCCCTTAGGAAAGGCATTTAAATTCCACGTTGCCTATTCTCTCTCCCTCGTGGCGATGGATTCCATTAGGAATGAGGTCTCGAGAGTGATTAATATAAGTTTTAAGAACTTGTTTCGCAATCGAGCTAAAATAAATTTGTATAAACTATATATTACATTTATACATGTAAGCACACTACTAATATGGTATATGTAAACGTATTGTCTCTCTATCTATGAGTATACGGTTTGCAAATATAAACATTCAATTGCAGACAAGCTGTTAACAGAAAATTGAATTAATTTGACGTACTTATTTTAAAAAACGAATGCGAACACTTCTAGAACACGCATACGCCCTGTCATCCTAACTAACTGTCCTTTAAATTAATCTATTCTTTTCGTGCTCCGTATCGATTATTTATGTTCCTGAACTTTCTTCAAATATTCATTTACATGCTAACCATTTACCTTTTTAACATCCAAGGCTCTTTACTAACTAATACCATCATTTGTGGTTAACAGACGATATGTTTAGCCTGGGTTCCAGTCTGTCGATTTTTCACTTCCGGCAAAATGACATTATCAGAAACTTAATACGGTGTTAAAATATATTTATTTGACTGACCAGACATATCGACGCTTGTTCCCAGGCTATGATATGTTATCCAGTGGACAGGTTCGATTCAAAACACACACATTTGTGGTTCACATAATAATTTGAAATTGTTTTGAAATACATTTCACGTATTTTTAATATATTATTCTCCTGTCTATTGTATATCAATCGATTGATAGGGAGAAGAACTATATAAGTTTTCTTTCGTTCTAATCCCTTTCAGTCTACTGCTGTTAATTTATATGTAAAATTTTCATTTCTTGCTTACATGTAAAAATACTAAAATAAATAATGTTTAAACTAAATATATATAATATGCATAAACCGCATTCTTTAGTAAAAATCTTCAAAATGTCCATAACACCTGTCACCTTTGGCTGTGCGATTAGCGCAGTGGTTAGCACGCTCGCTTCTCAGCAATGCGACCCGGGTTCGATCCTCCGATAGGGAAGTATGTGAGATGGTTGGTCGCCAGATCGGACAGGTGGGTTTTCTCCGAGTACTACGGTTTCCTCCCACATAATTATACGTTTTCATCCGAGCCAACGAGAGTGATTAATATAAGTTGTTAAAACTTGCTTCACAATCGTTGTAAAATAAATAAAGTATAAAAAACAAAACAAAAAAAAACACCTGTCAAACATCAAGTTGTGCTAGTGAATCGTCTATATTGATTATGTCGATCTAAGTAGCTTATTGTGACATCTTCTTTCTTCGCAGAGTGACAAGTCATGTGTTGCTTCTTTCGAACGGGTCCATTTTATAGAACCCATGTTGCACCTCTCAAAATAATGAACATCCTACTAACAATACCCACATGGTTCGACGGAGGCGAGGGTAAATACGCTCAATCATCATAACACTACCGGGTTTGTTTTCTCTTGATGTTCAAAGTCACACAAACAACTTAGGTTATATGACGACACTCCGGCTATCATTGGTGGCGAAGGCAGATATTAGTGCCGTGGTAGAACCATTGACTTTCAATAAGCCACCTTCCTCACTTGAGAGCATTCAACATCTCCAGTGGGATTCGATCCATCCTACATTTAGGGACAACTTATTTGTAATCAACGACCGTAACAACGGAACTGACAGACACAGACGCACCGTGATGAAAGCATAACCAGAATCATATATGTCAATCAAATAGATCCTGGCATAACCTACTGGCGGAGGAAGTTACTCGTCACATTTATGCTTGCTATAAGGAATATTAAGAAGCGCTTTTGACCTGACGCGAATTCGACAATGAAGTGAGATGGGCGCATGCACACATAGACGGCATGCTTTCAAGTTAGTCCGCACTGTTTTGCAGTGGTGGTGCCACCCTTAGTGGGTGTAGTAGTAGCACAAACTGAACTGGTACGGGTGGACCGAGTAATCTTATCAGCCACATGGCTCTTCGGGATCAGGGGCATAGAGACGTGTCAGTGGTCCATTGGTGGTTAACATGTTGGACTGCGAATGCAGGGATCACAGGTTCGATCCTCCGTCATAGACTAATAATATAAGTGTTCCAGATGAGACTATAACCCGAGGTTGCATGTATCAGTGCTATACACCGGGCATGCATAAGAACCAGGAATGCGTCTGTATGTTGCACCATCCGCCGAAACAATATAATGACTACTATACTTCTGAGGGGTGTTGCCCCGATTAATAAATGAATCCAACCACATCAGGGGCATGACAATATTCTAAACTACAAACATAAAGGAAATATAAACAACAAATAGTCCCATTTATTTTTTTACTTTAATCCATCTAATAAAATTATAATGTATTTAGCAACAACCAAAAAAATGGATCTTTTACAACCCTTGTCAAAAGTCAGTTTAAAGTCTTCTTCCTGTTCAAAAAAGCGGAAATTTCAATGTATTCGAGCGTATAGTGTGTTATACTTGCACTCTTAATAAAACATGCTATAAGTGATTTATGCACACTCATTTCTGTGTGATTATGATTTGCTATAGAGTTATGAAGAGAGCAGAAGAATATTGTAGTCAAAATAAGATTTTTTATATATATACAGAGCGGTGGAACCTATGCTCGGCGTATTTCCCATTTTCATCCATATTTAAAATATTTATATAGTTCTAGGATAATTTCATCGACAAAGCTGAAGCATGGTTCAATAGCATTCCGTTGAGTGTATCGGTAGGCTGATGCAACTGCCATGTGACTGGTCCAGCACACGAATATAAACAAGCAAATAATTGGGAGAATATTTCCACCGAAACTGTTACGGTGTGAGCAATTCGGGTAGCTATCCGAGTTTAAAATATCTACACCTAACCCGAAACATAGTTTCTATACCATTTCTGATTAAGACCAATAAATGTTTTTACTCAATGATGTACTATTTCAAAATAAGATATTCAACAAGTTATGGTGGATAAATAAAAAATAACAAGTATGCCGTGCATAGGTGCCCTGAAGTCTTCAGTTCCCCATATAAACTGGTACCGACCGACACTGTTGCGATAGCTGTATTGAGCAGCAAGGTCACGTGCTGAAGCTAAAACTGTCAACAAGAGTGTTTTGAAAGTTGTTTTCACGATTTAAGAAAATAATAATATACGGCAAATGCTATTAACATTTTATACTGGTCATTATATGTGGGATTTACGCCGAGCATAGGTTCCACCACTCTATGTATTGTATAGTTTTCATCAATGCATTAAAGCGACATTACATCACAAAAAGCAAATAAAATGCATTTGTTCACGTATAAATGCGTTGCTACTACACATTCCTTCGAATATATTCGAATACTATCATTGAATCAATAAATAGTGTTTTTGTGATCTACAAACTTTCAAAATTGAAAGTAGGATTTCATATAACGATCATCCACGCTCCTGAATTGACGTTAGTTTGTCATCGGAGTCAATACTAAGCGCTAGATAAGCGCTTGAACAAAGACTAGTCTACACATAAATATGCATAGGCACACATGTGAGATATAATGGTAAATCTGTACCATAACTCACGTTATTCAGGATACACCGAATTGCATTATGCATGTATGTGAACCATATTTACATTATTTTATTATGTCAACGAACTGCGCATAGGACGTTTGCTTATTAGTTGAAATACTCAGTATTTGAGGCAACTATTTGGGAAAAAATGATACCATATACATTGTAATAGGAAAATACATTCTTGTAAAATTTGTGTTTTCACTAATGTAGTGTCGCTTTAAAACTCAACGTGCTTTAAAACTCAACGTATTATATATTTTAATAAGTTTGCATTTCTTTACTGAAAACCTTGGGTAGTGATAGTTCTTTATTTATTTGTCAAGCCGGGTGAGACCAGGAAGACAAAGACACCACACAAGTCATCGATTCTGGATGGCACAACAGGCTGGAACATGGAGGTTGACCTTGGGAAGAGACTTGTTTTCCCCGACGTGGTCCAGACGACCCAACGGCCAGACATCGTACTGTGGTCCAAGACAGGGAAGAAGCTCATCGTCATTGAGCTGACAGTACCATGGGAGACAAGGTGCGAAGAGGCCTACGAAAGGAAGAAGGCGAAGTATACAGAGCTTCTGGAACTCTGCAAGCAACGAGGTTGGCGTACTTGGCTGTTCCCAGTAGAAGTAGGCACGAGAGGCTTCTGTTCCCAGTCCGTCTGCAGACTGATGACAGCAATTGGGACTACTAGTAGAGAGAACAGGATGGCTATCCAGAGACTGAGCCAAGCAGCTGAACGGGCTTCAAGCTGGCTGTGGCTGAGACGAGAGGAGAAGAGCTGGAAGCAATCAACCAACGCGCAGTGACTGATCACCACTGTGGGCCCACCACCACCAGAGTGTCCATGGAATTAAAGGGCCGAAACACTCAAGGACGGCGGCATCCATGCTGATGATGTTGGTTGAGAAGCAGTCTACATTCCATATAGACTGTATTATATCACATTCTGGTTTTGTAAAAATGATACAATTGTATGACCACATTTTTAGAAATTGTTAAAGTCAGTTTGAACAGGAACAGGACTCTAACTCTTTGCATGCTAGCCGCATAGACAACAGTCAGATATGTCTTGGAATATGAAATTCCACGACACATATCCACAGTTTCCAGTTACAAATAAGAAAAACAAGTTAATGAATTGTGGTCTGCTACAATTATTTGAACAATTTATAGCCTTTAAGCTTACCCAGACTGTTCGATTAGTGCAGTGGTTCGATCCGACCGGGAAGTAGGTGAAATGGTACGGTGGTCGCCAGATTGGACAGGTGGTTTTCGCCGGGTACTCCGGTTTCCTCCCACACGATTGACTACATTTACGCTTTCATCCGAGCCAACGGAAGTGATTAATATAAGTTGCTAAAGCTTGTTTTGTTTGTTAAAATAAATAAAGTTTAAAGTTAAAGCTTACCCAGCATGCAAAGAGTTGAAGTTGTTCTATAGCAATAAACATTACAATGTTCTACTGATTGTTACAAAATTGATAGCCAGCTGCCATGTAGTATATAAATTAATTATTATAAATCTAATACATTATTCTAAGTACCTGTATAATTTTATATAACACACCAACGTCAATAAACAATCAAGTAACAATTATAAAGTACAAATGTCCTTAACATATGACGAAATAGATGGTGCATCAATAACCATTTCAACCTTATGTAATTTATTGGATTAGTCCACACTACTGTTTGGAATGATTATATTGGTCCATTCAAATTTTCAGACTAGTCCATTCTTGAGAAAGTGAAAATTATTGACAGTGGAGATCCTGGTGAGACAGCTTGTTATGGCAACTTATCTGGACCTGCACTGTTTGCAAAAGTTGACATTATATCGGTCTGTAGTGTTGAAATGGTTTACGGGTCACCATATATATATAGTACTAATCCATAGGGGAACAACTATATTAATATTTAAGTAAACCCAACACACCTCGGACGCTGAAGGTGACAGTTCTGGGCTATACAGTGATCCAAACACAGGAATATGCCAAAATAAATCAATAATAAGTTTTATAGATTCTGTTATCCGATTCCCTCTAAGCATATTCGATGAGTTCGCAGAACATCATAGTTTACACCACAACCACATTACCCTTCATAATTGGTGCATTTTTCAATTTTTGAAAAAAATGTGTAGGCATGTGCCTACAGCTCACTGACCAAATCAACACCCCCCTTCCCCCACATGACAGTGCCGGAAAGGAAATAGCAGAATTGATTACTCATTGGATCAAATTTACAAATGATTTCTTAATAAATTTTCCATAAACAAAACAAATGCTGTCTATGCAACAACTGACATAGCTTACATTCGAAATGTTCCAAAAAAACTAACAACTATTATTTTTATCATAACAATAAGGGATTTGTACATGATCTATTATCTATTAAACTATTCTTTTCTATTATATAACAAAAACCCTATTCTAATATGGCATTCCAGAATGAGACATTTAACGACTAGAAAACCGTAAACCAGATTTATGATTTGGCACATGAAACATTGAAAACAAATATAGCAGATTATCTGCTGGTTTTTTATATAAATAAAAATGCAAGGCCATGAATATAAACCCTGTGTTTCCAACTGATTGTCAAATGGATAATGGCAGTACGAGACTGAACAAATTACGTAAAAAGTGAAATTAAGGATTTCCACTCCACAGAGGTCTACTCTGCTGCACTTTAGCCTCTTTCAAGCAGACGGAATCTAAACCAAGATAGAGCGAACAGAAAGCATAGACTGATGTACCTTACTGGTACCCAGCATGCACAATACTGGTACCCTGTATAGACTGATGCACAGACTGGTACCCAGCATACACAATACTGGTACCCAGTATAGAATGATGCACCGACTGGTACCCAGCATGCAAAATACTGGTACCCAGTATATAATGATGCACCAACTGGTACCCAGCATGCACAATACATAGACTGGTGCACTTTACTGGTAGCCAGCAGCAGATTTCAATTGTTATGGCATACAAACAAGATCTTGAAATATATAATGTGTATTTGTACCTAAATATAATAAATTCAGGCCTCACATATATACTTTCTTGTAAACGAAAACTCACTGAAGCGAGCTTTACTTGGCCAAATGTGTTGTTTAAAAAAATACTGATCGAATGTTTGGCTGACATGAAACATATGTTTAAATTAGGAAATAATCTTCGTCATTGTTTATAAGCAAATAAACCACGCAAACCTATGGCAGTGTGCAATTTTGTCTCCTTGTCTGTTATTTGGATGATGGCTTTACAAAATACCTCACTGTAAAATACCTTCAGTATTTCAGTGGCACTGAAAATCATCCTTCAGCTATCAACACTATATATATATATTTCCTATATGGCTGGTTATTAACACTACAAATCCTGCCCAATCGTTGCATTCAATTCCAATGTAAAATTGGTAAAAGTTGTGCAAATGACTGCTATTTGAATGTTACACATTTTGACTGAGCAAAATTCAACAGTCATAAAATAGACCGGCTGTAGCCGTGGTATATTGCGGATTTAACAATGGTAGATTTGTTCTTTGTTCATAGGAGTAAAATATCAAGTCATGTTAGAATACTTGTTGAATGAATACTATAAATATCCTATAGCTGATTTACACCATTTCTAGAGACATGCTTGAAAAACACAGTACAACTTCAAAAAACAGGATTCATTCTATGTCAGAATTTTTGGGAGAAGTGAGAAAGCGTGTGATCGCTTCCTTAAATGGTGTTCTTTAATATACTTCTCCAAAATAGGGTTAAAATGCACAGTACAACCATTAAATACAACATTTGAATAGAAGGAGTGCTTTATAATGGGCCAGTGTATCTTACTAGACAAAATTGTATATGAAAATCGTAAAAACCAAAAAATAATTATTTTTTTTAGGGAGAGGGTGTCAGGGTCCCTAGGACGACTATTTTGCCCACATCGCCCTCTAAAATGATCCCTGAAAAATTACAAATGAAAATACTATTGCATCCGACTAAAATCAAGAACATTTCAAAAGTAAGTGAGACGATGCGTCCGTGACGTCACGCATCTCACCTTCTTTTCATAAACTGGGGAATAAAATTGTCAGAATTTAATACTATAAATATTTGATGGGACTATAAATCAAGATCTAAAAGAACCAGGGATGCTTCTGGAATTGGAGCGTCTTCTGTATCTTGTACTATCCTCCAAAAAAAATAAAATTCTGGAGGTGTAACCCTGATTAACCAAGGGGCGGCGATAAATAAACGTATCCCAAACAAGTTATAAATGCATAATGTAGCAATAAATTGTTTCCTGGCTCCATTTGTTTATTAGGCTTGTGAGGAAAAACAGCGATCGCTCGCTGCAGCTTGCCACTATAAGCTTATCCAATCCTCGCCGCCCATTAAATAAATATAGTCAAGAACCAATCAGATAATTCTTATATAATACTAATATGTAAACGTTGTAGCAGGCACACGAGCCCCGCTGGAGCCGTTACGATTGTACCCTTAGGCAAGGCATTTAAATTCCACGTTGCTTCTTCTCTCTCATTCATGGCGATGGATTCCATCAGGAATGAGGTCTCGAGAGTGATTAATATAAGTTGAAATAACTTGTTTCGCAATCGAGATAAAATAAATTTGTATAAACTAAGGCACACAACTGCTGCTTATGTGTATATGGAGTAATATAATATCTAAACTACACTCTGCATATACATGTAGTATGTAAACATTCATTGTGATCTTCACATCAATATACGCGCGGTGATCCACAACTTGAAATACAACACAACAAATCCAGGATTTCAGTGAAGCTTAGTGATAAACTGTGTCCAACAAAACACCCAAACATAAACGAGGAAAACAAAAACAAACAGAAAGCACAATAATATACATGTACATAACCAAACTAGTGGAGATATTTACATTTTAAAATTGGAATTAATACAATTGACTATAGCAAAATACAACTAGATAGCACTCGGATGGTATTTGACGCAGTAACAAATGTTCGATTTCACATAGCCTTGATTTCACTTTGAAAGGTCAACCTCAAGGTCATGGAGCATGATTTATTTGAAAGGTCATCTGAGGTTTCATGTAGGTGTTGGAACTATATGTCTATCTTGTATGATAGTCTTCTAGTAACATGTCCATGTACATGCATGCATAATTTACTATAGAAGTCAATGGAAGTGGACACTTAGCAACCCAGACAATGCGCCTTGACATATTTCTCCCAAATCACTTCCTCCTACCAACCATCTATATATATCCACAAAGTTTCATCAAACTCCACTCACATTATGTCGAGTTATTCTGTCCACACAGACACAGCTGTAGCCCCAAAACATTAACATCCATTCACAACAGCGGAGGTTAATAATTCTTAATTGAGAAACATTCTAAATAAATGTAAAACGATAAACTTATACAACCTTTTTAGAAAATGCAAATGTCAGTTTTATTTATAGTGGTGTCTCCGTTGTACGTGGAGCCTCCGTGGTGCGTGGTGTAATGGATAGCCTGGAAACCGAGTGGATTCGATTTCGAGCTCCGTCGGTACCACGATGGTGGTGTCCTTAGGCAAGACACTAAATTCCACATTGCCCCTCCTATCTCCCTCCTATCCCCCACCTATCTCCCTCATGGCAATAGATTCCATTAGGAATGACGTATCGAGAGCGATTAAATTAATGTTGTAAAAAACGTGCTTTGCAATCGAGCTAATATAAATTTGTATATTCTATATAGATCTATTTCATTGAATACTATTTGCCATATTCTTGCAAGCCTGACAAAACACGAGATTTTTCCAAAAACACAAGAAACGACATCTATATTTTTAAATAATTAATGTTACTGCATCAGCATCATATCACCTGCATCAGCATCATTTTTGGGCTATATCGCCGGCGGGCAGTTTACCTAACAATACCTTTCCTGGGCAGCTTCCAGCGGTTAACCAGTACTTGGGTGTATCCAACCTACGTAAGAAACTGCCAACTTTTTCATATAAATGAAACAGGGTCTGAGCGGGGATCGAACCCGTGACCATCAGTGATGATAGGATACAGTGGTATACAAGTCAGCGACCTTAACCACTCGACCACGAAGGCGGTTAAATAATTAAGCACACTATGGTCAAAAATTTAATACCGAAGGCGGGAAATAAATAAATGCTTGCTAGAGAAATCCGTTAGCTTCATCAATAAAATACGATGCTATGAATTAGTCCCGGCCGAACTGGGGTACAATAAAGAGTGCAAAGTAAATTGCTAACAAGTCGCAGCTAAAGTCTGTTCCGTATTGACCATTTAACAGAAAATTATAGCACGTTTTTTGCTTTTGCGATCAGAAAACCTGAGAATCGCGATACAGGTCTATTCATGATCTTGCTGACTCTGACATGCCATGGCCTCAAGGAAATAAAAAAATTTCCTCAGATCTCAAACTCAAATGATCTGATTGGTTGATGCTGAGTGTTACTGTCAGCTGAACCAATCGGACGCTTGAGACTGAGTTTTGAGATTGGAGAAAAGTTTTATAACCTCGGGCATAATAAGTCTTATATCCTGCAGCATACACACTGGAATGTATTTTCACAAAATACATGATAATATATATAAATAATTTTAGAGAAAGGCAGATGGGTCAGTGATCCAAGAATCGCATGTCTGATCCCTCATCTTAATGTAATAAATTATAATCCTATGTTAAATTACAATTAAATTTCAGTCCTCATGTATTGGTGCATGTTCATCGGGCACGTAACAGAACATGGGACGCTTCTGGAATAAGAGACATCTCTAATTTTCTATTACCTCCCTTGGCAGATAAATTCTGATTTATTCCAAAATGTGAATAGGTCCTTTTAGTTAGAATCCTTTGTGTTTACTGTTGTTCCCTAACCAGGTGTTGCGGTATGATAAATGTGATTTTATCAAAATCGTGTTAATTAACTGATAACATTGTTTTACAAATAAGTTCCCATTGCATAATTTTTATATTGTATGGGATCTGTCGAAATGTAGTAATTTAATACTCATAACAAGCGATAGTGGAAGAAAATTGCTAGCATGTTGTGCAAAGGAAACAACGGTAAAAACAGAGGAAAACACTTAATATGACCTATCTACTTTTAGGGAGTATTCAGGGGCAGTAACTGACCGATGTCTCTCATTGGAGGTCCTTCTATATCGTGCGATATCCTCCAAATATAAAATGATGTAACATACTACTGAAGGCGTCGCCCCGATTAACAAGCGGGTGGCGATAAATAAAAGTATCTCAAAAAAAGGCTCCCAAATGTTTGACATGAGCATATGGTATTGTACATATACTATACATGTTGATAAGTTTGAAATATTGATCTATTGTGAAAATATACACATATAGGAATACAGATGGGTGGGGTATGAGAGTGTAGAACATAATCCCCCCAGAACGTAATCCCCGCCCGTTATTTGACACTGGCAGACATAATCCCCCCATATAGAAACCCAGGAATTATCTGGGGGATTGGCTTCCTATGGGTGGATTATGTCCATGGGGATTATGTCCTGGGGGATTATGTCCTGGGGGATTATGTCCTGGTGGGATTATGTTCGGGGGATTATGTCCTGGTGGGATTATGTTCGGGGGATTATGTCCTGGGGGATTATGTCCTGGGGGATTATGTGGGGATTATGTCCTGGGGGATTATGTCCTGGGGGATTATGTCCTGGGGGATTATGTCTGGGGGGATTATGTCCTGGGGGATTATGTCCTGGGGGATTATGTCCTGGGGATTATGTCTGTGGGGATTATGTCCTGGTGGATTATGTTCGGGGGATTATGTCCTGGGGGATTATGTCCTGGGGGATTATGTCCTGGGGGATTATGTCCTGGGGGATTATGTCCTGGGGGATTATGTCCTGGGGGATTATGTCCTGGGGGATTATGTTCTGGGGATTATGTCCTGGGGGATTATGTCCTGGTGGGATAATGTTCGGAGGATTATGTCCTGGGGGATTATGTCCTGGTGGGATTATGTTCGGGGGATTATGTCCTGGGGGATTATGTCCTGGTGGGATTATGTCTGAGGGGATTATGTCCTGGGGGATTATGTCCGGGGGGATTATGTCCTGGGGGGATATTCTGGCGTATGAATATCTAGTAATTATTTTACACCTGTGTTTGTGACTATAATATATAAAGTTGTTAATGAAGGAAAAATGCACAACATGTAGAGAATCATCAAATTACCCGTAGTATTCACAAATGGTCATACCTGAATATAGCATCACGCCGTATCACTAGCAACACGCCGTAACACTAGCAACACGCCATATCACTAGCATCACGCCGTAACACTAGCAACACGCCGTAACACGCAGTTATCACTAGCAACACGCCGTAACACTAGCATCACACTGTAACACTAGCATCACGCCGTAACCCTAGCAACACGCCGTATCACTAGCACCACGCAGTTATCACTAACATCACACCATGTACATGCAAATCATACAAAATCTACAGCTATGTGAGATTTCTACAGTTAATGCGTTTTTAAATTGTTAAAACCGTCCTCCTCAGTGCAGTTATCTCATCACGTGCCGTAAGCTCATCTAAGACATTGGGATCTCGTGCGAAGCTGCATATCTCCCGTAGACAAAGTGGAAGAGCTGGCGTTCAATATCAATAAGTAGGGAGCTGGCCCCTATTCTGAAAAGAGCTGGTGTTGTCCACTCATCCCCTAACTCTTCTTTCATCAGTGAGAGCCAGGTACAAGCTTCTTTGGCATTCCTGATGCCTCCAGCAGGCTTGAATCCAACCTGAGAGGAATTGGGATAAGAGAATCTATGAAAGTGATTATTGTTGATTTATATTCCTGGTTTCCAAACCGCATCAAGCTGTATGCAATCATAACATAACATAACATAAAGTTTATTTGCATAAAACATTTACATGTACATGTTTATAGCCTTAAACATCAATAAACATGGTGAAATATAAATTCGCAAGTATAACTAGCATTAGCAAGGAAGAACTCATTATATACCAGTCATAATCAAATAATGCTGCATGGGATGAATCTTCATAGTAATATATATTACCTTATTTGTGCTCTAAGTTTGAAAGCATGATATACAAATTTAGCTGTACTGTTAATAACTCTATCGCCGTTAGCAATCAGAACACACAGAATATTGTTTACTTTTGGCATATTCCTGGTTTCCAAACCACATCAAAGGAGAAAGAAAGAATTTAAATGCCTGGCCTAAGGGCACAATCGTAATGGCTCCAGCGGGGCTCAAAACTCCGGACCTGAAGCTGCGCTATCACGACTATTTGGGGTTTAAAGTCGCATCAATAGCGTAGGTCATGTGATGACACTCGAAGCCCTGCGGCAAGTATTTACAACATGCACCCAGGTAGAACCACCAACCTGCTGCAAGCCAGCTTTCTCACTTGAAATAATTTGTGGAATTTCAACATATAGCCGCGAAGAGCAAGCGATTTGAAGCAATCGATCATAACCACTCAGCCTTGGCTGTCTGATTAGCGCAGTGGTTAGCACGCACGCTTCTCACCAATGCAAACTGGGTTCGATCCTCGGACAAGGAAGTATGTGAGATGGTACGGTGGTCGCCTGATCGGACAGGTGGGTTTTCTCCCGGTACTCCGGTTTCCTCCCACACGAATGACCACATTACGCTTTCATCCTCACCAACGAGAGTGATTAATATAAGTTGTTAGAACTTCCTTCGCAATCGTTGTAAAATAAATAAAGTTTAAATCTTTTTTAACCCCTCAGCCATAGAAGCCCCTCATGGTAACTCACGAGAGCTTATAGGAGTATCAACGGGACATGGGATTGCACATGGGTGGAGCAACCGACCTCATACAAGCCAGCTGGAGAGCTTCCTCCTCTGACTCCTGTAGGACTCATACCCACAGATAGTGAGTGGCAACGGACTGGATAGTGAGTGGCAACAGACTGGATGATGATTGGCAACGGACTGGATAGTGAGTGGCAACGGACTGGATAGTGAGTGGCAACGGACTGGATGGTGAGTGGCAACGGACTGGATAGTGAGTGGCAACGGACTGGATGGTGAGTGGCAACGGACTGGATGGTGAGTGGCAACGGACTGGATAGTGAGTGACAACGGACTGGATGGTGAGTGGCAACGGACTGGATGGTGAGTGGCAATGGACTGGATGGTGAGTGGCAACGGACTGGATAGTGAGTGGCAACGGACTAGATGGTGAGTGGCAATGGACTGGATGGTGAGTGGCAACGGACTGGATAGTGAGTGGCAACGGACTGGATGGTGAGTGGCAATGGACTGGATGGTGAGTGACAATGGACTGGATAGTGAGTGGCAACGGACTGGATGGTGAGTGGCAACGGACTGGATGGTGAGTGGCAACGGACTGGATAGTGAGTGGCAACGGACTGGATGGTGAGTGGCAACGGACTGTATGGTGAGTGGCAACGGACTGGATAGTGAGTGGCAACGGACTGGATGGTGAGTGGCAACGGACTGGATGGTGAGTGACAATGGACTGGATAGTGAGTGGCAACGGACTGGATGGTGAGTGGCAACGGACTGGATGGTGAGTGGCAACGGACTGGATAGTGAGTGGCAACGGACTGGATGGTGAGTGGCAATGGACTGGATAGTGAGTGGCAACGGACTGGATGGTGAGTGGCAACGGACTGGATGGTGAGTGGCAACGGACTGGATAGTGAGTGGCAACGGACTGGATGGTGAGTGGCAACGGACTGGATGGTGAGTGGCAACGGACTGGATAGTGAGTGGCAACGGACTGGATGGTGAGTGGCAACGGACTGGATGGTGAGTGGCAACAGACTGGATGGTGAGTGGCAACGGACTGGATGGTGAGTGGCAATGGACTGTCAGTATACAAAATAAACTACTCCACACCAGAGGACCCCCACACAATATATTGCTGGATTTTACACTTCTATAAACACAAACAGACCTTATGTCCAGTCCGTTCGAAGTATTCCCTGATAGCACGCACCATCACCAGCGCCACCATTAGAATGGCATTCACTCCTTCCTTACCGGTAGATGTCTTTATAAAGTCAGCCCCTGAAATGTGCATATAATTATGTTCATGTAATAAAACTCCTTCTGTTGCAGACACAATGCGAACAGCATAATATTAATATACAGTCAAACCTGTCTTAAGCAGCCAGCCAAGGAAATGACAGAAAGTGGCCGCTTAGCACAGATGGCTGCTTAATAGAGGTCAAATGTATAACAAAATAACATTTTGGGAATCTGGAAACTGGCTGCTCAATATAGGTTGGCTGCTTAATGGAGGTGACCACTAACACAGGTTTGACTATAGTTTAGTTTAATCATATTTTATTGCGTTCATTCTATATATACAATGCACAGAACAATACAAATGAACACACTTGTATAATTATGCATAGTATCAGTTTAATCATATTTTATTGCGTTCATTCTATATATACAATGCACAGAACAATACAAATGAACACACTTGTATAATTATGCATAGTATATCAGTTTAATCATATTTTATTGCGTTCATTCTATATATACAATGCACAGAACAATACAAATGAACACACTTGTATATTATGCATAGTATATCAGTTTAATCATATTTTATTGCGTTCATTCTATATATACAATGCACAGAACAATACAAATGAACACACTTGTATAATTATGCATAGTATATGTATATAGGATTTATGTCATTGTTGTGCACAAGAATTGTCAATAACTGTTGAAGCAAATGGGTTGGGCCACAAGTTTTACCAACTTTATATATATTAACCCTTTCAACACCACATACCTCTAAATTGGCTTACAAAAAAGTGTAGATCCAGATGAGCCGGCTCGTGACGAGCCGTCTCATCAGGATCTGCACTTTTTTCAAGTAATATAACTATTTTTAGAATTTTTTTTACCCATTTTGATAAATGAACTGATCCAAATGTAATTTTGTTATTAATTTATTGGTCTAAAAATATCATGGACCAGTCCATGTCAGTTACTTGGTGTTGAATGGGTTAATATATAAAATGAGTAGCCAGCTATTAATGCGAACAGTGGTGCAGGTTAAAAACGTTAAACTGAAGACTAGGAGAATATTTGTTTGTTTCAGTATATGATGGTATTACATGTCACTGAACATTGAAAGCATTATTGTTATCATGAGTGGCTGGCGAGTGAAATATTATCTGATCATTCATTTAATGTGTGTGTTTTACGTTTATTTATCGTCGCTACCAGTTGCCCATATGAGCGACGCCTCCTGAAGATATTAGTCATTTTGGAGGATAATGCAATGATACAGAGAGAGACCCGTTCCAGAGTCTCCTCTGGTTCTTTTACGTGCACGGTGTAAAGCACCGACACGAGACCTCAGTTTAACGTCCCATCTGAAAGACTGTTAATTTTATTAGGGTCAGGCGGGGGATCGAACATTCATTTAAACAAACATATTTTCTTTTTATATTAGGTTGATAATTGTTTTTATGAAGTGTTTGACTATCAGGATGATAGATATATAATGAGGTGCCCAGCAGGGGTTTGACTATCAGGATGATAGATATATAATGAGGTGCCCAGCAGGGGTTTGACTATCAGGATGATATATTATAATGAGGTCCCCAGCAGGAGTTTGACTATCAGGAAGATAGATAATGAGGTGCCCAGCAGGGGTTTGACTATCAGGAAAATAGATAGTGAGGTGCCCAGCAGGGGTTTGACTACCAGGAAGATAGATAGTGAGGTGCCCAGCAGGGGTTTGACTACCAGGAAGATAGATAGTGAGGTGCCCAGGAGGGGTTTGACTATCAGGATGATAGATATATAATGAGGTGCCCAGCAGGGGTTTGACTATCAGGAAAATAGATAGTGAGGTGCCCAGCAGGGGTTTGACTACCAGGAAGATAGAGAGATAGTGAGGTGCCCAGCAGGGGTTTGACTATCAGGCAGATAGATAGATAGTGCTTACCTGCCATCATGCATACAATGCTGGCTTTGTGCACGTTGGCGAGAGTTCCGAGTTCACCTGTAGCTAATATTGTCTTCAGATGTGCCTCCCCGCATGCCTCCTTCATCAACCTCACCTCCTCATACACTCCTAGTCAAACAGTTGCAAGTACAATGTACATATTATAATGCTATTGATGATGTGAACGATAGGTATATCTCATCTTATATAATGTGCATTTCTTAAAATGAGAGACATTACTGGTTTATCTATTACCTCCCTTGACCGGTAAAGTCAGATTGATTTATCCCAAGATGCATGCAGCGGTATACTAATTGTGATTCTATCAAAGTCATGTTAATTGATTTGATTGATAAAATCTTTACAATAACGTATCAATTGGATATGTTGTAGGGTATTATTTAATAATCATAAAAATTAGAAAACGGAAAAATATGGATAGCATGTGGTGCAAAGGAAACAACGATAAAAACAATTAAGAGGACCAATCAACTCTTGTGAGTATTCAGGGGAAGTAACTGACTAATGTTTCCCATTGATAGTAAAAATATACCGAAGTCATAAGAGACCAAAATACTGATTAGCATTAATGTTGGCGCGACGTTTCAAATATTCTTTCAAATACATCTCTGTCTATATTTGTTGCTAAATAAGTCACAACTTTCTCATTTGGTAACATATTGAGTTGAAAATTTCAAGATTTATTTTTGAGACATTGTATTAGTTTGTACACATTTATTTTAGCTCGATTGCAAAATTGGACGCAGCACATCGTCTTGACGTGGCAAACATTTGTGCGTAGTTATTTGAAAATCCCCCAATGAATGACAAGTTACAGCCCGGACACGAATGTTCGACAGACACACCCAAAATTGTATATTAAGAGGCTATTCCTGTGATCTCTATAACCACATAAATAGAATTGATCCACACACAAGTTTATATAGCTACAAGCCACATAACCCCTAACCCTAGACAGTAAACCTATTGTCCTCCTAGCCAATTAGTCCAATAGTATGGGTGTTGATGTACATACGGACGGACAAGCGGAATCCTATAGTCGCAAACTGGCTCAAGTGAAATATTATTCGATCATTCATTTAAACTAACAAATTTTCTTTTTATTTTAGGCTGAAAATTGTTTTTATGAAGGGTTATGAAGATAGATATATAATGAGGTCCCCAACAGGGGTTTGACTATCTGGAAGATAGATAGATAATGAGGTCCCCAGCAGGGGTTTGACTATCTGGAAGATAGATAGATAATGAGGTCCCCAGCAGGGGTTTGACTATCTGGAATATAAGATAGATAATGAGGTCCCCAGCAGGCGTTTGACTATCAAGAAGATAGTTAGATAATGAGGTCCCCAGCAGGGGTTCGACTACCTGTAGGATAGATAGATAATGAGGTCCCCAGCAGGTAGATATAGGATTAAACAGCAGAAGCGAAAATTATCTAGGACTTATTAATTATTTACCCTTCCAGTCACCGGTTAGAGCCATCTGTCTGTTAATAACGATGTCAATTTCACGCGCACCATCTTCGACAGCCAATCGTATTTCCTCAAGGCGTGTTTTTAGAGGTGTCTGGCCAGTCGGAAAACCTGTTGCAACTGAAAGCAAAAAATTTAACAATTTTAATAGTTGATAAATTTTCATCCAGTCTTTCTGCCCAGATCTAGGTATATTATAAACATTTCTCGACACGTGGCTGGAAGATGTTTGGATACGTTGATCGACATTAAGACAGTCGTACTATGAAAATAAGAAGCAAATAAATACAATAGAAATGTGAAGCCAACATGGGGTTCGAACACGGGACCGTTCGCTTACAGAACATGCGATCCCTGGATTCGCAGTCAAATGATAAATAATATGTTATTATATATTTCGGGTTTTACGCCTGCATCAGCACCATTTCGGGCTATATCGCCGGCGGGCAGTTAACTTAACAACACCTTTCCTGGGCAGGCTCCAGCGGTTAACCAGTACTTAGGTGCACCAACCTCCATCAGAAACTGCCAACTTTTTCATATAAATGAAACATGGCCTGAGCGGGGCTCGAACCCGTGACCATCAGTGAGTATAGGTTACAGTGGTATACAAGTCAGCGACCATAACCACTCGACCACGGAGGCGGACCAAATGATAAATAAACGTATAGAAATCAAATCAGTTTTCCTATTCCGTTGATTGGTCTATAAATATAGTGCACCAGTCCATGTCAGTTACTTGGTGTTGAATGGGTTAAATGGTAGATTAACTGACATAACTAGAGATAGATAGATTTATTTATTTATAGAGCGTAACCTAATTAGTTCTAAACTAGTCCTCATTACGGTCATCTTTAGTTTATACAAATTTATTTCAGCTCAATTGCGAAACAAGTTCTCACAACTTATATTAATCACTCTCGAGACCTCATTCCTGATGGAATCCATCGGCACGAGGGAGAGAGAAGATGCAACGTGGAATTTAAATGCCTTGCCTAATGACACAATTGTAATGGCTCCATCAGGGCTCGAACTCCGGAACTTTCGCACCTGAAGCACACTGCGCTATCACGCCTTCCACAAGGTTGTCTTCAATTGATCTTTATAGCATAGATGCACATGCAGATACAATAATCATAGCCAAAATTATGAGAAGGGATAATGGTATTCTACAGCATTTATTACAAGTCTGTTTGGGTTTTACGCCTGCATCAGCACTATTATAGGCTATATCGCAGGCGTATGTATAGGATATAAGCTGAAAACGATCCAATATGTAAAATATTGGACTGTGTGAGGCGCGTAGCGCCGAAGACGGTAGCAATATTTTACATATTGGATCCATTTGAGGCTTATATCTTACTTAAAACACACACTTATATAACAATATCCTACTGATTAAAATTGTTAATTTCGTACATGTACGTGTAGGATTTAATATAATACTCTGGTATTTTGACACAAGCAGTCCAATATTAATAATAATGGACTGCAAGTACAAAGGTATGACATCACAGTCAGTGTTTTAAATAGAAATCTACTGCTGTGGTGATTTCACAAGATTTGGTTATGATAAACAAATTAGAACAAACCAGAGGCTACTGGGATGTGGCCAGCTCCAGCAGCCTTCAGGGAGTTCACGGCATCCGACACGCGGCTGGGATACACACATACTGCTCCCACGGTCAATCCTGTAAAATAGGAAATATGAATATTAAAGCCACGTCCTTGGGTTTAACTTTCTTCAATTAGAAAAATAAAGCTATATTTCTGATGCAAATTTATCCTAGGTGTCAATTTTAGCCACTGTATATCCACAAAGGTAGGTAATTTACAAATAGTAATCTTACAAAAACCAGTTCATTTATGTGCAATTCTTAAACTTTTTACTTAAAATCTGAATAACTATTTAAAATATCAAAGAGAACTTAAAGCAGCTATCGTATGAAATAAAAGATATTTGAAAAATTCAAATTTTACATATGGGTAGCAATGCCGCTGCACATTCTTATATTATAATTTGTATAATTATGTTCAATTAGTGAACAGTGTTTTTTTGCGATAAAATAAACTCGAAA
Source organism: Archivesica marissinica (assembly GCA_014843695.1). Classification (NCBI taxonomy): domain Eukaryota; kingdom Metazoa; phylum Mollusca; class Bivalvia; order Venerida; family Vesicomyidae; genus Archivesica; species Archivesica marissinica. The sequence goes on from CM026387.1 coordinate 26,079,724, forward strand.
CCGAAAGTAGGACTTTCCGAGTTGGTCGGTCACGCACTTGTTTACAATCGGAACGCATCGTCCGCACTTGTTTACATTCGGAATGCATCGTCCCCATTTGTCCCACGTTGTCTTTTTTAATTGAATTACTTGAGATGTCGATTCATACCTCTGTTATCTAAGTCTTTTAGGGACATATGTACATCCCCGCGAAGGACATTAGAGGAAGATAGATAGATAGTCTTCCATGTTCAAAATTTGTTGACATTCCAACGTGCGTTTCTACATCCGCTGTTGTTTCACGCATGCACGCTGTGGGTGTTTACATTTTGTTTGTTGATAATCAATTCGCGTATACAACGGTGTATATTTATTGGATTTTTATCGTTTCTGAGTGACTATTTCGATTTTTGTAAACACATATATACAGTATTAGTATTTATATTTTACGAAAAAAACATCCGTTTTTACGATATACAGTCAAACCTGTCTTAAGCAGCCAGTCAGGGGAGTTAGAGAAAGTGGCTGCTTAGCACAGGTGGCTGCTTAATAGAGGTCAAATATATAATAAAACAACTGATTGGGAATCTGGAAACTGGCTGCTTAATACAGGTTGGCTGCTTAATGAAGGTGACCGCTAACACAGGTTTGACTGTATATCCACTGAGAACATGGCTGCTTAATGGAGGTGATCACTAACACAGGTTTGACTGTATATCCACTGAGAACATGGCTGCTTAATGGAGGAGACCACTAACACAGGTTTGACTGTATATCCACTGAGAACATGGCTGCTTAATGGAGGTGACCACTAACACAGGTTTGACTGTAGTGCTACTTTAGTAATCCTGCTATATACATGTAACTATCCCCTCATTTGAATATCTCGTAATTCTACACAACTACAAATCTTGTAATATATGTGGAAAATGAGTCACCATTTTCGCAAGCCTGCTGATTGTAACATTAATAGGAGAATTCCTCTGATAGCTCTGGCTATGGTGCGCTCCTTCTATGGTGCGCTCCGTCTATGGTGCGCTCCGTCTATGGTGCGCTCCGTCTATGGTGCGCTCCGTCTGTGTCATAGACGGAGCGCACCATAGACGGAGCGCACCATAGCCAGAGCTATCAGAGGAATTCTTCTATGCCCCGACTATGCCCTGACTATGTTTGAACACACATGTACACATACATACCTATATATTCATTTCATGCTTTACAATAATATTAATCAGTGACATACATAGAGGATATTTGATTGGTTCAGTGTATGATCAAATTATATTTCACCAAATTTCACATTGAAAGCAATATTAATTAGCCTAGTGCTAGCCAACCGTACGTGAGATAGTGATAGCTTTCTATGTTCATGAGTGAAAAATTATTAGATAATTCACTTAAACCAACACATGTTATTTTTTTTATTTAAAGCGACACTACATCAGTGAAAACACAAATTTCTACAGAATGTATTTTTCTATTATTATCAAATTTTATTATCCAAATATTTGCCTCAAATACTGAGTATTTCAACTAATAAACAAACGTCGTACACAAGGTTTGTTGACATAACAGAATAATATAAACATGCATGCGTAATAAAACTAGTGTATCTTGAATAACATGATTTATGGTACAGATTTGCCGTTATATCTCATTGTGTGCCTATTCTTAGCTAAATTATCTCTAAACGACATTATCTCGCGTTTAGTATGGACTCCGATAACAAACAAACGTCAATATAGGAGCATGAACGACCGTTATATGAAATCATACTTTCAATCCACAAAAACACTGTTTATTTATTCAATGTTAGTGTTCGAATGTATTCGGAAGAATTTGTTGTAGCAATACATATATAGGTGAAAAACTGCATTTTATTTGCTTTTTGTCGCATTTAGACGATATCATAAATGACATCACAGCTAGAGTTTGAAAACGTTCACGTTAACAATATTTCAATTAGGGAGAAGAACTATATAAGTTTTCTTTCGTTCTAATCCCTTTCGGTCTATTGCTGTTAATTTATGTAAAATACTGAAATAAATAATGTTTAAACTAACAATATTTCAACCACAGATGGATCTGTAGTCCAGTGGTAACACGCTGGACTGGTAATCCAGGGATCGCAGGTTCGATCCCCCGTCTGACCCTAATAAAATTAACAGTCTTTCAGATGGGACGTTAAACTGAGGTCTCGTGTCGGTGATTTACACTGTGCACGTAAAAGAACCAGAGGAGACTCTGTAATGGGTCTCTGTCTGTATCATTGCACTATCCTCCAAAATCTAATATGTCTAATCTCTTCAGGAGGCGTCGCTCATATAGGCAACCGGTAGCGACGATAAATAAACGTAAAACACATACAATATTTCAACCTGAAGTGGCTGGGAACAATAGGTGTGAAGCAGAGAGAATAAAATACGTGATTTCAATGCTTTCAACGAGTGGAATAACACATTGTATTTCACTGGAAAGCATAAAATATTTACAATGTAATACCTTAGTTTCTGACATTCTATACAGTCAAACCTGTCTTAAGCAGCCACCCAAGGGATTCAGATAGTCACTGCTTAGCACAGGTGGCTGCTTAATAGAGGTCAAATGTATAATAAATCAACATATTGGGAATCTGGAAACTGGCTGCTTAATACAGGTTGGCTGTTTAATGGAGGTGACCATTAATACAGGTTGGCTAGGTGATCATTAACACAGGTTAGGCTGTATGTGTAAGGCCATATACATGCCTGATTGTCACAATCAGAATTTCTAAATAGTAATATTGTTGGGGGATGTAGGATTGGTGGTTAGATCATATAACCATTCCAGTTAGTTAGGCCCAACCCATTGCTACAAAAAAAACACTTTTTTGCGTTACTTGAATAAAAAGATGGGGTTTGAGCAAATTTACAAGTCATAATATCATTATACGATACGGACATACTCCCCTCATGTAGTTTCAACACAGTATGACAAAATCTCCTCGTCTAGGCTTAGTTAGTTTTAGGGTCCTCCCTTGAATATGAAAGGGGGTGGGGGATTATGTCACACCTGGGGGAGGGTGAGTACATGTAGTATGTCTGCCTGTGTCAAAAACATGGGCGTGATTATGACCGGGGTGGGGGAATTATGTCACACCTAGGGAAGGGGGAGTACATGTATGTCTACCTGTGTCAAAAACATGGCGTGATTATGACTGGGGGGTGGGGGAATTATGTCACACCTGGGGAAGGGGGAGTACAGGGGGAAGGGGGAGTACATGTATGTCTACCTGTGTCAAAAACATGGGCAGGATTATGACCGGGGGTGGGGACTACACTCTATCTTTATAAGTCCAACCAATGTTACCGATATCCAGCATCTCCATTGCTTGAAGCAGGTCTGATCGAACTGGATGCTTTGCCTTAAAGCACAGTCTGTTAACATTAGCAAGCGTGTCATCTCCCGCCAACGTGGTTAAATCTATACACGACACTGCCCTCAACTCCCATGCAGCCTACATAGAAATACAATATACATTATCCCAACATGCAATAGATAAAATATGCGCATGCATAATGTATTTATGGCTCTGTTGTTGTTTTGGTGGTTTAATGTCGTACCAAAAGCTTAGGTTATATGGTGACTTTTCAGCCATTATTAGCAGGGATCATTCTAGAGAGCGATGTGGGCGAAATTATCGCCCTATTGATCCTGACTTCGCCCTCTGGGGGCCCTACTTCTCCCTAAAATAAATAAATATGGTTTTTACGATTTTCAAACAAAATTTTGTCTAGTAAGATACACTGGCCCATTATAAAGCACTCCTTCTATTCAAATGTTTTATTTAATGGTTGTACTGTGCATTTTAACCCTATTTTGCAGAAGTATATTAAAGAACACCATTTAACCCATTCAACACCAAGTAACTCACATGGACTGGTCCATGATATTCATAAACCAATAAATGAATCAGAAAATCACATTTGGACAAGTTCATTTATCAAAATGGGTAATTATGTCTAAAAATAGTCATATCACTGGCAAAGTGCAGATCCTGATGATACGGCTCGTCACGAGCTGGCTCATCTGGATCTACACTTTTTGTAAGCCTATTTAGAGGTCTGTGCTGTTGAAAGGGTTAAGGAAGCGATCACGCGCTTTCTCACTTCTCCCAAAAATTCTGACCTAGAATGAACCCTGAATTAGTGGATGCAGATTCCAGGTGCTACTCTGAGTAGTATTTCATGTGTAGAACCAGCGACCTACAGCAAGCCAGCTCAATAAATTCCTCACATGAACAAATCTGATCCCCCCCAAAGGAAATAATATTTGTTATGCCGTTAATGGTTATTGGCAAAAAAACACTGTTTTTTAGTTCTGATTAGTAGCAATTTCCATTCAAACACCTAATTCAATATAATGTTATTTTGTCTCCTTGTCTGTTATTTGCCTGATGGCTTTACAAAATACCTCCCTGTAAAATACCTTCTGTATTCCGGTGGTACTGAAAATCATCCTCCAGCTATCAACACTATGTTTCCTGTATGGTTGATTATTAACACAAAAATCCTGCCCAATCGCTGTATTCACTTCCAGATATTTTATTACAACTTATTATTTAGGTCACATGATTTTCATTCATAAATATGTTCTTTACAGTGGGAGCAAAATTCAACAGCCGTAAATTAGACCTGTGAAACATCAGGTCTGGTGTACAGATACTGTGAAACATCGGGTCTGGTGTACAGATACTGTGAAACATCAGGTCTGGTGTACAGATACTGTGAAACATCAGGTCTGGTGTACAGATATTTGAAACATCAGGCTGGTGTATAGATACTGTGAAATCAGGTCTGGTGTACAGATACTGTGAACCATCAGGTCTGGTGTACAGATACTGTGAAACACCAGGTCTGGTGTACAGATACTGTGAACCATCAGGTCTGGTGTACAGATGTGAACCATCAGGTCTGGTGTACAGATACTGTGAAACACCAGGTCTGGTGTACAGATACTGTGAACCATCAGGTCTGGTGTACAGATACTGTGAACCATCAGGTCTGGTGTACAGATACTGTGAAAACATGGTAGATATGGAACATCAGGTCTGGTGTACAGATACTGTGAACCATCAGGTCTGGTGTACAGATACTCATCAGGTCTGGTGTACAGATACTGTGAAACATCAGGTCTGGGTACTATGAACATCAGGTGGTGTACAGATACTGTGAAACATCAGTCTGGTGTACAGATACTGTGAACATCAGGTTGGTGTACAGATACTGTGAAACATCAGGTCTGGTCAATGGATACTGTGAACATAGGTCTGGTGTACATATATGTGAACATCAGGTCTGGTGTACATTACTGTGAATCAGTTCTGGGTCATATACTGTGAACATCAGGTCTGGTGTACAGATACTGTGAAACATCAGGTTTGGTCAATGGATACTGTGAAATCAGGTCTGGTGTACAGATACTGTGAACCATCAGGTCTGGTCAGTACAGATACTGTGAACCATCAGGTCTGGTGTACAGATACTGTGAATGGTGGTGTGTGTGTGGTTGGTTGGTACCTGTGAACCATCAGGTCTGGTGTACAGATACTGTGAAACACCAGGTCTGGTGTACAGATACTGTGAACCATCAGGTCTGGTGTACAGATACTGTGAACCATCAGGTCTGGTGTACAGATACTGTGAAACACCAGGTCTGGTGTACAGATACTGTGAACCATCAGGTCTGGTGTACAGATACTGTGAACCATCAGGTCTGGTGTACAGATACTGTGAAACACCAGGTCTGGTGTACAGATACTGTGAACCATCAGGTCTGGTGTACAGATACTGTGAACCATCAGGTCTGGTGTACAGATACTGTGAAACACCAGGTCTGGTGTACAGATACTGTGAACCATCAGGTCTGGTGTACAGATACTGTGAACCATCAGGTCTGGTGTACAGATACTGTGAACCATCAGGTCTGGTGTACAGATACTGTGAACCATCAGGTCTGGTGTACAGATACTGTGAAACATCAGGTCTGGTCAATGGATACTATGAACCACCAGGTCTGGTGTACAGATACTGTGAACCATCAGGTCTGGTCAATGGATACTATGAACCATCAGGTCTGGTGTACAGATACTGTGAACCATCAGGTCTGGTCAATGGATACTATGAAACATCAGGTCTGGTGTACTGTGAACCATCAGGTCTGGTCAATGGATACTGTGAAACATCAGGTCTGGTGTACAGATACTGTGAAACATCAGGTCTGGTCAATGGATACTGTGAAACATCAGGTCTGGTGTACATATACTGTGAAACATCAGGTCTGGTGTACATATACTGTGAAACATCAGGTCTGGTCAATGGATACTGTGAAACATCAGGTCTGGTGTACTATGAAACATCAGGTCTGGTGTACAGATACTGTGAAACATCAGGTCTGGTCAATGGATACTGTGAAACATCAGGTCTGGTGTACAGATACTGTGAAACATCAGGTCTGGTCAATGGATACTGTGAAACATCAGGTCTGGTGTACATATACTGTGAAACATCAGTTCTGGTGTACATATACTGTGAAACATCAGGTCTGGTGTACAGATACTGTGAAACATCAGGTCTGGTCAATGGATACTGTGAAACATCAGGTCTGGTGTACAGATACTGTGAACCATCAGGTCTGGTGTACAGATACTGTGAACCATCAGGTCTGGTGTACAGATACTGTGAAACATCAGGTCTGGTGTACAGATACTGTGAAACATCAGGTCTGGTCAATGGATACTGTGAAACATCAGGTCTGGTGTACATATACTGTGAAACATCAGGTCTGGTGTACATATACTGTGAAACATCAGGTCTGGTGTACATATACTGTGAAACATCAGGTCTGGTGTACAGATACTGTGAAACATCAGGTCTGGTGTACAGATACTGTGAAACATCAGGTCTGGTGTACAGATACTGTGAAACATCAGGTCTGGTCAATGGATACTAGGTATTGTATGCTGAATACTTGACATATTTATATTTATTCTTTAATAATGTTTAATCTAGCTGGAATGCACAGAAAGTCAACTTTAAGCCGCAGGTATAATATAATCCATATAATCCATAATAATCCAAAGCTTACTTAATTAAGCCGTCCATATTTCTAATGCATCTATGTTGAAATTCCATTGTTATGTTTTCTGATGTAATACAGAGCTTAAAGCTAGGTGGTGATTTGGTAGAAATAATCTCATTCAGCTTTCTAACTTCTAACTTTTTTTAGTTCATGGAGAATGTTTTCATATAGAATATGTAGAAGATTTGTCGAGAGTCGCACCAACAACTAAAGTCATACGACACCTCTCCAGCTATTATTGGTATAGGAAGACCCCGGGTGCCCCTCCTTGCAGTATTTCAGGCATGGTCCGGCACACGAGTAGAACCACTGACCTACCACAATACTTCCCCACATGAATTAATTTCACGTCCAGTGGGATTCGAACCTAGAGCGGCGAGTTCTGTATTGCATAATTTAATCTTTTACTCTGCATAAACAAAATTCAACACCCTTATCTCATCCATCATATAGTCACTCAGGGTTCATTCTAGGTCAGAATGTTTGGGAGAAGTGAGAAAGCGCGTGATCGCTTCCTTAAATGGTGTTCTTTAATATACTTACAAAATAGGGTTAAAATGCACAGTACCAACCATTAAATACAACATTTGAATAGAAGGAGTGCTTTATAATGGGCCAGTGTATCTTACTAGACAAAATTTTGTTTGAAAATCGTAAAAACCAAAAAAAGGGAGAAGTGGGGGCCCCAGAGGGCGAAGTCAGAGTCCCTAGGGCGACAATTTCGCCCACATTGCCCTCTAAACTGATCCCTGAAGCATCACTCAGTCACGCAACAGTTCCTTGTCCATAATAAATATACCTTATAAATGAATATTTGTCTGACCCCTAAAAACGTCATTCTTACATTCAAGTGAATAGATAGGGTTTTTTTAAATTGCATTTTGGGTTAAAGTCGCACCAACATCATAGGACATTTGGCGACGTTTGGAAAAGGCCCTGGGCGCCTCTCCGAGCTATTTCGTTCACAGATATGCACCCAGGTAGAACCACCGACCTTCCACAAGCTAGCTGGATAGCTTCCTTACATGAAAGAATCCGACACCCCCAGTGTGACGCGAACATACAGCGGTGATTTGAAGTTGTATGTTCCTTTAATGTCAAACCCCTCGCGGGGGGACTTAGACATGTTTTCCTGGGCAGGTTTAGCCGACCTAAGCGATTAACCAGTACTAAGCAATGTGTGTGAGGTGCCTTGCTCAATGACACTACATACGTGGCCTGACCGAGTATCGAACCCGGGACCGTTCGATTCAAATCCGACGCACTACCACTGGACCACGGACGCCACATGATATATATGTGTCTTTCACTCAAACCAATATCTGTTATCACACAAATATATTTCACCTAGAATTTCCTCTCAATTTATTTTATATTCTGTGTGTAAAACATGTTTATATTGTGTATTTAAGTATACATGTATATATAATTCTACCTGCCATTGTTTCTTCACAGTTCTTCTAAGACCAAGCTGCTCAGCCCTACGCTTCGTAGCTGGTAAATTGACATTCACATTCTGAATCCAGGAGGGATCTGAAAAATGTCAACATAATGCAATCCACACCCACTTGTCTCTAGATCCTGCCTCTTTTATTGGGCAAATTGCTGTCAGTAGCAGGTACTTGGATTATATGGTAGATGCTAAAACTGCCAAACACAAAACTGAGCAAAAACAGATCAATATTCACCTATTTTCGATGTAAATGTTAATGTTTTTCATTAGTGTCACGGTAATCATGTGGAAGTCGTCATAGCGCATTCACTTCAGGTGCGAAAGACCCGGAGTTCGAGCCCCGTTGGAGCCGTTACGATTGTGACCTTAGGCAAGGCATTTAAAATTCCACATTGCCTCTTCTCTCTCCCTCGTGGCAATGGATTACATCAGGAATGAGGTCTCGAGAGTGATTAATATAAGTTGTAAGAACTTGTTTCGCAATCGAGCTAAAATAAATTTGTATAAAGTAATTATCGGAAAGTGCAGACAAATTGAGCAAGTTCACTTCATGTTGACGACACATACAAAGTGTAATTTGAATTGGATGAGAACTGAAGGAGAAAATGAGGCCACAATAAGTGTGACAGACGGGTCAGAATACCCAAACACTATGTCACCCCCCACTCCCCCTGCCTGGTCTAGATTATAAGATATGTGTGGTGATAACTACGGTACGGTACGGTACGGCTGGAGGCCGGGGAAATATCACCACGGCAGCACGAGACGAGACTCGGGGAGAGGCGAGAGGACTTAGGAATGGGGCTGCCAACTCAACACCCCTAACAAAGCTAGAACTTGAACAGAACAGTTGATAACCGGTTATAACAGATACAGACAAAGCAAGACTATTAGGTAAGACGCTTTATATGGTGGCAGCGGTGTTTTACGACCTACGTCGAGCAAAGGAAATTACCTGAGAGTGAAACATTTTTTTTGAAAACATGTGGTTCAAAAATTCTTCATTCTCGGGAATTTTATGGAAATATTTGTATCTAACTACCGGTTGAGAAGTTGTGAAGACCAGTATCCAGTCAAAGACTGGGGATGGTTCATTTTTGTTGCGTTATTGGCATTTGTTTTGCTAGACATTTGTTGATATCGTCAACATTGATACAAGCAAGGGCGGATTGAGTTGGGCAGCATTAATATAGTTCAACATATGCAAAGTCCCTGGTTGGCTATATTAAGTACAGTATAGTGTTTTTTCACATGTTTGACTATTTTGCAAAGCTAAAATATCCCATGTGTTAAAATAAATATTCTTGTCAAAGACAAAGAATATTTGGTTGTGATCTTCGAGAGTCCATATACAGTAGTTGTAGCAAATCCTTGTACATATATCATTACGTTAAAAAACCTACTGTAACAAAAATGGCCTCATTCAATCAAGCAAAGCTTATTGAGGTGAATTTTGCATCATCAGGGACATGTGGAGCAATATACCAGAGACCATGAGCCGAAAAGGGATGAAGGGCAAAGATCGAAAAGGTCTTGGAATCAGCCAAGAAATGGGTGGGAGTGCACGGCGAATCCTCGAGTAGAGGCGACCAAATGATGGCAAAGCAATCATTTGGGGGCGCACGTCCGAGACAGTACAAGAACCGTGATGATAGGTATGAGGGCGATTCGGATGAGAAGCCATACCTTGCTTCATCACGCCATCGAGGCCTACAATCACGGCCCAAAGATGCAAGGACATCTTATAAGCCGTTTAAACCCACAAGAGAATATTCATCGGGGGAGGAAGAAAAAGTCCCGAGAAGGCAGAAATCTAAAACACGGACATGCTACAAACAGAGACGACCAACGAGGGAATACTCGGAGGAGGAGGACGACGACAGGGTCACAAGTAAACTAAGAACAGGATATAGACAGTCCCGCCAAGCAAGAGAATATTCATCGGGGGAGGAGGACCGAGTCCCGAGAAGGCAGAAATCTAGAACAGCCGAGTTTCTGCGGAATATTCCGAAGGCTCTGTACTATAATGGCACAGGTAACTGGCAGTCATATAGACAGAAATTTGACCGCTATGCAAATGCATGCGGGTGGACGGAGGAGGAATGCGCGAACGGTTTGTGTTGGAGTTTGAGTGGCAAAGCCGCAGACTTCTACACACTACTCGTGGAACGTGATGAAGATTTAAGTTGTCGACAGATCATGAGACGACTAGAGAATCGGTTTGGTGCAAAGGAACTAACCGAGACAGCCCAGGTAAGGTTTCATCAAGCTGTACAGAGTAATGGTGAATTACTGGAAGACTGGGCCGACCGCGTACTGACCCTAGCTACAAGAGCCTACAATGATTTGCCGGAGTATTTTTCTTGCAGACAAGCGGTAGCTCGTTTCTGTGAAGGGCTACTCGACAAAGAAGCTGCACTCCAAGTGGGGATTGAAAAACCTGCAAACATGGAGGCGGCCATAAACAGTGTACGCTGGTATCAGCATATGCATCAATCAGTATTGGGGAAACCACGGAGGACTAGGGCCCGTGATACCGAGCAAGAAACTACAAGTGCATATGCAGTTTATGAGAATGTGCAGGGTCGAAAACCTCTGAGCCCTTCGGAAAGGGATTCGCTGGAGGTAGTAATAGAGAAACTACAGACCACTTTGGATTTAATGTCGGCTAAGATGTCAAAGACAGAGTCGACAGGAATATCGCAAAATCAAAGGGGGATGCAGCGAAATGATTGGTCGCGGGCAGGAGCGCAATATGGTAGGAGGGGCTCCTGTTTCAATTGTAATCAAATGGGACATTTTAAAAGGGAGTGTCCAAGATTAGCTCCTCCAAACTTGAGCTTAAACCGGAGAGGGCCGAGACAGTAGGTCAATCCTCGTTCCAAAGGACTAAAGTGGACCTAATAAGGACACCACCCATACGGGAGAAGGACGATAGTTCTAAGATACCATGCCCATCTCGCTGCAAAGTAGCTAGGGGGTATAAATTATCAAAATAACCTTGCAAAGTTCCTGGGTTACAACCATCTGCTGGGGATTTCCCTGCGAATCATGAAAGAAGATTGTGTAACATGGAGAATGGCCCGATAACCTTGAACCCAAGTCCAGGCATTGGCAAAAAGGGGGTAGTCAAACAGCCCTCGTTATCCGAGCCTGGTAAAACTAAAGCAAATGATGAATCACGTGTATCTATTTGTCAATTGAGGACATTGTCGCAATTCAGCATGATGGTCAATGTCGGTGACAAGATAGTTAAAGCGGTAGTGGACACAGCTGCAGAAGTGACCATCATTTCGGACAGACTTTACAATTCGCTGAAATTCAAACCAAATAAAATTTGCGATGTAAAGCTCTGCACGGCCGGACGACAGCTTTCCATGAATGGATTTGTGGTTGGTCCAATTAGGTTAAAAGTTGGGGGAAAATGGTATAGCGAGCAGGTACATGTAGCGCCAATAGAACAAGACATGTTGTTTGGGTTTGACCTTTTGTATCACCGAGGAGCTGCGACACTGGACATGGGGCGAGCAGTTTTGATATTTGATGGCCAAGAAATTAGTCTCGATGTGGGGAAGGAGGGTGGTACTCCACTGGTGGCCAGAGAGTATTTATAGTTAATAGGCAAGTTATTCCACCTAATTCGGTTGTACAGGTTAAATGCAAAATTAGCGACCCCATTCCAGGAAATATTGTAATGGAACCCATAGAGGGTTTGAAATTGTTAGCTCCGCGCGTGGTATGTAGTGATAAAGCGGACCCAATAATGTGTCTTGTGAACCCCACGGACCGTTATCGACTTCTCAAATGGGGACAGCAGTTGGGAAGAGCTTATCCGATAGACAAGTGTCTTGAGCCCGAGAAACAGGAACAGATTGCAACACAAGTATTGAGTGTGCAAACAGGTCAACCGGGGAGTTCTAAAAGTGAACTAAAGATTCCAGAGCATGTAAAGGAAATGCTGGAATCCTCTAAGACACATTTAACTGAAGAGCAAAGCATTCAGTTAGCTAGCATTTTGATTGAATTTCAAGATGTATTTGCAAAAGACGAATTCGACCTAGGGCATTTCACCGAGATTGAGCATAGCATTGATACAGGAGGCGCCAATCCTGTCAAACAACGCATGCGCAGAACACCAGCATGTTTTGTGGGGGAAGAAGAAGCACACCTGAAAAAGATGTTGGAGTCAGGTGTGATACAAGAGTCGGTCTCTGATTGGGCGTCCGCTCCAGTGCTGATACGCAAACGAGATGGGACAGTTAGATGGTGCATTGACTATAGGGCATTAAACAATGTGACCGTCAAAGACGTGTTTCCATTACCCTTGGTTGATGACTGTTTAGATACTCTCGCTGGTAGCGTATGGTTTTCTAAAACAGTCATCAACCAAGGGTAATGGAAACACGTCTTTGACGGTCACATTGTTTAATGCCCTATAGTCAATGCACCATCTAACTGTCCCATCTCGTTTGCGTATCAGCACTGGAGCGGACGCCCAATCAGAGACAAATACTCTATGATAATTAGCTAAACCCAACCAACGCTCTACATCTTTTGAACCTGATGGACGTGGCCAATCACGTATCACCTTGATGTTTTCTTGGGACATAGCCAACCTATTGCTACTCACCAGTCTACCTAAGAATTCAGTTTCACGCTGGAAAAACAGACATTTCTTAGGTTTCAGTTTCAAGCCAAATTCGCGAAACCTTGATAATGCTTCCGCTAGGTTCATCAAGTGTTCTTTGAAACTTGACCCCAACACGAGCAAATCGTCTAAAAAGGCTAGAACTGTTTTCCAATTCAGACCTCTCAGCACCAAATTCATCACACGAGCAAACGTTGCTGGAGCATTGCACAAACCAAACCCCATCTTTAACCAACGCAAAGATTTGGTTAAGAACAGTGGCGAAGGAGGCGGACTCCCTGAACTTCGCCGATTATGAATGGATTAGGGATAATGTCTACAACGTGGGTAAGAAAAAAGTGAGCAAGGTTAGCAAAGAAGCAACTGCAACCAAAGACTACAGGCTCGAAGTGGATCCTAGCATCCCTAGAGTCGTAGAAGATCAGGGACGGATTGCTAGGTCCGCCCAGAGTAAAGTCCAGGACGAGACTCTTCTGAATGAAGATGTTCTTTCGTTGGACTCTAGTCAGGAGGATAACCTGCTGCAGGTTGTGGACGAAGTGGGTGTTGAAAAAAACATATCAAGCGTCCTCTTGGACCAGCCTAAGCTACTAGAAAAGCCCATGGAGATTGATACGCCACGGTGTGAAACTTCTCATGGTGCCAAGACTGTGGAGACCAGGCGATATTCAGACACCCGCCCAAAGGAGACCAGAGCAACCCGAAATCGGTCACCTGTTAATTACCCGGCACGTTATGATGGAGAGCGTCACTACGCCGAATATTATCGGAGGGCACCCGTAAGGTTGACTTACCAAGGTCAACAGAAGAGGAGGGATAGGGGTCCGCGAAAAACCAGTTACACTTCTGGTGCGACACCTCATACCCGTGGAATGTCTCGGGACATGCCCCTACCTAAACGATGCACACCATATTCTCGGTATCCATCCAGGGACGAGCGGCGTGCTCCGAAACCAAGGGACCATCAGCGACCCATTAACAGAGAGTACAGAACCTCTGAGATGGGAAGGCTGGAGGTTACAGTAAGGGATTCGGGAGTGGCCCGGGTCACTGGAGGGAAAACGGAGAATGCAAAGCAAAGGAGGGCAGAGATAAAGGTCCAGAGAAGGAACGAAAGGCGGATGCCTTGCCTCGTGCCAGATTGCAACGAAGCCAATGAATATCCGAAAGTGCACGCTTTTCGATGGCACGTTCCCAATCTGTTTCACGAAGAGCAGGACCTTGGTGAAACTTCATCTCGACGGGTAGCAGCATTAAAGCTATTAGCCGGATGGTTGCTAGGAAATCGAGCAAAGCTTGAAGACCTAGTTCGGTATATAAATAGTACAGAACAGCTGCTCCAGGATGCCAACCGGGAAGTGACCAATCGGCAGGCAGAGGCGATGGTAGCGGTTTCTCGAGAGCTAATGCTTGAAACCCCGAGTGAATTCACCCTTACCCCAATCAATTCACCAGCTGTACTTGTACATTGGCGTGCCATAATTGTTGTCTTGGCAAAGTTGGAGCCACGACATAGACAGAGCTTCATGGAACAGTTTCATGACTCTGACGAAGTTCAGTATGGGGAAGTAAGTGTGAATGAGGCTACACTTCGTCCGGAGGGGTTTGATAGTCATTTTCACCTAGATCGAACACGCAATATGTTAAACATGCCAGAGGCAACATTGACGGACCTGTGTCGGAGGGTGGGCGACCCGGATGATCATTTATGTGTGCAGTTGCAGGCCATGCATCTGCATTGTTTCACGGGCACGGAACAAGTAGTCCGGGATTGGTTGAATGTCTTTCCGAATACATACTTTGGGTTTACGCGGGTGGTGGCTCGCTTTAGCGGACAACAGTTGGCTGGCTTGCGTAGCATAGATGATGACCGGTTACTTCTAGAGACAGATGCACCATATTTTGCTTTCTCGTACAATAAGGATTATCCCGAAGATCCTGTACATGTTTCTAGAAGAACTGCTCCAAATCTGATAGGTCTCACAGCAGCCATTATCGCCACCTGAAGGGGTAGTGAAACACTGGAGATTTTGCGTGTCACCACCGCGAATGCCCGATACTTGTATGGGGGAAGAAGAGCCACTCAGGAGATTACCCATTTATAATTCGGTATGCGGTGCTCAGCATCTGATAGCTTTTTGCATGGCAGTTGCTAGAGTAGCGCAGCGTAGAAGTTCAATCTGATAGTTTCTTACATGTCAGATCAACGGAAGACACCATCTTAATCCAGCTATTCGATAGTTTCTTACATGTCGGATTACTGTGTTAATGTAAATCAAAGGAAGACACCAGCTTTATCCAGCTATTCGATAGTTTCTTACATGTCGGATTACTGTGTTAATGTAAATCAAAGGAAGACACCATCTTGATCCAGCTATTCGATAGTTTCTTACATGTCGGATTACAGTGTTAATATGAATCAACGGATTGTGTAAAATGAACAGTGTAGAGGTTCGATCTGATAGTTTCTTACATGTCAGATCAACTGAGGACACCATCTCGCTCCAGCTCTTCGATAGTTTCTAACATGTCGGAGTACGAAGTCAAAATATAAAACCCAGACTGACTGGTTCCTGTCTTACTGTATGCAAGACGCTTTGGATAAAGTGGGGGAGAGTGTGGTGATAACTACGGTACGGTACGGCTGGAGGCCGGGGAAATATCACCACGGCAGCACGAGACGAGACTCGGGGAGAGGCGAGAGGACTTAGGAATGGGGCTGCCAACTCAACACCCCTAACAAAGCTAGAACAGAACAGTTGATAACCGGTTATAACAGATACGGACAAAGCAAGACTATTAGGTAAGACGCTTTATATGGATAATCAGACTGGTGCTAAAGTATCTAATAGACTGACCCATATCACCGACCTGATAACATGATACAAATTGCATAAATTATGTTTTTAGTAACATCATCGATTTGCAGGAATTTATCTATAATCTGTGTCAATGCCAACTTAATATACACGGTGTTAAATACATTGAACATTTAATGTCAAAAGCCGAACTCATGGAATGGCAACATTCCAACACTGTTTACAGTTAGATAATGCAACAACTTAATTAGACAATTGCCGCAAGCTGTTAGTTGGTTACTTGTGAAACAGATGTTTACCATGTCACAATAAATTTCAACAGGTAAAGTAATAAAACAGATAAAACAAACCAAAATCTACGCCAGGATTTCTTTCTGCCATAACTAAAGCCAAGGGAAACTACTCTGCATGCTTGTTAACGGTGTCGGTTCGTTTCGGATCGTTTCACAATGGGTCATTTCGGGTCTCAAGTCGTTTCGCCCTAAATACATGTTCGCACCGGGTCGTTTCGCACTGGGTCATTTCGCCCTATGTAGTAAGTAACGGTGGTATGGTGGGTAGTTTCGCCCCAAAGTCAATATTTTCTCTCCAGAAGTGACAACCTATGTATATATTGTCAACATGTTCCAGTGTAAATATGATTTTATGTCCACTGCTAATACAGGTGTTATAATTATGTATACTGTAATATTCCAATGTAATATGTCACTGTATTCGTTTCTCGAACGTATGCCAGTCTGTGAAGTTTAAATAATCGTTGAATTATCTACTTAGTAATACTTGTTATAATTATCTGAGTGCATCATGTCAGATATGTGTGTTGTTTGCGCTTCCGGTGTCCGACCCCGGCAGCCTGGCATTGCGTGTGATGTGTGTGGCATTTGGACATCGCAAGTGCGGTACAGGTATGTGTATATGTGTTGAATAACCATGTAGGACGGTATTGACCTTTTTATTTTCGACAAATTATTAAAGAAAATTTAAAAGTTTATATAGGACGCATATTATACAATTTTCACACAATCGTAATTAATTTAAGTTTCAACTTTCAGTTTTATTAGGCATTAACCATTTAAGTGTACAACATGTATGATGCGATATTGTTAGTTTGGCATATCATGTCTGTCTAAATATATGATAATGATTGGGATGCTGTATGTATCATGTGTACCTGATTAATAATGTAACAATTATGCATACTATTGTTGTTGCTAAAATGTTTGATGCATATATATATCTAATTTCTAATGTTCTCATTTATAAGAAACAGTCAGGTTGTCTTCCTGGTCATTCAACTGTATATCAACTTATAGATATCTATAATCAAATATGTAATGGTTTTGATGAGAGAAAAGCAACGTGTATGATATTTTGCGATATATCTAAAGCATTTGACCGAGTCTGGCACAAAGGTATTTTATTCAAATTAAAACAAAACGGAGTTTCTGGAAATTTATGTGCTTAAATGGATCGCAGACTACCTTCATAATCGCGAACAAAGAGTATTTGTAGGAAATCCTTCTCTAATTCCAAATCAATTACAGCTGGAGTACCTCAATGGTCGGTTCTGGGTCCACTTTTATTTCTTGTTTATGTTAATGACATAGTCGAATCTATCATTAGTACTACTAGATTATTCGCTGATGATAGTTCACTTGCTGTAACTACCTCAGATTATGCTGTCATGGAAACTGTTTTAAATTCGGATTTACAATTAATATCCAATTGGACCAAACAGTGGCTAGTCAAGTTTAAGTCAGAAAAAACCCAAGTTATGTTCTTCTCACTAAAATATTACTCGTCCTTCCCTTACTTTCCAAAATGTTCCGCTAAATTGTGTTGATGATCATAAACATTTAGGCCTCATGTTAAGCCATGATGGATCACGACATAGGCCTACACATATTAATAATATGTACCTGCCTCTAAAGTCCTTGGTTCGATGAGAACGCTTAAATACAAACTTAAACGTTCTACTCTCAATACTATCTACATAACTTACTTAAGACCTTTACTAGAATATACATCAATAGCATGGAACACTTGAACTGTACCCACAAGCAACGGTGGTGTCTGGCCTGGACACAGGCATTGGTATATTTTACCTGGTTAGTCATATACATATATTTTAACACCGATACCATTAATTGGGCCGTATTGAGTTAATAATATCAACATGTCATTTTGCCAGAAGTGAAAAATCGACAGACTGGAACCCAGGCTAGGTGGTGTCTACATCTACACCATACTTTCAATACAAAGTTTGACAGGGAGGCGATTGTCAGGGATAGTTGTTAAACATCTCATTAATTTAGACGGAGAGTGCTAAACAGAACTATATAGACCCTACTAAGGTTTAAAACAGTCCTTAATGTTACTTGAGTGATACAGTGGCCATACGCTCAGCAAAAATGGTTAAGCTTGGACTGGACTGTACACAGTAGCGGAGGCCAATCCAAAGACGTAATATTGTTCATGTGAAAACAGAATTAATATGGTACTGGGTTCGGAATTAAGTAGTTCAGGTTCCGTGTAGGTTCTATGTGGTTGAGGTCGACACATACCAAGTTATTTCTGATTTTGTATAGGTATATGATTGATAATTGTATGCTTCGATAAGTGTTTTCTAGTTCGGGGACGTACTCATTTTTGTTACACTGTTTGTGTAGTTATAACCATTGCAGATATAGCGTGCAGCTGATAGTTGTACATGTGTGTGTTTTACGTTTATTTATCGTCGCTACAGGTTGGCCATATGAGCGACGCCTCCTGAAGAGATTAGTAATTTTAGATTTTGGAGGATAGTGCAATGATACAGACAGAGACCCATTACAGAGTCTCCTCTGGTTCTTTTACGTGCACGGTGTAAAGCACCGACACGAGACCTCGGTTTAACGTCCCATCTGAAAGACTGTTAATTATATTAGGGTCAGATGGGGGATCGAACCTGTTGTACATTTTAGAAGTGAACTGTTTTATCGGTAAGAGACCTTTGCCAGGGATGACATATCCATGGTTGGGCAATACTCGATCGAGTTGGAGACGGACATATGTGAGATGTTGTTTATATGAGCAGATCGGCTTAATTCTTTACTAATACCTAGGTATTTAGCGGCATCGGTTGTCGTTAGTACCGTGTTGTGGAGTGTGTAAGGGAAAATGAATGGTTATGTTTGCGAGTTCTTCTCAGCACCTCACACTTATCAGGATTGACTTCCGTGAACAAGTCTCGTTCCCACTGTGCAAGAGCATTCATGTCGCTTTGTAGGATTTGTGTAATGGAAGAGGATTTTACTGTGAGATACACTATGGGTCATTGCAAGCAGTTTTTATTTACATTTGATATAATTGTGCAGGTCATTACTATAGGCCAGGGAGAGGCAGTGTCGTACAACAGAGCCTTACTAGAGGGTAGTTTCTCCCCCAAAGTCAGTGTAATCTATATTGAAGTAACAAGGCATGTATATAATTGTCAATATGATCAAGTGGTATGGTTTTCAATTCTGTTAGGACACCGGCCATGTGTGTGAAATAAAATTATCGTATAATTAATGTATGTCCACTGCTAATGTGCTATAATTTTGTATACTGTAAACACGCACATCTTTTGCGTTTTGTTTTCTATTTCAGGTTGGAGTTGCAGATCCTAAATGAAATACGAGGCTGGGAATTGAAACTATTGCAATGTAGACTGCATACTTAGTACAATTAAAATGTATATCGATTCAGTATGCTTTAACATGCATAGCATGGAGAGCAACAATGGTCGAGGACAAGAAACACTAACCCCTCTGTATAGGCAGTAACCGAGCGATTTTCCTTGTATTCATTATATCGGCATATTTCCGATTAGAAACTGCACCGCTACGGCGTTACCTACCAGTAGCAAATCTACACAATACGCTACCATAACAATCATTTTCCATATATTTATTATACGGGTATAAGTCCGGTTCGAGCCCATCCCACTATGGCGTCATTACCTACCAGTAGCAAATATACTCAATATGCCATCACCAACAAACTAGGTCCGGTTCCAACCCGCACCACTATGACGTCATTACCTACCAGTAGCAAATATACTCAATATGCCATCACCAACAAACTAGGTCCGGTTCCAACCCGCACCACTATGGCGTCATTACCTACCAGTAGCAAATATACTCAATATGCCATCACCAACAAACTAGGTCCGGTTCCAACCCGCACCACTACGGCGCCATTACCTACCAGTAGCAAATCTACTCAATCTGTCACCATAACAACCACGTTCCAGGGATCGTGTTAATATGCTGCGAAAGTGGAGCCTCTGTAACGAAACGGATACATCTATGACCATATTAAAAGAGTATGTTTAGCTTAACCCTTATACATTAGATCATTGCTATTGCCAGTGTTATACATTATACGTATATAGCTGATACCAGACACAGACATACGGTTTACATAATAAAACGCTCTCTATCCCCAATACAATCGGTCAATATTACCATGTAAACTTTCTATCAGGGCCTCGAACAGTTAGTTTTTCATCCAGGAAAGAACAGTTTGATATTCCGTTTCATAATCGAGCTCGAAACCGGTCAGAACCACACCACGATGGTGGTGGGTGGCTATAACCTATGCAATACTCTTAAATCCAAATCAAATCAAATCATATTCACTCAGTGCATCATACATGATACAAACATGAGGTATATATATATAGTAATACGGTTTTAAACAGCGGTACATAGCAAATCTAATTTACAGAGAGCAAACTGTCTCCACCGTGGTGAAACTGATATATTACAATATGTTTGGCGCTATCCACAATCCACAATCCAAATCCACAATTATGGCGCTATCCCTGTTCATTGTATTTTCGCTCCATTGATTGGCTAAGCTATTACGAAGGCTGAGTATGTACCAAGTTCATGTTTAACGAAATTTAAATGTATTTCACTCTTTGAACAGTATTTTGCGGAGACAATGTAGGCTATACCTCTATGTAGTTTAGTTTAATAATATTTTATTGCTCGATTCGTTTTACGTATACACGTGCATACAAAACATAATACATTACAGAAAGGCAAACGGGTCGGGCCACAAGTTCTAACAACAGTAGTTACGGCCCTTCCCGAGTGTGTGCTTAATCGCTACACGCTAGCGTAATGTTGGTGTAGGTTGTAAAACAACAAATCAATTGCCAATTGAATACATAGTAAAAACATACAGTCTCTTCATTTATATGTCCAGTATTCAAAAACCGCATCCACTGTGAAGAGGTATTCAAATAAAAACTGAAAACCAGCAATATAGCCCCAAACGTAATGGTTTGCATAGCCAGTGCTCATCTGTGAATAACATCACTGTGTTTACACACTGTATTCCTCCGCCAAATAATACAGTATACCAACCTTCAGTTTGCAATGGCCTGCATTCTTATACCATATCTTTTCTACACATCAACTAGTCTGAAGTCTTCTCAAGTCACATAATTTCTCAAAAAGCTATACATTGCCTTTCATGAAAATGCATTTTTAGTTTTACCAAAAAGAAAAACGAACTATATTAGTTATTGCGACTACATTCGTATATACAATCTGTACTTGAAGGATCGTATACAACTATTATGTAGGTTTCTTCAGCTGAATTTGTGGAAGTCGTGATAGCGCAGTGGATGGGCGTTCGCTTCAGGTGCGAAAGGTCCGGAGTTCGAACCCCGCTGGAGTCGTTACGATTGTGCCCTTAGACAAGGCATTTAAATTCCACGTTGGCTCTTCTCTCTCCCTCGTGGCGATGGACTCCATCAGGAATGAGGTCTCGAGAGTGAATGATATAAGTTGAAATAACTTGTTTCGCAATTGAGCTCAACTAAATTTGTATAAATCTTCAGCTGAATGTCGCGACTACATTCGTATATACAACCTGTACTCCAATCGCAACCTCTTCTACAATGCTTGCATATTGCCTCACTTAGACTTTTGTTGTGTGATTTGGGGTACTGCAACTCATCTTTAGAAGATAAAATAGTTCGGTTACAAAAGAGAGCAGCTAGACTAATTCTAGATCAGGACTTTGACATCGCAATTATTATTCTCCCAACTAAAATGGATGACCTTTCCAGAACGAGTCATATATCAGAGGGCTATACAAATGTATAAAACATTACATGGAGCTGCTCCAGACTATTTAAAATCATCCTTCACTTTTACTTCTGATATACATCCTAGAATTCTTAGATCAACCTCAGAATATCAATTATACACACCAATACCAAATTGTGAATTATTTCGTAATACATTTGAATTTTCAGGATCATCTATTTGGAATTCATTGCCTCACTCAGTTCAAAATGCTCCAACTATCCAACAGTTCAAAATTCTCTACTTAAGGTGGAACTATAACAATTCAAACTAATCGCGCACTTCTACTGTTATTATAAACATGTATTGCGATTGCTATATTTATTAGAATCGTAAATATTGCTGTCTTTAAGTTGATTTCATACATATTTTGAA
Organism: Archivesica marissinica; assembly: GCA_014843695.1. Classification (NCBI taxonomy): domain Eukaryota; kingdom Metazoa; phylum Mollusca; class Bivalvia; order Venerida; family Vesicomyidae; genus Archivesica; species Archivesica marissinica. The sequence continues at coordinate 26,102,245 of CM026387.1, forward strand.
GATACCACTACAAGTCAAATCTGCATATTGTTAGATAGATCTAGTATCATTAATTGTCTCATTCCCATTTTCTACTCTGCTAGCCAATTCCATATATCATCATATTCCATTACATATTAAATATAGTTTCTCTATTTTTCAGCTTTTACATTACTATATTATTCCAATGTGCAGTTCTCACTTATAGTGCTATCTTTTGATTGCATTTGATTGTATATATGTTGAGGGCCTCATGGTAGATTAACTTTTGTTAAATGAGTACTCTCGTTAAATAAAGTCTTTATTATTATTATTATTATTATTATTATTATTATTATGTACTGGAAGAAAGGATCTTATACAACTATTATGTAGGGTTCTTCAGCTGAATGTCGCGACTGCATTCGTATATACAACCTGTACTGGAAGAAGGGATCGTATACAACTATTATGTAGGGTTCTTCAGGTGAATGTCGTGACTACATTCGTATATACAACCTGTACTGGAAGGGATCGTATACAACTATTATGTAGGGTTCTTCAGCTGAATGTCGTGACTACATTCGTATATACAACCTGTACTGGAAGGGATCGTATACAACTATAATGTAGGGTTCTTCAGCTGAATGTCGTGACTACATTCGTATATACAACCTGTACTGGAAGGGATCGTATACAACTATTATGTAGGGTTCTTCAGCTGAATGTCGTGACTACATTCGTATATACAACCTGTATTGGAAGGGATCGTATACAACTATTATGTAGGGTTCTTCAGCTGAATGTCGTGACTACATTCGTATATACAACCTGTACTGGAAGGGATCGTATACAACTATTATGTAGGGTTCTTCAGGTGAATGTCGTGACTACATTCGTATATACAACCTGTACTGGCAGGGATCGTATACAACTATTATGTAGGGTTCTTCAGGTGAATGTCGTGACTACATTCGTATATACAACCTGTACTGGAAGGGATCGTATACAACTATTATGTAGGGTTCTTCAGCTGAATGTCGTGACTACATTAGTATATACAACCTGTACTGGAAGGGATCGTATACAACTATTATGTAGGGTTCTTCAGCTGAATGTCGTGACTACATTCGTATATACAACCTGTACTGGAAGGGATCGTATACAACTATTATGTAGGGTTCTTCAGCTGAATGTCGTGACTACATTCGTATATACAACCTGTACTGGGAGGGATCGTATACAACTATTATGTAGGGTTCTTCAGCTGACTGTCGCGACTGCATTCGTATATACAACCTGTACTGGAAGGGATCGTATACAACTATTATGTAGGGTTCTTCAGCTGAACGTCGTGACTACATTCGTATATACAACCTGTACTGGAAGGGATCGTATGCAACTATTATGTATGTTTCTTCAGCTGAATGTCGCGACTGCATTCGTATATACAACCTGTACTGGAAGGGATCGTATACAACTATTATGTAGGGTTCTTCAGGTGAATGTCGTGACTACATTCGTATATACAACCTGTACTGGAAGGGATCGTATACAACTATTATGTAGGGTTCTTCAGGTGAATGTCGTGACTACATTCGTATATACAACCTGTACTGGAAGGGATCGTATACAACTATTATGTAGGGTTCTTCAGGTGAATGTCGCGACTACATTCGTATATACAACCTGTACTGGAAGGGATCGTATACAACTATTATGTAGGGTTCTTCAGCTGAATGTCGTGACTACATTCGTATATACAACCTGTACTGGAAGGGATCGTATACAACTATTATGTAGGGTTCTTCAGGTGAATGTCGTGACTACATTCGTATATACAACCTGTACTGGAAGGGATCGTATACAACTATTATGTAGGGTTCTTCAGCTGAATGTCGTGACTACATTCGTATATACAACCTGTACTGGAAGGGATCGTATACAACTATTATGTAGGGTTCTTCAGCTGAATGTCATTTGAAATGCTGATGATATTCAACACTTGTTTCGTTTGCAGTTATTCATCTGCTATTTCCTCGAAATTCGTCAAATCCTGAACACGAAGCAGCAGCCACTTCAGAAGTTCAGCAACTTGGAATTATGCTTCGATAGAATGAAACTTAAGTTTGAACTTTATTTATTCTACAACGATTGCGAAGCAAGTTCTAACAACTTATATTAATCACTCTCGTTGGCGCGGATGAAAGCGTAAATGTGGTCATTTGTGTGGGAGGAAATCGGAGTACCCGGCGAAAACACACCTGTTCGATCTTGCGACCACCGTGCCATCTCACATACTTCCAGGAATAAAACGTAGATAATTGGAAGGACACTTTTTAAACAACAGTGAGTCGCAGACAATGTTAGTGGATTTTAATCTTGATATACCACGAATCACGTTACGTTAAACCATTCACTGCATAGATGACGTTATTACGTCATATTTAACCGTGCGGTGTCTAAGCATAGTTTGACGTCGGTATCTATGTGAACATACACGCAGAGGCTACAGTCTCGCTGCATCTGCATTGTCTTTGCTTACCACTCTTAGACAAGTTCCTGCGGCATGAACTGGTTTAGACTAAATCCCAACCGTAAGTGCATTTATGTTACAATTAAAAATATAGAATCCACTCTTAATTAACACGGTATTTTGTAGCAGATGTTCTACGCATATTATATTCATGTCATATTTCGTTCCATGCTGTTTCGACCCGTGTTGCTCCGTTCTGTGTTTTACATATGTCGTTAACTTTTAAAAACAGTTCTAGACTATACGTCTTTGGTGTCCGATTAGCGCAGTGGTTAGCGCGCTCGCTTCTCACTAATGCAACCCGAGTTCGATCCTCGGACCGGCAAGTATGTGATATGGTACGGTGGTCGCCAGATCGGACGGGTGGGTTTTCTCCGGGTACTCCGGTTTCCTCCCACACGAATGACCACATAATATTATACGCTTTCATCCGCATCAACGAGAGTGATTAATATAAGTTGTTAAAACTTGCTTCGCAATCGTTGTAAAATAAATAAAGTTTAAACTTATTATTGCAATCGCAATTGTGATCAGTAATGATAAGCTCTTGCGTTATAGTGCCCACTGTATGCGAGTGTCCAGTTATGTGGCGGCAGTGGACTAGTGCCAGTATGTAGAGTGTCGGATTTGGAATCGATGGGTACCGGGTTCGATATTCGCTCACGAGATGGCAGAATGAACCAAACAAGCTATTATATAGCAATAGCATAATATGAATAATACGATTCTAAGATTTTCAAGTGCTTTCAATATTTACCATGTTGAATTTCTTTCTTTATTTTTGTAATACTTGTTTTGTAATTGACCTTCAAGAATAGACACGTGTGTCTGTAGTCCAGTGGTAACACGCTGGACTGGTAATCCAGGGATCGCACGTTCGATCCCCGTCTGACCATAATAAAATTAATAGTCTTTCAGATGGGACATTAAACCGAGGTCTCGTGTCGGTGCTGTATACCGTGCACGTAAAAGAGCCAGAGGAGACTCTGGAATGGGGTCTCTGTCTGTATCATTGCACTATCCTCCAACAATCTAAAATGACTAATCTGTTCAGGAGGCGTCGCTCATATGGGCAACCGGTAGCGACGATAAATAAACGTAAAACACACACTCTATTCCTTTTTCATTCATGTATCTAAGCTGTGTGTAAAATGTATGTTTGTATATAATGAAGTATGTGAGAGGGTAAGATGGTTACCATCAACATAATCATTTCTTTATTGTTATTATAGCGCTCAATCCAACTCCAAGCACGAGTTTGGGTGCGGGTTCCAGCATACAAGCTGCTATAACAACTTCGGTAAGTTTATTGAATTATCTTTAAATACTTAGAATTACCACTTGTCATTTTCATGAGAAATAAATCACTTCAAGTAGGTGGGCTATAGGTCAACCCAAACCCTAGCAACCTGTAACAGTACACATGTTTCGGTTCGAACCACATACATGACCTTTATTGATAGTAGATTGGTTGACCGGCTATCCGATTAGCCAAGTGGTTAGCGCGCTCGCTTCTCACCAATGCAACCCGGGTTCGATCCTCTGACCGGGAAATATGTGAGATGGTACGGTGGTCGCCAGATCGGACAGGTGGGTTTTCTTTGTGTACTCCGGTTTCCTCCCACACGAATGACCACATTTACGCTTTCATCCGCGTCAACGAAAGTGATTAATATAAGTTGTTAAAACTTGCTTCGCAATCGTTGTAAAACATATAAAGTGTATATAGATTGACGACTATTTAATTAATGTATGATGCCCACTCGATGGCGCCTATTCATTTATGTATGATGCATTTCTGATGATGACGTCCACTATTTGACGCCTATTAATCAATGTGTTGTGTATTTCTGATGGTGTCCGCTCTATGACGTCTATTTATATAATGTGATGCATGTAAGCATGTGTGTTAGTATGTTTAAGTATGTGCGTAAGTATGAATTGTGTCGATATGACTAAGTATGAATTGTGTCTATACGTGTATGTATGAATTGTGCCGATATGACTATGTATGCATTGTGTCTATACGTGTATGTATGAATTGTGCCGGTATGATTATGTATGAATTGTGTCTATACGTGTATGTATGAATTGTGCCGATATGACTATGTATGCATTGTGTCTATACGTGTATGTATGAATTGTGCCGGTATGATTATGTATGAATTGTGTCTATACGCGTATGTATGAATTGTGCCGATATGACTATGTATGCATTGTGTCTATACGTGTATGTATGAATTGTGCCGGTATGATTATGTATGAATTGTGTCTATACGCGTATGTATGAATTGTGCCGATATGATTATGTATGAATTGTGTCTATACGTGTATGTATGAATTGTGCCGATATGATTATGTATGAATTGTGTCTATACGTGTATGTATGAATTGTGCCGATATGATTATGTATGAATTGTGTATATACGTGTATGTATGAATTGTGTCGGTACGTGTATGTATGAATTGTGTCGGTACGTGTATGTATGAATTGTGTCGGTACGTGTATGTATGAATTGTGTCGGTACGTGTATGTATGAATTGTGTCGGTACGTGTATGTATGAATTGTGTCGGTACGTGTATGTATGAATTGTGCCGATATGACTATGTATGAATTGTGTCTATACGTGTATGTATGAATTGTGCCGGTATGATTATGTATGAATTGTGTCGGTACGTGTATGTATGAATTGTGCCGATATGACTATGTATGAATTGTGTCTATACGTGTATGTATGAATTGTGCCGATATGACTATGTATGAATTGTGTCTATACGTGTATGTATGAATTGTGCCGATATGACTATGTATGAATTGTGCCGATATGACTATGTATGAATTGTGCCGATATGATTATGTATGAATTGTGTCGGTACGTGTATGTATGAATTGTGCCGATATGACTATGTATGAATTGTGTCGGTACGTGTATGTATGAATTGTACCGATATGATTATGTATGAATTGTGTCGGTACGTGTATGTATGAATTGTGCCGATATGACTATGTATGAATTGTGTCGGTACGTGTATGTATGAATTGTGCCGATATGACTAAGTATGAATTGTGTCTATACGTGTATGTATGAATTGTGCCGATATGACTATGTATGAATTGTGCCGATATGACTATGTATGAATTGTGCCGATATGACTATGTATGAATTGTGCCGATATGACTATGTATGAATTGTGCCGATATGACTATGTATGAATTGTGTCGGTACGTGTATGTATGAATTGTACCGATATGATTATGTATGAATTGTGTCGGTACGTGTATGTATGAATTGTGCCGATATGACTATGTATGAATTGTGTCTATACGTGTATGTATGAATTGTACCGATATGACTATGTATGAATTGTGTCGGTACGTGTATGTATGAATTGTACCGATATGATTATGTATGAATTGTGTCGGTACGTGTATGTATGAATTGTGCCGATATGACTATGTATGAATTGTGCCGATATGATTATGTATGAATTGTGTCGGTACGTGTATGTATGAATTGTGCCGATATGACTATGTATGAATTGTGTCTATACGCGTATGTATGAATTGTGTCGGTACGTGTATGTATGAATTGTGTCGGTACGTGTATGTATGAATTGTGTCGGTACGTGTATGTATGAATTGTGCCGATATGACTATGTATGAATTGTGTCGGTACGTGTATGTATGAATTGTGTCGGTACGTGTATGTATGAATTGTGCCGATATGACTAAGTATGAATTGTGTCGGTACGTGTATGTATGAATTGTGCCGATATGACTAAGTATGAATTGTGTCGGTACGTGTATGTATGAATTGTGCCGATATGACTAAGTATGAATTGTGTCGGTACGTGTATGTATGAATTGTGCCGATATGATTATGTATGAATTGTGTCGGTACGTGTATGTATGAATTGTGCCGATATGACTATGTATGAATTGTGCCGATATGATTATGTATGAATTGTGTCGGTACGTGTATGTATGAATTGTGCCGATATGACTATGTATGAATTGTGTCGGTACGTGTATGTATGAATTGTGCCGATATGATTATGTATGAATTGTGTCGGTACGTGTATGTATGAATTGTGCCGATATGACTATGTATGAATTGTGCCGATATGACTAAGTATGAATTGTGTCGGTACGTGTATGTATGAATTGTGTCGGTACGTGTATGTATGAATTGTGCCGATATGACTATGTATGAATTGTGCCGATATGATTATGTATGAATTGTGTCGGTACGTGTATGTATGAATTGTGCCGATATGACTATGTATGAATTGTGCCGATATGACTAAGTATGAATTGTGTCGGTACGTGTATGTATGAATTGTGCCGATATGACTAAGTATGAATTGTGTCGGTACGTGTATGTATGAATTGTGCCGATATGACTATGTATGAATTGTGCCGATATGACTAAGTATGAATTGTGTCGGTACGTGTATGTATGAATTGTGCCGATATGACTAAGTATGAATTGTGTCGGTACGTGTATGTATGAATTGTGTCGGTACGTGTATGTATGAATTGTGTCGGTACGTGTATGTATGAATTGTGCCGATATGACTAAGTATGAATTGTGTCGGTACGTGTATGTATGAATTGTGCCGATATGACTATGTATGACTTGTGCCGATATGATTATGTATGAATTGTGTCGGTACGTGTATGTATGAATTGTGTCGGTACGTGTATGTATGAATTGTGCCGATATGACTATTATATGACTAGTATGAATTGTGTCGGTACGTGTATGTATGAATTGTGCCGGTATGACTAAGTATGAATTGTGTCGGTACGTGTATGTATGAATTGTGCCGGTACGTGTATGTATGAATTGTGTCGGTACGTGTATGTGTGAATTGTGTCGGTACGTGTATGTATGAATTGTGCCGATATGACTAAATATGAATTGTGTCGATATGACTAAGTATGAATTGTGTCGGTACGTGTATGTATGAATTGTGCCGGTATGACTAAGTATGAATTGTGTCGGTACGTGTATGTATGAATTGTGCCGGTACGTGTATGTATGAATTGTGTCGGTACGTGTATGTGTGAATTGTGTCGGTACGTGTATGTATGAATTGTGCCGATATGACTAAATATGAATTGTGTCGATATGACTAAGTATGAATTGTGTCGGTACGTGTATGTATGAATTGTGCCGGTATGACTAAGTATGAATTGTGTCGGTACGTGTATGTATGAATTGTGCCGGTACGTGTATGTATGAATTGTGTCGGTACGTGTATGTATGAATTGTGCCGGTATGACTAAGTATGAATTGTGTCGGTACGTGTATGTATGAATTGTGTCGGTACGTGTATGTATGAATTGTGTCCGTACGTGTATGTATGAATTGTGGCGATATGACTAAGTATGAATTGTGTCGGTACGTATATGTATGAATTGTGTCGATATGACTAAGTATGCATTGTGTTGGTACGTAAGTATGAATATGTAAAAAGTATATATGTATTTATTACATTCTTGACAATAAACTATTTTCTGTTGAAGGGTACACCAAGTAGATCTAACACTCTAGCGTTTGGCAGTACGGCAACAGCCAAGCAGAGCGTATGGCCTGCCACCTCCCTGGCCAGGAATACATTATCCACGGTGCAAAATGTGATGACACCCATTAACTCTAGATCTAGTGTCGGGAGCACTCTAGCGTATGGCAGTACGGTAACAGCCAAGCAGAGCGTCTGGCCTGCCACCTCCCTGGCCAGGCATACAGTATCCACGGTGCAAAGTGTGCAGACACCCATTAACTCATACACAGGTAATAGTCTACTCTACCATGCTGGTCATGCTTACAGCAATATAAGAACTACATATTACTATAAAGGTCGTCAATACACTAACAAAGGTTACGGTCTGTTCTATCCTACCATGTCATGTCTACAGTAAATATAAGAACTATAACTGTGTGTGTGTTTTACGTTTATTTATCGTCGCTACTGGTTGCCCATATGAGCCACGCTTCCTGAAGAGATTAGTCATTTTAGATTTTTGGAGGATAGTGCAATGATACAGAACAGACAGAGACCCATTCCAGAGTCTCCTCTGGTTCTTTTACGTGCACGGTGTAAAGCACCGACATGAGACCTCGGTTTAACGTCCCATCTGAAAGACTGTTAATTTTATTAGGGTCAGACGGGGGATCGAACCTGCGATCCTGGATTACCAGTCCAGCGTGTTACCACTGGACTACAGATCCGTCTGTAACTATAATTTGAATTGCAATTACTGTAAATGTATCAGATTGGTCAATTATGTTACACTCCTCAGTCATGCCGCGAATATCATGTGTATTTTAATTTAATTGTTTCTGGTACAAAACCAGTATAGCACACTTGTCTCGTATGCGAACTATATATGATAACCCCACGTCTGCATACACTTGCGGACCACGCGGGTACAGAAATAATGAATGTGTGTGTTTTTACATTTATTTATCGTCGCTACCGGTTGCCCATATGAGCGACACCTCCTGAAGATATTAGTCATTTTAGATTTTTGGAGGATAGTGCAATGATACAGACAGAGGCCCATTCCAGAATCTCCTCTTGGTTCTTTTACGTGCACGGTGTACAGCACCGACACGAGACCCCGGTTTAAAGTCCCACTGAACGACTGTTAATGTTATTAGGGTCAGACGATGGATCAAACCTGCGATCCCTGGAGTACCAGTCCAGCGTGTTAACCACTGGACTACGTATTCGAAATAATGAATTAAATGTGCCTTATCTTATAATAATTATATCTATATATTTAAAGCCACATAATGTGCTCATTTGGAATATCCTGTATATTGAGATTGGAACAGGTACGGTTGATTCCGAATTGGGGTGGATGTACATACAATGTCTATTTCACAAATAACTGTTTATTGAGATACATGTCAATTATACTATGATGTCGTATACGACGTACAGTATGTGTAAAATGTATGCATACACGTGACGCTTCTTATTATCTTACAGCCTTCCAACGACAAGAAATTGATGCTCGTACCAAGTCATTTTGGTGGCAGACACCAATCGTATCCCAGCCACGCATTGAAGGTAAATTTTCTCTGGTTTTATTTTCAGTCCGTAATTGTTTACGTTCAATAATGCAATTGGTATTTCAAACGTTTGTTCGCTACGTCGAGAGAGTAAGCTCCCTAGCTTATATCCACGTTTCCTATACATATCTCGATTGAACTACGCACGTTTCCTATACATATCTAGATGGAAGTACGCACGTTTCCTATACATATCTAGATGGAAGTACGCACGTTTCCTATACATATCTCGATTGAACTACGCACGTTTCCTATACATATCTAGATGGAACTACGCACGTTTCCTATACATATCTAGATGGAACTACGCACGTTTCCTATACATATCTAGATGGAAGTACGCACGTTTCCTATACATATCTAGATGGAAGTACGCACGTTTCCTATACATATCTAGATGGAACTACGCACGTTTCCTATACATATCTAGATGAAACTACGCACGTTTCCTATACATATCTAGATGGAACTACGCACGTTTCCTATACATATCTAGATGGAACTACGCACGTTTCCTATACATATCTATATGGAACTACGCACGTTTACTATACATATCTAGATGGAACTACGCACGTTTCCTATACATATCTCGATGGAACTACGCACGTTTACTATACATATCTAGATGGAACTACGCACGTTTCCTATACATATCTAGATGGAACTACGCACGTTTCCTATGCATATCTAGATGGAACTACGCACGTTTCCTATACATATCTATATGGAACTACGCACGTTTACTATACATATCTAGATGGAACTACGCACGTTTCCTATACATATCTCGATGGAACTACGCACGTTTACTATACATATCTAGATGGAACTACGCACGTTTCCTATACATATCTAGATGGAACTACGCACGTTTCCTATGCATATCTCGATTGAACTACGCACGTTTACTATACATATCTAGATGGAACTACGCACGTTTCCTATACATATCTAGATGGAACTACGCACGTTTCCTATACATATCTAGATGGAACTACGCACGTTTACTATACATATCTATATGGAACTACGCACGTTTCCTATACATATCTAGATGGAACTACGCACGTTTACTATACATATCTAGATGGAACTACGCACGTTTCCTATACATATCTAGATGGAACTACGCACGTTTCCTATACATATCTAGATTGAACTACGCACGTTTCCTATGCATATCTAGATGGAAGTACGCACGTTTCCTATGCATATCTCGATTGAACTACGCACGTTTCCTATACATATCTAGATGGAACTACGCACGTTTACTATACATATCTCGATTGAATTACGCACGTTTACTATACATATCTCGATTGAATTACGCACGTTTACTATACATATCTAGATGGAACTATGCACGTTTACTATACATATCTCGATTGAATTACGCACGTTTACTATACATATCTCGATTGATTTACGCTGGAACTAAACCTGGTTACTTTCACTTTGTATGATTGGGATCATCTACATGTATGTTTATAATGCAACGTATACCGTATTCGCGTGTTTAGTGGATGCATTTATCATTGTAATACGAAGATGGTATACCGTATTCGCGTGTTTAGTGGATGCATTTATCATTGTAATACGAAGATGGTATACCGTATTCGCGTGTTTAGTGGATGCATTTATCATTGTAATACGAAGATGGTATACCGTATTCGCGTGTTTAGTGGATGCATTTATCATTGTAATACGAAGATGGTATACCGTATTCGCGTGTTTAGTGGATGCATTTATCATTGTAATACGAAGATGGTATACCGTATTCGCGTGTTTAGTGGATGCATTTATCATTGTAATACGAAGATGGTATACCGTATTCGCGTGTTTAGTGGATGCATTTATCATTGTAATACGAAGATGGTATACCGTGTTCGCGTGTTTAGTGGATGCATTTATCATTGTAATACGAAGATGGTATACCGTATTCGCGTGTTTAGTGGATGCATTTATCATTGTAATACGAAGATGGTAACCTGCGTAAGTTATACCAACTGTTTACAATAATTAGATATATACATATTTAGTGATCTACCTGCATATTTACAATACTTATGATATATACATATATAGTGATCCATCTGCATGTTTACAATAGTGATATATACATATATAGTGTTCCATCTGCATGTTTACAATACTTATGATATATACATATATAGTGATCCATCTGCATGTTTACAATACTTATGCTATATACATATATAGTGTTCCACCTGCATGTTTACAATAATTATGATATATACATATATAGTGATCCATCTGCATGTTTACAATACTTATGCTATATACATATATAGTGTTCCACCTGCATGTTTACAATAATTATGATATATACATATATAGTATATATGTAATGATGAATGATACATGCCCATGTCATGCACTACATTTTGGTACTCCATTTAGAAGATTATATATATCGGTATAAGCATTTAGTAGGAACATATTGTCTCAGTCTATGTTGAAATAGTGTCATGTCACACTATACAACTAGAATATAGAAATTAAGTTTATTACCAGTACCGTAGGTAGAGGAAAATGTCAACCGAGGCAATCTAGTCCGGGGCATGTTCCCCTTTAAATTGTTGGGGTATAGAAGCGATTTCCTGCGTATTTTTTGATTTAATGATTTTAGCCGTATAATTATGTATATAACATTTTATACAGCAAAGGGATGTTTTTGCATTTTATTTATTTAATTATTCATTTACTTTGGAAATTATAACCGAGGCAGCTGCCTCGGTGTGCCTCAGTGTGGCTACGGGCCTGATGTGACACTTTATTTTGGAAATATAAAAGGTCATTGTTTATTTGTAATTCAAAATGTATATTATGTTGGACTAAACAGATACATGTAATTGTATACGTTATAAATGTAAAACAAGATAAGGGTTTCTTAGCTTTATGTTTAAATCAAGCTTTATGATTAAAAAAAATATTAAGAAACTCATTTACACGTGGTATCAGCTTACATTAAATCTTTATCGGATTTACTTATCAAGGTATAAAGTATAACCATTATTTATTAAGTTTTAGCAACTTATATTATTGACGTGGATGAAAACGTATGTATACAAGTACGTGGTAATTGGTGTATGTGTGTGTGTGGGGGGGGGGGGGGAGACGGAGTACCCGGAGAAAAAACACCTGTCCGATCTGGCGACCACCGTACCATCTCGCATACTTCCCGGTCCGAGGATCGAACAAGGGTTGCATTCGTGACAACAACAACAACGACGACGACGACGACGACGACGACGACGACGACGACGACGACGACGACGACGACGACGACGACGACGACGACGACGACGACGACGACGACGACGACGACGACGACGACGACGACGACGACAACGACGACAACAACAACAACACGACGACGACGACGACAACAACAACAACAACAACAACGACGACAACAACAACAACAACAACAACAACAACAACAACAACAACAACAACAACAACAACAACAACAACAACAACAACAACGACAACAACAACAACAACAACAACAACAACGACAACAACGACAACGACAACGACAACGACAACAACAACGACGACGACAACAACACAACAACAACAACAACGACAACGACAACAACAACAACAACAACAACGACAACAACACGACAACGACAACAACACACAACAACAACAACAACGACAACAACACGACAACAACAACAACAACGACGACAACAACAACACGACAACGACAACGACAACGACAACGACAACAACAACAACAACGACAACAACAACGACAACAACAACAACAACAACAACAACACGACAACAACAACACAACAACAACAACAACAACAACAACAACAACAACAACAACAACAACAACAACAACAACAACAACAACAACAACAACAACAACAACAACAACAACAACAATAACAATAATAATAATAATAATAATAATAATAATAATACTATTAATAATAAATTATTGTATAATTTACAGAGCCGATGGAAGTAGACGAGGACTACGACTTCTGGAATAGCACCATACCTCCAAATTATAAGCCTGGTAGAACAGAGGAACCCATGGAAGTCGAATATTACTAAAAAAGACAACACACTTTATTTTTTATTTTTCATTAAATTTATTATCTTCTATAATGGTGTTTACATGTATTGTGCCTTGGAAAGATGTTTTGAAATGAAGTTTTGAAGTGTGTTTATTTGAAAGACTGATCTCGTAAATTATAAATGATATTCCGATTTGAAATTTCGAAAATTTAAGCTTTTTCTTTCAAATTTCTGACGCGATACAATTTAACTCTTTCACCGCCAATGTCGCATAAAAGCGACTTTGTAAAAACGTAGAGAACCCGATCGGACAGAACAGAACATGTCGTCTGATCAGGCTATATGCTGATTGCTCTTCAGACAGTGGAGCTGAACACCTGTCCGAATAGCAAACAACATATATCCTGATCAGACGCGGCGGTACGCTGATCTGCACATGCTCTGAATGTATTCGGCGCAGAAAGAGTTAATGCATATACAGTACAATCTGTACTACGACACGTAAAAAAAATAAAAATAAGGTGCGGGCTAATGTTGTTAATACTTGTGGACCAAACCATTTGTATTATCATGCTATGTATTGTATATTTGCGTGTATGTACTATTGATTATTAATAAAATATGGTTACATAAATAATAATAATAATAATAAAGACTTTATTTTACGAGGGAGCTTACATAACACATGGCTAATACAAATAAGGCCACGGTCATACATACAATGACAAAGCAAACATATTAATTAAAGAAACACTACGTGTTAGGTACACATGGCACCCTAACACGTGACACCAATAACACATGATTCCCTTGCCTGGCTGCTTAAGACAGGTTTCACTGTACAGTTGTTTTAGCAAGTTATGAGTACGTGAGGTTGCTACCGGGACAGTCAACTGATGAAGAGAAGTAAAAGGCACGTCAGATAAGATACATATAATATGACGATCATTGTAGGGAACCAGTTTATTATCCCCCGACGTTGTCCGTCAGCCTCTACTTCCTTCCTTCCGTCCGTCAGTCAGTCCGTCTTTCCGTCCTGATTGGAATTCCATGACACTCCAATTTAAATATATATATATCATCATAGTGCGCATGCGCATGTATATCTTCCGTACGCATCGTGTCAATAACACTAGAATTATGGCCTTCACAGCGATGGATACAGACGGATCTGTAGTCTAGTGGTAACACGCTGGACTGGTAATCCAGCTATCGCAGGTTTGATCCCCCGTCTGACCCTAATTAAATTAACAGTCTTTCAAATGGGGCTTTAAACCGAGGTCTCGTATCGGTGCTTTACACCGTGCATGTAAAAGAACAAGAGGAGACTCTGGAATGGGTCTCTGTCTGTATCATTGTACTATCCTCCGAAAATCTAAAATGACTAATCTCTTCAGGAGGCGTTGCTCATATGGGCAACCGGTAGCGACGATAAATAAACGTAAAACACACTCTCTCCGCTTAATTGCCTGCGACTGTCCCATTAAGGAAGCCGAGGAATAAATACCACGATTAAGATAGTGTGTCCATGAATATATCCACACTCTATAGTGTGAACCATAATTACAATACTTATAATCACAGGGTTTTTCCCCCAGTTTCTTTTTGTGTGTCATTCTGATCTCTTCCTTTTATATCAAAACGAAACGATTCCAACACAATCGTAAATTTCCGAACGTTTTTGTTTCATGTTTTATTTCCTTCTTGTGCGTATGCTCACTTTATAGCATTATAAAATATGTCATACTAAACAACACAAGTAATACTGATTTGTTGTTTTGTGTATTATGCTCAATCAATCTTTGCACAATGAAACCTGGACTAGTTATGTCCCATGGTGTGTGCCCCAGTTGATGGTACATACATTTGATCTTTTCCATCCGTCCGACCGTACGTCGGTGCATCCGTCCGTATTTGTGTTCCGGGTAACTCAACATTTTAGTTATATTAAAACCTCACTGTGATATGTTATACGTCAGAGTTATGGTCCTAGACTCTGCAGAGAAGATACGAAGTGGAACATCTATGTCCCTTGGCCACATTTCTAGTTTTGATATAACTACTATAATCGACTATTTGTGTGTGTCAGAGATATAATGTTGTATGTGTTTTATCATGTGATATGTTTCTAGTATTATATTTGTAAGTGACTTATAGGCCCATTGGGCCGGGTGTATTTAATTGTATAATGTATATGTAAATATTGTCTGATATGTCACTATAATAAACAAATTACTTACTTACTGTAATGTAACATGTCATAACAGAATATGTGTGTGTATGTAATTGTATTTAAGGATAGGGTTTCGAATCCTATAACTGCTGTTGCAACTATTCTTATGTTATGTACCATTCTTGAATAACATATTGTTTAACCTAAATGACTTATAACCAAGAACAGCATCGACCCACAGCACCCCACAGCACGTATGTGCTCGCCACGAACCGGATAGTGGACATATATAATGATGGCCGGACAGACATGTGTAAAATGCCTACAATATAACTATATTTCACATTTTAAATCCTTAGTAGATTTGTCTGCGAGTGTTAGATCATAATGCGACTATCCAGCTATTAGTTGTGGAGGAAGACCCCCATTGCCCCTCCAAGAAGTATTTCAGACATATACGGGTACTCGGGTAGAACCGCCGACCTTGTTTGATCTCTACATGGTACCTCAGTAGCTACCTATGAAATAGGGATCTTCTGATTGCCAAGACCCCGCTCAGAACAATACCGGTCATGTGGTATGCCTAGCATACCAGATGCTATGGCAATAAGCAAGCGTGCATCATATCTCTCGCTAACACTCCGTGACTGGTGCATACTCCGCGTGACTGGTGCATACTCCGCGTGACTTGTGCATACTCCGCGTGACAGGTGCATACTCAGCGTGACTTGTACATACTCCGCGTGACTGGTGCATACTCAGCGTGACTGGTGCATACTCAGCGTGACTGGTGCATACTCAGCGTGACTGGTGCATACTTCGCGTGACTGGTGTATACTCAGCGCGACTGGTGCATACTCCGCGTGACTTGTGCATACTCAGCGTGACTGGTGCATACTCCGCGTGATTTGTGCATACTCCGCGTGACTTGTTCATACTCCGCGTGACTTGTGCATACTCCGCGCGACTGGTGCATACTCCGCGTGACTTGTTCATACTCAGCGTGACTGGTGCATACTCCGCGTGACTTGTGCATACTCCGTGTCGCCGGCCCGCTCAGCCATACCGGGTTAAACAACAAGACTGGGGTTTCACGTTCAACTTTGTATTTGCAACCGACAGATACGATCCTGTAAAAACATACGCACACATTCTTACCAGACAATACATAACGATTTAACAATCACATTTGATCAAGGGATAGTTTACAAATAATTCAATACACTTCAAATATAAATAAACTTCCAACTTTGAACGATCAAAGATTGGCCACATCCATTTCAGAGGGGTGGAAGCTTTCGTATAACATGGGCAGTTATCATTATAATAACATTAGTATAATAAAATATAAACATCGTAAAATCAATAAACATGATACGTGGCCGAACGGTAACGTCGGAGGAATACAGATAAAATATCTTGTGATATATTTTGTAGTTGCTAGTTCAAATCTCAATACTAGTTTTTTTTCAAATTTATATTTTATATAAAGTGAATTGTATGTATTTTTACTCTCATTTTTTGTCTCATAATTTAATTTTCAACTTTATTTCATTTCAAGCAATTACAGTTACAGTTCATTTCACAGTATCAATCAGTATCTTCGCCTTCGCTGGCTGTCTCTGTATCCGAGCCGCTGTCCCCATCGCTGTCAGAAGTGAGGTCAATAGTAAATGAATCTATGGCTTGGTTTGATTTAGCGCCACCTGCAATCCAGACTCCTTCTCATTCGTACAAAATGCATGTACAGTTTTAACAATTTCTCTAGCATCACAGCTATAACTATGTCGTGTTTGCTTGCTCATTGCGTACTGAATATGACTGGTATGTGTAAAAATGCACTTATATAGCCACATAGCGTGTGTCTTTTAGATGTTTCACGACTATTTCGTGCATACAATAAATATAATTAAATATATTAATAATTTTGTTTCCAAAGTAGGGCTCGAACCGACATTCCACGTTACCACTACTTCTTAAACTAAACGGTCTAACTGTCACAGCCAAGTATGATGTATATACATGACTGTTGTAATTTTTATAATAATTATAAACCAAATTTCCAATACACTAAAATATTAACCACCCTATTATTGTGTATGAAATGAACCTGTCTGATCTTTGATCGTTCAGACCTGGTTGTTTGACTGTAGTATACATTCATGATTTAAGAATACATGCTTACCTGTAGGTATTTAAATATATATCCACAAGGATGGATAATTAGTTGTAGCACATAAACTTATGGCTTCTTCCACAAGATGGCGGATATCAGTAACAGTGTCATTGGTTAGTGAACACGTGCAGGAGTGTATTAATCAAGGGACACAATTAACTAGAATTAAACTAGATTGTCTAAGGGATGTAAGTCATACTTTCTACTAACTTAAAGTTCTGCTAAACACTACTCGACTATAACAACATAAATTATGTGCAGATGTAAACTACAACACTATGCTGATTTCCTTTAGGAAAGTAATGCTAGTCACAAGCAAGATAGTTGCACGTGATATATCTCTTTTCAAGTTAATACACAATCAAAAATATGAAATATATACCAGAATACTGAAAGTAGTTAACCCTATGACATCCGCGTGACGTGTGCATACTCAACGTGATTGGTGCATCATGTTATATTAATTGTTACCCCGACGGCAGTTATGTTGTGTATACGTACACTGACTTCAATGTTAACGGTTCGATGATGTAGATCTCCGTCAATTCTTATTCCTCTCACACTGTAAGCATTGAGCTTCGACAGTGTTGGTGCTGGAGACAGTGTGCATTGGTCGATACTCAGATTTCCCCCAGCCTGGTCCCACTAATATTGTATGTATGTTCCATTAATGTCAAACCCCTTGCGGGAACCTAGACATGTTTTCCTGGGCAGGCTTAGCCGATCTAAGTGGTTAACCAGTACTAAGCAATGTGTGTGAGGTGCCTTGCTCAATGACACTAGATACGTGGTCTGACCGAGTATCGAACCCGGGACCGCTCGGTTCCAAATCCGACGCTCTACCATTGGACCACGAACGACACAACAGTCTTAAGTTCTTAAGTATGCACAGTCTTTAAGATGGGACTTTAAACCGAGGTCTCGTGTCGGTACTTTACACCGTGCACGTAAAAGAACCAGAGGAGACTCTGGAATGGGTCTCCATCAATCTGTATCATTGTACTATCCTCTACAAATCTAAAATGACTAATATCTTCAGGGAGGCGTTGCTCATATGGGCAACCGGTAGCGACGATAAATAAACGTAAAACACACACCCACACAAACCGTTAATTGGGCCGTATTGAGTTTCTGATAATATCAACTGTCTCATTTGACATGTTTGCTCAAGTTTTAAGTTTCCATCGTCCTTTCTTCACTTACGCCCAATGATAGCGTAATAGTTTAATAGTTAAATTTCGTCTCATAGATATATAACGAAGAAACGTGAACGTATATGCTGGGTTATGTTATGTAAATAAGGTTATGGGAGCATTCGCGTATTTTCGGATATGATCGTGTATACATAACCGTGGGTGTTCTGTGATTTCCGAAATTAATCCGTGTTTAGCTTAAGCTATTGTATTATTAATATTTTATTATTATACCAGCTTTGTATAGCACTCTTTTCATAGAGAAAGTATACGTTCAAAAGTGCTTAACATTAATTTAGCATAGTAAGACATTTACAACATACATTTCAATAGTTAACATTAAGGACAACAATTTGGTAGGAATAAAAAATAAAAACATAATAATAAAAATAAAACAATGTAAAATGTTTATCAACAATTTAAGAAAAGTACATAAAAAAATAAAGGGTAAGAATTAAAATACCTAATGCTATAGATACATGTACATCGTTAGATGGAACACTCCAAACTAAAATCTATACTTCCAAGAAGTGTATCACAGAGTGTGGCCGGTCCAGTGATTGGGTCGATCCCTACCTACGAGGCTCCCGCTACACCTGTGATACTCTCCTCGGAATATACTCGTGTACCACAGAGTGTAGCCGGTCCAGTGAGTGGGTGGATCCATACATACGAGGCTCCCGCTACACCTGTGATACTCTCCTCGGCATATACTCGTGTACCACAGAGTGTAGCCGGTCCAGTGATTGGGTGGATCCATACATACGAGGCTCCCGCTACACCTGTGATACTCTCCTCGGCATAGACTCCATTTGACTGTTACACCAATACTATTCTCACATGTTCTAAAATGTTTCATGTAATTTACACTGAATAGTGTTTCTTGAACAAGTGTGTTCTTAACTTGGGTTTGAATGCTACGAGTGTATCACAGTGTATTATATCACCTGAGAGTGCATTCCACAATGATGGCGCGGCATGTTGGAAACTTCTGCCACGATAAATTACAAAACGTGATTTTGGCACAACAAGATTTTGTGAGATTTCCGATCTCAGCTGTCGCGCAGGTCTATATATTTCAATCATGTCTTTCATGTATTTCATGCCTTGGTCATGTAGAGCTTTATAGGTGTGGATGAGTGTGTTTTTACGTTTATTTATCGTCGCTACCGGTTGCCCATATGAGCGACGCCTCCTGAAGAGATTAGTTATTTTAGATTGTGGAGGATAGTGCATGATACAGACAGAGACCCATTCCAGAATCTCCTCTGGTTCTTTTACGTGCACGGTGTAAAGCACCGACACGAGACCTCGGTTTAACGTCCCATCTGAAAGACTGTTAATTTTATTAGGGTCAGACGGGGGATCGAACCTGCGATCCCTGGATTACCAGTCCAGCGTGTTACCACTGGACTACAGATCCGTCTCGGTGTGGATGAGAATCTTAAACTCCACCTATATGGTACAGGAATCCTGTGAAGTTCCTTGAGCACCAGTGCCATGTGATCGTAACGGCGAGTTTTTGTGATGATTCGTGCTTCATTGTTCTGGACATTTTGCAGAGAAGAGGTGTCGTTCTTCATATTAACATACGCAAAGATGTGGGTACATGTATACTAGAGGACATAGAAAACGCACACCTACATTATATACTAGAGGACATAGAAAACGCACACCTACATTATATACTAGAGGACATAGAAAACGCACACCTACATTATATACTAGAGGACATAGAAAACGCACACCTACATTATATGATTATTATTACATGAAAATGAAATACGAAGGATTCCATCAAAGATATAACACCACTCTATAACACCATATATCACATCTTTATTGCAAAACACAAGCGGAACAACTAAGCATATTCGAAAATGTTTAAAATAATGTATTTATATAGTTATGTTTTTCATGTATATATGGCACCACTCACTGGAATCAGGTTTCCCGAGGCTTTCGTTTTGCCAGAGGTAAAACAGTGAACAATCAACAGATTGGAACCCAGACTGTCAATGCAACATCACATGAAACCTATGTTAGCTTAGTTTATTCAAATTTATTTTAACTCGATTGCGAAACATACAACTTATATTAATCACTCTCGAGACCTCCTTCCTGATGGAATCCATCGCCACGAGGGAGAGAGAAGAGACATGTGGAATTTAAATGCATTGCCTAAGGGCACAATCGAAACGGCTCCAGTGGGGCGCGAACCTCGGACCTTTCGCACCGAAAACGAATGCGCTACTAGTATCAACACAGGTAACCTTAGATTTTGTAACCATTGTGTAAACGAAATAGGCGACGAATTTCATTATTTATTTGAATGTGATCATTTGGAAAACGAAAGAAAAACATTTATCAAACCTTACTATTACAGAAGACCAAATATATATAAATTTGACCAGCTAATGAATACGAATAATAAAGGTGAATTTATAAAACTATGTAAATTCATCAAATTATACTTAGAATATAGGGACAACCTTACTATAATATATGTGCAAAGGTAAACAAAAATAATGTTTAATTTTTCTCAGTTAATACGCAGAATGTGGCAATGTAAATTGTACTTATATTTTAATTCATTTAGAAATAGAACAGTTATATTATGTATGAAAGAATGGTACACACATAACGTAGCGTAAAATGTTGACGCTCCGGCATGTTTAGCTAGCTAACCTATACATTTGCAGCGGAGATATACTATTCTACACTGACCCATAGTCATGCAAAGGTTTATCATTGTTATATATATGTATAATTATGTTAGTACTATTATGAGCTTCGTGTATTGTATTGATTGTAATACCCCATTTATTCTTGCATGTCATGCTATGGGAGAGTAAAATATATTGGACTTCACTTCTACGTTCACTGATCTGGTTCATAACACAAGCCGTCGAAATATAACAACATATTTACTCGAATATAATTACAACATGTTCCACACAATATAATATAATATATAATATAGTTCATGTGCAATCAGTGACGGGGCGACTGAAATCGGTGGCAGTATCGTATACCATTGTATACCATTGCAATTCTTGTTGTGCCCCAATGTGAGGGACTCACATCTGCTCTTGTGCGTGCGTGCGCTCGACTGATTTGTTTACTTTATACACATTTATTTTAGCTCGATTGCGAAACAAGTTATTTCAACTTATATAAATCACTCTCGAGACCTCATTCCTGATGGAATCCATCGCCACGAGGGAGAGAGAAGAGGCAATGTGGAATTTAAACTTTACACTCATAACGGCTCCAGTGAGGCTGATTTGTTTGTACTACCGCGCTATTAGGTCACGGTATTGGACCTTGTCATTGTAGATAAAAGAAGAAGTTGGGACACATGTGTCTTATGGACATGTTCTTAATTACTTTAATAACTGTACATTGATAATTCACATGATTTGTGAATAGCGCCATATTTTTCAATTTTCAATTTATTAATCTAATGATCAGATCACTTCTGTTCACACTATATTATTATTATTGAATGCATAATTATTATTAGGTGACTTATAGGCCCACGGGGCCGGGTGCGTCTTCTTGTTGTTTAATATTTGTTATATATATTTGTTGAAATGTGCACATGTCACTTTAATAAAAACTTACTTACTTATAACACTGTACATCGAATAGTCTCAAAGTATCCGCATTATATAAAATTCAGCGGGAAGTGCACATAATTAGTTATGTTAGGGTTCACTCATTCACGCATCCGACCTGATCATCACTCACTATCTCTCACCCCTAATACTATCGACAGAATAGTAATGCAGAATACAATAACATAATATGGACCATAATATATAATTATAATATAACTCAGACCAGTGATTGTATTAGGCCATCTAGAGAAAACTATTGGGTGGTACGCTTGCAGCGGGGTTATGGAATATGTTTTCCTTTATACTTTTATTAGGCATTTCTAACCTATTCTGATGACGAGATGAACATCGGATGACGATAAAATATTAGGGGTTTTCTCAAGTTTATTGTACAATATAAAATTAATGCATGGCTGTAGCAAGGGGTTATTTATTTTGTGAGGCGTACACTATACTGTGAACTGTACATTACTGTCCTTTGTAGTTGGCATGACTGTTTAGGATTTCTATATGGACTGTTGCCTTCTATTTATCTGGGTTAGCCATGCCAGTAAAATGAAAACCCCATACATCCATGCCAACTTGTAACGACAATAATTCAAAGAAAAGAAATCGGATATAGCCATACTATTTTATTTTATTTCTTAAAGAATCAATTCCATTTGCTTGCGCCTACACACAACGAAACACATATGGATACCGTTTGGGACAACATATTTCTGGGGTTTCTCCACACAGTACCAACACATCTATAACATTTGATATCTGCCATAGCAGTGGTAACACGCTGGACTGGTAATCCAGGGATCGTAGGTTCGATCCCCCGTCTGACCCTAATAAAATTAACAGTCTTTCAGATGGGACGTTAAACCGAGGTCTCGTGTCGGTGCTTTACACCGTGCACGTAAAAGAACCAGAGGAGATTCTGGAATGGGTCTCTGTCTGTATCATGCACTATCCTCCACAATCTAAAATAACTAATCTCTTCAGGAGGCGTCGCACATATGGGCAACCGGTAGCGATGATAAATAAACGTAAACTAAAAAAAAAAAAGCATGCTCTACGTGCACTCTGTATTTTGTGATATATCTATTTAGTTTACGACACTTTTGTCTTTCTCCTGGCTGCTTTCGAGGTATATGCGTTCATAACATAATCGCGATTAGGGTAGATTTGTGTCGACTAAAATAAGCAAATCGTCTGGAAAATGTAAGTCTGGTCCAACTTGTTTCATCAAGCCGTATTGTTGGGCATCGTCAAGATGACCTAGATATTCACTCTCGATGTGTCGATGCACATCAACCACCACCTGTGAGTGCATGCAATGATAGTTACGGTGCCCCGACTAATACCGTTATTGTGGTTCCATTTCTTGTCGATACATTTGATAGGATGTGTGATCAATAGCAACCACAGCCATATGTAGTTTGGCCCATGTACTCTCCATAGCCATTCAACACCACTGTCGGCCAAACAACAAAATGCCGTAACTTGTCATAAATCAGTGGGATAATATGTCTGACTTCAAGACTCACAGTGCCAAACATAGTGGCCAACACATAAACAAATCATAAACAATAATGTTCTGTTCCTTGCTGACAGCAAGACGGTAGTCTAAAGGATATATATATAATTTACACATCCCCAATCCCCATAACCAGCCCGTGCCAGTACAGGATGATAACCAGCCCGCGCCAGTACAGGATGATAACCAGCCCGTGCCAGTACAGGGTGATAACCAGCCCGCGCCAGTACAGGATGATAACCAGCCCGTGCCAATACAGGATGATAATCAGCCCGTGCCAGTACAGGATGATAACCAGCCCGTGCCAGTACAGGGTGATAACCAGCCCGCGCCAGTACAGGATGATAACCAGCCCGTGCCAGTACAGGATGATAACCAGCCCGCGCCAGTACAGGATGATAACCAGCCCGTGCCAGTACAGGGTGATAACCAGCCCGCGCCAGTACAGGATGATAACCAGCCCGTGCCAATACAGGATGATAATCAGCCCGTGCCAGAACAGGGTGATAACCAGCCCGCGCCAGTACAGGATGATAACCAGCCCGGCCAGTACAGGATGATAACCAGCCGTGCCAGTACAGGATGATAACAAGCCCGTGCCAGTACAGGATGATAACCAGCCCGTGCCAGTACAGGATGATAACCAGCCCGTGCCAGTACAGGATGATAACCAGCCCGTGCCAGTACAGGATGATAACCAGCCGAGCGTACAGGATGATAACCAGCCTGCCAGTACAGGATGATAACCAGCCCGTGCCAGTACAGGGTGATAACCAGCCCGCGCCAGTACAGGATGATAACCAGCCCGCGCCAGTACAGGATGATAACCAGCCCGTGCCAGTACAGGATGATAACCAGACCGCGCCAGTACAGGGTGATAACCAGCCTGCACCAGTACAGGATGATAACCAGCCCGCGCCAGTACAGGATGATAACCAACCCGTGCCAGTACAGGGTGATAACCAGCCCGCGCCAGATCAGGATGATAGACAGCCAAGCGCAGACGGCCGTGCCTCACGGAGGGCGGGTAACCAGGTCGCCCGTGCTCCTTAAAGAGCAGCTGGTCGTCGTGCTACTGCAGCCGGAGATCGTCGCGACAACATCGCTGCGAATCTAAGTTCTGACGATGAGCAGGTCGAGCTCCCGCGTCGTCGGTGACGACTGGCGGATCTAATCCGCGAGAACAACGAATTGCACAATGACTTTATGAGAAACACATTACACTACTACAAGATTATGGATTGGATTATAATTGAATACAAAAAATGCGACACCTGCTTATTGATTTATATTTTATTTGAAAGAAACCAGTGTTTATTTTGGCTTTGCCTAAACGCTTATTAAATTTATATTTTGAGATAACCCCTACACAGGTGAGTGCGTCCTTAATCCGGTGTACACCTCGTCATCAGAATAGGTTAGAAATGCCTAGTCCGCCTCCGTTGTCGAGTGGTTAAGGTCGCTGACTTGTATACCACTGTAACCTATCATCACTGATGGTCACGGCTTCGAGACCCGCTCAGACCGTGACTCATTTATATGAAAAAGTTGGCAGTTTCTTACGGAGGTTGGTGCACCAAGTACTGGTTAACCGCTGGAGCCTGCCCAGGAAAGGTGTTGTTAGGTAAACTGCCCGTCGTTCAAATGGGAAACCGGCAGCGACGTTAAATAAACTTAACTAAAATAAAAGGAATATTTTTATGTACCATCAATAATGATTTAATATAAATAAATATGACCTGGGTTACATTTGTGACTGTTATATTTTCACTTTTCTTGACGAATTATACGCATCGACGTACTTTCCTGAATACAGGTCAGAACACAAGTCAGTGTCAGTTATTTCTTTGAATAAACAGTAAAATATATTATTTATGCTTCACCATGTTTATTCAAAGAAATATATTGTGACGTCGTGATAGCTCAGTGGTAGCGCGTTTGCTTCATGTGCGAAAGACCCAAAGTTCGAGCCCCGCTGGAGCCGTTACGATTGTGTCCTTAATCAAGGCATTTAAATTCCACATGCCTCTTCTCTCTCCTTCGTGGCGATGGATTCCATCAGGAATGAGGTCTCGAGAGTGATTAATATAAGTTATAAGAACTTGTTTCGCAATCGAGCTAAAATAAATTTGTATAAACTAAAGAAATAAATATTGTTTAAAGTAACACAAGTCCGTGCAATGAATGGTATAACAACACGTCGGTTACAATCTCAGTTACTGGAATCAATGATGTTACAATTATACAATAGGATGACATTCCCTCAGAAGAAAACACTATTTGGCGTATAAATACAGATGGTAGTCGGCGACCGCGTAATGAGTGCACAGTTGGAGCTGGGGGATATCTGTCAGAATCCAATATCAGGAGACGTTGAAAGCAGTGTCATTACTACGGAATGGGTACTTAGAAACAACACAAAAACACAATGTTTGTTTGCCACATACGAGAAGAACATTGTCTGGTAATTAAGGCAGAGAATTCCGTGCTACATGTATGAATGGTGGGCGGGGCAGTAGAAAGTTCTAACAAGTATGTCATAGCTTTTGAATCAAATGCAGGTCACAGCCGGATATGTAGTTCAGTGGTAACATGCTGGATTGGTAATCCAGGGATCGCAGGTTCGATCCCCCGTCTGACCCTAATACAATTAACAGTCTTGCAGATGGGACGTTAAACCGAGGTCTCGTGTCGGTGCTTTACACCGTGCACGTAAAAGAACCAGAGGAGATTCTGGAATGGGTCTCTGTCTATCATTGCACTATCCTCCAAAATCTAAAATAACTAATCTCTTCAGGAGGCGTCGCTCATATGGGCAACCGGTAGCGACGATAAATAAACGTAAACACACACAAATACAGGTCAGGAAGCTGTCCAGCGCGATGCATGTGGGTATTTGTCCAGTAGTAAGTATGTTTTCTTAGTTTGACACATGACCGTATACACAAAGTCAATGTTTGGAAATATATGTGTAGATGTTAGATGTAAATGTATACAGTTTCCCCTTTTACTGTGTCTGCTAAATGTATATACATCATGTATTGGCTGTCCGTTAGCACAGTTGTTAGCGCGCTCGCTTCTCACCAATGCAACCCGGGTTCGATCCCCTGACCGGGAAGTATGTGGGATGGTACGGCGGTCGCCAGCTCGTTCAGGTGGGTTTTCTCCGGGTACTCCGGTTTCCTCCCACACGAATGACCACATATACGCTTTCATCCGCGCCAACGAGAGTAATTAATATAAGTTCTTAAAACTTGCTTCGCAATAGTTGTAAAATAAATAAAGTTTATACTTGTTCATGTATGTAGTGATATTACACACATTTGATTTGTATGATTTTTAAGTTACAAGTCATGTGGAAGTCGCGATAGCGCAGTGATAGCGCGTTCGCAAGGCAATGCATTTAAATTCCAAATGCCTCCTCCCTCTCTATCTCGTGTCAATGGGTTCCACCTGGAATGAGGTCTCGAGGGTGATTAATATGAGTTGTAAGAAATTGTTTCGCAATCGAGCTAAGATAAATATGACTGTATAAACTAAACTATGTTAGAATACGATTATGTTGCTTTTAATTTATTATAGACAACTCTAGCATGAATATTTCTGTAACGTTTGATGAGTGTAGGGCTATTGGTTAAGGTACAGCATGTGCCACACAATATCTCTATATCTAAAAACTATGTCAAGAACCATAACTCTGTTGTTATTGTAATACATGCAACGGCAAATCCCGCTGCCTCACTTCACACACAAACGAACATTTATGTAATTTTGGTGAATGCAGAAGTGATTGGCTAAGATGTAGCATAACACCCACAGTGATCAATCTTAACCGTGTTGTTTCCAGTTTTTATTATGTAAATGTATATAGAACAGAAGAACAGAACAGAAATTTTATTAAGACTTGTACATGGTACATCGTCAAATACATATATACAAATATATATGATGTAAATATATACAACAATAATATATATATTAATACTAAATTGTGCAATGATGATGCCATAGCAACTATGGTGGCTATAACAATGGGCTCTTATAAATATATTTCAAGAACGGCTATGTACGTATGTATGCGCATAGTACAAGCAGACAGCCAAGTAACTCACGTAATGTTGCCGATTAGCACAGGTGGCTGCTTAATTGAGGTCAACTGTATAATAAATCAACATATTGGGAATCTGGAACTGGCTGTTCAATACAGGTTGGTCGCTTAATATATGTGCCCAACTAACACAGGGTTGACTGGTGCGGGCCGTTGCGTACTGTTGCATTATCGTACTACATGTATATAATTGTATCTGTTATTGTATTGTATATTTACTGTTGATTTGCAAAAACATATAAGTAATCTGTGCGTATGTATTTGAACTTGATGAACTGTACATAGATAAATACTAGGGGTGGCAACGAGTAATCATATTGCTATTCAAATGTTCGCCCGGGAAAGTATTCGCATATTCAAATATTCGGCCGGGAAGGTATTCGCATATTCAAATATTCGGCCGGGACGGTATTCGCATATTCAAATATTCGGCTGGGAAGGTATTCGCATATTCAAATATTCGGCCGGGAAGGTATTCGCATATTCAAATATTTTGCCGGGAAGGTATTCGCATATTCAAATATTCGGCCGGGAAGGTATTCGCATATTTGAATATTCGATAAAATTCTATCATAAACTCAAAATCACTCAAATTCTTATACAAATTGCCAAATTAACCCGATTTCTGTTTTATGCGTAAGCGTCATCTTCTTCATGTAAGGCCATGTAAATATGACGACGACTAATTCAGTTATTGTTATCGGCCACTGTACATTTATGGGCATTTTAACAAATGAAGCCATTGTCACTTGAACTGCTTTCCGTTGAAGGGTGTTTATTTTTTCAAATGATTATTCAGATTGATACTGTACCTAAATATGTTAAATCCAATTTGCATAGATTACACCTAGCAGTGTTCATACTCTCAGAGCGATTGAAGTCTTTCCAAACGTGTGAGTGAACGGGAGGCATTTTTGAGGACAATATCATGAAAATCGTCGTTTAAATAGTACTTTTCGGTAATATTGAACAGTTAATTAAATAGTTAAGATACGTGGGGGTGGATGTTGTTGCAACGTATAGGTACTATTTCAAAGGAATGTTCTCGTCTAAACAGTTTTGACTTCCTAATTGAATAATACTTACCTTAACAACCACTGTAATTATCCGATTACATTGTAGTGTCAATTAACCATAACATGGTGGGTGTATTCACACATCCTGTGGCGATTTTGTGTGTGATTTTACGTTTATTTATCGTCGCTACCGGTTGCCCATATGAGCGACGCCTCCTGAAGATACTAGTCATTTTAGATTTTGGAGAATAGTGCAATGATACAGACAGAGACCCATTCCAGAGTCTCCTCTGGTTCTTTTACGTACACGGTGTAAAGCACCGACACGAGACCTCAATTTAAAGTCCCATCTGATAGACTTAATTTTATTAGGGTCAGACGGGGGATCGAACCTGCGATCCCTGGATTACCAGTCCGGCGTGTTACCACTCGATTACAGATCCGTCTGTTGTGGCGATTTCTCTTGTATTGGAAGGTGTTATGATGGTTTCAAAAGAAAACAATGTCTCTGATTTTATGACTGGACTAGTATTCGGATAATCGGAAGTTTGAGCGAATATCCGAACATTGGAATATTCGTTGCCATCGCTAATAAATACAGATCCAACTAATATTGTATCGTTCACAGATTTAGGCGACATTGGAGAATGTCTTGGGGCTATTTCGTACATTCAAAGTAATTGCCTTACACGCTTAGTAATTAGTTTTGCCAGCGAATATCCTACAGATAACAGTAAAGTAACAACCTGTCAGTTTGGACTTTAAACCGAGGTGTTGTGTTTGTGTTTAGCACCGTGCACGTAAATAACCAGAAGAGACTCTGGAATGGGTCTCTGTCTGTATCATTGTACTATCCTTCAAAATCTAAAATAACTAATCTTCAGGAGGCGTCGTTGATATGGGCAACAGGTAGCGACGATAAATAAACGAAAAGGTGACATACACAGTATATTGTGTCCGTTTAGAAATTATTCACATGTCATTCAAAGTAACATTGTTACGGTTTTGTTTCTGAATACAACCAGAGCTTGGTCCTGGGGTGCAATTCTTGGAAAACCGGAGAGAGGATTGAGCATACTAGCATATTTCTTTGAAAATTCACAGACTAACTATATTAAATCTTGTAAAATGCATTATGTAGCTGTTTTCAGCTCTAACTACGCCACTTACATTCTGTTGTTATTAATTAATTTTATGGGGAGGGCCAATCACTAATGTTGTTAGAACTTGTGGCACAACTCAATCGCTAAATTTCTATGTGTACAACGATTGTTATATACATGTACATAGAGCAATACAATATTATCAAATCAAATCTACATGCTTGTCTGCGTTTGTAGTAGATCAACATGTATGTTCTGCCACAGAGACACAGAACTGATTCCAGAACAGTTTAGTGTGGAGTTTCAGGATTAGAATAGAGAGGGTTAGTTAAATTACCGAGAGTTATTATTAATATTTTCAGTGATATAATCAAGTAACTCAACACCAAACTGTACTGAAATCAGTCTTGTGTCTATGGGGGCAGAACGTGTTCTAATCAAGTAACTCCACACCAAACTGTACTGAAATCAGTCTTGTGTCTATGGGGGAAGAACGTGTTCTAATCAAGTAACTCCACACCAAACTATTCTGAAATCAGTCCTGTGTCTATGGGGGCAGAACGTGTTCTAATCAAGTAACTCCACACCAAACTATACTGAAATCAGTCCTGTGTCTATGGGGGCAGAACGTGTTCTAATCAAGTAACTCCACACCAAACTGTACTGAAATCAGTCCTGTGTATATGGGGGCAGAACGTGTTCTAATCAAGTAACTCCACACCAAACTATACTGAAATCAGTCCTGTGTCTATGGGGGCAGAACGTGTTCTAATCAAGTAACTCCACACCAAACTGTACTGAAATCAGTCCTGTGTCTATGGGGGCAGAACGTGTTCTAATCATGTAACTCCACACCAAACTATGCTGAAATCAGTCCTGTGTCTATGAGGCAAAACTTATATTATTCAGCATGTGACTTAACTGTTGGTGGGACTTAAAAACCCCATAATAACAGCTCCAAAACAGCCCAAACTAACAAATAAACAAGCACAAATTTGACATGACAAGATATAGACTTTATTTAAGTCTCATCATTGTATATACATTACGATATCATAAAAAATAATACAAGCATTAACATATTTCTGACTGCGTGTTATGTTTCCATGATACATTAACCCCGTTGCCGAGAGTGGAGTGTTTTCATTGGTCATACAGATTCAAAAGCCATAGCAATTTAACCAGTTGTCAGCCATATTTCAATTGGTTTAAACATATTTAGTTTCTATCATGAACATGATTATTTACAACAATTGAAATAAGGAATTGGACAGAAAGCTATACAGCTTATGGTTGTCCACTCCTTCCTAAGTAATTTACACAAACATTGCATGGCTACACAAACATTTCATGTTTCTGCTAAGCGACTAAATTGCACCGTATGGGATAGCAAAACAGATAACAAAAGTGTAATATTTCTTCTTCTGCCTAGAAAGTAGGGCTTGGCATTTCATTCAAATCGTCGCCATATTAGTTTTATGACCAATGCTGTTGGTGCGTCATTAAACCACACATTTACAAACAAACAACGAAACAAGCAAGCAAACAAATGTACAGACACAGACATAATTCCCTGTCAGTTTATTCATACACATTCTGATTTATGAGGTCCTGACTTTGAAGAATAGTTTGTAATGTTCACATAAATGTTTATCTCGGTTAAATTGATGCGTCGGGAATAATTAAGAAAGAAGATTGAAGTGTTGGTTTTGCATTGGTATCATGCAATAATGATATATGTCATGTTTGCAATACATTTATCATTGAGGTTTTGTTTGCCTGTATTTGCTTGCTCATGTTTTGTAAGCTAGTCAGTCTCATGCATTGCTGTATTCACTAGCTCTACGTTTTTCCATTTCAGTTTGGTTTTAAATTTCAATTAGCGGTAATTTTCAGTTTTACATGTATAATATTATACGTTAGGTCAAGAAATCCCGCTGGTCCATGACCATCAAAAATTGGGGCGTTTTCTTCTTCGGTGCTCGGATACTCACCAGGGGACTTCCTCCACCACTAATTGCTGGATATTCGTTATATAACATGTAACCACTGTGTTATAACGACTTGGCCCCGCTCAGACCGTGTCTCATTTATATGAAAACGTTGGCAGTTTCTTACGGAGGTTGGTGCACCAAGTACTGGTTAACCGCTGGAACCTGCCCAGGAAAGGTGTTGTTAGGTAAACTGCCCGTCACTCAAATGGGAAACCGGTAGCGACGTTAAATAATGTTAGTGTGGTTTGTAAATTTGTATTCGTCATTATGAAAAAAGTTGTAATAAAATATTATTAAATAAAATAATCGACCATTGTAATACTATCATCTCACATACTTCACGACACTATACTGGAACCCAGGTTGCACGCATGAGAGGCGAGCTTGTTAACCACTGCGCTAATCGGACAGACAATAATCTAAAACGAAAGTACATTAGCATTGTATTCATAACATCTGTCATGAATTGATTTTCGTCAGTTCTAGTCTGATGAATCTCTCTCTATTTTGTTTTACTTTACTTTGGGATTGTATGTTTACAGATACCATGGCCAATATCTACAGACGGATATACATACGCCGTGTTCGTAAGGTTCAAGGTTGCAAACTGTTTTGAAGATGATTTGTTTGTTTATTTGTCTTGGAACTAATTCAGCAGTATAATAGCAGGTGCGACACTACACGTGCATCATGATTAAAGACGCGTTTTCATTGATCACAAAGATATTTCGCACACATTTCGGATCGTGTTACCCATTTCGCAAACTCTTACGTTCGCTGTTACAAATTTGTATATCGTATAATTGTTTACTGATGAACGCTTAGTTATTCAAATTATTTATCAGTCACTGACGGGTACCCGGATAGAACCTTTGACATTGAATGATCCCGTGAGCATCAATTGATTTAGTTTATACACATTTATTTTAGCTCGATTGCGAAACAAGTTCTTACAAGTTATATTAATTACTCTCGAGACCTCACTCCGGACATTTCGCACCTGAAGCGAGTGATCAAGTGATTTAAATCAACAACCATAGCCACTCCACCACGGAGATCTCCACAGAAACATGAGTTAAAGGGAAAACATAAATGGAAAAGTTACAATATGAATGTAAAATAGCAGATCTGTTATAAGAGAACATTTAAGTAGGCATGTTTGTGGCTCTGTCATCTAATTCTGATGAATAGTGCATTGCTATATGGACACTGCAAGTCTTAATAATGTTTCATAGTTGCTTAGTAAAATATGTGATCTACTAAAATACCACAATTATGACTACGTATCCATACATTTCTTGGGTGGTAAATATGGCAATACCGCAATACGCTCAAGTCAAACAGTGCGATGTCAGCGCGCCATAATACTAGAAATTAATCTATTACACTCGCAAAATAGACACCAAGTAGTTTCTTAGCAGCGCCAAAGCAAACAGAATATTACGGAAATTATCCAGAATATTTTATTTTGCGCAAGCTGATATTTAAAGCAGCAGCGAGTTTCACTTGGTGTTTAATCAGAGACATAGTGTTATTTAGTTAGCTCGCTGGTTTGGTCAAGATTTCTCTCTATCTCGTTCTGAGTTTGCACTCGTTCCATGGTATGAGTATCGGGTTATTGAAGACATGTTCCTTAATTACTGGCAACACGTCTAGTTATCTTTAAGAATCTTTTCAGTATGTGTTAAAAGATCAAATTAGTTCTGGCTTATAAAGTGAAGAAGAAAGATTGGATTAGGAATTAGTGTTGCTGATGTGACGCAAGAGATGACAACACCTTTAATTAACAACATATAACCACCGTGTGTGAATAACACTTGATAGTGATTTAAGTATAAGATGTAAGTAAGAATTAAAGATTACATTAGTGCACCACGTAAGGAAACTATTCAATAACACTCATATAGTGACGTGTTTCCACTCGAGTTTGTGTCGAGATTAATATGTATGTGGATACAGTATCATTTGATTTAATCTCTAACTGGAATCAGCTGAGATCTTGTAATAAGCTAGAATGCGTTTAACTGAAACTGTTAACTGAACTTATTTCTTTCAGTAATACAGAATTACAGAATTACATTGCTGCTGTAGTTAATGGCGGGAAACAAGAGCGTTTGGCTTAAATCAATTTTAAGCAGAACTCAGTTAAATGTGGACGAAATACGCTAATATGACGACATTTTAAAAGCAGGAATTTAGTCGGAGGACGAATTTATGTCAGTTTTCTGGGAACGCTTCTGTTTAAAGCATCGTGTAATTGTGTGATAGGTGTACACACGTGTAGGTATGTAAGTATGGAATAATAAACAGTTTACAAATAAAGGCAGGAATATGGAATACATTACCATTCAAAACATCACAACAGAAATATTTGAAAATATGACGTCAAACGACACGACGTCGGAGTTTGATATGAACATGTTTATCGAAGAAATGATGGGAGAAAAACGTCGCGATGCGGTATCCGTGGGATTTCTAACGTTTGTGTACGTGCTCATATTCATTACTGGGATTTCTGGAAATATTTGCACGTGTATCGTTATTGCACGTAATGCATACATGCACACAGCTACAAACTATTATCTGTTTAGTCTAGCGGTGTCCGACATGCTCACCCTCATTTTCGGTAAGTACACACTTATCATTGTACAGTCAAACCTGTGTTAGCGGTCACATCTTTTAAGCAGCCCACCTGTATTAAGCAGCCAGTTTCTAGATTCCAAATATTTTATTATACATTTATACATTTGACCTCTATTAAGCAGTCACCTGGTAAGCAGCAACATTCTGTGATTACATTGGCTGGTTGCTTAAGACAAGTGTGACTGTATATCGAATTGTTCATTTATACACAAGCATACCCTATATCACCAAGAACATAGACATATCGATTATTCGCAGATTTTAGATTTTAAAAGAAACTAACATTGAAAAACAATTGATTCACTGTAAGATTCCGAATACGTCTGAAAGAGTTCGTCTATTGACATATTTTATAATATTAGTGGTATGCATTACGAATCCCAGGCACATTGTTCGTTGATTGTGGCATGGGACGGGACATTTGGATCGGACACGACGGCAACAACAAAAACGATGAAAATTATTACCTATTGCTCTTAATTGTCCGTAACTCGTTTTCTTTAAAGCAGTAGGGGATGACAATATCTAATGTTGCAAGAACTAATGTCCAACCCTTTTGCTTTTTGATATTCATATCTTTCATTGTCATCATTTATATGTGTGTGTAAAAATATGTCAAAGAGTAATAAAATATGATTAACTCTTTCAGCGCCGAATAAATTTAGAGCATGTGCAAACAACATAGATCCAGATCAGCCGCGGCGTAGCGCCGCCTCTGATCAGGATCTATGTTGTTTGCTATTCGGACAGGTGCTTCAGCTCCACTGTCTGAAGAGCAATCAGCATATAGCCTGATCAGACGGCATGTTCTGTTCTGTCCGATCGGGTTCTCTACTTTTTTACAAAGTCGCTTTTATGCGACATTGGCGGTGAAAGAGTTAAACATATTCCGAATATCCGCGCACGGATTAGCAATAGACACATGGTAGGTAGCATAAACCAAATACAATTCCAAGAAATGAAAACAATTGTTTGTACTGTATTTACACTTTTATCCTACCTCCATGCAAAATAATTGTCAAACAATGCCTGACTAATAAACTTTGCTTTATCAATCAGTGCCGAGTAAACCTTTCGTGGCGTCATAACGCTGTATATGACGTCATATGTTCACTGGTCTGGGAATATGATAAACTTCAGATGAAGAATAATCGATAATCTTTTCCTTCAATAACTGTCTAAAAACTTCTTTCTTGTATCAGAATATAGGCTAAATAGAATATTAGATTACTGTCTTATAAATTTTAACTTATTAGGCTCGTCTCCGAATAAATACAAAGCTCGGGAGAGCCTCACCTTGTATACTTTCTCCAAAATGAAATTAAAATTTATAAGACAGCAACCTAATATTCATTATGTATTAGAATCCTCATATAACGAACTTTATTACGAACCATATAAAGAACTGATTAAAGCGACATTACATCGCAAAAATCAAATACAATGCATTTTGTCATGTATCAATGCATTATTACTACACATTCTTCTGAATATATTCGAACACTAACATCGAATCAATAAACAGTGATTTTGTGGTATACAAACTTTCAAGAGTGAAAGTAGGATTTCATATAATGAATTGACGTTTGTTGTCATTGGAGTCAATACTAAACACTCGATACTTTCGATTAGAGATAATTTAACTAAGATTAGTCTACAAATAAATATGCATAGGCACACATGTGAGATATCATGGTAAATGTGTACCATACCTCGTGTTATTCAGAATAAACCCGTTGTATTACGCATGAATGTCGACCTATTTACATTATTTTGTAAGGTCAACAAACCGCGTTGTTTATTTGTTGAAATACTCAGATTTTGAGGCAAATATTTATAATATTATTATTATATGGAAAATAATTATACCATATAATAGCAGATTACATTCTACAGACAGTTGCGTTTTCACCGATGTAGCTTCGCTTTAAGGAAGAGACTAAACATCTCCACAATGTGTAGGGCGTTTTCCTTAGACAATTCTAATAGTTTGAGACCACATTAGCTTTATTTGCTGCAAACGCATTCGTGAAGAGAAACCATTAATTTTAGTAAGCATATTGTAGTAACTGCTACGTCTACCCCTCTTATATATTTGAGAATATTCTTTGGTATACCATTGTCCATCTAGATTGTAAACTGTTTTATATAATTGTCAGCTCATGGGCATATTGCCTTCTATACAAATATATATGACCGGCGCGATGTAGAAATGGACACTTTCCCGAAAAATAGGAGGACAATAGTTGCGCTCATATATTACACAGACAATATACTGGTTGTTACGTTCGATAAATAGCTCATGTATTACACAGACAATATACTGATTGTTACGTTCGATAAATAGCTCATGTATTACACGGACAATACACTGATTGTTACGTTCGATAAATAGCTCATGTATTACACAGACAATACACTGGTTGTTACGTTCGATAAATAGCTCATGTATTACACAGACAATACACTGATTGTTACGTTCGATAAATAGCTCATGTATTACACAGACAATACACTGGTTGTTACGTTCGATAAATAGCTCATGTATTACACAGACAATATACTGATTGTTACGTTCGATAAATAGCTCATATATTACACAGACAATATACTGGTTGTTACGTTCGATAAATAGCTCATGCATTACACAGACAATATACTGGTTGTTACGTTCGATAAATAGCTCATGCATTACACAGACAATATACTGATTGTTACGTTCGATAAATAGCTCATATATTACACAGACAATACACTGGTTGTTACGTTCGATAAATAGCTCATGTATTACACGGACAATATACTGGTTGTTACGTTCGATAAATAGCTCATATATTACACAGACAATACACTGGTTGTTACGTTCGATAAATAGCTCATATATTACACAGACAATATACTGGTTGTTACGTTCGATAAATAGCTCATGTATTACACAGACAATATACTGGTTGTTACGTTCGATAAATAGCTCATGCATTACACAGACAATATACTGGTTGTTACGTTCGATAAATAGCTCATATATTACACAGACAATATACTGATTGTTATGTTCGATAAATAGCTCATATATTACACAGACAATACACTGGTTGTTACGTTCGATAAATAGCTCATGTATTACACGGACAATATACTGGTTGTTACGTTCGATAAATAGCTCATATATTACACAGACAATACACTGGTTGTTACGTTCGATAAATAGCTCATGTATTACACGGACAATATACTGGTTGTTACGTTCGATAAATAGCTCATATATTACACAGACAATACACTGGTTGTTACGTTCGATAAATAGCTCATATATTACACAGACAATATACTGAGTATTACCTTCGACACATTCTTCCATTACTCATCGCATAAACAGCGAGTGACTGTCGGCATCTGATGTGTTTGTAATACAATGTTGTGTTATCATTTATGCTGCCTTTTATTGATTTTTAAGTGTAGAACATAATACATGCCACCTTGATTCATTGTAGGACATTAGCCCTAACAATAACCTAACCATACAGATAGACGGCGGGAGTTTGCCCTTTTGTGTTAAAAAAACATGTGGGAGATTGGTTTATGTACGCGGGTGGGTTATGTCCGTATCTCGATTTTGTACAAGTCTTACAAAAAAATGACTGCAGTTCTTCTGCGATCAACGAACCTCGCAGATCAAATCGATAATGAGGCCGGTCGCAATGGTAAGTTTGCATAAGGATAATAACATTCTTGTCAGAGTGTAATAATGAAGCCAACCTACGGAACAACAACAACAACAACAACAACAACAACACACAACAACAACAGTATCACATTCGTAACATATATATTGACACTATAAATAGAACGGACGGGGGGGGGGGCACAACAGTATGAGGAACACAAAATTAATACAATCAATATAAACATGTCAACTTGTCAAATTATAAAATGTAACTAAATAATATACTAAACATCAGAAGGGAGCGGAGGGGGATTTTTATGTGTTGTTTACTGAATAAAAGCTTACACATATGGGCGATGTTTTGATTCGTTGCTTTCGAACACAAATTGCGGAATCAATATTGAAATGAAAGAGTCATCCGGATGTGTCCCAAATTCTGCGTCGAAATAAATATGAAATGTGCTTGAATCGTCTGTGACGCTCTATGAGCCGGTGAGTGTTAGTCACTCAACAAGCATTACACTGTGATCGTGTGTGACTTGAGATATCACAGTGATAAATAACACAACCAATTTCCTAATGGCTGCATTAATTATTTACTATTCTTGTTGAACTTGTAATGTCTTGGTGTGTTTCTGTCTATTAAATCCATGACGGTTGACATATACATATCCAAACTTTGCTTTATCTTGCTAGTGTCATTATTTCGTCTACGTGTTCATCTTTATTGAAGTCTCATCTACACTTAGGGCCACTTCTAACCCGACACTTATATCATTCAATATAATTGAATTATTTGTGAAAGGATTTAGTTCTAATTTGGACCAAGTATATATCAACATCAACACATCATACGTACATACAAGCAATTTATGTTCAATTTACAATTATAAAACTTAACAAATAACAAACAACACTGTAACAGACGGATCTGTAGTCCAGTGGTAAAACGCTGGACTGGTAATCCAGGGATCGCAGGTTCGATCCCCCGTCTGACCCTAATACAATTAACAGTCTTTCAGATGGGACGTTTAACCGAGGTCTCGTGTCGGTGCTGGTACACTGTGCACGTAAAAGAACCAGAGGAGACTCTGGAATGGGTCTCTGCCTGTATCATTGCACTATCCTCCAAA
Source organism: Archivesica marissinica (assembly GCA_014843695.1). NCBI lineage: Eukaryota > Metazoa > Mollusca > Bivalvia > Venerida > Vesicomyidae > Archivesica > Archivesica marissinica. The sequence goes on from CM026387.1 coordinate 26,142,250, forward strand.
ATCTAAAATGATTAATCTCTTCAGGAGGCGTCGCTCATATGGGCAACCGGTAGCGACGATAAATAAACGTAAAACACACATAACACTGTACAATAAAACTTCACAAACTAACACAACACAAGACCCGACACTTCAAATTGGATTTTCCCGAGCGTTGTTCAAGGTATTAATTTGAAATTATAGATTATGTTATTCGGCTACATTAGCTGTAAAACAATGATAACATCGGACATACAGCACCAGTGAGACAGGTGTGTGTACGTCGTAGGAGCCATGGATGGACACGCTAGCCATTAGTTTCTCGGACATACAGCACCAGTGAGACAGGTGTGTGCACGTCGTAGGAGCCATGGACTGACACACTAGACATTAGTTTCTCGGACATACAGCACCAGTGAGACAGGTGTGTGCACGTCGTAGGAGCCATGGACTGACACACTAGACATTAGTTTCTCGGACATACAGCACCAGTGAGACAGAGGTGTGTACGTCGTAGGAGCCATAGACGGACACACTATACATTAGTTTCTCGGACACACAGCACCAGTGAGACAGAGGTGTGTACGTCGTAGGAGCCATAGACGGATACACTAGACATTAGTTTCTCGGACATACAGCACCAGTGAGACAGAGATGTGTACGTCGTAGGAGCCATAGACGGACACACTAGACATTAGTTTCTCGGACATACAGCACCAGTGAGACAGAGGTGTGTACGTCGTAGGAGCCATAGACGGACACACTAGACATTAGTTTCTCGGACACACAGCTTGTGCACGTCGTAAGAGCCTTGGACGGACACACTAGACATTAGTTTCTCGGACACACATCTTGTATTGGGATTTGATTTGTTAAATCATATTTTTATTTTGTGGATTTGGTGACTCTACACATTGTTCGGATTTTACGCTGTGTCATCATTTTTGTGAATTTTGATCTTACAGTGATGTGTGTTATTTGTTAAGTTTTACACAATGTGGACACAATCAAACACAACACGTGTCTTCTATATAATTACATTATTTTTTACATACTTTTTTTAAAAGTTTTATAGTTTATACAAATCTATTTTAGCTCGATTGCGAAACAAGTTATTTCAACTTATATTAATCACTCTCGAGACCTCATTCCTGATGGAATCCATCGCCACGAGGGAGAGAGAAGAGGCAACGTGGAATATAAATGCCTTGCCTAAGGGCACAATCGTAACGGATCCAGTGGGGCTCGAACTCCGGACCGTTCGCACCTGAAGCGAACGCGCACACTGCGCTATCACGACTTCCACTAAAGTTTTATACGTTATTGTTCATGAATTGAAAAGAAATGTCTAGTATGTGCGTATGCTATGTTGAGCTATTCATGGTCCAAATGTGAACAAAACCTTTCACAAATAATCCAATTATATCGAATTATATAAGTGTCGGGTTAGAGGTGGCCTTAAGTGTATGTACATACATACATACACTGCAAACACAAAATTAACTTATTACAGACGAATCTGTAGTCCAGTGGTAACACGCTGGACTGGTAATCCAGGGATCGCTTGTTCGATCCCCCGTCTGACTATATTAAAATTAAGAGCCTTTCAGATGGGACGTTAAACCGAGGTCTTAGTCTGTGACGTCACGAGTAGTAGTCAGTCTAGTCTGTGACGTCAAGTGTAGTAGTCAGTCTTAGTCTGTGACGCCAAGTGTAGTAGTCAGTCTTAGTCTGTGACGTCAATAGTAGTAGTCAGTCTTAGTCTGTGACGTCAATAGTAGTAGTCAGTCTTAGTCTGTGACGTCACGAGTAGTAGTCAGTCTTAGTCTGTGACGCCAAGTGTAGTAGTCAGTCTTAGTCTGTGACGTCGATAGCAGTTATTAGTCTTAGTCTGTGACGTCAAGTGTAGTAGTCAGTATTAGTCTGTGACGTCAATAGTAGTAGTCAGTCTTAGTCTGTGACGTCAATAGTAGTAGTCAGTATTAGTCTGTGACGTCAATAGTAGTAGTCAGTATTAGTCTGTTACGTCGATAGCAGTAGTTAGTCTTAGTCTGTGCATAATTGTATGTAATTGTGGAAATTACAAGTGTGTAAAATCGCCATTATATAAGTGGTACGTTGCTAAAGTCGTTCAGTGTAGTCAACAGGTTACTACTAGCTAATGTAACTACTTCTTTACATCTTAAAGCCAAGAAATAGTTGCTAATATCAATTTGAATACTATTATTTAAAACAAAAAGGGGAAGACAAACTGTAATGAAAAAGGCACTAACGCGATTATCGCCCACGATTAGATATAGGATGACCTAGTTAGCAGCGCTGTCTTGTAGTCTATACAAGCTAGAATTAGATGGATAATAAAAAAGAGGAAGAGGATGTTTGTGTTTTTCAATATACGGTTTAGGAGTTCACGAGGACTTTAGTGGCATAAAGTCGCCACTAAAGTCCATCTCATGTTTTTATTTTCATTATTTGCTGAGAGCCCCTGACATTGATGTTGATAAACCTCATTACTACGGTAGCCATTCAATACACACGTTAACTAGTTCGCATTTAAAATTTAGTTGAGGTTAATTAATTGTCAGGTTATGTATATTAGACATTAAATTCATGTAAATCTTCTTTATTTCATAACACATATTTGCAATAATATACATGTATACATATGCCAACAACTTAGTTTCCTTTCTGAATCAGGCGCAATATTACATTTTAGTGTTCTTTTTCAGCAACGTTTTTTCCATCCTTGACTTTTTTCCACCTGTGACTTTTTCATGTACGTAGAATTGTCATGGTTACCGTATGAAGCATATTCAAGTGTATATATAGAACTTGCTAAATGCTTAATAAATACTTATTTATCTGTTCTATTCTTATTACTAGGTACATGCGGCATGCTAAATGGATACATACTTTTTCTGAAAGTAGTTCCAACAAAAACCAGTGAGAATTAAAATGTGTTTTTCATAGTTCCCGTGTGACGTCATCATTCCTACTGTGGCTGCCATTTTGATTGGCAAAGTTGATCAGATATTACATATAATATATAGTAGCGTAATTTTGTTTTCTTCATAACATATTTATTTTTCATCCCATCACCATTGTTCATACATCGTTGGAAAGCTCTCAATGGAAATATTGTTTGTATCATTTCACAAATTTCGTATCAATAACGAATACATAATAATTTACCTGTATATTAATAGTTCAACTGTGAAAATAGACTTTCAAAAATAGGTGCAAGTTAAGTTGTTATAATTTATAATCCATACATCATTGTCAAAAAATAAATTAATATTTAAAAAAGTACATTTCAATACCTTTAAAATTATACCAAATTTGATATTAAGAAACCAAAATTAATAAAGTTATTGCAATTAAAGAATTACTAGTAAAAGCATGAAATTGCCGTTAATAAAACTTGCCAGTCAAAATGGCTGCCAAGATAAGATCTTATCAGTGTTTTTGACTATTTTCACAGGCCGTGGGAACTATGAATTGCTTCCAACCAGTGGAGTAACACATTTTATTTCACAGATACATTTCTATATATATATTTTTTTTTTAAATAATATTTTATTGCATTTTTTCATACAATACATTACATATATACATACAATACTAAGAACAAATCAGAGATTAATATGTAATTATATGATTGCAGTATACGATACATTTGTTTTGTCGTGGGGAAAAAAGCAAATGGGTTGGGCTACAAGTTATAACAACATTATTTACAGCCCTCCCCGTTATTGGAAAGCATAAGATAAAGTCAGTTTATTTACAAACGTAAACGTATCGACCCTGGAATATCAATAGGTTGTCATTGCATATTCATATAGTATTAACCCGTCTAGATAAGTTGAACATTATTAGACGAATAAAGAACAGAACAGAACAAAGCTTGAAACGTTTATTTCTGACGTATGCAATAACATCGTATCGGAATATAACTGAGTGACAAGAATGCATACTATTATCCAGTAAAATATATACACTCGTTTTTTATTAATAACACAGTCATCTATACCTCCTTTGTGGTGTTTATTAATAACAAATCCATACCTCTTTTGTGGTGTGACGTGATAGGGCAGTGGTAGCGCGTTCGCTTCAGGTTGTAAAACAACAAATGAATTGCCTATTAAATACATAGTAAAGAGTAAAAACATACAGTTTGTTCATTTATATTTCCAATCTTTCAGAACTATATAAGTTTTCTTTCGTTCTAATCCCTTTCAGTCTACTGCTATTAAATTATATGTAAAATGTTCATTTCTTGAATGTACAAATACTGAAATAAATAATGTTTAAACTAATCTTTCATTTCTTCTGATGCCACATCCACTGTGAAGATGTATTCAAATCAAACTGTAAAAGAGTATAAATCATCCATTTCGCATAGCCAGTGCTCACCTGTGAATAACGCCACGTCACCGTGTTTGCACACTGTATTCCTCCGCCAAATAATACAGCATACCAACCTTCAGTTTGCAATGGCCTGAATTCACCACATCTTTTCTACACATCAACTAGTCTGAAGTCTTCTCAAGTCACATAATTTATGCCTGTCATGAAAATGCATGTTTACCAAAAAGAAAAATGAACTATATTAGTTATTGGGACTACATTCGACCGGATGCACTTCTGCCTATTTTTTTTACGTATACACAACCTTCAGGCTCGAAGCCGTTACGAATCCATCTTGTTAAATTGATCTAAAATAAATTTGTATAAACTAAAACTCACAACATATTCAAAATGGCAGCCATTTTGAACAATATTTCAAGTTTTCAAATTCCCATTTTCATGATCTTGTCAGTATTATGCTCATACATCCATCTAGATGGTGCTTCATGTATATTGGGAAAATGTCTGGCGAAGTCATTTCCTTAAAAGTAAATTGTTTATTACAGCAACCTATGTTAGGCCAAAGAAGAGTAATACCTGGACAACTGTTAATAAGAACCGAAAGTCTCTCAATGTGAGTTGGAATGCATAGGGCTTTCAGTGTAGCATGCCTATCACATTGCCATTTAGTCCTAATTTCACTGACCATGTTTCACTATTTTTATAACGTTCAAAAGACTGTACATCCATAGTTCATAAGTGGAGCCTCTGTGGTATCAATGACAGGGCTTAAACCTCAGAAACATGTGGCCGTCAGTTCGATCCCTACTAGAACCACAACTACGGAAGTTGGGTCCTTAATTGCACATTGCCTCGTCGCTTCATCATGACGACGAATACTATCAGAATGTATGTCTCAAGAGCGATGAAACTATTCCCTAATGTTGTAAGAATTAATTTCTTAACAGAGCTAAACTATATTTGTATAATCTGAAAGTTTTCGAGAGCAGTACATTTTAAGTTTATACGACCTTGACCTTTGCTCTACTGATATTATTATCAATACGGGTCATAGAAAGATTACACATGTGACAGCAGCGATTCATTAGACAATTGATTGAATACACATTTATTTTAGCTCGATTGCGAAACAAGTTCCTACAACTTAATATTAATCACTCTTGAGACAGCATTCCTGACGGAATCAGTCGCCACGAGGGAGAGAGAAGAGGAAATGTGGAGTTTAAAATGCATTGTCTATAGGCACAATCATAACGGCTACAGCCTGGTGTGAACTCCGCGCCTGAAATAAATTTTCTACGAATTCCACGTGCCAATTGATTGGATAAGCTAAACAATGCCAGGAGCACCATTTCTATTATTCTGTCCAATGAATGATTGAGTTTTCTCAGTGAAAGAAAATGCTATATTTCAGTGTTGTGTTTTCAAACAGTGGAAGATGGCATTTTCTCTGTCACTGCTTTAGCTTCATATTCCTCCGCGGTTGGATGTTGTTTTGTATCTTAGCTATTTTTTGACACTCATGAACAGTTAATTAATAACTAAAATAAAATAAAGTAATATATTATATTGAATTGGTTTTGGCTGTAGTTTTTAATTTTGACAGCAGATAGAAACTATCTTGAACATTATAATGGAACTATTTCTTAGTACGGACGTTCACACTAACACAGGTGGCTGTGCGCATGTGTTGTAGAGAAATGAGGCTCCCGACAGGGGCAGTTAAAATGAATTAAATTTGGTAACAAATATTATATTAGCCAAACTGATTGGAAATCATAAAAGAAAAACAAGATTGGTGTTTATTAACGTAAGATAAGATTTTATTTCATCTCGTGATCATCGACATATGTAGTTCCCCTCCTGGCATTACATATTTCGGTGACCACTCGATGAAAATAAATGCCATCATACAAATGACCTCTATGACATTGACGTTTGACTGACTAAAATATATCCACATGTGGTTTCATTTGGCTTAAAAAATATAAATCAAAGTTCGTTAAATTGTATTTCTGCTTGTCTTAGCAACGCAACGAACACCATGACCATAACATTTGACTGACATAAAATAAAAATAAGACTGCGGCATATATATATATACCACCTCTGTCTGTCACATCTCTGGTGATCAATTATACTAGATAGAGCAGGAAGCATGGAACTTCCTGTTTACCAATATAGTGTATCGCGGGTAATATCTTAGACAAGTTCCAGCTAATCAGCTGCCATTGCATTGGGATTACCGTTATCACTACTGCCTATCCTCATTCCTTAATGATTTATCTATTACCGTGCTCATCCATGTGAAGTTAATTAGATAAACGAGCCGATTTAATACAATGTTATATCCACGAACCGTATATATTTTCAAAGCCGTATCTTCCATAAAACATTAATATGTTCCGCATACGAATGTCACAGGGTCACATACACATAGTTCAAAGAAACACGTGTACAGGGGTGCTGAGATCAAAGCCGTATCTGCCATACAACATTAATAGTTTCCGCATACGAATGTCACAGGGTCACATACACATAGTTCAAAGAAACACGTGTACATGGGTGCTGAGATCTGTGGCGTAGCTTTTAATATGCACTATGGGGACGTGTCTACACGTACGCTTTCTTCAAAACTTGAATCTGCGAAAATGTGATAAAAATAAAAGAGTACGGGGTGGATGTGTATGCTGTACAGCAAACCCATCAAATATGAAAATAATTCGGTATTTCAATACTTTTTAATTTAATAAATTTAAACTTTATTTATTTTACAACAATTGCGAAGCAAGTTTTAACAATTTATATTAATCATTCTCGTTGGCGTGGATGAAAGCGTATATGTGGTCATTCGTGTGGGAGGAACCCGGAGTACCCGGAGAAAACCACCTATCCAATCTGGCGACCACCGTACAATCGTGACGTTTTAAATCATGAAAGACTATGTTCAGAACATCAGCCACGGCGATATAGACTTTCACAATCTTGGTATTGGTCCATGTCCTCAAACGAAGTATCCACCGAAAGAATAGAGACATCCCCCTATACTAATGGTGCCTACGTATCCACCGAAAGAGTAGACACACCCCTATACTAATGGTGCCTACGTATCCACCGAAAGAGTAGACACACCCCTATACTAATGGTACCTAAATATCCACCGACAGAGTACAAACACCCCTCTATACTAATGGTACCTAAGTATCCACCGACAGAGTACAAACACCCCTCTATACTAATGGTACCTAAGTATCCACCGACAGAGTACAAACACCCCCCTATACTAATGGTACCTAAGTATCCACCGACAGAGTACAAACACCCCTCTATGCTAATGGTACCTAAATATCCACCGACAGAGTACAAACACCCCTCTATACTAATGGTACCTAAGTATCCACCGACAGAGTACAAACACCCCCCTATACTAATGGTACCTAAGTATCCACCGACAGAGTACAAACACCCCTCTATGCTAATGGTACCTAAATAATATCCACCGACAGAGTACAAACACCCCCCTATACTAATGGTACCTAAGTATCCACCGACAGAGTACAAACACCCCTCTATGCTAATGGTACCTAAATAGCATCAAATCAAATCAATATATGAAGCCCAAGTCAAGCCCCTGGATATACAATCTTATAATAATGGTTCACAATTATTCCTAAAATAGTTACACAGTTAATTCACTCGTCATGTTGAGTGCCTTCCAGCATACTTCGCTTACATAAGGGTGTCAATAATTGCACGCGGAGCATTAGTGATGTCATTGTTCCATTATTTGAAAGGAAACGACGTAAATACAGGCTTAACACAACCTCTGTATTACTTATGGTCATTTAGCGTCTTGAAACGTTCAGAAATTACAATGTAAATATAAGGAATAACATGTTGTTTATGTATAGGATATAAGCCGAAAACGACCAAATAACAGACGGATCTGTAGTCCAGTGGTAACACGCTGGACTGGTAATTCAGGCATCGCATGTTATTATTATTTTTGTTTGGTTATACTTTATTTATTTTACAACGATTGCGAAGCAAGTTTTAACAACTTATATTAATCACTCTCGTTGGCTCGGATGAAAGCGTATATGTGGTCATTCATGTGGAAGGAAACCGGAGTACCCGGAGAAAACCCACCTGTCCGATCTGGCGACAATCGTGCCATCTCACATACTTCCCTGTCAGCATCGCATGTTCGATCCCCCGTCTAGACCTATACGGTTACCGTTACATATCTCACGATGCGATCATATTGTTGTAATCAGTGTGACATTTAATATATGTGCATTACAATTGTTAAACTTGATATCATTTTGAAAAAGACATCGACATTTGAAAGTCAAAAAAGTACATTGAAATACGCCAGAGTTCACCATCAAAATTCTAGGATTCATACATTTCCTAGGTGAGCATAACAAACCGCAGACCCATCTAGCACCACTGTACTCAATGCTCAATTTATTAGTCAGGCCTCCAAATTCAAAAAGGCTTGCTACGCTCCTGCTGAAGAAAACGAAGAAAGATTAAAATGTCCCCATTTTCTCGCACGCCTCGGAGTATCTTAGCTTGCTGTGTATAGAAATACTGTAAGTCGGGTAGATGATAACAGATTATTACGATTCAATGCAATGATTACCCCGGGATAGCCAGGGTATATACGCCTTAATAGACATACAGTTCGTGTGCAAACCGGAAGCTGCGCGTACAGTTGGATTATGAGCAATAAAGATGCACATAGGCCTACAACACGCCGACATAAATATGGAGGTATGTTTCTACACACCACACCATTCAAATACGTTGAATTTCAAAACAACCTGCATGACTAACAGCGAAATGAGATAGTAAAATCTAATGAACATTTATGGGATCCCAAATCTGGACACGCCGGTGTCAACATAAAAATCACCCATTCATGAAATTATTCAATTGAGGCAGTCAGCGGGGAAATTTAAAAAACTAAAATCGATGAAAATCCCTGAACGAAAATATGTCAGCCAGGAGTGATATTGCCTGTGGCTCGTGGAATATCATTGACCGATATAAATAACACATAGTATCTGTATAATACAAACACGATTTCTAAAGATCTACAGCACAAATATATTCTCGGGGGAAACAAACGTGTCTTAGATTAAAACATCGTCTCCAGTGTGCAAGTACTTTGTCCATTAAATTGTCGTTAGTATCTCTTTCATTACTTTTCAGACAACAACATATTGTTAATGCCAAAATATAAAGTCGGCGCAATCTGGGTCAGAGATGTTTGATTGATTAGCAGCTTTTTTGTTACATAATGCGAGATAAGTAATTTGACATTAGCAAAACATAGGCACCGCACACTATCTCAATGCCATGATTTGTGTTGACACCAAACTCATTCAGATGTGTTTGGGAAAATTAACTTGCCTATATAACTGGACAGAGCAGTGTAGCGAATTGAGCTCAAATTGGAAAATTAAAATTTCATAATTTCTGTCGCTCAGTAGGTAGATAGCTATTCTAATAATTAAAGTAAAGTGTTTGTTTATTATAGTGTCATCCCTATTTTAAGGGCCAGTTAGTTCTGACTTAAGAGACATCTTTTTTTATGAACATCAGTACTTTCCGAATCCTATGCTTGTATGACAGGCGTCAGGCTGGTAGGTAATCGGTAACCATTATTTAACTAGCTGGCGGCTCACCAACCTGCCATATCAGAACGTACCCCTGACGAGGTTCGAACCTTCGATCTCCCGCTCCATAGGCGGACGCCTTAACCACTATGCTATGGAGAAGGTGTATATGAGCTCGTAAAGCTTTTTAATAAGGTTGTTGCCTACAATCACTTGAGCCTCACCGCTGCAGGTTCAAATTCGTTCAAGTGAGAAAGTAGCTTGTGGTAAGTCGGTGGTTCAAACGGGGTGCCCGTCCGGTGCATCTTTAAGAGTTCCTTTAATCAATGCTGTTTCAGTTACTGTATGAAGCCATTTGTTCTGTCTTCCTCGTATCGGTGTTGTAGTAACATATTGGGCACCCCCTCCCCAAGTCAGCGTACATATAGTATTGTAATGACATGAACTGGAACAAAATTGGAAACTTGAATCTTCTCGGCATGCATGAACACATAATCGTCATAATTCGTCAACTAAATTTCAAAAGGTCGTACCGACAGTTTTCAACATTGAACAGCAGAACAAAAAATGTTCTTCTCTTCAAAATATCAGTTGATGTAAATAATCATGTATTGACAGAAAATAAATATGTTTCATCGCCAATGTCGCATAAAAGCGACTTTGTAAATAAATAGAGAACCCGATCGGACAGAACAGAACATGCCGTCTGAGTAGGCTATATGCTGATTGCTCTTCAGACAGTGGAGCTGAAGCACCTGTCCGAATAGCAAACAACATAGATCCTGATCAGACGCGGCGTTACGCCGCGGCTTATCTGGATCTATGTTGTTTGCACATGCTCTGAATTTAATCGGCGCTGAAAGAGTTAAACTAAAATATCACTTCTACACTCATAATTGTTAGTTTAAACATAGTTTATTTCAAACAATGATACAACATATACAAATGTACAATTTACACAAATATTTACATACATGTATGAAAAAGGATTAGAACCGAAAGCTATAGCTTATAGAGGTCTTCTCCTATATTTAGATGTATATTGTAATTACGTATGACAGCGTTTTAAACGTATATGAACTATTAATTGCAATTCGATAAAGATAAGTATAAACTTATATTAACAATGAACTGTAAACTATAATCTCAATAATATAATGAGATTATTAAGGTGATAGAAATACACATAGTAATTAAATTAGTAAGTTGAAATTAAGATTGACTGAGAAGATAGGAAAAAGGATAGAAGATGGATGAACATGATGTATTCATTCGGATAGTTCAATGGGAGAAGCAAACTTGCTACATTTAGTGAACAGATGCTCATGTAAATCGTTTGCTTTCCCGGATGTAGTTTTGGACTGCTTCAAATATATGTGCGTTGAGATCATCGCTAAGGTTCCGGTCTCTGTGTAATAGAGTGTATAGTGTTATGGTACAATATTTAGAAGTAGTTGCTAAGAGACGAACTCTGATGTCATTGTAGTAGATACATTCAAAGAAGAAATGATGATTACTCTCAGGAAGACCACATTGACAGAGTGGTGATGGAGAAATGTTTTTTGTGAACACATGCTGGTTTAATGAGCTACAATTAGTACGGAGTCGAGCCTGATAGACTTGCCATTTGCGGTCACCTAAGTAAAAATAGTTTGGGCATTTTGTGACGTCACTCTTTAGTTGCGATTTGAACGAGGAAAGGGATGGTGAATTTTGTAGTACATTTGATAGTTTGTTCCAGTCTCTCAGAGCCGATGGCAGAAACGCATTGTTGTATAGAGATGTTCTTGCGCGTATGGTTTGGATATCATCGACATTGCGCAAATTATACCTAGACGTTTCTCCTACAGTAGGTGGGACTAGAGAAGAAAGATAATCATGAGTTAGGCCGTTCTTCATCTTGTACAGCATAATTAGTTTATGGTTGTGTCTTCGACGTTCAAGGGATTCCCATGGAACTTCTCTATGGAGTTCGTTAAGTGATACAAGTTTGGTAGCTCCAGAAACAATACGGGAAGCTTCATGCTGAATTTTGTCGAGTTCCGATTTCTCATAGTGTGTGCAGTTGATATAAACAACGTCCGCGTATTCAATAAGAGGTCTAATGAAGGATACATATATCACTTCTAGAGATCTTCTATCTAGTTGGAACTTGAGTTTTCGCATGATGTGTATTCTTTTCCAGGCACGCTCTTTAATTGAGTTGATATGAGAATGCCAAGAGCAATCATCGGAAAGGTGGACACCAATATGCTTGAGACAATTGACTAGTGTAATAGGTTGATCGTGCATAAGTAGAGGTGGATGAACGTGTTTATGAGTTTTACGTGAAATTGTCATAGTTTCTGATTTGGAAGAATTAAACGTAACTAACCATTTGTCAGCCCAATTTGATATTTTTTCAATGTCGGATTGTAGAGTTTCTGCAGCAGAAATAGGATGATCAACAATGATATGTAAACTGGTGTCGTCAGCAAAGAGATGTACTTGAGAACCCATGTCGTCGACAATGTCGTTGATAAACACTAGGAATAAGAGTGGACCAAGAATAGATCATTGGGGAACTCCTGCATTTACTGCTGACCAATTAGATTGAGTACCCGGTAGAATAACAGATTGTCGGTAAATAAACCAGGTAAATAAACAGCCATCCAGTCCAGCATATTTTAACTTGACGAGGAGACCTTTATGCCACACTTTATCAAAGGCCTTACTAATATCAAAGCATACAGTTCTTACTTCCAGGCCGTCATCGAGAGCCTTGCAGAATGTATTGTACAGGTAGATGAGCTGATTCGATGATGAGTCTCCTGGTCTGAACCCAGATTGTAGGGAAGACAGGAAATTAGTATCACTAAGAAAGTTGAAAAGATACTTAAATATAATACGCTCATAATTGTTATGTGAAACACCGATAGGAAAATGTACTAAATGCATGCTAGTGGTTGTGCCATGAGTGTGGACTACACATGCAGTTACGACCTTTTGACACTGAGATGTCCTTGCAATTGTCAGTTACGATATTTTCGATGAACACATAATCGTCCTAATTCATTGCCAAAAATGTTAAAAGGTCGCATGTACACCTTTCAACATTTTACAACAGAACAGAAATACCTTCTGTCAGCTTGACAGTTTGTTTCTGGGACTAATTGAAGTACACCACTTTTCGTATGTCAGCTACCCATTTCCAGGTAGATAATACCTTATAACACACGCAGGATATGATAGATACTGGTTATTAGTCCCAAAGGTTAACACGCTGGACTGCGAATCCAGGGATCGCATATTAGATCTCCCATTTGACCATAATATTATTAACAGTCTAGTTTTTACAAATTTATTTCAGCTCGATTGCGAAACAAGTTATTTCAACTTATATTAATCACTCTCGAGACCTCATTCCTGATGGAATCCATCGCCACATTCCTGATGGAATCCATTGCCACGAGGGAGAGAGAAGAGGCAACGTGGAAATTAAATGCCTTGCCTAAGGGCACAATTGTAACGGCTCCAGCTGTGCTCGAACTCCGGACCTTTCGCACCTGAAGCGAACGCGCATCCACTGCGCTATCACGACTTCAACACATTAACACTCTTTCGGATGGGACATTAAACCACGGTCTCGAATCGGTGCTTTACATCGTGTACGTAAATAATCCAGAGGCGACTCTAGAATGGGTCTCTTTCTGCATCATTACACTATACTCCAAAATCTGAAAATTACTAATCTCTTCAGGAGGTGTCGCGACGATATCATGAAATGTATGTTATGGTATTAGTGTTATTGTATATACTATAATTCACTCACATTTGGAAATACTCCCAGGCGATTTACTCCGAAAGATTTACTCCCACTAAGGAAATGCGTGATAATCATGTATTTCATGGGTTTGCATGAAATCATGATGATAATTCCTGTTGATGGATGAGTGCTTGCTAGCATAAATAAGCATGTTTAACTTCAACGGGGGAATGTCAGACGGATCTGTAGTCCAGTGGTAACACGCTGGACTGGTAATCCAGGGATCGCAGGTTCGATCCCCCGTCTGACACTAATACAATTAACAGTCTTTCAGATGGGACGTTAATCCGAGGTCTCGTGTCGGTGCTTTACACCGTGCACGTAAAAGAACCAGAGGAGACTCTGGAATGGGTCTCTGTCTGTATCATTGCACTATCCTCCAGAATCTAAAATTACTAATCTCTTCAGGAGGCGTCGCTCATATGGGCAACCGATAGGGACGATAAATAAACGTAAATCACAACGGGGGAATGTTCATGCTGATAATGGAAGTGCAGAAAACTCCGCCACATTTGAGTTGAAACCCGGGAATAAGGAATAGTATTGTTAAAACATTTCATTATGAAATCATTACATTTGGCCCACCTAATGGGAGAAAGAGCTAAATTATATAACAGATTGAACAATGGATTGGGTCAACACACATGGGTTCAATGCTGCTTGAAACACGACTAGTCGAATTAACATTTGAAGATTGCAGAGATATTAATCAACAAGTGAGTGTATGCATTGATATAAACACATTTAGTGATAAACTTGAGCAGCAGTCAGAAACGTTAGTATTGATTGTAGGTGATGCAGATGAAGGATTTATGTAAAAGGTAATTGAAAATGTTGACATAATAAGTGATAAGGCCACAGACATGTGTTGCAATTTGAAAACCTTAGCAAGTGATATTGAAGAAACTGAACACCAATTACACGAGCACCTACACAGTCATCTGTAAACTATATTAAAATGTTCCTATGAATGAAGTTATGCAAACGATGTTTGAATATCAATTGAAGCTACACTCCAATTTTCTAGATAGACAAACATAACAACAGAAGACAATTCCTGTGCCTTCCGTGAAATTACCCAAACTGGACATGCCATGTTTTAATGACAGGATATTAAAGTGGACTGAAATCTGCGATTTATACGACAATGCAATCCAGTATATCAAGTATATAGTTCAACTACTTGAATGGTAAAGCAGTTTGGGAAGCCAGGAGTGTTATAGCAGTATTTCCCATTTCATGTGAAAACTATGAACATGCAGTGAAAATACTACACGCACAAGTTGGTGACAAACAAGATGTCATTGATCTTCACTATAGTGCAGTGATTAATATAACTCCAGCATGCAATACAACTGATAGCTTGAGGAGTTTCCTGAACAATGTTGATAGGACTATGCGATGTCTTGAAGCATTACTTCAACAACTGTGAATTAATTAAAGGGGAAATAATTTTTAATATTACATTTAGAATAACTTTCGATTGGATATTAAAAGATATATGGATCATTATTGTGTTGTGAACATTAAACAGGATATTATAAAAATAAATAAAAGGAATTTATTAGGATTTACTTCATCTTTATGTTGAGTTCTTATATTTAGCAAAGTGTTAAACATAAAACTTCGATGTTGGTGGAGACACAGGCATAAACCAGGTAGTACTGTGTATGCGCTGCTTGTTAATCAGATAAGCAATGTAATGTTCCGATGATAAATAAACGCAAACCAATAACAATATAGTATCATGAATTCTAATTCTAGACCTGTCAAAAAGTGAGTTCTAGGAAAACGTGTAGTAATGACCTTTTGACATTTACTTGAAGACAGTAACAAACAAATAACTGAGAGAAAAACTGCAAGTACTGATTACAGTGATCTAGAAATCTACTTCCATGTTCAAGATTACAGTCTTGTCTTAGTACCCTCACTTCTTACAGTGATCTAGAAATCTACTTCCATGTTCAAGATTACAGTCTTGTCTTAGCATGCTCACTTCATACAAATGCAACCATGCTTCGATCCTGTTTGAGATAGTGTATGATGGTCGCCACATTTACCAGAAACAGAAATACATTTCACCTAATAAAATGATTTCTATCCCCAATACAATCAGTCAATATTACCATGTAAACTTTCTATCAGGGCCTCAAACAGTTAGTTTTTCATCCAGGAAAGTACCGTTTGATAAGTATGCTTAGTAGCCTGGGAGCAGGCGTCGATATAGTTTGCCTGGCCAGTCAAATAAATATATTTTAACACCGATACTATTAATTGGGCCGTATTGAGTTACTGATCATATCAATGTCATTTAATTTTGCCAGAAGTTAAAAAGTGAACAATCGACAGACTGGAACCCAAGCTATGTGCTTAGCTGTATACTTACACTCTTTGCATGCTTTGTTTCGGTTACATAGCTGGCTTACAAAAGTAGGCTCAGGTCGTGTGACAACTTTAAATGCATCTCGTTCAGTATCATTAATTTCACTCAACGGGTTTCTCAAAGACACTTCGCACAACAGATAACATTATGGCATTCAATTTGGTATTATTCCAAAATTAGACACTTATATATCATTAAATTAATTGTGGTCTGAAACCGGAAACTTCATCTGTCACGGTCTAAAGCCAATCCCTGTCGTTGCCCAATTATCGACTTTGTTTAGGAAGTTCTGTGCCATAGGTCTCCTAGAACGTGAACTAGACAATAAACAGAAGGAAAAGTTCACATGCCAAGGAAAACATCACTGTTCCTAGTTGATACCTCCTTGTTCATAGTCTATACTTCATAGTTTACACTTCATAGTTTCATAGTTTACACTTCATTGTCTACACTTCATAGTTTACACTTCATAGTTTACACTTCATAGTCTACACTTCATAGTTTACACTTCATAGTTTACACACTTCATAGTTTACACACTTCATAGTTTACACACTTCATATTTTACACACTTCATATTTTACACACTTCATATTTTACACACTTCATAGTTCACACTTGACAGTTCACACTTCATATTTCATAGTTTATAATTCATAGTTCACACTTCATAGTTCACACTTCATCGTTCATAGTTTATAATTCATAGTTCACACTTCATAGTGCATAGTTTATAATTCATAGTTAACACTTCATAGTTTATAATTCATAGTTCACACTTCATAGTTCACACTTCATATTTCATAGTTTATAATTCATAGTTCACACTTCATAGTGCATAGTTTATAATTCATAGTTCACACTTCATAGTTCACACTTCATAGTTCACACTTCATAGTTCATAGTTTATAATTCATAGTTAACACTTCATAGTTTATAATTCATAGTTCACACTTCATAGTTCACACTTCATATTTCATAGTTTATAATTCATAGTTCACACTTCATTGTTCACACGTCATAGTTCACACTTCATAGTGCATAGTTTATAATTCATAGTTCACACATCATAGTTTATACTTCATAGTTCACATTTCATAGTTCACACTTCACAGTTCACACTTCATAGTTCATAGTTTATAATTCATAGTTCACACTTCATAGTTCACACTTCATAGTTCACACTTCATAGTTCATAGTTTATAATTCATAGTTCACACTTCATAGTTCACACTTCATATTTCATAGTTTATAATTCATAGTTCACACTTCATTGTTCACACTTCATAGTTCACACTTCATAGTGCATAGTTTATAATTCATAGATCACACATCATAGTTTATACTTCATAGTTCACACTTCACAGTTCACACTTCACAGTTCATACCTCCTAGTTTACTATTCACAGTTCATACTTTACACAGTTCACAGTTCATACTTTACACAGTTCACAGTTCATACTTTACACAGTTCACAGTTCATACTTTACACAGTTCACAGTTCATACTTCACACTTCGTAGTTCATACTTCACACTTCGTAGTTCATACTTCACACTTCACAGTTCAAGCTTTACCTTATAACGAGATATGCATTAAAGCGACACTATATCACACTATATCACACTATATCACACTATATCACACTATATCACACTATGTCACACTATATTACACTATATCACACTATATTACACTATATCACACTATATCACACTATATCACACTATATCACACTATATCACACTATATCACATGGAATAATACTATGGGTAATATAAAAGTTGACATTGTTCGCACAAGTGGCAATGCTACTACACATTCTTCCATTATAATTGGGATAATTATTTTCATTTTCTATACAACTATAATATAACAAACTGAAAGTGAAGTACGAATTTCCTGAATCGGTTACCCAAATCAGGACTATATATATATCAACAAATCAGGACTATAGATAGATCAACAAATCAGGACTATAGATAGATCAACAAATCAGGACTATAGATAGATCAACAAATCAGGACTATAGATAGATCAACAAATCAGGACTATAGATAGATCAACAAATCGGGACCTGGCCACGCACTGTATACATTCCGAATAAGCACCTGTTTCAACATCAGTTGTTGCGTCACGCATGCGCATTAAACATTTTTACAGACGTCTGTGTGTAAACAATTCGCGCATACGACGGTACTATTCTTATTTGATTCATTTTCCTTTCTGCGGGAATATTTGGATTTTTTATAATTGTAAATAATATTCCTTATCTCTAATACGTTTTACCAAGACACATCTTTCATTCCGATATAGTTTCGCTTTAAATATTGTTCACCACATTTCAATTTTGACATCAGTTTATACACATTTAGTTTAGCTCGATTGCGAAAATGACATTTGTATCAAATGCGTAATATATCCTAAAATTAGTAAAATTACTAGCAAAAAGTAGCCGGCTCATCTGGATCTACACATTTTGCAAACCTATTTAGATGTATGTAGTATTAGTTTATACAAATTAATCTTAGCTCGATTGCGAAACATGTTATTACAACTTAATATTAATCACTCTCGAGACCTCATTCCCGATGGAATCCATGGCCACAATGGAGAGAGGAGAGGCAACGTGGAAATTAAATGTCTTGCATAAGGACACAATCGTAACGGCTCCAGTGGGGCTCGAACTCCGGAACTTTCGCAGCTGAAGCGAACGTACGCGCTACATCTGCGCTATCACCAATTCCACAATTTTGCCATTGAAAAATGCTCTCTTGTTCAATCGATTTGCTTTATTTATCCGGAGCAGCAACTTTTCTGTTTTCGTTTAGAGTGACTTTGTTAATAGATCCGTTACGTGCTGCATGTGCATTCGATGTCATCATAGATACACAAGTTAGCGAAGATGAGCGCATTGAATGCCATTGGACTTCGTTTGAATACACGCCTTGCACATTAACAAACACACAAGGTCAACACAATTATAGCCACTGCTTCATTAAGATTTCATTCAACTGGCATTGCGATCAATAGAGATCTTGGAGCAACCCTGGAACACATTCATCGCGTATTGAGCACTCCTTGTAAACTGCTGGAAATAGATCTCCCAAATTGGTCTCTCAGCTATCTCCACTCCATCGAGGTCTTTCAATAAACTCCATCGTTCTTTCATCGGACGCTCAACAATCCTTCACTACTCTCTCAGACATCTCTACCTTCGGGGTGGGAATATTTGGCGTCCATTGAAAGATCCTGAGATATCATTGGGAGGTAGATGAGAACCGCTGAAGGCTGCATGCGAATCTGTTGAAAGATTGCCTCCCTCCGGCGATCGTTGATAGAGTGTTTTGGACCGAGTATGTGTTTATTAATCGTCGCTACAGGATGCCAATATGAAAATAGTCATGTAGGTTTTAGAGTAACGAACAGTAATATATGCAGAATCCCGTTCAAAGGTCTCGTTCGTCCTATTACGTGGATGGTATGTAAGGCCCCGACACGATACCCTTGCTTAGGCTATGCACAATTATTTAATTAGATTATTAAACTAGAGCATTCGATTAACAGCCGAGGGCTGCATTGTCGAGTGGTTAAAGTTAATGACTTATGTTTGCTGGTACTTCACCGCTTTAGGTTCGAATTACATTGGGGGTGTCGAATTATGCTACGTCAGGAAGGTCGGTGGTTCTGTCGGCGTGTCTGAATCTTTCTCCATCAGTAATACCTGGAGAGTCGACATATGATCTATGCTGCCCTAACGACATTAAATCCAAACCAACACACAACATCCGTCCTTCTGGAACCCATTGACTTGAAATAATAAGCAATGCGTATTGAAGTGAATTGTCTATACGGATACCACTATATAGTGCTAGTATACATGTTCTAACATGACTTAATATGTGTTGGTTTGTTCTTAGAAAAAAAAGACAAAATACCGTTGTTGAATCTACAATAAACCACATATGCAGCAGATTTAATATATGGCTGTTGTATTTTGCTCCCTCAGTACAAAAAACGTATTTATGAATGTAAATCACGTGACGCAAATAATTTGTAGTAAATTATCGGGAATTGAATACAGTGATTGGGCAGGATTTGTTGCTACTGGAATACAGAAGGTATTTGACAGGGAGCCTAGGTATTATGTAATGCCATCAGCCGAATAATAAACAGGGATACAAAATAGCACACACATTATTCGTATAGCATTATATAGGGTAATGTAATGTATCGAATGTGGGTGAAGTTAGCAGTGAGCAGTGTACTGCTGGCAGTGAGCGGTGTACTGCTGTACTGCTGGCAGTGAGCAGTGTACTGCTGTACTGCTAGCAGTGGGCAGTGAGTAGTGTACTCCAGCAGTGAGTTATGTATTCTAGTAGTGAATGATGTGTATATGCCAAATTTCGAAAAAGAAATAAATAAAAATAATAAAAAAATATTTTAATTTTTTACTGCAAGTGTACTGCTAGCAGTGAGCAGTGAGTAGTGTAATCCAGCAGTGGGTTATGTATTCTAATAGTGAATGACGTATTCTAGTAGTGTATGATGTGCAAATGCCAAATTTCAGGAAAAATAATAAAAACATTTTTTATTATTTTCCATATATACTTTTCTGGCAGTGAGCAGTGGAGGAAATGTACGACTGTACGAGCAGTGTATTCCAACAGTGGGTAGTGCAATCCAGCAATGAGGTCTTTGAGCATGGTAGTGACGGAGCTTGTTCGCTGATAGTCATGTTTGACGAATCTGGCTGCTCTACGTTTTATCATCTCCAGCTTGTAGATTTGGGTCTCGGTGTAGGGGGACCACACAGTTGAGGCGTACTATACGGTGGGTCGGACATATGTCTTGTAAGATGTCGCTTTGGCATTAGGTGGGCTTGAACAATTTGGCATATACACACCATTCACTACTAAAATACATAACTCACTGCTGGATTGCACTACTCACTGCTAGCAGTACAGCAGTACACTGCTCACTGCCAGCAGTACACTGCTCACTGCCAGCAGTACACTGGCAGTACACTGCTCACTGCTAACTTCACCCACATGGTAATGTACCATTTTCCGGAAAATCTAGTATCATTCGATAACTTTGAAGAAAACTATTTCAAATTGCCCACTCCGGCATCAATTGGTTAGTGTTATCTAAACACCATCATTGATACGAAAACACTAATAAAAGGCTTAGCACTTCCTTAAACCAATTAGGATCGCAGGTTCGATCCCCCGTCTGACCCTAATAAAATTAACAGTCTTTCAGATGGGACTTTAAACCGAGGTCTCGTGTCGGTGCTGTACACCGTGTACGTAAAAGAAACAGAGGCGACTCAGGAATGGGTCTCTGTCTGTATCATTGCACTATCCTCCAAAAATTTAAAATGACTCATCTCTTCAGGAAGCGTCGCTCATATGGGTAACCGGAGGCGACTATAAATAAACGTAAAACACACACTAAAACAATGGATTCGAATTTTCCTTCAGGCAGTGAGAACTAGTTGTGTTTACTTCCGGGTACTGTCTAATGCCAAGCCGAAATAACAACAGAATGCATGTATGATTTACTTCCGTATACTGTCTAATACAAAGCCGAAATAACAACAGAATGCATATAGGAATGTACATATTGCAATGTTGCAATTATCTTAAGATGTACTTTTCTTTATGAAACATTATTTATTTTACAACTATTCCGAAGCAAGTTCTATCAACTTATATTAACCACTCTCGTTGGCGCGGATGAAAGCCTATATGTGGTCATTCGTGTGGGAGGAAACGAGAGTACCCAGAGAAAACCCATCTGTCCGAGATGGCGACCACCGTACCATCTCACATACTTCCCGGTCCGAGGATCGAACCCATGTTGCATTGGTGAGAAGCGAGTGCGCTAACCACTGCGCTAATCGGACAGCATAGGATGAGAACATTTCATTAATAGAAAACACAATGAAATTAAAACACAAACTGCGTCATACACATAAAATCACAACTTGTATGCAAAAGAAGGACGGGTTCTTTAGTTTAGTTAAATACAAATTTATTTTAGCTCGATTGCGAAACAAGTTCATACAACGTTAGATCAATCGCTCTCGAGACCTCATTCCTGATGGAATACATCGCTATAATGGTGAAATAAGAGGCAATGTTGAATTTAAGGACATAATCGTAATGGCTACAGCTGGGCGCGAACGCCTGGCCTTTCCATCGAAGCGACCGCGCTATCTTTATTCCGCCATTATTTGATTGGTGTATTATGAACAGTTTGAATTGCGAAATTTGTACATATAACTGGAATTTCCTAACGAAATCTCTCGCTGATTTAGCTATTAATTTGCATATTTTGTCAGTAAATTGCACATTCTAATTTGTCCTTGGCGGTACTGCCTAGGAATGTTCTACTTGGCTATCCGTTAAGCACGTCAGACTCGAGTACTATGTTGCGATTTCACATGTTTTACTGTAGATAATTGGACACTAATACAACATGTATATGCTTACACTAAATTAGTTGCACTAGAATTGTGTTTTACTTATGAAAGAAATCAGCGCATGCCATCTAGAAGATAAGTGAACGATATGCAAATTCAACCATTAACGTCAATTCAAATAAAGCATGTTAAACTAACGATCGGCTGAATAAATCTGACAATGTACGCAAACGCTCTACATGTGCATAGAACCGTAACGTTGCCAGGGTAAATAAAGCATGACCACACACAGCTAGATTTCCAGGGGGCCCGTTTCACGTAACATACTTATGACAAAGTTTGAACTTATGAAGTAACTTAGGATGGAAGTCACTAGACAGCTCACGAATCCCATCTTAGTTGTACTTGAAACTTTAGGAGTAATCTCGTGTGCACTTATGTAAAAACTAAATATGGTGGCCGCCTACGTTTTGATGATGTATAGAAGACAAGTTCATAGAAAACGCATATTTCGTGATAGAAACAACCCTCTGGACTATATTGATGATGTTTATTTAATATCTAAGTATAGACTGCCTCGGCACATAATATATGAAGTGTTGTGTTTCTCCACTGCATTCCTGGCGGGAATAATTTGGGTTTCTCTTTGGTTTCGTGTCCATTATAAAAAAACTTATTCGCTAACTAGCCTAAATTCATGTGTGTCGTACACAAACCTATGATATGTCTATTCTATATTATAATAACGGAATTCGTGTTATAATCGTGATTTTCCTACTAAATGTGATTGCTTACAGGTAGATTATACAAGGTATGAATTAAATTTTCACTGGCGTACAGGAAAGGTCTAGGTACAACATGTATACAACTATAGCGGACTTATTTACTGAAAAAGAAATCTTTCTGAAGGTAGATCTACATTTAAAACATCACCGTGACGTCATACCTTGCATCATTTGTACTTGCAGTCCATTGTTATTAATATTGGACTGCTGTCAAAAAGCACTATCGGTACGAAATTAACAATTTCAAGCTTCTGGGTGTCAAATTCAGAAACAACCAATCAAATCGCATGAGATTGAGTTTGAAATGCGAGGACAGTTTTATAATCTCGGAGCATGGATTTGTCCATGATATTTTTAGACCAATAAATTGATCAGAAAATGACATTTGTATCAAATGCGTAATATTTACTAAAATTAGTAAAATTACTAGCAAAAACTAGCCGGCTCATCTGGATCTACACATTTTGCATGCAAACCTATTTAGATGTATGCAGTATTAGTTTATTCAAATTAATCTTAGCTCGATTGCGAAACATGTTATTACAACTTATATTAATCACTCTCGAGACCTCATTCCTGATGGAATCCATCGCCACGAGGGAGAGAGAAGAGGCAACGTGGAAGTTAAATGCCTTGCCTAACGGCACAATCGTAACGGCTCCAGCGCGGCTCGAACTCCGGACCCTTCGCACCCGAAGCGAACGCGCATCCACTGCGCTATCACGATTTCCACAAGTGACAATGTAGTGTTGAAAGGGTTAATTCTGTAAGAACTTGTTTCGCATTCGCAATTGAATACATTATATACTATGAACATCTGAGGAGTATTGGCCGCTGTACAATAAACTGCCGATGCTCTCTTTAGTGCTGGGTTAAGAGGAAATTATTGATACATTGCCTGATTACATTGTGATAAGGGCACTCAGAAGAAGTATATAATTAAGTTCCCAGAATATTGTGCATTTAAAGTTCCCCGTAAAATAGCAAAGAGTGACAGAGTTTAACATGTTTGTGTTCAGCTCTTATAGAACATAATTTCCTATTGCATGAGTGCATGTATTTATTACACATGTTTGTGTGTTTTACGTTTATTTATCGTCGCTACCGGTTGCCCATATGAGCGACGCCTCCTGAAGATATTAGTCATTTTATATATTTGGAGGAGAGTGCAATGATACAGACAGAGACCCATTCCTGAGTCTCCTCTGGTTCTTTTACGTGCACGGTGTAAAGCACCGAAACGAGTCCTCGGTTTAGCATCCCATCTGAAAGACTGTTAATTTTATTAGGTTCAGACGGGGGATCGAACCTGCGATCCCTGGATTACCAGTCCAGCGTGTTACCACAAGATTACAGATCCGTTATGTTTATTTTGATACGACTATTTTACCCCCCTGAGTATTGGTCTATCGGGGCGACGCTTCCTTCCGGACGTACATTAATCATGTTAGTTTTTGGAGGATAGTCGAACCCTCCTCAGACCCTGTCTCTTTATATGAAAACGTTGACAGTTTCTTACGGAGGTTGGTGCACCACGTACTTATTAACTGTTGGAGACTGCCGAGGAAATGTGTTGTTAGTTAAACTGCCCGTCGCTCAAATGGGCAACTTGCAGCGACGTAAAATAAACATAAATAAACATCCCATTTCCAGAAATATTCGTGATTCCTTTACATGCCTGGTGTATAGCACCGATACATGGGAGCCGGGTCCAATCAAAACAATTGTTACTATTATTAGTGTCAGACAAGATTCACAGTCATGCGCGTTAATCACTGAACAACGGGATGAAATGTAAACATAATGATTAGTTTAGTTTATACAAATTTATTTGAGCTCGATTGCGAAACAAGATCTTACAACTTATATTTTTGGAAGTCGTGATAGCGCAGTGGATGCGCGTTCGCTTCAGGTGCGAAAGGTCCGGAGTTCGAGCGGGCGCTGATGGAATCCATCGCCACGAGGGAGAGAGAAGAGGCAATGTGGAATTGAAATGCCTTGCATAAGGCCACACTCGTAACAGTTCCAACAGGGCTCGAACTCGGGGCCTTTCGCACATGAAGCGAACGCGCTACCACTGCACTATCACGACTTACACACACATACTTATAAGTCTACATCCGATATGTCGAATTACGTCGGACTGAAGAAAATACTTCGACATAACCGAAAGTTGACTTAACGAAAGTCTATATAAACGGAACCCGTTATGTGTAACATGATAGTGTCTGAGACGGGACTTTGATCCGACTTTGAGATATTCGGAGAATTCGACATAATCGGCTTTGACATAACGGATGCATACTTTATATATTTTTAATCAGGTGGTGAGATATGTGACCGCTGGTCTATATTCTATGCAATACACGCATGCCAATGCCCCCTCCACATCTTATTGTAAATTTGGCCAATTTGGATTATTTATTCTGTGACAATCTGCAGCCCCGGCATTCAGTGCCTTTTATCAGCTACGCACCTGCGAATGATCAATATTAACGCTATTCAAACGACAGCAATTATATGTCATTTCTATTCCAGGCTCATCCTTTCAGTGTAACATTTATTCACAAAAGTGAAACGTTATTGCGGAATTATGCTAATGTTCCAAACAGCTTTTTGTTATATGTAATTGAAGATTATAACTCTCGTTCAGTTCAGTTCTCGCGAGACTAATCAAATATCCATTGACTTTAAATAGAGGACAATCACTCTGATTTGATAAACGATTTCATTCTGCGGAAAGGACATTTAGCCTCGTTAGTGTTCAGATAGACACGTCCCAACAGGACAATATATATAGTACCCACGCATTGAAATTATATACTTGTTGGCGGATGTCACAGCATAGCCTGGGTTCCAGTCTGTCGATTCTTCACTTTTTAATTTCTGGCCAAATGACAGTTGATACACTAGACAGTTATATATATATAATGATTGTAAATCAATATGCTTATGTCGTTTTGTATTTCTATCAAAGTACCTGATTTACTTAGGCTGTTGTTTAAGTTACATTGTACAACATTATGCATGTATATTGTACGGCATAACTATGTTATAATTATTGTGTATGTACATTTATTCTATAGTGTTAACAAATTGAAGAGGGCCCTAAGGAGGATTAGTTCAAAACTAATTAGGTCACCCTCTATAAATAAAGAAATCTATCTATCTCTATCTGATATGATCAGAAGCTCAATACGGCCTAATTAATAGTCTCGGTGTTAACATATATTTATTTCACTGACAAAATATATCGATGCCTGTTCCCAGGCTAGTCACAGCATGGTCATGCCTGGCTTCCGAAAATGTCAGCAACATTGCGAATAATGCAACACGTACACACGGAAACTAGAAATTATACCATTACATCACAGCTTAGTTTAATCATTATAGTACAAGACATGCATTGGTGCAAAGCATCACAGGGCGCATCCAATAGATGTACACGCTATACCTATGCTTCTCACCAATGCAACCCTGGTTCAATCCTCGGACCGGGAAGTATGTGAGATTGTACGGTGGTCGCCAGATCACACAGGTGGGTTTTCTCCGTGTACTCTGGTCCCCTCCCACACGAATGACCACATTTATACTTTCATCCGCGCCAACGTGAGTGATTAATATAAGTTGCTAGAACTTGCTTCGCAATCGTTGTAAAAAAATAAAGTTTAACAAAAGACCTATGCAATACAAATAGTACGTGTAAAAAGGAATATGGCTTATTTAATTTTCAAAATAACAACATAAATTGTAGAACTGCACTTTATGAGCTTCTAGCGCTGTCTTTAATATCTTCTAAGTTCTTAAAAAACTGTTTCGGTGAATATGAAATTTTGCACAATTCAACTCTCAATATATCAAACAGTTTGCCTGTAAAGTTTATTAAATTCAATTCCCAGGAGGTTTTTAATACAGCTGCTCAACTGACCCCCACTTTTAACCCCCACTTTCGAAAATCGCAAAATTCGCAAGAGTCTGTCGCAAAGATAATTGATATAAAAATGTATTTAATAGATTTTTAGTGTTCATCTGTATTTTCATTTATAGCACAAAACATACTGTAAAACAACATAATAAACAACAACATAGATGAATGTTACAACATTTAAAACAACAAAGTAATGATGATTACAAACATACCCAATAGGTTCAAAACAACTTCAAAGTATAAAGTACGTGTCAACACTTGTGAAAGGTATTTCATATCCGTAAAAAAACCCATAGCACTTGTACCTCATGTGAGCGTGCGTGCGTGCGTGCGTGCGTGCGTGCGTGCGTGCGTGCGTGCGTGCGTGCGTGCGTGCGTGCGTGCGTGCGTGCGTGTGTGTGACGTTTATTTATTGGCGCTACCGGTTGCCCATGTGAGCGACGCCTCCTGAAGAGATTAGTCATTTTAGATTTTTGGAGGATAGCGCAATGATACAGACAGACCCATTCCAGAGTCTCCTCTGTTTCTTTTACAGCACCAACACGAGACCTCGGTTTAATCTGAAAGACTGTACATTTTATTAGGGTCAGACGGTGGATCGAACCTGCGATCTCTGTATTACCGGTCATTCGTGTGGGAGGAAACCGGAGTACCCGGAGAAAAATCAACTGTCCGATCTGGCGACCATCGTACCATCTCACATATGGCCCGGTCCGAGGATCGAACCCGGGTTGTATTGGTGAGTAGCGAGCGCGCTAACCACTGTGCTAATCGGACATCCGTTTAGCGACAGGGGATTTTTATTGTCATCAGTTGATAATTCTAACATGGATCTACAGTTTGTCTGTATATAAAAAAAAGGAATACACCGTGTTTACATCTGAACTAAAACATGGTTTAGCGCGTGGTGTCAAAAGTAACGTCATTTTTGTATAGTTTTGTGACGTCATTTAGGCGTTATTAAAAAAAAACACCCAACTATTTTAGATGTTTTGGTAATGTTAGAATCGAAATAATATTTGTATATTGTCTTATCTATAGTCGAATAAAACATGGTTTGCTGTTGTTCTGAGCACCATAATGAACCACTTAGGCCTATGGCCTGCCTGGTTCATTCCTACACGTCATAACCCCAAACCATGTTTTATTAGCTATTCTAACACGACCCAGCTAATAACATACATACGTCTAGAGTAAACCCAATCTCGGGTTATTCTGCAATATACCTACCTTTAACTATGCTGCACGCGCACCGTGTTTTGGCTACGTCATTTATACAATGCGTGTAAAGTGTTATGAATGAAAGTCACGTGATGTTTGTAAAAAAATACCGTTGGAATTCACGGAAGTGAGCTATTTTTAGAATCAGATAATCTCTTGTCCATCTTGTTTTTCTGTTAAGTAACGTTTCAGTTACTATTCTGTACAGTTTTATTTGACAAAATAAATAAAATTATTGATCAGTTACAACTTTGTTCATTTATGCACTAGATTGATAGTTTCCATAAAAAATAACGTCATCACCCCTTACGCGGGAGGACATTTCGAAAGCCAAATGCAGCGGCGTTTGAAGAAAATACTCCTTTAAAATTATTAGAAGTAAGTCGTGTTAGAATCGAAATAATAAGTATCAACCGTGGTATATCGCAGAATAAACCTCGTTTGTCGTTCTTATGTTTAGAAATATATCACTCAGGCCTCGGCCTTCGTGATATATTTCTACGCATAAGAACTTCAAACTCGGGTTATTCTGCGATATACCACGGTTGATACTTATTATTTCTTAAATAAATAACTGAAAGACAAATATTATTTCTTAAGTGTATCAACTTGTATCGTATCAGACAGTGATTACCATGGACTAGGGAATACCATGATTGTTGAGGGCCGTACCTAATATTGTTAGAACATGTTGCATAACACATTTGTTTCAACATATATTGGCAATTATTGACCAAACAATGCCATGTATCGTATATCATATGTGTGTTTTACGTTTATTTATCGTCGCTACCGGTTGCCCATATGAGCCGCCCCTGAAGAGATTAGTCATTTTAGATTTTGGAGGATAGTGCATTGATACAGACAGAGACCCATTCCAGAGTCTCCTCTTGTTCTTTTACGTAGACGGTGTAAAGCACAGACACGATACCTCGGTTTAAATACCTCGGTTTAAAGTCCCATCTGAAAGACTGTGTCTAAAATTTGTATCGAAAAAAGTAACGCTCAGTATAAACGTGCACCGTTTGTTTATGTTGTCAGTTTATATACAAGTTTGTTAATTTAATTTGTATTGTATAGACATATTGACTATTTAGAATACAATACACGAATGATTAAACGAATATCAGAACAGAACAGAACACCATTTTATTATCAGACTTGATATAATATTAATATATTTATTTACATCACGTGACTTGTTAGTTACATATTCGAGTGTGTACATTGTATTAGTAACAGAGGATGGCAGAATATCGAATACTATCAAGTATATTTAACAAGAAGAAACAATTTCATTAGATACAAATTATTACAGTTTTTGGTTTAAACAGTATTTATTCCAATAAATGTACATGTATAACACAAACAATGTTACAAATTACATAAATTGTGAATGGTTTGGATTGAAAAACAAGTTTTCAGAAAACTTATATTAATTCCTCTCCAAAACAGTTTTTGGTCTTTGACATAGTTACGAGTATTAACAGCATTGACGAATGTTTCATTATGTATAAGGCGACCGTCTTGTATGCGAACTATTTTTCAATAATCAATTCATTTAAAACAAAAACTATAGTAATTCACTGATTAAAAGTATTGTTTATAATTTCTAGCTAGAAACATGACCAGTTCCATCTTAACATTTACTCGGACCAGAATGCAGTGGTGTTGCTGCGGCGAATCTCTGTCTAGTTGTCATGGTTATGTGTGATATAATGAATAATGTGCCACAATACCATCTGATCCTCGTCCCACCTATATATATAAATATGTAATAGAAGGATGATTGAAAACTCACTCTGCATAATACACACTCGGATAGTGTATATAGATTAAAAATGCAAAATTTAGTAATTAAATGCTTATATGTTGACAATAGCATGAATCCCTGCCTAATAGTATATACCACATCCCTGCTGGAAATTCCGCGAATCATATGGGAACCAAATATTGCAACTATTCATAGATAAGATATAAGATAAGATATGTTTATTATAGTCTCACTTTACATGTTACATATTATTACATAATATAGAAACTTTCATCGTGCAAACCTTTCTAAGAAGAAATATGAGAGACTTAAAACGTAGCAATATAATGAAGACAATTTTCTAAGACACAATAAGTACAGTAAATGCCTTCGCTCAGCACTAGTAAAATACTGAACAATTATATAACATATTAATACTCAGTGATGTATTTACAACATTACTATATATACAATATGTTAAAATCTTCAGTTATACAACAATGTTTTTCTTCTATTTAAAATATTAAAACAGGTTTTGGCACTTAAAGGCCTGCAGGTTGACCTATATTTGACCTTAAACACACGAGGAATAGCGGTACAAATCTGACGGTCGACGCACTAAACACACGAGGAATAGCGGTACAAATCTGACGGTCGACGCACATCGTATTTGCCACATGCGAGGCCCTGCATGGTATACATCTAATACATGAGCACCACTTATATCTATTATGACCCACGTACATATCAGAGGTTATAAATTGCTGAAATTGAAGTTCTGTATTTTTATAGTACTTACAACTGGTATAAACAATTCAACTCCACTTATGGCCCAAATAAGGCTGGTTGCGCGGGTTAGGCAGCCAGTTCCTGCATTGCTGTACCACACATTCAGGCATCAGTTCCCTCTTATGCCAAGTACAGTCTCCTCTTCTAGCCGCTACTTTTCTCTCTATATATCTGACATCTTTCCATGCGCCACAATTATATAGCATTGCCCAAAACCTCCTGTATAGAAGCTTTCTCTCATGTGAATTTAGATTATGCGGTGGACGATTATTAGCAGGCCACCAAAGTTGTTTGTTCTGTTCATTTATTATGCAAGGGGAACACAAGCACAGTGGACACTCAGCAACACCTTCAGCATGCTGAGGCATAGGGGGAGGTACGTAAGCAGCCTCTGCAACGGGCATGGCGGTGGCTGTTTCTTCTATTTCCATCTCTACGTCCCAGTTCTTATTTTGCAAGAAAGTCAGCAATTCTTTTCTCTGCTCATCAGTTACATACATTGTTATTTTACTCAATGGCATCTTGTAGAAATCGGCAGAATATGTGTAATACTCGTATGTTCAAGAGATTATAATTATAATATTATACATGTACTCATAGCATTCACTGTGATTATTATGTAGCATCAATATCGGTAAACACACACTGACACAAAGAAATATTTAAAATATAACAGAAAACTTGCGAATAATACTGTAGATATATAATTAAATGAAGTATGAAGGTTACCATATAACGAACACATATAGTTTATTCATATAAATACATACATATTATATACATGCATACAAATTATCAGTCTCAGTGATTACGCTACGGCTGATGAGGCACCTACATAACATGTAATCTATGTCCCTGGGCTGATCTGGATTATGTAGTTTGAATACTCATAACTATCAATTTTCTTTACAATCAATAATATACGTTTACTTAAATTGTCAGGGCCTCATTTTGACTAATTCTCAGCTCACAGAGTGATCGTGCATATTAACCGTTAGAAAATACCTACATACGCCAAATTATACTGAATGTACTGCTACATTGTTGATACAAGCCACTAATCACATGGAACAGGTAGTAAAGTATAAATCTTTACAATTGGACGGGGTCAAACTGCAGGCCTTTAAATATACAATATCTGGATTAGAAAGTAGATAAGCATTTTTTTTCACCATCATTAAAAACATTAAAATTTCCATTCAGTGTAGAAGCTTCATTTAACAATTCTGTTCGTAAACTAGTGTACAGAGGACAATGTAATAACACATGAGTTTCATCTTCAACACAGTCAGTACTCAGTACACTGAAAACAAATTCGATCCCTGATTGGTAAACCATTATATCTGCCAATTTCAATGCCTATTGGAGCTGTACTACTTCTAAATTTAGCAAGGGCACCCCTATATGACTTGTTTAAAACTGATTTGCAATAATGTTCAGCTTCAAAAACTAGTTTAAACGTTTTATAAAGTGTAAGCTTGTTTCCTCCTATGCCTCTCAGTGCTGTATCACGATTCCTCCTATGCCTCTCAATGCTGTATCACGATTCCTCCTATGCCTCCCAGTGCTGTATCACGATTCCTCCTATGCCTCTCAGTGCTGTATCATGATTCCGCCTATGCCTCTCAGTGCTGTATCACGATTCCTCCTATGCCTCCCAGTGCTGTATCACGATTCCTCCTATGCCTCTCAGTGCTGTATCATGATTCCGCCTATGCCTCTCAGTGCTGTATCACGATTCCTCCTATGCCTCTCAGTGCTGTATCATGATTCCGACTATGCCTCAGTGCTGTATCACGATTAATATCCATACTCCAACATTGTAAATAATCTTCAATAATTTTAGGTAAAACATTATTTAAAACATCCATTTTATGAACTAAAACATTCAATATTACAGAATCTGTCACAGTTATAATTTTTTTAGTTTTTGACAAACTTTTTACACCTCTGACTCGATACCCTATTTGACCAAATAAAAATATTCTTATTTAATCGTATATGATCCATATTTACGAGTCTACACCAATTGGTTAATACAGATTTCCAACAAAAACTTAATATAGGTTTCCATGCAATATCACCACAGATAGCTGCAATCTGGGTGTATCTGCCAGCATTAAGAAAAAACCTTGCCGTCAGGTTTTGTACAGCATTACTACAGGAAAATGTTTCAGTTCCCCAAACAGAAGCTGCATAAGTTATAACTGGACAAACAGTGGCTTCATACATTTTTGTAAAGGCTTCATTTGGCATACCTCCAGGTGCCTTTGTATTGGCGATCAACAGACCTAAAGCTCTATTTGCAGACTGTGCAACAGTTCTAGCTGTAACAGAGAAGTCTAAATGTTCAGTAAGTAACAAGCCTAAATACTTATACTGGGTTGCATAACTTAGCTCTAAATTTCCGACTTTAAAGGCAACTTCAGATATATTTACTGAAGGATTTCGGAAGTGTACAATATTGGATTTTGAAGCATTTATCGACATAGCATTTCCTATACACCATGTATTCAATACATCTAACATGCATTGAAGATCATTTTCAGAAGCAGTAATTAAAACAATGTCTATAACTAAATAGATTGACATGGCCATTTCTGGATTCCAGCTTTCTATTCTATGCGCACACCAGTGAAAGCTTGGAACGAGTTCCCTGAAAATAATTGGACATAATACCTATAATACGAATACATAGCAGTAGTTCTTATCACATGAATTCCCATTCGTCCAGAAAAAAACCTTTCAAAATTAGAAAGTACATCCCTGTTAGCGTAAATGGTTCCTAGTTATGTATTTGAAGTATCATATTCACATACTAGATTAATATCAATCCCAGTAGGGGGATCGAATTATTCAGAATGAGGATGCTATCCAGCTGTATTGTAGAACATGGTGGGTCTACCCTGGTGGCTGTCCGTGCCTGAAATACTGATCGCAGTGGAATAGCTCGTATAAGGCACGGCAAAGCCCGAGCCTGCAGATTGTCACAGAAAACAAACACTCCAAATAGGCAAAGAATTCACTAAAAAGTGGGGTGATTATTAACATATCATGTATAGAATCTCGACAAGTTGTCACATATCTCACGACGCGATCGTATATTGTCATACCAGCTCTGTGTATAGCAACTTTAGACTCAATTTGATATAATTATGAAAAATAAAATACATCGACATTTGAAGGTATAGACAGACGTTCATTGCAGCACCAACGTCCTAGGATTCAACACTTTCCTAGGGGAGCATGTCTCTCCAGCACAAACTAGTAGCTACGCCCCTACGAAGGGCCCCACGGGCTTCCCCCACCAACAACAACTGGAGACCTGCTACATGACATAAACACTATGTATGACTTTAAATTCAAAACGCAAAGGAAAAAACAAACAAATAGATATTATAATTTGGACATATTCATCGTTTATCTGTTAGTTAACCAAAAGTATTAACGATTTGTCTAATACAAAACACCAGAGCCTGATGTTACCTTACCATCCCGGAAATTAGCCTACCACTCGTTATTAACAAACACTCCCATACTAAGAGTATATACCAGCCATGTGGTCAGATTGTGTCGTCAAAAACGACGCTCTGCCGAATTTCCGACGACATATTCTGACCAGGAGGGTGGAATATCCTTGTCACAGATCAGTGCATATGATGTGTACATTTTCTCACAGGCTTTTTCTACTGACCAGGACACACGTTTTATTGCCAACTCGATTAATCTTTGAATCTGAGGTGAACATTTCAATTTTCTTCTAGTTGAACCAATCTGTGCTTCATTGATTCGGCAGTGCTCACACATGGGTATAGAAAGTTTCACCCGAAAACAATACACTCTGAGCGAGTCAACATATGTAATTACGTATTTATGGACCATTTTAATACGCCCGTGTTACTTTGAAATCATCTACAAAACACGTAAAATTACGTCATCCAACCGATTCACTCAGTACCTACCTGAATACAACAGACAAATGCTCTAGCAAAACTGGTCTACGTGTTGAAAATAGATAATAATATTATGTTCTCGATTCAATTTACATATTAATTACATTTCTGCATTTTTTTTAGTTTTAACAAAATGAATATTTCCGAGATGTTATCACACCAATATTACTACGCAATGTGCTGGTAACGTGAGAGTGAAAGACAACTGCCACGTGGAAGTCGCGATAGCGCAATGGTAGCGCGTTCACTTCGGGTGCGAACGGCACCGAGTTCGCGCACAGCTGTGCTCGTTACGATTGTACCGTTAGACATTGCATTTAAATTCCACATGCCTCTTCTCTCTCCCTCGTGGCGATGGATTCCATCGGTAATGAGGTCTCGAGAGTGATCGATATAGGTTGTAAAAACTTGTTTCGCAATCGAGCTCAACTAAATTTGTATAAATCTTCAGCTGAATGTCGCGACTACATTCGTATATACAACCTGTACTGGAAGGGAGCGTATACAACTATTATGTAGGGTTCTTCAGCTGAATGTCGTGACTACATTCGTATATACAACCTGTACTGGAAGGGATCGTATACAACTATTATGTAGGGTTCTTCAGCTGAATGTCGCTACTACATCCGTATATACAACCTGTACTGGAAGGGATCGTATACAACTATTATGTAGGGTTCTTCAGCTGAATGTCGTGACTACATTCGTATATACAACCTGTACTGGAAGGGATCGTATACAACTATTATGTAGGGTTCTTCAGCTGAATGTCGCTACTACATCCGTATATACAACCTGTACTGGAAGAAGGGATCACATACAACTATTATGTAGGGTTTCGCAATCGAGCTAAATAAATTTATAAAAAATACCTATCGCGTGGATCATCAGGATACGGTACATCCACATGGGCGGAACTAGCCGGGAAAATGTGTCCTGGCCAGTAATTGTGCGAGAAAGTGGAGATATGCATGACCAAATTCTCTTGTTAAAGTTATAGGGACCTAGACTGCAGTGGTTATGTTCATGCAAGTATCTACATAGTTACGCTATACTCTCGTTTAAAAGCCTAATCGTCGCAATTAAGAAACTATCTCAGACCCGACCCATTCGATAAGAATAAAAAATGACAGAATAACACTTATGCTTCTTGTAGCTTTCATGAAAGTATGGCCTTTTATCCTTGATTATTGACGGCGCCATTTACTTGCAATTTACAGACATTTAACACCAAGCGTGAATTAATGCTTTATCTGGGCAGCTTTCCTGTTTTTCATCCAATTATCACAGTTCGGATACTTTATCTTCCGACGTAAGCACTTATTGTGTCTTAATTTCAAATGCCATATTGTCTGAGAAGCATTGTTGACTGAACATGACTACTGCCGTGTAACTGTAGCGATGTAAAGTGTAGCGATGTAAGCAGTAGCGATGTAAACTGTAGCGATGTAAAGTGTAGCGATGTAAAGTGTAGCGATGTAAACTGTAACAATGTAAACTGTAGCGATGTAAACAGTAGCGATGTAAACTGTAGCGAAGCGATGTAAACTGTAGCAATGTAAACGGTAGCGATGTAAACTGTAGCGATGTAAACTGTAGCAATGTAAACTGTGCAATGTAAACTGTAGCAATGTAAACTGTAACAATGTAAACTGTAACAATGTAAACTGTAGCAATGTAAACTGTAGCAATGTAAACTGTAACAATGTAAACTGTAACAATGTAAAATGTAACAATGTAAACTGTAACAATGTAGCAATGTAAACTGTAGCGATATAAACTGTAGCAATGTAAACTGTAACAATGTAAACTGTAACAATGTAAAATGTAACAATGTAAACTGTAACAATGTAAACTGTAACAATGTAAACTGTAACAATGTAAACTGTAGCAATGTATACTGTAACAATGTAAACTGTAGCGATGTAAACTGTAGCAATGTAAACTGTAACAATGTAAACTGTAGCGATGTAAACTGTAGCAATGTAAACTGTAACAATGTAAACTGTAACAATGTAAACTGTAACAATGTAAACTGTAACAATGTAAACTGTAGCAATGTAAACTGTAACAATGTAAACTGTAGCGATGTAAACTGTAGCAATGTAAACTGTAACAATGTAAACTGTAGCAATGTAAACTGTAGCAATGTAAACTGTAACAATGTAAAATGTAGCGATGTATACTGTAACAATGTAAACTGTAGCGATGTAAACTGTAGCGATGTAAACTGTAACAATGTAAACTGTAGCGATGTAAACTGTAGCAATGTAAACTGTAGCGATGTAAACTGTAACAATGTAAACTGTAACAATGTAGCAATGTAAACTGTAGCGATGTAAACTGTAGCGATGTATACTGTAGCAATGTAAACTGTAACAATGTAAACTGTAGCGATGTAAACTGTAGCAATGTAAACTGTTACAATGTAAACTGTAGCAATGTAAACTGTAGCGATGTAAACTGTAGCAATGTAAACTGTAACAATGTAAACTGTAACAATGTAAACTGTAGCGATGTAAACTGTAACAATGTAAACTGTAGCGATGTAAACTGTAGCAATGTAAACTGTAGCGATGTATACTGTAGCAATGTAAACTGTAACAATGTAAACTGTAGCGATGTAAACTGTAGCGATGTAAACTGTAGCAATGTAAACTGTTACAATGTAAACTGTAGCAATGTAAACTGTAGCGATGTAAACTGTAGCAATGTAAACTGTAACAATGTAAACTGTAACAATGTAAACTGTAGCGATGTAAACTGTAACAATGTAAACTGTAGCGATGTAAACTGTAGCAATGTAAACTGTAGCGATGTATACTGTAGCAATGTAAACTGTAACAATGTAAACTGTAGCGATGTAAACTGTAACAATGTAAACTGTAACAATGTAAACTGTAACAATGTAAACTGTAGCGATGTAAACTGTAGCAATGTAAACTGTAACAATGTAAACTGTAACAATGTAAACTGTAGCGATGTAAACTGTACCGATGTAAACTGTAACAATGTAAAGTGTAGCGATGTAAACTGTAGCGATGTAAACTGTAGCGATGTAAACTGTAGCGATGTAAAGTGTAGCGATGTAAACTGTAACAATGTAAACTGTAACACTGTAAACTGTAGCAATGTAAACTGTAACAATGTAAACTGTAACGATAACGATGTAAACTGTAACAATGTAAACTGTAACGATGTAAACTGTAACAATGTAAACTGTAACGATGTAAACTGTAACAATGTAGCAATGAGGGGATACTATATTCACCATCAGCTGCGTTGTAGGAATATCATCATTGCGGCAACAATCAAGAAACAAAGACATTTGCAAGTTAATAAGACTGTCTGGAAGGAGTGGCTGTCATGATTGATAACAGGAAATATGTAGCTTAATATATTGAAATGCGTACTTTTTATATCTCCGACAATATAGTATATAGTTTC
Organism: Archivesica marissinica; assembly: GCA_014843695.1. Taxonomy (NCBI): domain Eukaryota; kingdom Metazoa; phylum Mollusca; class Bivalvia; order Venerida; family Vesicomyidae; genus Archivesica; species Archivesica marissinica. The sequence goes on from CM026387.1 coordinate 26,180,717, forward strand.
GTTTGATTTGATGATTTGATTATATCAAAATTTAACTACAGCTGCACTGTTTGCTCTGTAAGCCAACTCCTACTTTCCTGATCGATCCACATATTGTTGGCTTCATCACCTGTCTCATCTCCAAATTGGGCATGACTAAAACAATGACGAGGTTTCCGATAACAACGATCAGGCTAACGTTACGAGATGATGTAGTCATATCTGATGTACTGCATCAGCCAAGCAACAAATCAAGTAGACATAGTTATGTTCTGCATAGTCGTGGAAGTCGTGATAGCTTTGTGGTAGAGCGTTCGTATCGTGTGCGAAATGCCCGGAGTTCGAGCCCCTATGGAGCCGACACGATTGTACCCTTAGGCAAGGCATTTCATTTCCACGTTGCCCCTTCTGTCGCCCTCGTGGCGATGGATTCCATCAGGAATGAGGTCTCGAGAGTGATTAATATAAGTTGTAAGAACTTGTTTCGCAATCGAGCTCAAATAAATTTGTATAAACTAATTGGGACGTATCGAGTTTCTGACAATATAATATCAATGTCATTTTGCCAGAAGTAATTTAGTGAAACATCAGACTGGAACCCAGGCTTGGAGATATGCAAAACCCAGCACTTGTATTTGACACAAGAACACATGTTTCACTCTACAGTTGTACGAACTTGTTTCGCAATCGAGCTAAAATAAATTTGTATAAACTGTATCTATCTTCTGATTATATGGGCAAGGTAGAATGTGACCACAGTGCTACCGCAAGCCAGCTGGATAGCTTCCTCACTTGAATGAACTCGACACCCCAGTTGGAACTTTGAATTGTAGAAGTAATTATGTGATATAGTTGCTCAAATATTCGTAAATTCTGCAGACAAATACATTAGAATTCGATAAGATTTATCATTGAGGCGGTATTTCAACATAATATGATCTGGGGTGTCTTTGGGTTTAATATAATTGTCTACCCAGGAAATGTGTCTTCTGTTGATGTATTTTGCATTGAATTTCTTTCTGTTATGAAATCACGATGACAATAATATTCATATTTGTTTCTTCCATAAGCAAATCTAGGTCATTATTAATTCATTAATATCTGCCAGGGAGAAATATTTATACATATGAAATAATATTTGTCTTGCCGTTGTTTATGGGCGAATAAACACGAGTCAGATGCGTAGGAATTAACCACACAGGCCGCAGGCCTAAGTAGTTTTATTCGCCGATAAAAAAGGAAAGACACATATTATTTCCTGTGACTTTGCTACACTAAACATTAATAACAAAACACTCCATTGCAATGACTAGACGGTGTACGTTTGTTTATTGGTGATGAGCATCTGGCACCGGATATACATGATGTATTTTCTTATTAAATACAGTACATTTGCAAATCATTGAATACATCCTGTAGTCATAACATTATGATTTATATACGCTTACAGGCTGAACGCAACATTCTATACGCTTACAGGCTGAACGCAACATTCTATACGCTTACAGGCTGAACGCAACATTCTATACGCTTACAGGCTGAACGCAACATTCTATACGGTTACAGGCTGAACGCAACATTCTATACGCTTACAGGCTGAACGCAACATTCTATACGCTTACAGGCTGAACGCAACATTCTATACGCTTACAGGCTGAACGCAACATTCTATACGCTTACAGGCTGAACGCAACATTTCAACAACGACACCCGCCCTGAAATTGATTGCTTAGATCCCCGATTTCTAAGTTGTTTAAAAACAAATTCAAATTGTTTCTCTCTCACAGCCGAATGCTACGTTTTTGATTTGACTCGCCCAGAAAAAACCAAGGATAAAAACTATTTTCTATAGGAAAAACCCTGGAAATCTGTGCCCGTTTATCAACGTCAAATCGCATTATGTCGGGCCTCATCACAGCCTGTAACGTATCGCTAAACATTTTACAATTACATGTACATGTCTTACAAATTTTTATCACAAAGTCAAAATTCAGAAATAAAATTTGATGTTATCTGCACGAAATCGTCTAGTAGAATGAATCTTTCAATACTTCTACACACGATATTTATAACACATATACCATGAAAACCCCGTGCAGTAACTGACCAATACTACCACTATACGGAATACGTTCCGCGGAAAGACAAATATTTCACGCTATTCTTCGTAACGCGTGAAATGTATACTAACATGACCTAAGATAATGTTATACAACTATGAATAAATGCGTATGTTATGTTTTCGGTGTTCCGCCTTGTTTCTCTCCTTCCCGTGATTTGGGCGACGGATTTACAAATCACTTCCCTGAAATAAAGATTTTCGATAAAGATAATGCTAATTGATACTTTTACTCAGAATTAATTAATATTTCATTTAAACAATAATAAATATATGTATTAATAGTTGGCAGAACAATGTAAAATCATCAACAATATTAATACAATTAAATGAATTTTAGCAACGCCTCCTGTAGCCTACTGTGATTTCATAATTTGTTCAACACTGTTCAAGTTTAAAAGTTGTCAAATATCAAACGCCGAGGGAGAAGAATTATTTCCCATTTGCAGACGACGATATTTTACTACGATATGCTTACCTCACGTTATTTTATTCAAAAATTCTATTTTATGGGGGAGCAAAATCAACAGCCGTAAAATAGACAGTCTCTATCCGAATTTTATTGCAGATTTAAAGCAGCATTACATCGTATGGAATAAAAGATATTTGAAACATTCATTTTTTACGTATGGGTAGCAATGCTGCTACACATTCTAACATTATACTTTGGATGCTTATGTTCATTTGGTAAACAGTGTTTGTTTGCGATAAAACAAACACGAAACCGAAAGTAGAACTTTCCGAGTCGATCGGTCACGCACTTGTTTACAACCGGAACGTAACGTCCGCACTTGTTTACATTCGGAATGAATCGTCCCCATTTGTCCCAGGTTGTCTTTTTTAATTAAAGTACTTGATATGTTGATTCATACCTCTGTTAGCTAAGTCTTTAGGGACATTTCTACATCCCCGCGAGGGGTTCGACATTAGAGGAAGATTGACAGATAGTATTTCATGTTCAAAATATATACGTTGTTTTCTACATCCTCTGTTGTTTCACGCATGCGCGCTGTGCGTGTTTACATTTCGTGTGTTGATAAACAAATTCGCGTATACGACGGTTTAAATTTATTGGAATTGTATCGTTTATGAGCGACTATTTCGATTTTTGTAAACACACACACATTAGTGTTTATAGTTTACCCAACACATCCTTTATTACGATGTAATGCTGCTTTAAACACGCTACACTTGTTCTTTGTTAATAGGAGCAAAATATCAAGTCATATTGGAATTTTTATCTTTGCCCCCAACAGGTTATACACAACTTTTACAAAAAGTACAGTTTTCAACGATGACCTTTTAAACTCTTGCTAAAACTATTCAAGCGACTGATTTGGTGTTCTGCTGCATGCCTCTGTCTGTCTTCAAGCCATCAAGCGGCCTTATTTTAACATGTATATCATTGCTACTACTTTTCTGTAGTATAATGGTCTCATTGTATTCTTGTATGGATTGTGAGTCTTAGGGTGGCTATGTATAGCTCTTGTTATTCCATAAGTCTTTAAATAATTATCACAATTAGAGATGAGTTATGCAATTATAATGTTCATACGCAAACAAGAGAATGGTGGTATAAATACTCCTTCATTCTTTTGCCTTGAATGGTAAGTCTTCAACCTTTTATCTGGCTCAATTTTTGTTGTTGTTGATCAAATCCATACATAAAATGTGACGTTATTTTGAGTGACTGTGCCAGATTGGATTTGATGAAAAGCGGCAATGATTGTATACATACAATGTGACGTCATGTTTGTGTCACGTGTGACATGATGGATATAGGTAAACACATATGATTAAGAAGATAGTTTTTAATCTTTATTAAAGTCTCATCTATGTACATACATGTAATACAAACACAAATATAAATAATCAGATTAAAAGTACATAGCCATTCTGAATAGAATTATAAGAGACATATTGCAACAAAACATATCACATTATAAAATCCCACACTACTATTAGTTAATGCTTATTTACATTCTAAAGCAAAGAAACAGTTGCTAATTTATATTTAAATACGAAATAAAACAAAATGGTATAAAACACTAAATCGAAAAACAAGCACTAGTGCGCTTTTAAGAAATATTTTACAAAATCAGTTATCACCCAGGATCAGATCGAGAATGACCTAATTAGCAGTTGCTTCTTGTAGTCTGTAAAAATCATAGATATATAGTAATTAACACAAAAAAGGGCATTATTTACAAAGGTAAAAGTAACGACGCTGTAGTATATTAAAACAGGTTTTGGCACAAAGTCTTATCACTGATTGATTACTGAATAGAAATAGAAATTGATCACGTTTTGTCATATTACAGAAATTATGGTCAGCTAATATTGCCTTCTGCAATAGTAAAGTTCTTAGATCATTATATATGGCACATTCCAATAAAACGTGATGTTCATCTTCTATCACATTACAAAAGGGACATTTACGATCGTCTAATCTTAAATTCTCATACCTTCCGGTTTCTATACGGATTGGTGCAACACCGCATCTAAATTTACTAAATGCCGACCTGTGTCGTGTAGGTAAAATCATTTTACAATATTCCTCAGGTTCAAATACATGCTTAAACTTACAATACGTTCTTAATTTGTTACGACCTCGTCCAGTAGTACCAGAAGATGCATGATCTCTGATGGTCACGGGTTCGAGCCCCGCTCAGATCGTGTCTCATTTATACGAACAAGTTGGCAGTTTCTTACGGAGGTTGGTGCACTAAGTACTGGTTAACCACTGGAGCATGCCCAGGAAACGTGTTTTTAGGTAAACTGCCCGTCGCTCAAATGGGAATCCGGTAGCGACGTTAAATAAACTTAAATAAAAATGAAAGAAGATGCATGCCACGTAATATTCTGACGTATGTTGGCAGTTGAAAGGTGATTAATTGGATTAAATTCATTTAGTTGCCAGCGGCGTAGCCAGCTGTAAATGATGTGCAAGCCCATTAAGCGCTGTATGTGCGAACCCGGTAGGGGGCCTGGGGGCATCCTCCCCACTAACATTTTGAAATCTAGACATCAAATGGTGCACTAACACACATAGGAAAAGCTCAGTTTTTCATCTACTACTGTATATCCAGCAAAACAAACCAACTCCTGAATATAATATGCAATCCTGGGCATTGTGGCGTAAAGGCAGCGACGCGCTTGGTTGCTACTAATCGTGTTTCATCCACACCAACAGCTTAGATTATATGGTGACTCTCTATCAATTATTCGTGGAGGATTCCCCCCAAGCCGTATTTCAGACACGACGAACACCCGGGTAGATTCACCGAGCATCCTAAAGTCTGTTTTCCCAACATGAAATATGTCGACACCCCAGTGGGATTCGAACCTACGGCGGTGATAAGCACATTATTTGAAAACAACGACCATAAGCACTCGGCCACGGAGGCACATTTAGTCATATATAATATTCATACCTTCTGTAAATGATCTCTAACAATGAGCATATAAGTTAAAACTATTCTCTTTGCTTTTAAGAAAATTCTAATGAAAAGCACACACCCAATATGTCGTTCATACTCCGATGGAAACTATTAACACGTAATTCATTACTTATATTTACATTAATTATTCAACGTTTTCTAATGTTAGCTATAACTTATGGATCGACCATTATGCTATGTTACACCAAATGTATATATGTGCCTTATAATCTGTTAACTTATTTCACATCTGATTCAAGCTCGTATGTAATATTGTATTGTCGAATGTATTACATATGCAATACAATATGGTTAAATCAATTATTCAAAGAGTATCAAAGACACGCTGTCCAATACGTCGAATGCGCATGACCGTAACCTCGAGTGCGCATGACCGTAACCTCGAGTGCGCATGACCGTAACCTCGAGTGCGCATGACCGTAACCTCGAGTGCGCATGACCGTAACCTCGAGTGCGCATGACCGTAACCTCGAATGCGCATGACCGTAACCTCGAGTGTGCATGTTAGCTGCATATCAGTAGTGACGAAATTCACACGAAAATAGATCCAAACAGGGAATATACGGTAATCGTAGGAAATGCAATAGCGAGGCATATGTTAGAAGATGAATATGCAGTAATTGAAGTGCTGTGTGGTTGAAACCAATTACTCATTCTATGTAGCCATGTGTAATCGAGATTGAGGTTTGGACCAAGCACAAGTTGTTAAAACTTGCTTCGCAATCGTTGTAAAATAAATAAAGTTTAAACTTTAAACCACAGCACACCTTATTCTGCACGCCGAATTACAACACCACATACTTCTAAATATATACTGAAAGCGATTCGCAACGAAATGCATAGACACCCATTGAAACAAACTGGCGATTGAATCTGGCGATAGTTAGGCATATTTTGAAATACCTTATATATCTCGACATTGTTGCGAACCGAACAGCTCGAACAACTCCAGTGCATTCCAGTCGTTTGCGGAATTAACGAACATAGCGTCTATAAACGGTGGATGTCGCAGTAGGTAATTCACCATTTACCAATGCATGAACCTCAATCAATGTGGATAGTTCTGTTCATCGCAATCATTTGAATAAGTCTGTCAAGAAAGTATTATATATCGTAAGGATAATCATGGCCATGCCATACAGAGTACGAATCGATATACATTATTTCGTAATCATTAGGATTGGCTCAGCATGTCTAACATTCGTAGATAATGAAATTTTTTTTTGATCTCCATCTTCTTAAAGTCAACAGGACCATCCTAATTCGTTAAAATGTACACAAGACAATCCCTTATTTGTTTCAACGTTTAATTGAACAGAACTATTCAATAGCATTTCCCACGATGCTTCGTCGCTTTATCGCAGAAATAAACCTATAAATGTTGGTTAAATTTCGGTAATTCCAAGAAAAAAGGAGCTTAGGAAAATGGTATTTCTATAAAGGCTTTCCAAAACGTTCTTCGGTACAAGTTTATTTTAGGTCATTAGGTCATAGGAAACAAGATTTTACAACATTGGATTAGTCGCTCTCGAGACCTCATTCCTAATAGAATCCATCACCATGAGGGAGAGAAGATATAAGTTTCTTGTCAAAATCACTCGTTTAACCGCTCTCGAGATCTCATTCCTGATGGAATCCATCGTCGTGATTGAGCGAGCGAGCGAGATGAGATGAATCACTTGATTCTCACCGGTGTATATTCGAATCCTACTGTGGTGTCAAATTATTTCAAGTCAAGAAACTATTCAGCTGGCTTGCGGACGGTATTGGTTCGGGTCAGGGCCTGAAATACTACTTGGATAGGCACCTTGGGTTCTAGCTGGAGAGTCGCCATACGACCCAACTTTAAACACCGACATCGTACATAGAAATTGCAATTGCCAGACGATGTCACCCGTAGAGGCTGGGTTCGAATCTTGAAGTAGGCCAATGTAACTGATCATACATTTAGTAATAGCTTTTATTCATCCCCGAACAGGATTTAAAACCCCCCAGCTTTTGTAATGTTGCTCAATTTACTTTCTTCAGCTGTTGGTCTGCTGGACATTTTTGTTAAGGAATAAATCGCGGGTTAATAGTTTCCATCCGGATATGAACTACATTGGGTGACTCAACGCCAACCTTATATACGCCCAATGTAGTTCATACAACGATGGCAATAATTAGACCGGGTTCGATACTTACATTTACATTAGTGCCATCATCATGTATTGCATTATCTTGTTAACCATATCCGCGGTGAAGGGTCGAAACGCATTGTGTATTTGTTGATCTGAACAACGCATTTGACTGTACACATGAAGCGCCCTTTGGCATTAGCTACATAAGATCGGACTGGATTGTAAGATACTCTCCATTTTTAAATCTATGAATAAAACGGCAATATCGTGCATTAAACACCCTGATTCATAATCAGACTTTTCATATATCAGTTGGATTGCGACATACTATTATTAGACACTCGAATTAGCCCGCCCCACGTTTTGCCTGGTCCATTACATATATAGAACTATATTGGCAAGATAGAGTTGATTGTGGAATTACCGTACATGTATTAAGATAATAGTTTTCGCTGATGATATAGTTATAGTACGGCAATCTGAAGAGGACCTGCAACATAGATTATAATCATTATATACATACTGCGGTAAATGGCGGTTGGAAGTGAACATCTAGATAATAAAAGAGGCAGAACTAAGTAACACGAGCAGTGATATTATAGTAAGAAACTCATTAAGGTAGTTGATTGCATTAATTAACTTTGAGTACGCATGTCAGCTGCATACATTCGGGGAAGTTGCGATAGCGCCGTGGTAGTGGGTTCGCTTCAGCTACGAAAGACCGGGAGTTCGCGCCCATCTGGAGTCGTTTACGATAGTGCCATTGGGCAAGGCACACTCTTTCTTCTCTCTCCTTTCGTGGCGACGGTTTCCATCATTAATAAGGTCTCGAGAGCGATTAATCTAAAATTGTAGAAACTTATTTCGCAATCGAGCTAAAGTAAATGTGTATAAACTTTACCATTAGTGAAGATATTAATTCTGAAATAGATACAAACATGGCATGCATATATATATATATATATATATATATATATATATAATATATATATATAATTTATATCGTAAATATATGCTCGTGCATTAAACACCCTGACTCATAATCAGACATTTCATATATCAGTTGGCTTGCGACATACTTTTATTAGACACTCGAATTAGCCCGCCCCACTTTTTGCCTGGTCCATTACAGATATAGAAGTATATTGTCTATCGTAGGAAATGCAATTGCGATGTCAATCTACGATCTTATATCAATAGATCTACATAATACGATAAGGATGATGTGTCTACGTATGTGTTTCCTTTTATCACAATATTTACAGTATATCATATTCTAACAAACAGTGAATATAGAAGACAATTTAGAAGTTAGCACAATTCTATGAATACTTATTTGAATTCATCTATATACAATATAGGGCCATATTGTTTATCGTTATTTACTATCCCGAACATGATGACGATTTATGATATACACGATGCTAGAATCAGGACGAACTAATCACAATTAATGCGCGTACCGGAAGTGAAATCATTAATTGGAGACTTTCAATTCAACATGTTTTTATTTCTTCAACGTTAGGAATATTTGTGTCGTACCTGTCACCGAACCCCCGAGACTGCTTCCTCGTTGGACCAGCTAAGTTTTACCGGATACAATCAAAACACCAGATGCGCTTGGTTTGCATTTATTGTATCGACTGATGGTAAAAAACTGCAAAATACAAAAAACAGACATAAAAATAGAATCCACAACTTACATGTACAAGTTTATTCTTACCGTCATTCCTATCAAAAATGAAATACAAATGTTACCTAGAAGTACTTTACTTATCAACCAAAAATTATACAACCTTTTTTCTTTACGTTTAAAGAAACCGATTGACACAAAGTGGCTCGAACCTTCTCGAGTACGAATCATTAAATGTATACGGAACTCAATATAGCTAGCACTTTCGCTGCATATTAAACAATTACTTATACACATTAATAAGGCAAATGATTAAATCTCTTGATTAACTTACACCAAGAGGCACCATGAGAACACTGGGCGGCTAAAAGGCTGAACACCCGCTGAAAATGTGCTTCCTTTTCATAAAGGTAAAATGTCTGACAAGTTTAAATAAACCCAACTTGCTACATTTCCCGAAAAGATGCGAAGCGGCGAAAAGGATATCTACTGGGGGCATCACACTCCCCACCTGATATCAGAAATTTGATATCACTATTATCTGACATAAAAAAGTATAGTTCGAACCATTACAAAACATAAAGACCTATGCACATCATAAATATTACTACGACATATTACAGTACAGTACAAAGGTACTTAATCCTAGATCAAGTATACATTATATATACCCGACTTCCATTAATATCTGACTAGTAAGACCACTTCAACAACCGGCCTCACCAAAAAGACCTGCTTGTCTTCTTTTATCACACACAGTTCTACTTTGCGTACCCTGTAATCGGAACTAGGAAAGATTCTAGTCACCCTACCCATAGGCCAGTAGTTACGGGCAACATCCCTGTCTTTCAGAAGGACAACATCGTTCACTTTAATAGGGGTCAGCTCATAATGCCATTTTGACCTAGCTTGCAAGGACAGGAGAAACTCTTTTCTCCAACGTAGCCAAAATTGACCTGCAAGATACTGTACGCGCTTCCACTGATCTTTATACAAGTTTTTAATGGACAGGTCATCTACCGGTTGCTGATCAAGATCCAGTTTCAGTATTGCAGAGGGGCTTAAAACCTCAGGGCAATCTGTGTCAGAAGAGACGGGTACAATAGGCCGAGCATTTACGATTGTGCTTACTTCTGCCATAAGAGTGACAAATACGTCATGGGTTAGATTGTGTGTGTTTGAGAGCATGGATTCTAATATGCGCCTCGATACCCCAATCATTCTCTCCCAGTCCCCTCCCATATGTGAACTATGAGGGGCATTAAAGATCCAAATGCTGCCAGATTTACAAAGCAAACCTTTTGTCCTATTGTCCTCAACATTGATTGCATCTGCATTTATATGGTCTGTGGCCCCTACAAAATTAGAACCACGATCTGACCTAAATATCTTTACCTTACCACGAATGGCAATAAACCTGCGAAGCGCATTGATAAATGCGGAAGATGACACCTCAATATGCACTGCATTTATACAGCCCAACGCTTAGCGCTTGCTTGTGAACTACGTGTTTTGCGAGAGACGACTTGCCACGGACCAAACACATCCACCCCTACATATAAGAATGGAGTCGACTGCTCTATTCTATCCGAAGGTAAGTCTGACATCTTCTGGGTTTCAAACCGACCCCTAAGTTTTTTACATTGGACGCAACTAAAGATGACAGAGGTAACGGCGCGTTTAATACCTATAACCCAATAGCCTCCTTGTCTAACTGCGCCTTCTGTGAACAAACGCCCCTGGTGATGCACAGACTCATGAAAATGTCTTATGAGTAACTTTGTAACAAAGTGCTTTGCAGGTAAAATGATGGGATGTTTTTCCTCAACTGGGAGACAACTCAGACGGAGACGTTCACCTACTCGAAGCAAACCGGCTTCATCGACAAAAGGATCTAAAGGCAACAAACGGCTACTAGTACTTAAAGTGTCCTGTGAGACCAACGTGTCAATTTCTGCTTTGAAACTATTATGTTGTACTTCTCGGAGAACTAAGTGCTCGGTCTGCTGGTAACATTCAAGGGAATTTGACTTCGAACAAATGTGCCAACCTGTACATGGCAAGGCTTTCCTGAATGACATGACAATATGCACAAGTACAGACATTGCCAACAACAACTTGCTCCATGAGGAAAACTGCTCAAACCTAGCAGACCCAAGGAAACTATTGTCATGGACATCAGTAGACATGGCAACTACATTTGTACGAATCTCTGAATCTAGGTGAGGATCTAACAGTGGATAGAACTCTGGCACGTCCACACAAAGAAAGAATGGTCCTAGCAGCCGAGCACAGTCCTTCAACTGAAGTGGACTTGTACCTCTAGTCCCTACGTCAGCAGGATTCTTATCTGTAGAGATATACTGCCATTGCTAAGGGCTACTCACATGCCTTATTTTCTGCACACGGTTACTTACGTAAGTGTGGAACCTACGTGACTGATTACAAATGTAACCTAACACCACTCTATTATCCGTATAAAACTTGACACGAGCAATCTTGATACGTAGATTCTCAGCAACTAACATATACAGTTCTGTCGCTAAGACAGATGCGCAAAGTTCTAAGCGCGGTATAGTATGACCTGTAGTAGGGGCGACTTTAACTTTACCCATAATGAAACTAACATACTTTGTTCCACTACTAGAAATGCCTACTACATACACTACAGCTGCTATGGCCTTTTCCGATACATCGGAAAAAATATGAAGCTCAAGATCCGACTTTTCGGTAAGAGACACCTTAAACAGACCCCTGGGAACCTTGACAGACTTCAAATCCTTCATTGACTATCTAGCCAGTTATTCCACCTGGCATTGGTAAGCTGGGGTAAGGGTTCATCCCAGTCAACACCACTAGAAACTATGTCCCTCAAAATTAACCTGCCATCAATGATCACCGGTGCTAAAAACACTAGAGGATCAAACACACTATTAATGGTAGACAGAATACCTCTTTTGATGACGGGTTTGTCGTGTGACTGATCATTGAATATAAAACAATCCTGGTTCAAATCCCACTCAAGGCCTAGACTATGTTGTGTTGGGAGGCTTTCCTGATCAAAGTCAAGACGGTTCAGATCAGCGGCCAGATCCTCTTTAGGGAAACATTTCATGACCTGTTGGGACGTTCGACATGATTTTGTGAAGCCGTAGCCCAGTGACTGCTATCGAAGCCCGAGTGCGCTTAAGCAAATCTTCGGCTTTAGAGACAGATGAGCACGAGGTAAGCCCGTCATCTACATAGAAATATTTATGAACGAATTCTCTAACATCAACATCTGAATTTTCTACTGCTGTTCTTAACCCGTAATTGGCAATGGCTGGGGAGGGACTATTACCGAACACATGTTTGCACATACGGTGTTCCACGAGAGGCTTTGAGGGGTCATTGTCTTGATGCCAAAAGAAACGTAGGTAATCCCTATCGGTCTCTTTTACACGAAAGCAGTAGAACATGTGTTCAATGTCGACTGAAACTGCTATGATCTCGCGTCTAAACCTTAACAAAACACCTAGCAGGCTATTGGTGAGAGCAGGACCCTGGAGCAACACTGAATTGAGGGAAACCCCTTCAGACTGTATAGAGGAATCGAACACTACCCATATCTTATTGGGCTTCTTAGGGTGGTACACCCCAAATATACTCAAGTACCAGCATTCGGCATTGTTGGTAACTCGGGAGCCAGTTCTGCGTGACCATTGGCAAATAGTTTACCCATGCATTCAATAAAATGTTGTTTCTTGACAGGGTGCTTGTTCAAGCTAACCTCCAAACTGTTGGCCCTTTGTAATGCTTGAGCTCTGTTGTTGGGTAGTCTAGTTCTTGATGCCTTAAAGGGAAGTGGAGCAGACCACCTGCTCTCAAAATCAAGGACAAACTCCCTGTCCATTATGGCCAGAAAGTCCCGGTCTTCTATAGACAATGACGGTTCGTTATCACGGACATCAGTAGCGAAAACAAAATCATATGTAAACATATGATCAAAATTCAACACATTTCTGCAAGGTTTGAACAGTGTAAACCTACCATTATCTAATACGTATGTAGTGTTACATTCGTGTACATCAACATCAGTATTTACTAACACGCTGTGCTCTTTTACATGAAATTTACTCGGACATGGTGGCAAAAGTGAAGCGCGCCCGTCTCCCACTACAAAGGTCTTATTTACACTGACGTTGCTAATCAGGTGCGAACCCCCCAGACAAACTTCCCCAACAATGACCCAACCTAAGGGCAAGCGTTGTGCAAATGGGGAGCCCCTGGGACCTACACACTGCTCAATGACATGATGGGCATCTATAATGTCACAACCTAAGAGCAAAAGGATCTGAGCATTTTCATTTATCTCTGGGATTCTACGGGCTATATCAACCAAATGTGGATGACAGGCTGCAACACTTGGAGTGGGTATTTCATCCCGCTTACTAGGTACATCAGAGCATTCAATTACCGTAGGGAGATCGTAACTGACACTCCCGTCGATACATTCTATGACACAATCGTTGGCCTTGCGACCATTTTTAACAAAAACACCCGACCATTCAAATCTAAGTATCTAACCAGTTCAGGTTTTGCTAGAGTTCTGTTACTTTGCTCATCAAGTGTGGCATAACACTTCAACACGTTATCAGGGTGGTCTTTTCTGAACACCTTAACTAACACTATTTTAGCATAAGATTTTCCATTTGAGTTACCACCACATATTTCAGTACATTTAGACGCAACAAACTCTTGCTTCGGCTCTGTATTTTGTTTGTGCTCCCCACCATTTCTATCCGCTCTCGGAATGTGCATGGCTGTGCAATGGCTCTTGCTTAAGCAGTGATTACACTTGATCTGAACCATACATTCACGTGCAACATGATTAGGTGCAACACACTTAAAGCACAACTTCTTTTCACTAATGATATTTCGCTTTTCATCAATAGGTTTGAACTTAAAGCTGCGGCATTCCTCCAAAGAATGTGGAGCATTGTGTATCGGACACTGTTCACTGTGAACACTTGAACTTTGATCGACATCCGTTTTAGCTGCAGAGAATCGCCCCGATGTTAATCTTAGACCTTTCTGTTCCAGCTTTGTTGCCCCTGGATTTTGTAGAGTATTCATGTCAAAGTTAAAACTAGGGTCATTCACACTACACTGTATTTCCTCACAAAGTCTGCAAAGAAATTGAAGGTAGGAAATGAAACGTTGTAATTTGTCTTATAACTTGAAGCATGGTTGATCCACTTTTGCTGCAGACCATGCGGCAACTTCGCTACAACGGGGTTCACACCCACTGAATAATCAAAGTAGGACAATGTCCCAGAGTATTTCTGGTCTTTCTTCAGGCCTTCAATTTCTGATAAGATATCGGCAAGGTCAAATAACTTGACAGCATCTCTACTGGATATTTTTGGGAACAAATTCAACTTTCTTGTAGTAGCACTAAAAACGTTCTCAGCCGATCCGAATCTCTCATCCAAACGATTCCATATTTGACACAGAGCTTCTTCCGAGTTATGTAGATATGCTGTTCTCAGACTCAAAGCGTACTTTCTCGAATTCACGCCCAACCATTTGATCAAAAGGTCTACCTCTTCAGATGCAGACAGTTGCATTTCGCTTGAAACAGATTGAAAGCTGGCTTTCCACGCCTGATAGTGTTCGCATGAATCATTGAAATATGTCAGTCTTGATAATAGCAGTTCTTTTCTGAGAAGAAATTGTGAAATACTGCTGTGTGATTCAAAGGTATCAGATTTGGTTATGAATCTCTTGTTTTCAGTACTGTTTCCAGAAGGTCTACCTTCATTCTTTGCACTGATTTTGTTAACATACTTCTGCACGTTGACCATAGGATCTTCCTCGTCATCATCAGGTAAAGAGCCTGATTTATGTGAAGAACCACAAAAACTTTCCAAGGCACTTGCCTCGACAGCCAACGATGCGGCTTCTTTTTTATGATGCAACAGTTCTAGTTCTGCGTCAATGTCAGCTTGTTTCAGTGCAGCAGATGATTTCTGTTTTCAAGTTACTTTGTTTTTGCTGTCATTTTTTATTACTACAGACACAACACATTCATTGGAATATAGTTAATGTCATAGATTACTGAAATATTTATTTATTGGAATGTCATAAATCCACTAGTGAATTATTTTCAATTGTCATAATAGGACAGGCCTCACATTACACTGTTGTTATCGGAGGGTAGGGAATGGGTGGAATCCCGTGGCTGAATTGTTCAGATCGTTCACTTCAACCCACATGCACCTGACCGGAAGTGTCGCATACTTCCGTGTGAGGAAGCTATCCAGCTGGTTTACGAAAGGTCGGTGTTTCTACCAGGGTATCCGTCCGTCCGTGCATGTATACTGCTCACATGGTCATGTGGTGTCTTGCTCCACCAATAACACCAATATCGCCGTATGATTCAAGCTGTTGGTGCGACTTTAAGCTCATACATATACAAATAAACTATTGTTATCGGGAGAAAGCTGTCGTAAGATCGCCATTGTTTTTACGCACGAAATAATGTAATCTGATGTAGCAATCATGTAGGATGGTCATCTGTTTTGTTTTCCGCAATAAACTTGTAATAGATTTTGGCAATCTTGATACGTACGTAGATAAATGATTTCACAAAAAACGTTCATTTCCTTGGAGAATATCAGATTGCTCACAACATTGGGGGATGGGGGGATGCAACATACGTTACAATACCACATGTGGCAAATTAGAGAAACATCGAATAGTTATTAATTTGATAAAGTTACCATTGCCTTTTAGTAACAGCCATACAAATACATTAGTTCAAGTGATTTTTGTTATATTTTGTGGGGGGGGGGGGGTGAGGGGGGAGGTGTTCTCCATCCGTGGCCGAGTGGATTTCATATCACCTTTCTTCTCACAACTTTAGGTTCGATTCTCTTGTGAGGAGGCAATCCAGCTGGTTTGTGGAAGGTCAATGGTTATACCCGGGTGTTCGTCCTTGGCTAACATACAGCTCTCGGGACCTGCCTCCACCAATACTAGCTGGCGAGTTGCCATATGGCCCAAGCTGCTGGTGCTACCATAAACCCTCAAATCAAACCAATAATGGTACAACAGGTAACGAAACCGTGGGACCTCGTATCGTGTAGTTAATTTATATGTAACTTTATTAAAGAAAATTATATATTAAAAATCAGAAGAAAATATCTATTTTATGATTTGTCATACATGTAATTTGAAATATGCACCTCATCGCTATAGTTTCCTATTCTAGGAGCGTCGAGTTATTTCAAGTGAGGAAGCTATCCAGCTGTATTGTTGTCGGTGGTTCTACCGGTGCCTGAAATACTGCTCGGAGGGGCATCCCGGGGTCTTCCACCAAATAATAGTTGGAGAATCGCCATATCACATAAGCTGCTGTTGTGATGTTAAACCCCCCACACAGCAACACACAAAAATAATAATTTGATATGGTGTTGTTTCCCCCGTAATCTACGATTAGGTTGCGAAAAGTTTCGTTTCATAATTTCGTAGTTTTCCCATAGTTTTTCCATAGGGACAAATGCTAGAATTGATCAATTTGATTTCCAAATGAAATCAATTGAAAACAAAAAAGAACAAAAGGTTAATGTTAACACTATTTGATTGAATTTATACGCTATTTAGTTCATACAAATTTATTTCAGCTCGATTCCGAAACAAGTTCATATAACTTATTTTATTCACTCTAGAGACCTCATTCCTGACGGAATCCAGCGCCACGAGGGAGACATAAGAGGCAATGTGGAATTTTAAATGCCTTGCCTGAGAGAATAAATATTCATTAAATTCTGCATGGCCTACTCTCGGAAATTGTTTCTCTGATTGTGTCAACAACCAAGCCAAAATGATCACTTAATCTTGCCAAATTTATTTAAGAACCAATTGCATCACAATAACAAAAACTTTCCAATATAACTGTTAAAATAGTTTGTCTAATTGTAACATGTGTTGTTGTTTGCTGTATTCATTGCAAGATACATGTAACTCCATGCATATATGTTTTTATTTATTTCTTACCTTAGTCAAACTACTATGTGCTAATTGCCAAAATCAGTGCCATGTATGTGTGCGCTTTACGTTTATTTATCGTCGCTACCGGTTGCCCATATGAGCGACGCATCCGGAAGAGATTAATAATTTTAGATTTTGGAGGATAGTGCAATGATACAGATAGAGGCCCATTGCCGAGTAACCTCTTGTTCTTTTATGTGCATGATGTAAATCACTGACACGAGACCTCGGTTTAAAGTTTAGTCCCATCTGAAAGACTGATGGGGTCCGACGATGTATCGAACCTGCGATCACTAGATTACCAGTCCAACATGTTAACCACTGGACTACAGATCCGTCTGCAAAACATTTCGGGATAACTCAGACTTTATCTACCAAGGGAGTTAACAAAAAAGCCATGGTGTCTATCATTACATCATTACACTCAAATCTAATAATAGAAATGATGCAACAAATTAGTTTAAACATATTTATTTTCTATCATGTACATTGAAAGACGTAAGTGACTGAGAATGTTCGTTGAAGTTAATTACAATAATTGAAATGAGTATAGTTCCTGCTTCACGGGTTCTTCTCTTTAAAAATCATTAGTTATTATCTCCTCTGTGAATTCATGAACTTCATATCTCTTTACAGGTCATAAAACATAAAAAGGAAACCGGTTTTCGGTGTCTCGAGACCTCAATGAGCTACATGTAAACGATTGAATTCGACAAATTACATGATACAATCATGGCGTGTTTTGTTGAATCGATCAGTCTTAGATCGTCACACTGTAAATTATTACACTTAGTTTATACAAATTAGTTTTAGCTCGATTGCGAAACAAGTTCTCACAACTTATATTAATCACTCTCGAGACATCATTCCTGATGGAATCCCATCGCCACGAGGGAGAGAGAAGAGGCAACGTGGAATTTAAATGCCTTGCCTACGGGCACGATCGTTACGGCTCCAGCGGGGCTCGAACTCCGGACCTTTCGCACCTGAAGCGAACGCGCATCCACTGCGCTATCACGACTTCCACACATGGTTATACTTGAGTTACATGTAACTTCTATGAGCTACTTGTTTATTTTCCCTTCATTGACAGATGAAGTCCGATTTATCCCGAAATGTATATTAACATTCTAGTTGGAATCCTTTGTTTCTACTGCCGTCCCCTAACCAGATGTTACTGCGGTCCCCTAATCAGATGTTACTGCGGTCCCCTAACCAGATGTTACTGCGGTCCCCTAACCAGATGTTACTGCGGTCCCCTAACCAGATGTTACTGCGGTCCCCTAACCAGATGTTACTGCGGTCCCCTAACCAGATGTTACGGCAAATGAGGGTTAATTTATACAAATCTATTTTAGCTCGATTGCGAAGCAAGTTATTTCAACTTATATTAATCACTCTCGAGACCTCATTCCTGATGGAATCCATCGCCACGAGGGAGAGAGAAGAGGCAACGTGGAATTTAAATGACTTGCCTAAGGACACGATCGTAACGGCTCCAGCGGGGCTCGAACTCCGGACCGTTCGCACCTGAAGCGAACGCGCATCCACTGCGCTATCACGACTTCCAGAAAAGAGGGTTAATAATAATAATACAGATTTTATTTTACGAGAGGAAACTCTGCGGCCCTCAACATATATACAAATCAAATACATTCAAAACTCTGAGTGTTTTTTTTTGGGCCCTCAACATATATACAAATCAAATACATTCAACACTCTGAGTCCCTCAACATATATACAAATCAAATACATTCAAAACTCCGAGGCCCTCAACATATATACAAATCAAATACATTCAAAGCTCTGAGGCCCTCAACATATATACAAATCAAATACATTCAAAACTCTGAGGCCCTCAACATATATACAAATCAAATACATTCAAAACTCTGAGGCCCTCCACATATATACAAATCAAATACATTCAAAACTCTGAGGCCCTCCACATATATACAAATCAAATACATTCAAAACGCTGAGGCCCTCCACATATATACAAATCAAATACATTCAAAACTCTGAGGCCCTCAACATATATACAAATCAAATACATTCAAAACGCTGAGGCCCTCCACATATATACAAATCAAATACATTCAAAACTCTGAGGCCCTCAACATATATACCAATCAAATACATTCAAAACTCTGAGGCCCTCAACATATATACCAATCAAATACATTCTAAACTCTGAGGCCCTCAACATATATACCAATCAAATACATTCAAAACTCTGAGGCCCTCAACATATATACAAATCAAATACATTCAAAACTCTGAGGCCCTCAACATATATACCAATCAAATACATTCAAAACTCGGAGGCCCTCAACATATATACCAATCAAATACATTCAAAACTCTGAGGCCCTCAACATATATACAAATCAAATACATTCAAACGATAGGCATATAAGTGAAAACTACGCATTGGAATTATATAGTAATGTTAAAGCTGAAAAGTAGAGAAACTATATATTGTTATGGAATATGATGATATAGATTGTAAAACAACAAATAAATTGCCTATTAAATACATAGTAAAAAGTAAAAACATACAGTATGTTCATTTATATTTCCAATGTTTCATTTCTTCTGATACCACATCCACTGTGAAAAGGTGTTCAAATCAGCCTGAAACACACCAAGAATATTTCAAATTTTATGTTTCAAATAGCCAGTGCTCACCTGCGAATAACATCACTGTGTTTACACACTGTATTCCTCCACCAAATAATACAGTATACCAACCTTCAGTTTGCAATGGCCTGAATTCTTATACCCCATCTTTTCTATACATCAACTAGTCTGAAGTCTTCTCAAGTCACATAATTTCTCAAAAAATACCAAAACTATACACTGCCTGTCATGAAAATGCATTTTTACCAAAAAGAAAAATGAACTATATTAGTTATTTGGACTACATTCGAGTGGACCGCGGATGCACTTCTGCCTATGTACATATATACCACCTATCAGGATGAATGAGACAATTAATGACTTATAGGTGTATCTCGAAATAAGTATGATATCAGCTTAAAGCCATTCACAGAATCTAGTAATTATAGCAATGGTAATGCACACATGTGCTAAGCACTGTCTACAATATCATGTGTTCAGTAATACTGGTAGAACAATATGTGAATACAGTCAAACCTGTCTTAAGCAGCCAGCCAAGGGAGTCAGAGAAAGTGGCTGCTTAACACAGGTGTCTGCTTAATAGAGGTCAAATATATAATAAAACAACCGATTGGGAATCTGGAAACTGGCTGCTTAACCCTTTCAACACCACATACCTCTAAATAGGCTTATCAGGATCTGCACTTTTTGCCAGTGATATGACTATTTTTAGACATAATTACCCATTTTGATAAATGAACTTGTCCAAATGTGATTTTCTGATTCATTTATTGGTTTATGAATATCATGGACCAGTCCATGTGAGTTACTTGGTGTTGAATGGGTTAATACAGTTTGGCTGCTTAATGGAGGTGACCACTAACACAGGTTTGACTGTAGTTTGTTGATGTTGATATTGTCCCACCTTAAGTAGAACATTTTGAACTGTTGGATGGGTTGTTTTTCCACTTTCTCCGGCTACCATTGCGTTGTTTGATTTGATAGTAACAATTCCTCAACTGAAGCAATAAATATACCACTGCCAATATCGTTATGCATGTCTTTGATATCTGGCCGTTACTAATTCAAATATGAGTATGGCCAGCATGAATTCTGAATTAATATATTTATGGGTATTCAATGATTTATTTGCCTATGCATTATTAGCTGATTAAATCATTATTTACACCATGTTCGTCTTGACACAAAGAAGCGCCCCCTAAATCATCTGAGCCAGCAATAGCCGCAATTAAGTGTATGTATGTTTGAAATGCATGTTGTATAAAAGGTACATGTTACACGAATTACTTCAAATAACTTGTCGCTCACCGTTGTTAGAATCCAACCGGATGTTCATGTGAGGAAGCAATCTAGCTGGTGATACTGTTTCCGCCCTGCAACCGAGATATTGTGAGTTCGAGTCGCGTCAGAATCATGAACGTGGTGTCCATAGGAAAGACACTTACATCGTATCCATTGGCCTCAGGAATGAGGAATCGAGAGCGAATACTCAAATGTTGTAAACACTTGTTTTCGTTATCGATCGAGAATAAATTTACATAGTTTAACCATTTTCACGCTAGCGGCAGATAAAATCACTTTTGCAAACAGCATATAGCCATATCAGACGGCACAGAACGTGAAGTCTGATCAGGCTCTATGCTCTATGCTATTCGAATAATGGAGATAAACCACTAGATGAATAGCAAACAACATAGATCCTGATTAGACGCGGCGCTATGCCGCGCCTGATCTGGATCTATGTAGTTTGCAAATGCGATTTTATTTACTCAGTAGGCAAAGCGTTAAGCTCTTTGTGTAACCCTAAACTTCCAAAAACAAAACAACCAAACCATGCATGCGATATGAACTTGTGTAGGACACTCAAAAGTGAAAATTGTCACAAATGTGAAAATGATGACATATGTGAAAAAGGGGTCACACATATGTGCCACTTCTTTGCTGCATCTTGCATCTATTTTATTACGTGTTTATTTAGTGTAGATCAGCCCAGTCAGTATGTCTTTGCAAACAAAATTAACAGTCTTTCAGATGGGACTTTAAACCGAGGTCTCGTGTCGGTTCTTTACACCGTGCACTTAAAAGAACCAGAGGCGACTCTGGAATGGGTCTCTCCAACAATCTAAAATGACAAATCTCTTCAGGAGGCATCGCTCAATTGGGCAAACCGGTAGCGACGATTTTGTTTTCACATTTACAGGTATGTTTTCACATAATTATGTCACCGACATTTTTCACATTTGTCACACGTGTTCACATATGTGGCAATTTTTCACATATGTTACCATTTTCACATTTATGACAATTTTCACATTTGAGGGTAATACACTATGTATTATGTCTTCTTGATCATTTGACGGCTTACTGCATGACCAAATGCAAATATATGTATTTACAACGGCATTAGCTATAGTGCTAATGTTAATTGTTTTGTAAAACTCCGACAAAAATATTTGAAATTAATATTTCTATCTATCTATCTTCCGCTAATGTCGAACCCCTCGCGGGGACGTAGACATGTTGCGCGTCAAAAACCGCAAAGAAGTTAAAAGTATGAGTAGTTAAAAGTATAATTTAAGAAGGTAATGAAAATAAGTTGTGGTAAAAGTTTAAAAGCAGCTACGCAGAACAACTAGGGACTGGCATGTTCAATATGGCAAACTGCAGTATTGAATTGCTCTATGGTAGGGAGATGGACAATGCCAGGAGGGAGGTGGTTCCAATGATAGATTGTTCTTGGAAAGAAGGAAAACTTGTAGTAGTCTGTAGTTGCTGTAATTAACCTATAGCTTAAGGAATGGCAATGGCGAGCAGGATGAACTAGGTACTTTTCAATGGGAATAGCAACACGATCATTATGAATGTTATACATAAGGGATAACCTATTGTCAATACGCCGTTGATCTAGTCTGCGTATATTTAGGGAATGTAGCATGTCTGTAACACTAGAGGTACGATAGAAGTCAGCCTTTATCCAACGGGCTGCTCTTCGCTGGACACCTTCAATTTGGTCTATCAATGTTTGGGTATGGGGCGACCAGATCTCGGAGCCATATTCAAGCTGGGGTCTCACTAGTGTCTGGTAAGCCATGGTCTTAAGATTTGACCTGGAGGTTTCTACGTAGAAATCCTAATGTTTGGTTTATTTACTCACTATCGAGCACTTATTCAATGTGTATACACGCTTGTGACGAACGGACTCTCCGTAGTGTAATGCATACGGTGTCCACCTTGTAGCCGAGATGTTGTGAGTTCAAGCCATCTCGGAAACAAGGTGGTCGTGTCCTTGTACAGGACCCTTTAATCCGCATTGCCTCTGCACTCTCCCTCATCGTAATACATTCTGAGCACGAATGTCGTATCGAGAGCGATTAATCTAATGTTGTAAAAACAAAATCTTGTTTGCAATCGAGCTAAAGGAAATCTGTGCAAGCGACAATCGGAGGATCGATACTGTTACAGCGTTGTTCCTAAATTAATACAAGCTGATTGTTCTAAAAACAATTGTGCGGTGAACCCTTGCTCAAGACCTGTGTGATGCAGTTGGTCTTGGATGTGGATAGGGGACTCTGTGTCCTCCAAGTGGCTACGGTTGATGACTTCAATCCCCTTGCCCTTTAGCACTGTAGGTTCGAATCTCACTTGGGATGCCGATTTCTTTCAGGTGAGGAAGCTAGCAAGCTGACTTGCGTTAGGTCAGTGGTTCTACTGGGGTGTCCATCAGCGCGTGAAATACTGCTCGGATGGGCATTCGGGGTCTTCCTCCACCAGTAATGGCGAAATGATCGCCATATCAGCTTTTGGAGAGACGCTAAAATTCAAAATATAAATAAATAGATAAAATACATAAAAAATCATTGACTGAACCATACGTGTATACTTACATGTTAGTACAGTTGCCCATTGTACGTTGCTAATTGTATTGTCCCATTTCCTGTGATGCTCTTTATCGAAGTTAGCAATCTTTCCACCTCAGTGTACTGACATTAATCAACTCCTAACACTTGCGTTAATTATACTTGTGTCTTGCAATTGTGAAGCTAATTTTCTTAGATAAGAGAAACGTGTACAATTTACAAGCATACCTCATTGCGGGGGATCACAGTTAATGTACATACGTCATTTCCGTTCTATGTATACTGTAACTGGGAGTTGACGAATTGCTACACGCAAGGGATCACAGTTAATTTACATACGTCATTTCCGTTCTATGTATACTGTAACTGGGAGTTGACGAATTGCTACACGCAAGGGATCACAGTTAATTTACATACGTCATTTCCGTTTTATGTATACTGTAACTGGGAGTTGACGAATTGCTACCAAGCAAGGGATCACAGTTAATTTACACACGCCATTTCCATTATATGTATACTGTAACTGGGTGTTGACGAATTGCTACACGTAAGGGATCACAGTTAATTTACATACGTCATTTCCGTTTTATGTATACTGTAACTGGGAGTTGACGAATTGCTACACGCAAGGCGCAAGGGATCACAGTTAATTTACACGCGTCATTTCCGTTTTATGTATACTGCAACTGGGAGTTGACGAATTGCTACACGCAAGGGATCACAGTTAATTTACATACGTCATTTCCGTTTTATGTATACTGCAACTGGGAGTTGACGAATTACTACACGCAAACAAATCCTGTTCAATGAATGAAGCTGGGGTTAATAGTTTCAATAGGGTTATGAACTACAATGGACGTGTTTAAAGTATGTGCAGGCCGACGGCATTTACCGCGATGCATTACTTATAGTTACATTAATTATTCTGTGTAATGACACAACGACACTATAGCACACTTTGCATTTAAAATGTCCTGGTTTGCCATAATCCGTGTGCCGGATTTAGTAAATAGATTATCCTTGGAACAGCGTAAACTGTAAGGCACACCTGCTATTGCGATGAACGCTGCATAGCAGCGAATGCGCATGCTCGTAACTTCGAGTGCGCATGTCAGCTGCAATTCTTTATCGAGGCAATTCATACGAAAATGGACACAGTCAGGGCACATACGTTCATCGAAGGAAATGCAATAGGCGATGTAAATATAAGTATATGAAAACATGAAGAGAAAATATATTGTTGATTATTTAGCTGATAGTTTATACTGATTTCATTATGCTTATTCGCGGGTTAATAGTTTATATCGGGGTATGAACTACATTGGGCGTGGTTAAAATGTGAGGCCGAATTTACTTATATTTACATTTAATTTAATTATTCTTTTCAGTGGCACATAGAAAATATAGCACACTTTTCATTTACAGTGTTTTTAGTCCAGATTTGCAAATTACCGTGTGCCGGAATATGGAAATAGATCATCCTTGGAACAGCGTAGACTGTAAGACACGCCTTTTCTCGTGACGAAAGCTGCCTAGCACTGCGAATGCGCATGCCCGTAACTTCGACTGCGCATGTATGATGCATATCATTAGTTGGAAACCCTCATACGAACATGTATACAACCAGGACAGATACATCATCGAATGAAATGCAATAGCAATGTCAATATTTCCAATACAAGTTTTTGCAACCTTTACTTTAATCGTGTCCTGACCATCACCGTAAGTCTATAGCTGAGATCAAACTGACAACCCATCGAACGAGACATTTTGTATTTTGGAGAATATTGCAAGATACCTAAGACGCTCCAATCCAGAAGTTTCCCTGGTTATTTTGCTTGCCCGGTGTATAGCACTTATACACGAGACCTTCGTATATAGTCCCCTGTGCAAAACCCCAATTTGCACGAAATATTTATTATTGTTATATATAAATAGTAATGTATTATATAAATACATTAAACTGTTTCTATATATGGCCAAATGTTTACCATGTAATATATATATATTTGTTTTATGCAGAATCGTCTGCTATTATTTTCGCGCCTAAAATTATCAATCTCGCTTCGCGCGGGAAATGACTTAAGATGTTAGGCCTAATCTCAGTTTATCAAGGCCGTGGTTGCAGGTGTCCAGTTATGTAATACAAAGGCACCGAACTGGTTTGATGGTGTAATATTAGATAACATAACAGATGTGTAGGAATAACAGATGTTTTAGGAATTGTTATATCATATATACACTGATTCAATCATGTATATAAGAAATGGATTTTATTAACATAAATCAGACACACTAGAGCCTAACTCCAGGAGCGAGAAAGGTCGTGCTCTCAATCTAGTATATAGAACATATAAACTGTATTTATGATACTTAGATATTATTGACATTATAAGAAATATAACTTATAAAGATTTGTCGAATAATTAAATTGTTCAGCCACAGAAGAAACATAGAGTTTCGGCGAAACATATCGAAGTTGATTAAAAGTTAATCTAATCAGAAACAGTGATTAGATTATAGTGATATTGAGTAATGACGGATTAGAAAGATTGGATGTTAAATATACTGTGTAAGCGCATATTCGGCTCACACAAATGGATTGTTAAATAAGCTTTTAATGATACGATGTATATATATATATAGATCAATGATTATATAGATATGGATATTTCTGATGCCAATATAAACAAGATATTATATAGAAGAAATGTAATACTGTGTTGAGTTATCATTAATACATATAATAACGAAGAAACCCCCTAGACAACTCCAGCGAGTCTACATTAGGATAGACCCTGGTAAGAGCCGTAGCAACCGAGACATATTATTACGAGAAGAAAAAGGAGAGTTTGCGACAATTGGGACGCTCGTCCGGGATTGGAAATAAAGAAGAGGTGACATATCGTGACATATTGTGAAGGACACTAGGATTTATATATGGAATATTGTGAAGGACACTAGGATTTATACATGAAGAATACAAGGGAATATTAATTAACGTGGGAAAACAGAAGTGCATGCGAGACAGTGTTAGAATTTGGAAATAAGTGAAAGACGTCAACGAATTATTAAATTAATGAAATGGATTAAATTATTGGAAATGTGCAAACTTTGAATATGTGATAAATTATATATTGGATTAACGGACGAGACAGACTTCGGTAAGTACCAGTTTTCTTTTCATAGAGGCTTAATATTATCATTAAAATTATCTTAGTGATTTACTTCCTTTTATTGAACTCAATTCTATAATACATTTGGAGATACATTCTGGGGATTAACAATTTTGGGAAATAAAAAAATAAAATGGCTACAACTAGGAGTGCTAATAAGGAAACTGAGGGGCCGGTTCACCCCGACTTGCAGACAACAGGTGATGAGATATGGGACAAATTAATGAGACTTCCCTTCTTTAATCAGGCAAATCTGGAACGTCAGGGGGAGATTTATGAGAAAGAAAGAGAGAGGGAAAGAGAGAGGGAAGAAGTAAAACAAAGAGAGAGAGAAAGAGAGAGGGAAGAAGTAAAACAAAGAGAAGAAAGAGAGAGGGAAAGAGAAGAAAGAGAGAGAGAAAGGGATGAAGTAAAACAAAGAGGGGAAAGAGAAGAGAAAGAAAGGGACAGGGAGGAAAGAATGCAAAGGGAGAAAATGCAGACGGAGATTCGCCTGAGAGAAATCCAGAGAGATCAGGAATCTCAGCAAAATAACCCCCTCCATACAGATAATAGGCCCTCTAGGACAAACATTTCTGTTCCTATTTGGACCCAGACTATGAGGCCAGATAAATTCTTCGCAACATGTGAGAGACTGTTCGAAGCTAGCCAGGTCGCCAAACAAACATGGGTGGGCCATATTATAGACAAGTTGTCCGACAAGGCCAGAAATATATATGCCACTCTTCCGGTCCAAGACGCTAATAATTACGATACCCTCAAGGCCGCCATCTTGGATGAATATAGACTCTCACCCACTGTATATAGAAAGACTTTCTTCTCTTGGGTAAAGAAACCTCAGCAGACATATTCCGAATTCATTAAGGAATTAAGGGAGCAAATGACTCTATGGACGGAGAACAATGATCCGAGCGAGGTCAACTGGATCGAGCTGCTCTTGAGATATAGATTCGATTCCAAGCTAAGTGATGAGCTTAATTTGTTCATTCTGGATAAGAAAGCATCTACTCTCCAGGAATGTATTTCCCTGGCTGATGAATATAACCTCCATCGCAGATTAGCGCCCAGGACACGGATTACTTCAAATCCGAATGTGAAACTCAGAGATACAGAACACCGACCTCCAGCCCCAAGGCCATATATCCCATCACCCATGTATCGACCCAATATTAGGATAGATAATTCCCAAGCTACCCATAGAACTCCCCGGATAGAAAAATATTGTAGTTATTGTAGGCGTAATGGCCACGGACGAACAGAGTGTTGGGCAGATCCCAATTCACCTAGGTACCGGGGTACTAGAAACCTAGCAAACGGACACCAAGTGTCAAACACTACTCATAGTTCAGCCTTTATAACCAATGAGCCAGTGAACTCATATGAAAATACCGAGATGGTAAATCCATTACTTGT